>OU015753.1:41421993-41444108 GCA_907169655.1 Acomys percivali
AGGGAGTTCTCCCTTAGGCCATAATTCCTGGGTAAATGGAGTCCTGGTCAGAAAATCCTCTCCCACACCTATATCATGCAGGCTCTGCCTAGGCTGTCTTCTAGCCATTTCAGTGTTTCAGGTTTCACTCACATTTAGATTTTTGATCAAGTTGGAGTTAATTTTTGTGCCAGGTGGTAAATGTGGGTCTAATTTCATTCCTTTGCATGTGGACATCCAGTTTCCCCAGTATCATTTGTTGAAAATGCTTCCTTTTCTCCAGTGCATTTTTGGCATATTTTACAAATATTAGATGGCTGTGTTTTCATGTTTGGGTCTTCTGTTTTGTTGTACTGGTCTTCATGAATTTTTTTAAAAAAGATTTATTTATTATGTATACAGAGCTCTGCCTGCATGTACACCTGCAGGCCAGAAGAGGGCATCAGATCACATTATAGATGGCTGTGAGCCACCACATGGTAGCTGGGAATTGAACTCAGGACCTTTGGAAAAGCAGTCAGTGCTCTTAACCTCTGAGTCATCTCTCCAGCTCGGTCTTCATGATTTTTAAGTACTTATTCTTATTTTATGTACTTTGGTGTTCTATGTGGATGTCTGTCTGTCTGTATGAGGTTGTCCGATCCCCTGGAACTGGAGTTACAGATAGTTGTGAGCTGCCATGTGGGTGCTGGGAATTGAACCAGGATCCTTTGGAAGACCAGCCAGTGCTCTTAACCAGTGAGCCACCTCTTCAGACCCCCTTGATTGCTTTTTATGTCAGTGTCACACTGTTATTATAACTCTATAATATGGAGAGGTATTTCATTTCCTTGGTTAAGTTTATTCCTACTTATTTTATTTTCTTTGAGGCTACTGAGAATAGGAGCATGTCCATGATCTCCTTTTCAGTGTGTTTATTGGTGGTGTATAGACAGGCTACTGATTTTTGTGAGTTGATTTTGTATATTGCCTCTTATTCTAGTTAGGGTTATGGTTGCTGTAATGGAACACCATGACCAAAAGCAAGTTGGGAAGGTGTCTTAGTCTGACCCTGTGACCATGGCAACTCATACAAAAGAAAACATTTAACTGTGGCTGCCTTACAGTTTCAGAAGTTTAGTCCATTATCATTATGGCAAGGAACATGGTGACATGCAGGCAGACATGGTAGCTAAAGAGTTCTCCAT
This sequence comes from Acomys percivali, assembly GCA_907169655.1. NCBI lineage: Eukaryota > Metazoa > Chordata > Mammalia > Rodentia > Muridae > Acomys > Acomys percivali. The sequence continues at coordinate 41,423,160 of OU015753.1, forward strand.
CCAGATCCACAGGCAGCCTGAAGAGAGAGAGCCACTGGACCTGGCTTGGGCTCTGGAAACCTTAGAGCCCACCCCCAGTGACACACCTATCCCAACAAGGCCACACCTCCTAATCCTTTCAAACAGTGCCATTCCCTGGTGACCAAGCTTCCAAATCTATGAACGCATGGGGACCATTCTTATTCAACCACCACAGTAGAGGATTTCTTTGACTCATACTATCATGTCATAGTCCATCACTGAAGAAAGTCAGCGGGGCTGGAACTTTGAAACAAGAGCTGATGCAGAGGCCATGAAGGGGTGCTGTTTGCTGGCTTGCCCCCCCCCAAGGCTCACTCAGCCTTCTTTCTTATAGAACCCAGAACCACCGACCCAGGGATGGCACCACTTACAGTGGACTGGGCCCTTCTGTAACAGACACTAAATAAGAAGCTGTCCCACAGACTTACCTATAGCCCAGTTCTATGGAGGCATGTTCTCAATTGAGGTTCTTTCCTCTCACATGTCTCTAGCTTGTGTTAAGTTGCCATAAAACCAGCCAGTGTACATCTTTCTGAAATTGTTGATGGTTTGTGAAAGTTTTCTGGTGGGATATTTGGGATCTCTAATGAATAATATATCCCCTGCAAATAGGATGGTTGGACTTCTTTGCTGCTTACATCCTTTTACTTTCCTTGTTTGTTTTACTGCTCCAGCTAGTGCTTTGGGCACTGTGTTGAAAAGAAGTGTGGGTGGTGGACAGCCCTGCCTCATTCCTGACTTCGGTGAGATTGCTTCAAGGTTTTCTCCATTTAAGATGATATTGGCACTGGGTTTGTCATATGTAGCCTTTATTATGTTGAGGCATAATCCCTCCGGACCTACTTTCTCTAAGGACTTTTGTCATGAAGGCGTGAATTTTTGTCAAGTGAATTTTCTGCATCAATTTAGATTGCCCAGCAGGGTGGGGCACACCTTTTATCCCAATACTGGGGAGGCAGAGGCAGGCGGATTGCTGTGGCCAGCCTGGTCTGCAAAGGGAGTGCAGAACAGCCAAGGCTATATAGAGAAACCCTGTCTCAAAAACAAACAAACAAACAAACAAAAAACCAAACCAATCCATACCAAACAATTTAGATGGTCATATCATTTTGTCTTTAAGCTCTGTCTTAGGGGTTTCTATTTGCTGTGATAAAATACCCTGACTAAAAAGCAACCCGGGGAGGAACTGGTTAATTTTATCTTACAACTCTCAGGTCCCAATTTATCAATGTATCATTGTGGGAAATCAGGGCGGGTACTCAAGGCAGGAACTGATGCAAAATCTGTGGAGGAATGCTGGAAGGTGGCTAGGTTGGTCTCTGCTCAGCTTGGCTGATCTGCTTTTTTAAGGTAGCCCCGTTGGTCAGAGGATATCTGTCAGCAGTTTTTATTGCTTATATATGCTTAGGGAGGGATAGGGCTAGTGAATCTGGCCAGAGTTTCAGGGACTTTCTGAAGCAACTGTGTTATTTACTTATTGAGTGTATGGAACTTCTCTGAAGGATGGAAGCCTCCTGTGTCTTTGGGGCTGGAGAAATGGATCTGACTACCCTCTTCTGGCTCTCACCCTAGGCTTCTGAACTCCATGGCACCAGGTACATATAGGCATACATACATGCAGGCAAAACCCCTCATATGTAAAATTAAAATATCTAAATTTTTGCTGAGCACTGGTGGTACATACCCTTAATACCAGCACTCAGAAGGCAGAGACAGGCTGATCTCTGTGAGTTGGAGGCCAGCCTAGTCTGCAGAGGAAATTCCAGGACAACCGAGGCTATTATATAGAGAAACTTTGTCTTGAAAACAACACAAAAATCTACAATTTTGAGATATCCTGTGTCATTCGGCACCTGGTGGTCGGTAGGGGCTCCATGTCTGGCAGGCCAGTCCAGGCGCTGCTTACTTCCAGACAGGAACACTCTCGGGGTGGCTTAGAACGCACAGGATGAGGTCCCTGGGCTAGATGAAGCTCTCAGTATCACCAAGGAAGATGGAAATGAATTTTCCAATGGGTGTTAGCTTTTCTAGCTCTTTTAGAATGAGGTTGCTGGTATCGGAAAGCAGTGGAAAATTGGGAATTCCAAAAGCCTGTGTTGATACCAAAAGAATTCCAGCCTTTTGTTAAGCTTCCATGCTAAGGGTGGCAGAGGATGTGGACGGGCCCCTGAAACAGGCCAGAAGGCAGGTGCAGTGAGATGCAGGCCCAGCAGGTGCGTCATAGCCATCAGTACTGCTCTCTCCATGATGGAATGGGCTTCGGCAGCTGCCAAGGCAGCTCTGCCACTGTTGTCAAGGCCCTTGTGTCCAGCAACAATTCTTCCCCAGAATAAGTGAGTCTCAGATGGTTGAGGTGATGGAATGCAGTGAGAGAGCGGCCAACCTTTATGCCTGAATCAGAGATTTATAAACCTTGGGCAGTGGGGAGGGGTTTGAGGGTGAATGCGTTTGATTTGCTGGGGCTAGAGGTACCAGGGATGCTTAATCCACATGTAACAAAACAGCCCTGTCATAAGAAGGAAAAGCAGTACTTAGTTATCCTATGGGTGGGGGAGAATCTCCAGGTACAGTTAGAAGATCATTGGTTGAAAGCCAAGACACCAAGACATCTATTTAGCATAGGCTGCTTGCTGAACAGGTTTCTTTCTTTTCTTTTTTCTTCTTTTGGTTTTTTGAGACAAGATCCCTCTATGTAGCCTTGGCTGTCCTGGATTCACTTTGCAGATCAGGCTAGTCTCAAACTCACAGTGATCTGCCTGCCTCTGCCTTCCGAGTGCTAGGATTAAAGGCATGTGCCACCTCGCCCGGCTCTTGAACAGATTTCTTATCAGGAAAGGTCAGGCCTATCATCTTCCTTGAGTGCTATGTCCTAGCCCAGATCAGACCAACAGTGGACCCCAGTAAGAAAGGGAGTCCATCGTTCTTGTACCGAGCTCATAGACTGTCTGGAAATGCCAGACTTTGACCTTCCATCAGGGCCACACAATCCTGTCTTTATTTTATTTTTATTTTTTATTATTTTTTATTTTTTTGAGACATGTGCTCTCTACATGTCTCTGACTGGCCTGAAACTCACTATGTAGACCAGGCTGTCCTTGAATCCACAGAGATCCATTTGCTTTTTCCTCCCAAATGATGAGATAAAGATGTATGCCACCATGCCTGGCAGCATCCTGTGTCTTAAACGAGGTTTCCTAAAAGTTGAAATGTTATATCTTAGTGAAATGGCTGCACAACAATCCCCCAGGCCCACAAGAAGGGAGAATAGAAGCGACTTCTGTAAGTTGTCTTTCCCACACGGGTGCACGAACATTTGCATAAACACACAGACACACACTGAAACATAATAATAATAATAATAATAATAATAATAATAACAACAACAATAATAATAATAATAGAACAAACTGTAGAAGGAATTCTAGTAGAATGATTATATCTAGGGTAAACATTAGGATGAAGTTGTTTTTCACTGCGTCTAAGTAGACATCAGAATGAATAGTTGTTTTCTAGGAATACCTTGACCTTGAAGAAATCATTGTGGAAGACAGTGATGTTTTTTCTGAAGGAGCTTTACAGCCTTTGCTTTGCGGACTTTGGTCACAAGCCGGGCCTGGCACCCCTGGGATGTCTTGCATTATTGAGCACTGCAAACATTGCACACTAAGGACTAAGGTCACAGGGGTATGTTTTCCTTCATAAAACATATAGATTAGATTAGAGGCTTTGGTATGAGGAATTTGTTTGACCCAAAAAAACAACTTCTGTGTAGCAATCAATCAATATGCTTTTGCACAGCGGTTCAAAATTTGCCGGAGCTCCCTGTTGTCAGCAAGGCCTTAGTTCATCCTTGAGTGATGCTCTCTGTTCGACCCTGGTAACTGGGAAGGCCAACACCAAATCAAATCAAGACCAATCAATCATCAATATCAATCAACCAAAGAAAGAAAGAAACAACGCCCCGTCAAAACACCTCCCTCAACCCTCAAGGGCTGGAGTGTGACACACAAGCCCCGTGTTCAGTCTCTAGAACCACAACAAAAATAACCAGGGAAACTTTTACCAGAGAAAAAGATTACAAGTTTTTTTCTTCTTCTTAATATACACTTTGTGTGTGTGGTCCTGAGAATGGAATACAGAGGGCTTTTCGCAAGCTAGACATATTTATTGATTGATTTTTTTAAATTTAATTTTTATTTTTTTATTTTCACAGCGATCCACCTGCCTCTGTCTCCCAAGTGCTGGCATTAAAGGCGTGTGCCACTACCGCCCTCAATTTTTCATTTTTTTATTTTTGGAGACAGTGTCTCTTTATGTAGCCCTGGCTGTCCTGGAACAGGCTATATATACACCAAGGCTGGTACTTAAAGAAATTTGCTGGTCTCTACCTCCTGAGTACTGGGACAAAAGGTGTGTGCTATCACATCTGACTGTACTACTATGCTTTCAAATTTTTATATGTATTTATGAGTGTGTATGTATGTGTGGTTGCACTCAGAAAACTTGGCAGAATCTGTTCTAGCCTTACATTATGTGGGTCCCTGAGGTTGAATTTAGTTCACTAGGCTTGGTAGCAAGTGCCTTTAACAGGTAAGCCATGTTCTCTGCACTATTCTTTGATGTCATGTAAGTTTTTTTTGTTTTTGTTTTGTTTTGTTTTTCCGAGACAGCCTTGGCTGTGCTGGACTCGCTTTGTAGACCAGGCTGGCCTCCAACTCACAGAGATCCGCCTGCCTCTGCCTCCCGAGTGCTTGGGATTATAGGAATGTGCCACCGCGCCCAGCGATGTCATGTATTTTTAGATTGGTAGCACCTGCCATTTTTCCCCAGAATATTTCAAGAGCTCAGTAGCTACATGTGGCCAGAAGTAACCGTATTGTACATGATCACACAGGCAGACGAACGTGGTTTTTCTTCTAGGGCCAACTCGACTGACAGGGGCTGCCAGAATGTGGTGCAGGCCTTTTTTTTTGTTTTTTTTTCTTCCTCCACTCATGGTATAGGGAGACATTTCAAGGGTCCTGGTGGTGATAGCTGAGGCCTCATCTCTTAGGTAGCTCAGCCTTTGTGCATCTTAATTCACGCGAAGCGCTGCCCGCCCTGCAGTCAGCTCTCCCCCGTCACTCAGCGCTTTGCTCTGGCTCTGCTGCATTGACCTAAGCCTGGCTTTGCAGGATTTCCACCGCAACACTGCAAGGGGCGGGGCCAGAGGGCGCGCGGCGCCGAGGCTCCCTTTTGATCGGTCGGTAGCCCTGTTTGACTCTTGTCTGCTTAGGTCGGGAGGGTGGGGGCTCCCCGCCGCTGTTTGACTCTCGAAAGCTGATTGGCCAGTCGCGTCGCGCGAGCAGCGGGTGCACCCCACGCTGATTGGCCGGAGGGACGCATGCGTAAAAGGGGCGGAGCAGGAGTTAGTGGAGCGCGGCTCCCCGCGTGTGGACCCGGGTAGTGTTTTGTGCTGCAGGGTGGCCACTGAGCTGCAGCGAAGCGGGTGACGTCCTGTGGAGGAACCATGAAGCACTACGAGGTAAGCAGCGTGGGCCCCTGAGCCGTGGCTGCCGCAGTCCCTGCAGGGCCTCGGGACCCTCTTTCTAGGTCCGGCTCTCAGCCGGTGGCGCAGGCGCAGTGCAATCCCATTGCGCATGTGCAGGGAGGTATTTATAAGTCGTCCACCCAGGCCGTTTGGGGGATCCCTTTTCTTAGGGTATTGCAGGGCCTAGGAGAAGCTTGCAGTTTCCTTGCAGCGCCCTCGGTGGTCTGAGTGGCACGTGTCCGGGAGGAGTGCAGCGTGGAGCACTTGTTCTTGGTGCCGGCGATTCTTGCACACACCTTGCACGCCTGTCAGCCTCGGGCCCAGGAAGGGGCCCTGCAGCGGGCATGCCTCTTCGACCTTCGCACGCCCTGCTTGCCTTAGATGCTTGGGTGGCGAGAGGGTTGGTTCCATGGTTCCATGACCACACCAGCCCACGGTGACCTCCAGGGAAGAAATCAGAACGCAACACGCAAGACCATTCTGGAACCTCAAGTCATTTTTTTTTTTTTTTTCTCTTAAAGTCTTCTGCATGCTCTTCTCGACCTATTGATGATATTAATTTCGTTATTGCCAGCTCTTAGGTAACCATCATAAAACAGTAACCGATCGCATACATTCTTAAAAGAACACGTTAGTAAGCGCTTACTGCTGTATTACTGAGATTCTGTTATTTTGACCTCAAACCCATAGCCCCGTGGAGGTGAGATACTTACTGATTATGTAGGTGAAAGTCAGAGATGTCCAGTGAGTTGTCGAAAGGTCCCAGCTAGTGACTGCAGAACAGAGAGAGGAAATGCAGGTTTCAAAGGCATAGTAGTTCCCAACTGCTAGCCATGCAGTTCCATAAACGAAAGCTAGCAAGTTGAGAGATTGCTTGTATTTCTCCCCAAATTTTAAGTTTGTGATGAAACTTACCAAATTGTCCATGGTAGCCATTTTCAGTTCAGTTCAGTATACAGTTCAGTATAATTCAGTGTAATTCAGTCTATTTATACTGGGCAAATTTCACCATTATCCTCTTTACCTGTCTCCACTGCTCCCCTCAATTTGTAGTGCTAGGTTTGGGGCTCAGGGCCTTGCTCCTGCTAGGCCAGCACTCAAACTCATTTTGATCTTGTAAAACTGAAACTCTGCACCATATCATCTGCCTGTTTCCTGTTCTCCCAGCCCTTGGCAACCACCACTTGTGTCTGGGAATCAAAATACTTTAGGAATCTCCAATACATAGGAGATAATTTTATTTATTTTTATTTTTTGGTTTCTTGAGACAGGGTTTCTCTGTGTACCCCTGGCTGTCCTGTACTCGCTTTGTAGACCAGGCTGGCCTCCAACTCACAGAGATCCACCTGTCTCTGCCTCCCGAGTGCTGGGATTACAGGTGTGCACCACTGCGCCTGTCTGAATACTGTTACTTCTTTTTCTTTAACAATTTATTTATTTTTATTTCATGTGCATTGGTGTTTTGCCTGCATGTATGTCTGTGGGTGTCATCTTGGAATTACAGACGGTTGTGAGCTGCCATGTGGTTGCGGGGATTTGAACTCAGGACCTCTGGAAGAGCAGACAGTGCTCTTAACCTCTGAGCCATCTCTCCAGCCTTGTACTACTTCTATTCATCTTCTGTATTGTGGTTCTTTTTGGTACTTTCCCCAGGTCCTTTGAAACCTTTAATCTAGAAATCCTTCATGTTTTAAAACAAACTTTGTGCTTTCAAAAGAAAGTTTTTTCCTGGTGTGCTTTCCCTTTCACAGCTCCTCTCTTGCCCTGGGGGAAAGCTGTCTGTGTTCAGTTGGAAAGCACAGGTGGAAGATGCACTTTTTCAGCCAGGCATTTTTAAGTTGCTAGTTGCACAATCAGGCCAGGTAGGTTTCCGAGGGTGCTGCGGGTGGGTGGTTTGGCTCTAGGCACCCGAGCCCAGCCTCAGGGCTCGGGGTTTGGTCTGGAAAACATGGCCTCATGCACTTCAGCCTCTACTTTGCCTCAGTCCTCAGGGAGCCCTAGATGGACTGCCGGTGGTCCCGGTGTCAGAGCACTTGCTTAGCGTGCACACCGAGGCTCTGGGTTCCATCTCAGTCTTGCACAAGGAAAGGAGACAAGAGCCAAGCTGGGGCACAGGGAGGTAGCTCATTGGTGTGTACTTTCCTAATGTGCTGGAAGCACTGGGCTGGATCGCTGGGACTGAATAAAACCAGGCAAATGGCCACATGGCTGTAGTTCCCGCCCTGAGGGGATGGAGGCAGCAGGGTCAGCAGGTCAGACGGTATCTACAGAACTGCTTAGCTACACAGAGGTTAGCTACATAGTGAGTTTGATACCAGCCTGGGATAGAAATCCTGTCTCAAAAAGTCCAAACCAAATGAAATAGACAAAATAAAACCAAACAAGCCAAGGTGACCTTGGAGGAATAAAAAGCTTGTTCCCAGTGTATTGTCTTATTTTCCGTTGACATTTGCCCAGCACCCACTGAGGCCATGGTTTTGGGATGGGAGCGTCTACTGTCTTCTAACCCAGTTTGCAACTGTTGGTGCAGACCAGTAAAAATGGAAGCGATGCTCTCACAGCTAAGACCTTGGGAAAGAGTGTGAGTTATGTGCATGAAAGGGTAGATTTCTGGAGCGTTTGGCTAGCTGCAGGGGACCCTAAGTTCCATCCCAGCCGGGCACAGTGGTTCATGCTTGTGATCCCAGTACTGGGGAAGTGAAATCCAAAGTCATCCTTGGCTCTGTCGTGAGTTCTAGGATGGATCAGTGGGCGAAGAGCCTGAAATCTTGGGTTTAATCCCTGGAACTCACATCTCACATGCTCAAAGGATGGAGCCAGCTCTCAGAGGTTGTCCCGGACTTCCACACATGCTCAGTGTGCATGCAATTACAGTAAATAAAAAAACTTTTTTTTTTTTTTTTAAAGAATCTCTGTGTGTAGTTATGACTGGCGCTGGCTGGCTTGGGACTTACTTGACTTGTAGAGCACTTAGAGATCTCCCTCAGTCTCCCCAAGTGCTGGCTGAAAAATGTAATTTAGAAGACAAAATAGATACCTTTGAAGAATTGAGTCCATCCTTTGCCCTTAGGTAGCCTTCAGTCCACTGGGAGGCCTCCCCTGCCTCAGAAGACTTGGGGGCAGTGAGAGAGCATCAGGTCTGGTGCTTCTCTGAAGGAAAGCCAACCTGAGTTTAATCCCTAGACCCCACAAGGTGGCAGGAGAGAACCAATTTCTAGAATACACTGAATTTTAAGAAAGAGAAAGACTTCTTGCCCATAGGCAGACACCTCAGAGATGACGTACAGTTAATTTTTTTTGGACTCTGGTGCTGACCTGGACCCCAGGGTCATGCCCAGGCTAATCAAGCACTCAGCTGCTGAGGTGCTCCTCCAGGCTAATCGAGCACTCAGCTGCTAAGGTGCTCCTCCAGGCAGTTGATGTGATGGAGGGACTTGGTGTGCAGGGGCTGGAGCGATGGATCCGGAAGACCCAGGTTCAGTTCCCAACACCCACACTGTGTCTCACCCATCTGTAACAACAGTTCTAGGGCCCAGCACCCTCTTCTGTCCTGCGGGCATTGCATTAGCTAGGTGCATGCCCAGAGAAGTTCAGGCTGTCCTCATGGTCACATGGCCAGGTAGTGTCACAGGGGACACCCAAGGTACAGTGGATCCCACCTGGAGTAGACTGTGGCTTTTTGATAAGTTTCATGTCAGCACAGTTCATTGCTTATCTAGCAGGAGAGAGAGTCCTGTCCATGGCCTAGTTGAGACGACACTTGTAGAGCAGGTTGGCCTTGGGATTGGTGTAAAGCAACAGGGCTGGTATGTGAACTGCTTATCCTAGGCTGGTTTTGTTTAATTTAATTTAATTCTATTAGTGTTTTGTTACTGGAGAGGACATTGGAGATGGTGCCTATGGTAGCTGGAGACAGCTCTTGTGCCTTATACATCTCACAAGAGTCAGTCCATTCGGAGAGATCCTTTGTAGCCCAGGCTGGCCTTAAGTTCATGGAATGGTGAGAGTCACCATACCAGGCTATAAAGGTAGTTGTCTTGGTACCCACCTTGCAGATCATTCTAGAACAACTTAGTACCATGCCTCAGGCCAGTTCCTGCTTGGCTGGCTCTCTTCAATGATTCAGTATGAAAAGTCTGAGAGTTTTTGTCAAGAGCCATTAAAATGATTATATTATATTATTATTAATTTTATTTAAAAAATATTAGATATTGGAACCCAGGGCCTTTCTTTTTTAGGTTTTTCTACCCCCCCCCCCCCCGATAGGGTTTCTTTGTGTAGCCTTGGCTGTCCAGAACTCACTTTGTAGATCAGGCTATCCTCGAACTCACAGAGCACTGCCTGCTTCTGCCTCCCAAGTGCTGGGATTACAGGCATGGCCACCATGCCTGGCTCCCAGGGTCTTTCTTACATGTGCTGAACAAGTGCTCTATCACTGAGCTGTCATCATCATTATTAGATGTGTGTTTTTGGTGACTGCTGCTTGTGTGTGGGTAGATTTGTGCAGAGGCCGGAGCACGGTGCCAGGTGCTCTTTATCGTTCTGGGCCCAAGTTTCAAAGCAGAAGCCTGGACTTGAAGCTAGGTTGGAGGCCAGCAGTACCCAGCACCACTTCTCTGCCCATCACAGCTCGGGGTTACGGGTCTGTGGTGTTATGTGGGTGCTGAGAGCTAAAGTCAGGATGTATCTATAAACCACTGAGCTTGTTGCTCTAGCACCCCTGTTATGCAGGGTATCACTGTGTAGCCATGGCTGACCTAGAACCTGGCTGTGTAGACCAGGCTAGCTTCAAACTCAGAGATGCACCTGGCTCTACCTTTGGAGTGCTGGGACTAAAGGCGCGTGCGCTCCCAGGCTCCTCCTTGGGTTTCTGAACAGGGTCTTACCGTGTAACGTAGGCAGACTTGAATTTGTGTTTTTTCTGCCTCGGCCTTGATTATTGGTGTCACAGGCATGTGTCATCACACTTGGCCCTGTGAGGCAGTTGCTTAGAGGCAGAACACTGGTAGGGAATAGGTAAGGAGAAAGTAGACCTGAGTGCGAGCACCGAGGCAGGCCCGAGGCGGAATTCTGGCCCGGCACCTGATGCAATGGTGGCTTGACGCAGTGGATTAGCTAACCTCTCAGCTTGTCTGAGCCCGCTCCTTGGAATGAGACCTGCTTGGTTGTGAAAGGACCGTGAAGGCTACGGAGCATCTTGATGGGGCAAATAAGTACTAACAAGGGTGTGGATGCAGGAGACTGTTGTGATATTTTTAGGTTTTTGTTTTTTTCCAGACATGGTCTTTTAAGGTAGCCCTGTCCTAGAACTCCCAAGAGATCTGCCTGCCCCTGCCTTTCAAGTGCTAGGATTAAAGTCATGAACCTCTATGCCTGGCAGGCTTTTTAGATTTCTTTGATGTGCTGGTGCAGATGTGGGCCACTGGGTCTGGCCGCTGTGAGCATTAAAGCGTGCCTCAGACCATGATCCTGGGTGTGGTTTGTGCCCTGGGCAGGTGGCGTCTCAGTTTGCACATTTCCCAGCAGAATCTTTAAGCTGCACAGGGTATCGGGGCAGGTTGTTAATTTATATATATTATAACGCAGGTATCTCAGCCTTAACACTGTGCAGGTGGGAACTGATGCTGGCCAGTCCCTGCCCAGTCCCTGACTTAGCCGTATCTGTACTGATTTCCTGTCCCAGGCAGACAGCAAGGCTTGCAGGCTTTGCAGCAGAGCTAGAATGGAATCCTTGTCTGCCAGTGGCAGGGAGGAGCCCATGGGCACATGCTCTTGTTTTTATTCTATGTATATAGAATACATAGTGTTTGCCCGCATGTACATATCTGTGCACCACCGGCATGCCCGTGCTCTTCAGAGGCCAGAAGAGGTCATCGGATTGCCTGGCCTGATGGCACACTGGAGAGTACAAGGAATAACCAACCGCCTCTGTTGCCTAGGGTTGTTCCGTGTGAGTGTGGGAGCTCCACTGAGCATTAGGCCACGGTGTCTAGCCTTGGCTCAGTGCCAGGCAGCGCAGAGCAGCTGGCACAGTACAGTGCTGCATTGAGCAGCTCAGGGCTTTGGAGTCAGGCAGAGCAAGAAAGACCTGAAGACAAGGTGAGTGTCCGAGGAGGAGGCCAGAGTCCCAGTGGAAGAGGCGGGGCCTTGGCAGAGGAGGAGGAGCTGAGCTTATGGTTGTGATGTGCATGGTCAGTCGTGCTGCTGTGACTTAGAGGCCCCCAGAGCACTGCAGAGGCCTGCTTCACTGACTCCTGATTAGAGGGGACAGGAGAGAGTGGCCTGGACAGACGGGCCACTGCCTAGAGCTGGCCCAGAAGAGACTCCTGGTTCTGATAACATTCTTGGCTTTGCTTGGGAGTCCTGCCCTTTGACAGTTAGGCCTGGCTGGGTGGGAAAGCTGTTTGGTCAAGTTCAGGTCTTAACACCTTCTTGGTGCTATTGATAGTGACAGATGAGAACGTTTTAACAGCTGGGGTACTTACCGCAGCTGTGAGAGTGTAGCTGGCCATCGTAATCATAATAAAGCTGTGCTAACATGCCCCATGTGCTCAGTGCCTTTGGTTTCTCTGTGTCTACCCCCTACCCCTTTTTAAAAAATAGACAAGGTCTCACTATGCAGCCTTAGCTAGTTGGAACTCACTGTATAGACCAGGCTGGCCGTGAACCCACTGAGTGCTGGGATTAAAGGCCTGCACCACTCCATCTGGGTTACTGTTTTCTTCTTTGGTACTGGGGCCGAGTCCAGGGGCTGGAGCATGCCAAGCTCATTCTTTGACTGTTCTCCGCCTCCGGTTGTCCTGCCTATACACGCCGTGGTCTGGCCTTACCATATATGCCGATTCTACACTGAGGAAGGAGTGGTGTGTGAACGTAAAGGACATGCCTTTGGGGCCTCCTGGCCTGTCCTCAGGATGGTTACTTTACCTTCTAGATGTTCCTCAGGTAGGAGGAGGCCACGATAAGGATACAGTCGCTGGGGCTGCCAGGGAGGCTGAGGCATTGGGCATGCTGCCTGGCTGCAGCCAAGTTCCCAGGCCGAAATCTAAAGGCAAATCTGCACCCTGTATGCTGCCTGAAGTGCCACCTGCTTGAGCCCCCACTCTTCTGTGTTGGGGAGCAGACTCAGGTTCTGCCATTTGTTAGTTATTTATTTTATGTAGATGAGTGTTTTGTCTGTGTATCTGTATGTGCACCACATGTGTGTCTGTGTATCTGTATGTGCACCACATGTGTGTCTGTATCTGTATGTGCACCACGTGTGTGTCTGTGTATCTGTATGTGCGCCACATGTGTCTGTGTATCTGTATGTGCACCACATGTGTGTCTGTGTATCTGTATGTGCACCACATGTGTGTCTGTATATCTGTATGTACATCATGTGTGTGTCTGTGTATCTGTATGTGCACCACATGTGTGTCTGTGTATCTGTATGTGCACCACATGTGTGTCTGTGTATCTGTATGTGTACCACATGTGTGTCTGTATCTGTATGTGTCCCACATGTGTGTCTGGGGTCTGTGGAGGCGAGAAGAAGGGGTTGCATCATCTGGAACTAGAGTTACAGGACTTACTGGGAATTGAGCCTGGTCCTGTACAGAGCAGCAAATGCTTTTTAAAAAACATTTTTTTAAATTTACCTTTATTTTTTGTGCATTAGTGTTTTTGCCTGCATGTATGTCTATGTGAGAGTATCAGATCTTGAATTACAGATAGTTGTGAGCTGCCATGTGGGTGCTGGGAATCGGGACCTCTGGAAGGGCAGTGAGTGCCCTTAACCACTGAGCCATCTCTCCAGCCCCACAGCAAGTGCTATTAGTTGCTGAGTCATCTGTTCAGCTGCCTCCTTAGTTTTTAAACTTATTAGTTTATTATTATTATTTTTATCCTTTATTTATGGGCATTGGTGTTTTGTCTGCAAAGGGTGTCAGATGCTCTGCAACTGGAGTTAACAGACAGTTATGAGCTGCCATGTGGTTGCTGGGAATTGAACCCAGGCCCTCTGGAAGAGCAGGCAGTGCTCTTAACCTCTGAGCCATCTCTCCAGTTCCCCTAATTTATTATTTTTATGCGATTGTATTTGTGTGTGCGCGCGTATGCATGTGTTTGTGCACGTGCCAGAAGAGGCCATCAGATCCCTTGGATCTGGAGTTACAGGTCTCTGTGAGCTAGGATCCAGATCAACTGTTGATTTAATGGTATGATTGAACAGCAATTGCTGTCAATTATTGAGTCATCTCTCCAGTCCCAGCCACCTTTTAATTTTTTAATTTAAAAAAGACATGTACCATTATAGCCTTGTCTGGCCTGGAATTTACTGTGTAGGCCAGGTTGGCCTTGAACTCACAGAAATCCCCTTGCCTCTGCCTCCAGAGTACTGGGATTAAAGGTGTGACCAGCACATCTGGTTCTTGTTTTTTGTTTTTTGTTTTTTTTTGTTTTTTTGTTTTTCATTTTGTGACTAGACATCACAGTGAAGCCCTTACTGGCCTGGAATTCGCAGTGTATCCCAGCAGGCTGGACTTGAACTCAAAGAGCTCCTCCTGCCCTGCCTGCTGAGTGCTGGAGCTAAAGGTGTGGCTACCAAGTGTGTGTGTGTCGGTGCCCTGACACGTGGAGGGCTGCTGCCAATTTCCCACAGTGCCCTGGCCACAGCTGTGGGATTCCCTGGTCTGTCCTACTGTCCCAGTCCCTCCTCTGAGCCCTGCCGAGACAGCAGCCACTACGTGGGGTCCAGCCTCCATTGTGGGAGTCTCTTTTTGACAGGCTGGCTAGGCAGGGCATGGTTTTGTAGCTTCTGTAGGGACCTGTGGACTTCATGCCTGGGATGATGAAATTCTCTTACCTCTTGATGTTGTACTTTGTTTTTAAGTCCTTGGGGGCCCTCACATAACCTCTGCATCTGGAAGGCACAGGGCCACCGCTCCTTATTTTCAGCCTCTCCCAGCCTTGCTTGCAAGAGAGAAAGGTACTTATATAGCTCAGAGGTTGTGCATAGTTTTTGCTGCAAGCGGAGCTTATGGCCATTTGCAGGCAGCCCTGGGGGGTGGGGCGGGGGTGGTGAAGGGCTCCTGGTCCTCCTGGTCCCTTCTGAATCCTCTTACCCCTGTGAGTCTTGTCTGTCAAGTCAGGTAGGGAAGGAAGTACACATAGGTGCCAGGAAGGCTCTGGAGCCAGAGGACCCTGCTAGAGTCTGACCTGTATGTACATTTGTGTGTGTGGATGCAGGGTGGATGGAGTCTGGTTAGGAGGGGCTGTGGAACGTCACTTTTCGGGGTGCTATCTGAACAGGGTCAGAATCCTTAGGAGCATTACTTGGTATCCTGGGGGATTGATTCCAGTGCCCCCAGGATGAAAAATCAAGCATTCTTAAATCCCTTCTAAAGTGATTTTTGTTTTGTTGTTGTTTGTTTTGTGAGACAGGGTTTCTCTGTATAGCTCTATCTGGCTTTCTTGGAACTCATTCTGTAGACCAGGCTGGATTTGAACTCAGGTCCATCTGTCTCTGCCTCCCAAGTGCTGGGACTAAAGGTGTGTGCCACTACCACCAGGCTGCTGGTGTGGTCTTTGCATAGAGAGTATGCAGGTCTTCTGTAATGTCAGGGAATAAGGACAAGGAAAGTGTCCATGTTCAGTATAGATGCTTTAATTTTAATTTTTTGAAATTAGGATCATGCTAGTGCTTGAGCTTGTGCTCCCCGGTATTAGGCTCCTGAGTGCTGAGATTATGTCTGCTGCCTTTTGACACAGGCTTTGATGTAGCCCAAGGCTAGCCAGTAAGTAGCCTTGGATCACCTTGAACTTCTGATCCTCCTGCCAGTGTTTTGGGTACCATCATGCAGAGTTCATTTGGTGCTGAAGATGGAACCTTGTGCTTCGGGTTAGGTAGGCACGCTAGTGTGTGTGTGTGTGTGTGTGTGTGTGTGTGTGTGTGTGTGTTGTGTTGTGTTCTGGCTCCCTCCTAGTTTCCAGCTGACCTCAGAGCTTGCAGATCTATTGATGCGAGTCTGTTTCTGGCCATTGACCCACAGAGCAAAACCAGCACCCCACCAGAGAGAACACAACATCTTCTGGCCTCTAAGGGTATGGCGCAGGGTTGGGGTTCCGGGAAGATCTGGTTTTGAGTCTGGGGCCTGCACTCATAGCATAATCTACCAGGACTCCTGTTTCCTGTGCAGACAAAGCCTTGATTTAGTACTGTGGGAGTTTGCCTTTCCTTCCCTCTCTCCCTCCCTCTTTCTTTCTTCTTTTTCTTTCTTTTCTCTTTTCTCTTTTCCAGCGCTAGAGCTGGAGGTCAGAAGAGGGCATTGGTTCCTCTGGAGATGAAACTACAGGATATTGTGAACTGCCTGCCTTGGGCACTGGAAATGAAACTATGAAGGAGCAACAGCGTCTTCTCTCTCTCTCTCTCTCTCTCTCTCTCTCTCTCTCTCTCTCTCTCTCTCTCTCTCTCTCTCTGTGGCTTTCTCTCTGGCTTTCTCTGTGTTCTGGCTTCCCTAGAACTCACTCTGTAGACGAGGCTCACCTTGAACTCACAGAGATCCGCCTGCCTCTGCCTGTGCTGGAATCAGAGGTGTATGCCACCACGCCTGGCTCACAAGCAAGATATATATATATCTATATCCATGAGTGCTCTGTCTGCATGTACACCTACAGGCCAGCACAGGACACCAGAACACATTATAGATGGTTGTGAGCCACCATATTTTTGCTAGGAATTGAACTTAAGACCTCTGGGAGAGCAGACTTAACAGCTGAGCCATCTCTCCAGCCCCAAGCAAGCACTCTTACCACTGAGCTGTCTCTCCCCGCCTCAGGTTTTAAACTGGAGAGCATCTGGTAGTATCAACCTTCCTATTGGAACCTCCCCACCCCATAAACACACACAGGCCTCACACCATATTCTAGGCTTCCCTGGAGCTTACGTAGCCCAGTGTAGCTTTGAAATCTCGATCGGTTGTCTCAGCCTCCTGAGGGTTAGGATGACAGACATGCTCTACCTTGCTTAGCTTTGACATACACACTTGTTTTTTTCCTGAAAACTGGTGGCATGTACTAGTTAGTGGTGCCCCAGGTTCATGTCACTTTCACCTCTAAACCTTCCTTAGTTCAAGGCCCTTTCTTAGTTCCTGTCACACTATTTTTGCAGCCGTATTTGCTCCAGGGGCTTTTTGTTAGGGCAAAAGTCGAAGCTCCAGATAGTCGCAGACTCTGCCAAGCTCTGAGCTGCCTCCTGCTTCCCCAGGAGCCTTCTGTGGGTGGCCGCCATGGCTCAGCTCAAGCTTGTAGCCTGCACTTCCCTGCCACCCTGTGGCCTCTCTTCTCCACCTTCACCATGTTTTCTCTTCTCCCTTTTCCCTGCTGAGGGAAGGGGGTTTAGGCTTCTGCAGAGGGCTGGGGGTTTTCTCAACTCGACTTGTCCTGAGGAGCCCTGGAGATGAGGTCACTGTGAAGGAGGCCACTGCAGTTGGCCTCAGACAGAACTGAGTGCACAGTGTTAAACACTGCTTCATGGCTTGGCTGAGCGCCCGCAGCCTGCCCATGGGGCTGGGATTGGGGCTGGACTGGGACTTGAGCCCAGATTGCCCACCATGGCTGAGTGATGTCATCCATCCATCTATCCATCCATCCTTCCATCTACCCATCTGTCCATCCATCCATCCATCCATCCAGCATTCTTTCTGTTCTTTCTAAGTTTTTTGAAGAGTCTCACTAGCCTCATAACTGTGACAATCCTGTCTATATCTTCCAGTGCTGGGATTAAACTCTTGGTTTCTTCCCTGTAGGTTCTGGACTCAAACTCAGGTCCTTGTACTTTCTAGCCTCTTAACCTAGGGTTTTTTGAGCGAGGGTCTCACTATGTAGCCTGACTTGGCAATCCTCCTGCCTCAACCTGCCAAATGTTGGGATAGCAGGTATACACCAGTAGTACCCCTGGCTGCAAACATTTCCTATCAGGGGAAGCCAGGCATCCTGCAGATCCTCAGGAGTCTGCTTGGTGGAACTGGGGTAGTGTACTTCGACTTTACTTTTTCCCTTCCCTCTATATTATGTTTGTAACCACAGCTAGTGTTTACATTAAAGAGGAGGGCCTGGTCCAGTGGTAACATCCTGCCGTCTCAGCACAGCAGAGGCAAGCCTGGCCTGTGCAGCAGATCCTATCTCACACTCAAACGCAGTCTGCATTTGATCATATGCTAGGCTGGCCTTTAGTGGTGGCTTGTCAGCTGATCATCCTCCTGACACTGCAGGTAGCAAGCAGCTTCTTTAGAAGCCAGTGGTGCTGCCGCCGCCTCAGCCTTCTGAAGTATCCATACCATGCCCATTCCTGCTTTGACTTTTGAAAAAAAAAAAAGTTTATTTATTTAAAAAGAAACGATATTTTGCTGGGCAGTGGTGGTTCATGCCAGCACTTGGAGGCAGAGGTAGGTGGATCTCTATGAGTTCAAGGCCAGCCTGGTTTACAAAGCGAGTCCAGGACAGCCAAGGCTGTCTCGGAAAACAAAACAAAACAAAAACCAACCAACCAACCTATCCAGAAAACAACAACAACAAAAAGAAAGCAATGACACTTTGGTACTAACTTCCTGTGTAGACATTGTAGGCTAATGGAATCCCACTGATGTTTACAATAATTTTGGTACAGAAGAGATGATGTCACTTACAAGTAACTTCACTCTGAGGTAAAAATAAAATTACATGTCAACTTAAAATGGTGGTGTGGTGTTAGGGGCTAGAGAGATGGCTGAGCCTGTAGGAACACTTGTTGCTCCTACAGAGGACCTGGTTTTGGTGTTCACAACCATCCATAATTCTAGTTCAGGGGTATGACACCCTCTTCCGACCTCATGGGCACCAGGAACGTATGGTGCACATATATACATGCAGGCAGACACTCCTACACATAAATACATAAATCTTTAAAGAATGGGGTGGTGGGAGGGCTGCTGGGATGGCTTAGCAGGCAGAGGTGCTTGTCATACAAGCCTGCCGACCAGGGTGTGATCCCCAGACCCCAAGTAAAGACGGACGCAGAGAGCCAACAGCACAGAGAGCTGTCCTCTGACCTCCACACACATGCTCCTTAGTACATGAATAAATGAACAAATGAACAACATAAACAGGTGCTAGGGATACGGCTCAGTTGGTAAGTGCTTGCTGTGCAAACATGAGGCCCTGAGTTTATCCATAGCACCATGTGAAAAGGCCAGGTGCGTGCATGTGGTCCCAGGTAGAGACAGGTCGATCCCTGGGGCTCAGTGGCCAGCCAGACTGTTGGAATCCATGAGCGGCAGGCTTGTGAAAGGCCTGGCTCTGAAGAACAGGTGGAATAACAGCCGAGGTTGCCTTCTGGCCTCTATATTCCTACGCCAGCACCTACACAGAAATGCCCTATGTGTAACCTCCCTCTATAAGGTGGAGAAAAAAATCACTATCGTTCCTTAAGAGGAGATCACCATAATAAACAGGATAAAACATCCATATGTGTGTGCATGTTTACTATTTGCTTATTTTGGTGCTCTGCATGGAATCTGGGCTCTTGTGTCAAGGCCACACCCTGAGCCCAGCTGGATCCAGGTGCTTTCTTTTTAGTTTTGAGATAAAGTTTTTGCCCAGTTGCACAGGCTGGCCTGAACTTGAAATCCTCTTGCTTTAACCTCTCAGTGCTGGGATGCCTGCCTTCCGTGTGGGTGTTCAGTGGGGACACACACACACACACACACACACACACACACACACCCCACACACACCACACACACCATACACACTGTATATATTCATTCTCTCACTGCCCTTCCTTTATTCTGGGGCTTGAAACTAGACTTCATATATGTTCAGCATGCTCCTGGCAAAGATTTTCTCTCTCTCCAGAGACTTCCACAGCGTCTGAATGAACCTTGGTTTTTCACATGGGAAAGGCGATTATTAGTAAAGGAGGAATCTTTCTTTAAGAATGAGTTGTGAGCCAGGTGTGGTGGCACATGCCTTTAGCCCCAGCACTCGGGAAGCAGAGGCAGGCGATTGCTGCAAGTTCGAGGTGTGTAAAGTGAGCTACATAGGGCTACATAGAGAGACCCCTTCTCAAAAAAGAAAAAAAAAAAAAAAACCCAAAAAAAGAAAAGAAAAAAAAATGAGGGCTGTTGGGCCTGCCAGGCTCATGAGGAGACTCACCTGCCTGCTGTCTTGGGTGGAGTTGGACGTCGGCACAGTGGCCGGTGATTACCTCTGGTCAGTCCATCCTCACGGTTCAGGGACGCTGGCTTCCTTGAGCTTTCTGGCCTGTCAGGTCTTTCTGCCCAGCAGTGGAGAGAGGCCTGTGTTAGATCACTAAATGCAAGAGGACAGCAGGTGTGAGGACCTGTGGACGGGACAGGTGCAACCCCGGAGGAGGGCAGAGGGCTCGTCCATTCTGAGGGGCAGAAGCAGGCAAGGCCCAGCCCTCTGAGCTCTTAGCCTTGTCCTGGGGACCTGTGTCTCCCAGCTGCAGCTTCTTGTCAGTGAGTAGGGTAACAGCATCACTTCAGCAGCCTTGAGAGAGCGCTGGGGCAGATGTGCATTCCGCCTGGACACATCCTTGGGAAAGGGAAGGAAGCAGGGGGGGGGATTCAGTTGAGGAACTCTGGGGAGCCATGCCCTCTGTCCCTGGGAAGTGCCTTTTTCTTTTCTTTTTTTCCTGAGGATGAAATCCTTGGCCTTGTATATACTAAGCACCTGCTGTTGCTGACATAGCCCAGCTGCCAGGAGGGTGTTTTTTGTTTTTGTTTTGTTTTTGTGGTCCTAGGAATTGAGTTCAGGGCCTTATGCAGGCTAAGCCTAGGGCTCAGCCCTTTCCACGGGACTTTGGAAGCTGTGGGTGCTGGACAGCTGTCAGACTTTCTGATGTTGGTAGCTAGGGCAGGATTCTTCCTGCAGTCCACTGGGTGGTGCTATAGCAGTCTTTCTGTTTTTTTCTTTTTATTTGAGACAGTGTTTTGCTATGTAGCCCAGGTTAGCTTTGAGTGCAGTGTCCTCTGCCCCATTGCTGGGATTCTAGGCATGCACCTCCATGCTTAGCCCCAAGGGTTAGATTCTCCCATAAGCCTTCCCGTTTGCCTTTCTGACCTTACCTAGTGTTGGTGACACTCCTGGTCCCTAGGCCAGATGGTGCTGGTGGCCTTCACCTGCCATAGGAGAACAGGGAATTGTTGCCCCATCCTGCCTTGGCTTCTCTGGTTTTAGGAGGTGCCCTGGGTATGGCATTAGTACCAGGCTGGGCTAGCAGAGGTAGGTCTGTGGGGTTCTGGGGTCAAGAAATGTGATTTAGCCCTTGGCTCCTCTGTAGCATTCTCATGCCCTGTGTAGGTGACACATTTTTGCATGCATTTGCAAATGGAGATGAGCCAGGTGGTGGTGGTGCA
>OU015753.1:41444508-41518002 GCA_907169655.1 Acomys percivali
CTCCCCTCCCCTCCCCTCCTCTCCCCTCCCCTCCTCTCCTCTCCCCTTTCCTCTTCCCCACCCCCTTTCACTGCTGTGGCCTCTGCACTTGGTGCCTGTCCTGGTTTGAGAGCCTGTGAACATCGTGTTCAGACTCTGGCTTCTATCACGTTGCAACAGGGACTGGAGACCAGGTGACCTGGTCACAGTCCAAGTGTAGGTGGCCAGTATCTGTGCTCTTCCTGCCCTAGGTAGCCTGGTCTCACTGTTGCCCCTAGAGAGGCTGGCCAGTGAAAGACCTGTTCGCTTGTCCCTGGTGCAGCCTGGAGAAATGAAGTCAGATGCCAGGGCCACCAGGGAAGGACAGATTTGGGCTGGAGCAGGTGCAGCCTGTGCTGGTGTCTGGCAGCTGAGGCAAGTCATCAGCTATCATAACACTATCAGGGTTACTGGGTATTTCTGGAAAGTAAAAGGGAATGGTAGCCAAAAAACATTGAGCTGGCGTCTCCGGTGAACGTGGGGAAGCTGTGTTGTCTGCAACTGGTAAGCTGGCTGCAATGTGCTTGGGCCAATGGTTGGGCCAGGCCTCTGCTCTCTGGGCTCTGCAGTGTCCCTAAGAAGAATGTATATGCCCTTAGGCCTTATGAGTGCCTGCAACAGCTGGCTGAAGGACCAGAGAGGGTCTGGGGATCTTAACTTGGGGTTCCAGGTAGCAGTGAGTGGCGAGAGCATGCTGTCCTGCCACATGGAGATGCTGACTTTGTGGCTCTGGTAGGCTGTCTAGGGCTGGGCCAGGGCTGAGAGCCTGGCACAGTGGTGTCTTCTCTTGGTGACTGTGAACTCATGGGCAGCACTGAACTTGTACGTGGCTGACATTCTGGCTCGGTCATTCACTTACTCCCTCCTAGGTGACCTGGGTGCGCTACTCAGCTTGTGGACCTTGCTTCCTCATCTGGGACGTGAACATGAAGTCGGTTGCCGTGGTTTGAAAAGCAGTGGCTCCATAGACTTACATATTTGAATACTTGGTCTCTAGTTGGTGGAACTGTTTGGGAAGGATTAGGAGGTGTGGCCTTGTTGGAGGTGTTTCACTGGGGGTGGGTATCACGATTTGAGCTCTCAGCTGCTGCTCCAGCACCATGCCTACCTGCCTGCCTGCCTGCAGTCAGGCTCCATGCCGTGATGGTCATGGATTCCAATCCTTGGAACCACGAGCCCCAAATTAAATAGTTTCTTTTGTAAGAAAGCCCTGGCCATGGTGTCGTATCCACAGCAGTAGAGAATTAACTAAGACACCTATAATTCCTGCTTCCTCTGGCTACTGGGGGTGTGAAAGGAGAGGCGCTTGTGAAGTTGTTGTCGGGGCAGGGTTGTAACTGTTTACAGTGTCCCCACCTAGAGTTATTGGGCAGGCCCCACACTGGAGTACCCAGAGTTCTAGGTGTTAGTGGTTGCCCTGGCAGGGTGGTAGGAGGCACCAAGCTGGCCTACTACAAGAACTCTGCAGCAGAGAAGTTAGAGCAGGGGCCAGGGGCACATTTGTGAAGTGGGGTATGTAGCTTGAGTCCTTGTGGGATGCTGCCATTGCAGACCTCACTCTTCCAGCCTGGCCCCCATGGGGCTGCTGCTTCCTGCTGGGCTCAGCAGATCACAGACTCCTGCTCCCTCACTCTCACTTTCAGACCATCTTGGTTGGGGTCTGTTGCTTCTCCGACTGTCTAGAATTCAAGCATTGCTCATCCTCTCTTGTCTCCCACTGTCTTGGTCTTGGAGCCTCTGCTTCGCCCCCAGACAGTTCCTCTAGCACTGGCGCCTGTGAGCACTTGAATGTGCCTTGTCCCTTCTTTGCTCAGAAACAAGCCACGTCCTCCCCGCGGCGCTGCGCAGCTGGGTCTCCTGGCCCTGCTCCTGCTTCCTAACCACCCCTCAGGCGTGCTGGGTACCTTGCAGCTTTTGTATTTGCTGCTGCCTCTGCCTGGAATTTCTTTCCTTAGGTGGGTGAATGGCTGTGTCCCTCCTCCAGGGTCTTTTGCTCGGGCAGTTCTTTTTCAGGTCTTAGCTAGCTTTTTCATTCCTTTACATTATTTTTAACTTTATTATTATTGTTGTTGTGGTTGTTATTATTAATTTTAATTTTAATTTTAATTTTTTATTTTTGAGATAAGGTCTTTGTGATCAGCATGGAACTATGTAGGCCTGAGTGGCCTTGAACTGGAGGCCACCACGCCTGGCCCAGTGTTTACTTGTGGTAGCATTTATTTTAGGTGGGAGATGTTTAAATGTTCATGTGCCTTGAACTTGAGGCTGCTTCCTGAGGGCTAGCATTACTGCTGTGTGCTACCCTGCCTAGGTGCCACTCTGTCGCTGTTCTCTACTTTCCCTTCCTGGTTTCCCTCAGCTCTTGGTGACCATACAGGTTGCTTCTGTTTGCCCCCTGGACAGAGGCTAGAATTGGGAGACGGCTTGGTAGTGTTTGCTTCCGAGTCTCTGGGGAAGGAGAGAGGAGGCAGGTAGGCAGGTGGTGGCTCCCCAGGTCTCTCTGATAGTAGAAAAGTGAGGTTAGAGCTTTCTTTTGGTCCCTTCCTGCATCCCAGCTGTCTACTTTTAGGACTGTCCGTGCTGGCTAGCCTACCTGTTGGCACAAGGGGACAATGGAAAGTATTTCGGCCCCCGCTGGCTGTCATCACCCCCTTCCCTCTCCTCCCACATGGCCCCTTGTTTGTGTTCAGGCTCACTGCCACCAGCTGGGTGGGGGCATAATCCTGTCAGGCCTCTGACCTTGGGTCCCTTCATGGATGCAGTCAAGGTTGCAGGACAGAGGGGTCTGAGTGCTCAGTAGTGCCTGGCTTGCTTCCCTTGCGCATTGGCACAGTCAGTCCAGTTGTGTGATAGTCTTGTGCTTTTTCTTTTCCTGAGACAAAGTCTTGGTATGTAACCAGGGCCAAGCCAAGGGTGGCCTCGCATGTTCTCATCCTCCTGCCTTCACCTCCCAGTGCTGGGATTACAGGTGTGTGCCACCACGCCTGGCCCAGTGTTTACCTGTGGCAGCATTTATTCTAGGTGGGAGATGTTTAAATGTTCATGTGCCTTCCTTCCTTCTTTCCTTTTTACTTTCTTTCTTTTTTTTTTAATCTCTACTTCCTACACTAACCTTTGGAGATGGCAGCTGAGGAAGCAGATAGCTTGTTCAGGGCCACACAGAGAGGAAATGGCCCTTTTAAAGCTTAGTGTCCAGAGACTGTGTGTTGCCTTGCAGAGCCTATCAGCTCTAGGTTACCATTGATAACCAGTCAGTGTCTCTGGGGGCTGGAGTCTGATGAGCTGATCCATTTTCTCAGTGTGGGGCGCCTCAGAACTAAGAGTGTGAGGCCTGGCAGCCTAGACTGCTGTGTAGACGTGGAAGCTTCCAGGGAGCAGGAGGCTCTTATGTCAGATGGCGGGGATGTGGTTTGGCGGCAGAACAAGGCTCCTGGAGAGGTGAAGCAGTAGCCAGGAGAAGGTGGGGGGAGCTGGGAGGGCCACAGGCTAGATCCTGTGACCTTTTCCCTAGGGTTCTGCCTGGGACCTCTGTTGGTGCTAGACAACAGCCAGGCCCGGGACGGGGGGAAGGACTCCTGCGTCTTCTCTAATATTTTTTTGAGACAGGGTCTCATGTAGCTCAGGCTGGACACAAATTTGGCATACTGCTGATAGGGCTGTTTCTGAACTGACCCCAAGTCCACCTCCTGAGTGCAGGGACCCCAAGTGTTTGCCACCGTGCAGGGTGGGGTGCTGTTTTAAAGCTTGTGATGAGATGTGTCCAGTAGCCTGAAGAGGGAGGCGGGAGCCCTGTAGCAGGGACTGGGGCCTGAGGAGGGAGGCGGGAGCCCTGTAGCAGGGACTAGGGCCTGCTTCTGTCTTCTTGCTGCCTAGCCAGGCTCTACAGTGCTCCTTGGAGTCTGAGAAGAAGGAGCAGGCGCCTCTCTCTTGCGCCAACCTCGCCCTTGCCACACAGTGCCGTGCGAAGGCCAGGGCCCGTCCACCTCTAGAGTGGGCTTCTTCCACCTCTCACTGCCTTGCCATCCTTGCCCTTGGGCTGCTGTGAGTTGCTGTTGGCTGGCCTTTGTTATCCCAACCTCAGACTAGTGGGGCTGTCATCACAGAGCCAGCACCTGTGCCCTGTGCCAGGGCTCCTGCCCTTCTGCTTGTCTTTGACCTGCCCGATGTGCTCTCAGCAGCAGCTCTCCCTCCAAGCCTCATGGGACAGATTCATCTTATTGTAGGGTTCCCGTCCTTAGCTCAGCTGTGCTGCCTGCCTGCCTCAGGGGCAGGGCTCCCCTGGCTGGGGCACCTTTCAGTAGCCATCTGTGCTCTCTGACCCCAGACCTAGGTGCCCCCAGGGTTGTGCTCTAGGCTAGCCTCACTGTGGGTGTGTGTGGGACACAGTGGGAACGGAGGTCTGAGCGGTGTGCGTTGGTTTTCCCGCAGTCTCCTGAGTCTGCAGAGAGGAGACCCCACCTGTTCCCTGGAGCGGTTTTGTTTTTCCTTTTTTGATGGACATTTTGCCTGTTACCTGTTGGGGCTGGGGTGTAACTCAGTGGTACCGTATGTGCCTTGCAATGTGAGAGTCCCCACAGTGCACTTCCTGTGACTAAATAAAAGTGCACAGTGCTGCTGGGTGCAGTAGGCAACTCATTCCCCAGCACTTGGGAAACTGAGACAGGAGTGTTTTGAGTTTAAGGCTGTCCTGGGCTAAAAGGAATCAGACCCTGTCTCAATCCTGAGTGATTCCCCCTCCCCGCCCCCAAAGTACATAACCTCATGGATTTCATCCCATTTCATTGTGCAACCCCACCTCTGTGACTAACACTTTTCATCACCCACAAAGAGCAGGTGTCCTTTAGCATGTCCCCCTGCTCCCCCTAACCCCCCAGCCTACCAGCAGGTTGCTTTCTGTCTGTCCTGGCCCAGTCCTGGGCACTCTGAGCCTGAAAGTCTGGTTTCTTTAACCTAGCCAACCTCTTTGCTACACTCAACATCGCTTTCATCTTGATTTTGAAATACTTCTAGAGGCTCATGGAGCTGCAAAAATTGCAGCAGGAATGGTCTCTGGCCCACTGGGCCTCTTAGACCTCTGTTGGGGAGCTGGTGGCTGTGGGGATCTGGGGCTTGGGCAGGTCGTGGGAGGCCCGACTCACCTCTGGTTCAGGCAGCTCCTCTCCGTGTGGCGTGGGAACTGCTGTTCACTGTGGGCCTGCCTCTCCACGCTGCTCGCCTGCTGCCCACTTGTAGCCACTTGGTGCACCAGGTCTCCTGGCCTTGTTGCAGAGCCCCAGCTGGGGGAGAGGGTAGGATTTCAGCCCTCCCCGGCAGCTGGCCCAGTAGGGAGAGGGGCTGGTTGTATTTTAAGCTGTTGAGTGGTTCAGCAAGAACTCCATGGCCTTCTCTCCCAGTGGACATTGTGCCGCCCTCCTGTGATTCACATGGACTCTGAGCATGTGGACAGTGCTCATGGGGCCCAGCACTATTAATATATCCCCAGCGAGCTAGCCCCTCTAGCATGCTCTGCTCCGCACTCCTTCTCATGCCTCGTCAATGGGGCTCCAGGGCAGGACCTTCGTCTGGTATTGCAGTCGTTGGCCCTGCAGGCCTTGGGTGAGGCAGGGTGTGCTGATGGGAGCAGGTGATCTCTGCTCTCTGCTGTGCGGTGTCCACGATGTAGGCTCTGGTATGGATGGACAAGCAGGCCTGCGTGCTCCGTCTGCCATAGATGCATTGTTCTGAACTCAGGCCCAGGCTTTGCAGGGTCACTTCCATGGGGCCTCCCTACCTGTACATGCATGTGCATGCGTGGGCGTCCACACACCACGCACACACTTCCCTTGTGCCAGTACCATGTTGGTCTACTCAGGGACTCCTAGCAGCCCGGGGACTGCAGGCTAGGGCTGATGATGGGATCCTGCCTTTGCCTCTGCTGTTGGGAGCATGTTGGTGGCAGCGGCCAGCTTCTCTGGCCTGTGATGCCCCTTCCTTCCAGATGAGAAATGGCAGATCCCTACAGGGCCCTTAGGCCTCTCCCAGCCAGCATGGGCAATGCTGGACATGCCAGTAGCCTTCTCTGACCTTCTGGGGCAGATGGTTCAGATCCCCTGGGGCTCCTGCCTTCTTACTCTGGGCTTGCACCGCTTTCCAGCCCCAGTGTAGGGATTTCTCCTTTGGGGGCTGCAGGCCTCAGGGTACAAGCTGGCCTGGGTTGTGTGTTGAGGGCTTTGGGGGCTCATCCATGGGTGAGCACACTGATGCTGGCCAGCTGCAGTGGACTGCCATGCAGGTAGTTTTGAACCAGGTGTGGGTGGGGCTGGTTCCTCCACACTCAGGGACAGGTACTGTGCACCAATAACTCCGGAATTTGTCACCTCCCTGGGAACACAAATGCACAAGGGAAATCATCCAGTGTCCCTCACAGCTTAGAGGTGGAAGTGGGTGATCACTCTCCCGGATTCTCCAAATAGCTGGCACTTCCCAGGCTCAGGGCCTGCCAGCTAGAGGTGGGCACGGGGGGCCAGACTCGCCACGCCTGCCACTGGCCTTTCCTCCTCCTTGGGAGGATCTTCTTGTCCCTGGCACTTTTGAGGGACTGTGTCCACTCAACTGCTTGTATGAGGGTAGCCCCCAAGGGAGGACTGTGGTGTGGCTCCTTTGGGGGACGCGGGTTGGGATGGTTTTATATTTAGCTGGGGCAGGCCCTGGTGCCACTCGGGTTACATCTGGCATTGAAGCAGGCTGGGCCTGGTCAGACACAGGCTCCCTTCCAGCACTGCTGCAGAATTTGATCATGCTGCCCAGCCCAGCTCAGAGCAGCTTTGTGAGGGGAGGTCGGAGGTGGGGGCTGGCGGCTGGCAGAGGCACCACGGCCTGGTAGGCAGAGCAGTAGGGCCGGCAGTGGCATGGATATCAGCTTGAGCATGGCGGCCAAAGAGGCCCACCAAGGCCTGGATGGCCTTCCCATGCCTGTGCCCCAAAAGGCAGCCAAGAAGCATAAAAAGGCGGTTCTCTTCTTTGAGGTGGAGATTCGGGATGCAAAGACGAGGGAGAAGCTGTGCTTCCTGGACAAGGTAGGGCTGTGATCCTGGGGGTGAAGTGCCAAGAGGCCTGGGTCCCTGTCCCTCACAGCTCCTGTAGGACGATGCAGGTATTAGTGTCCCCCCCCCCCCCCCCCCGTCCTTCAGAGGGCACACAAGGGGCGTTTCCTTCATCTAGAGCAGCGATTCTCAACCCATTGGGCCCACTTAACCTGCATTTCAGATATTTACATTACAATCTGTAACAGTAGCAAAATTAGTTATGAAGTAGCAGTGAAATAACTTTATGGTTGGCGGTGACCCCAACACGAGCTGTATTAAGGGCCGCAGCATTAGGAAGGGTAGAACCGCTGCTTTAGAGTGAGCAGCTGTGGCCCCTGCCCGGGGCTGGAAGAGGAAGGTACAGGCAGTCTGGGAAGGAGGTGGAAGACAGATGTGTCCCCCACTGAAGTCAGCCAGTTTGAGCCTGACCTGCGTGTGCTAGCTCCCTCCCCCATCCTGGGTTTGGTTCCCTCAGGGCTGATACCCATGTTTTCTCAGGTGGAGCCTCAGGCCACCATTGCTGAAATCAAGAACCTTTTCACCAAGACGCGTGAGTCCAAGCCCCTGACACGCCGATCCCCAGTTCACCAACCACCCCTCTGGCTGGGACCTGGGCCCACATGCCTCTTCCTCCGGGGCTTGTAGAGAGAGCCTGTCGGCAGGCACACTGAAACAATCAGTGAGGCCTGGCTGACTGGGCAGGATGCCCCTGTGTGGCTACAAACAGGAATGCTCTTTGCTATCCAAAGGACAAAAATTGAGTTGCTGCCTGTCCTGTCTGCCCTTGCACAGGGTGGGAGGAGCTGGGGGGTCCAGGATTTCCGGGAGCCTTGAGAGGCAGTTAGGAGGGTCGGCAGGCTGGACCTTGTCAGACTAGGTCCTGCAACCCCTCACCTTTCCTTGGCAGACCCGCAGTGGTATCCTGCCCGCCAGTCTCTCCGCCTGGACCCGAGTGAGTACAGCTGCCCACTAGCCTTTCCCTTGGGCTCCTGGGGTCAGGAAGCCAGGGCAGTAACTGTGACTGATCTCTGTAGAGGGAAAGTCCTTGAAAGACGAGGATGTCTTGCAGAAGCTTCCTGTGGGCACCACGGCCACGCTCTACTTCCGGGACCTGGGGGCCCAGATCAGCTGGGTGACGGTGAGCTCCGACTCCTTCCCTGGTCTCTGCCTTCAGCCACTGTGGGGCCGCTCATCTTGTGTCTGGGTACCCCCAGGTCTTCCTGACGGAGTATGCCGGGCCCCTTTTCATCTACCTGCTCTTCTACTTCCGGGTACCCTTCATTTATGGCCGCAAATACGACTTCACATCCAGCCGGCACACAGTGGTGCAGTGAGTGGGGCCCGGAAAGGGGTGGGTGGGTGGCTGGGCCGGGCCGGGTTAGCCCCAGCTGAGTCAGCTACCTCACTAGCCTCGCCTGCATCTGCCACTCGTTCCACTACGTCAAGCGCCTGCTGGAGACACTCTTTGTGCACCGCTTCTCTCACGGAACCATGCCTCTGCGAAACATCTTCAAAGTGAGCACCCCTACTCTTTGCTCTGCCCGCCAGCGGTACCCGCCCAGCCTAGGCTAACTAACTCATCTGCTCTTTCAGAACTGCACCTATTACTGGGGCTTTGCTGCGTGGATGGCCTATTACATCAACCACCCTCTCTACACACCCCCTAGTAAGTGGGCCCGGGCAGTGCCGTAGCCCTGACCCCCGCCACGAACGAGCCTTCCTCTTACGGGGTTCTTCCTGCTTTTCTGCAGCCTACGGAGTTCAGCAGGTTAAGCTGGCGCTGGCCGTTTTTGTGGTAAAGAGGCTGGGGCGGCAACCAAGTGTGGTGAGGTGAGGTGGCTGGGTGGGTGAGGCTAGGGGCTGTAGACTCAGTGTTTCTCCTTGACAGATCTGCCAGCTTGGCAACTTCTCGATCCACATGGCTCTCCGGGACCTTCGGCCGGCTGGTAAGTGGCCTGCTGGGGGCGGGGCTGAGTGGGCGGGGCGAGGGGCTGACTTACTCTTGCCTTGCATGCAGGGTCCAAAGCCAGGAAGATCCCGTACCCCACCAAGAACCCCTTCACCTGGCTGTTCCTGTTGGTGTCCTGTCCCAACTACACTTACGAGGTGAGGATCTGCCTTCTTGATCCAGGTTTGAGGTCGTCCTGCGGAAAGGTGTGGGAGTGGGTGTAGGGGTAACAAAGCTTGAGCTTGGTGAGGATGCTGCTCGCCTTCTCCGGGGATGCATGTGACGCTGGGTCTGTGCCTACTGCTTGTGCTGCCCACAGGTCGGCTCCTGGATCGGCTTTGCCATCATGACACAGTGTGTCCCAGGTGAGTCCCCTGTCCCTGTGCGGTGCCCTGTCCTTCCGGCGAGGCACCACTCTGAAAACCCTTCTGTCCGCAGTGGCCCTCTTCTCCTTGGTGGGCTTCACCCAGATGACTATCTGGGCCAAGGGCAAGCACCGCAGCTACCTGAAGGAGTTCCGTGACTACCCACCCCTGCGCATGCCCATCATCCCCTTCCTGCTGTGACAGCTGCCCATGGGCTCCCCACCCATCGCCCCACTGTCCTGATGTGGCCATGCTCTCCAGCAGCAACAATAAAACCTGCTTACCCAAATGGCGTTGTGTGCTTTACAGGGATAGGGACCACACCATCCTTCCCACGGGGGGGGGGGGGGTACAGATGAAGGTTAGGCAGGTGGTCCAAAGGCTTTTATTTTCACTGATAGGTCCACAGGCTGGTGGGTAACCCTACAGGGCCACCTCAGGGCCCACCTCGCCATCTCCCTGGCCCTGGGCTGCCCGTGCTAGCTTTTCATCCCTCCGCTTCTTCCTCTGCAGCAGCCGCCGCTCACGCTCAAACTCCTTCATGCGCTTCACATAGCTGTGGGCAGAAGAGACAGAGGGCTCAGCGGGCCTGGGCCTAGGTCACCCTGCTGGGCGAGGCCTCCCACTGGGGCCCTGGGTGTGGGGAGGGGGGCTCACTCCAGGTGCTCGCAGTAGTCCCAGTCGTGCTGCTCCTGCTTGCAGGCCAGGAAGTTGGGGAAGCTGTCGCGCTGGCACTTGAGCAGCCGGATGAGGTAGTGCGCACAGTAGTCGCGCTGCTCCAGTGTCAGCTGGGCGTCGCTCATCTCCTGTTGTGTGGCCACCATCACTGTGGGGGGTGGTGAGGCTTAGCACTGCAGCCAGCCCCCAACTCCAGTGTGCACAGGTCACAAATAGAAGCCATACACCAGGGTGTCCCTCACTGGCTTAGCAGAACCCATTCGGATTATGCTCTCACCCGGACAGAAGGGAGGGTTGACTCTCTGTCCTAAACAGCATAGAAGGGCTCTCCTGTCCCGTCCTCTGGAGATGCTGTCTTCCAAAAAGCCCCACAGAGCCACAGCTCCAGAGCTCACCTCCCCCAGCCCCTAAGCCACATGAGCCTGATCTCAGCCTTGCTTCCTCACTACGGAAAGATGCCAGTCACACCATGGAAGCTGCCAGCCTGTCAACTGAGGCAACAGAGCTGTGGCAGCATCTTAGGAACACATCATTAGGTGGTGCCAGGGTGACCAGCATGCTGTGTTCTTACACAAACTAAGCTGGGCCCTTCCTAGCTTGTAGGGCTTTGGAACCATCGTTGTATGGATTTGTTGTTGACATAAACATCACCATATAGGCTGTGCACGTTAAGTACTCAGGTGTGAGCCTCGGGTAGATGACCTAGCTCTGGGTTGGGTTGTCTCATCACTGGCAAACCTGACCCTTCAGGAGGTGGTGAGGAATAGGAACACCCCAGCTTCTACCCACTGTGCCCCACAATCACACACTGGCCAACCCAGCAGGACCTGGCCTTACTGGATCTGCAGGCCTACTCTTTGTCCACCTGTGCCTTGGTGCTAGCCCAATTTCATTGCATTTAAAATAGGTCCCATTAAAGGCAGTGGTGGTGCACGCCTTCAGTCCCTACAGAGGCAGGTGGATCTAGGAGTTCAAGGCCAGCCTGGTCTACAGAGTTGAGTTCTAGACAGCCAGGACTACACGGAGAAACCCTGGTGGAGAGATGGCTCAGCAGTTAAGAGCATGTACCGCTTTTGCAGAGAACTGGGATTTTGCACTCCAAACTCCTGTTGGGCAGCTCGCAACCACTACCTGTAACGCCAGCTCCGGGGGATTCAGTGCCCCCTCTGACCTCATCTGGCACCTGAACTCTTAATGCCAAATCTCTGTACAGACATATAGTAAAAAATAACTAAATAAAATGATTCTTAAAAATACAGAGAACAGTTGCAGTGTAAGTCAGTGGCAGGGCACTTGCCCAGCACGTGTGAGGCCTTGGGAAACCCTGAGCATTGCATAGCTCCCAGGGCCGCTGGCTCCATTCTGCTTCTGGTGACATTCGTTCCCATGCAGGCTCAGGTCCTCGTCTCCCTTTAGTTGTTTTGCTTTTTTTGAGACAGGGTCTCTCTGTAGCCTTGGC
Organism: Acomys percivali; assembly: GCA_907169655.1. Lineage (NCBI taxonomy): Eukaryota > Metazoa > Chordata > Mammalia > Rodentia > Muridae > Acomys > Acomys percivali. The sequence goes on from OU015753.1 coordinate 41,456,041, forward strand.
TGTCCTGGACTCGCTTTGTAGACCAGGCTGGTCTTGAACTCACAGAGATCCACCTGCCTCAGCCTCCCAGAGTGCTGGGATTACAGGCATGCGCCACCACGCCCGGCTCTGCCCAGCTCCTTGTCTCCCTTTTGGGCTTCTAACCTGGTCCCCTGATGTGACTCAACAGGGAGGGCTGCCTGTCGCCAGGATAGGCCTTCTCTGTTGGCCACACCTTGGATCTGTTCCCAGGTCTAGGTTGTCCAAACTTTAACAATGGCCACCTGCTTCTTTCTCTTTTGTTTTAAAGACTTATTTATTTATACAATGCTGTGCCTACATATACACCTGCCTGCCAGAAGAGGGCACCACATCTCATTCTAGATGGCTGTGAGCCACCATGTGGTTGCTGGGAATTGAACTCAGGACCTCTGGAAGAGCAGCCAGTACTCTTAACATCTGAGCCATCTCTGCAGCCCACCACCTGCTTCTCTACAGCCATCACAGGGCCCTTCCCACAGCTCTGACTACTGACGAGGCTGACCCGGTCCCTGTTCGCTACAGCTCTGTTCTCCAGACCCAGGGCTTGCGTCCCAGGTAGGCTCCTGCTGGAGCCACTCAGCCTGGGGCGCCTGCTTCTCATCCCAGTTCACGGGAGCCCAGCAGCAGCCATCCGCACACTGCTGCCTGCTGAGCTGGAGGAGTGTAGGGGAGCCAGGCAGACAGATCTACCTGTCTTTAGAGGGGGACAAAGCGGGCAGAGCACACTGGCACTGAATGCCCAGCAGCCTCATCAACTACGGAGGGGAAATGACAAAAACAAACCAGGGACAAGTGCTGGAAGGCGGGCCGTGGGAAGGCAGGGGTGGGCCAGGCAGATGCCTGAGGCAAGAGCAGTCCAGGCTGAATGGGTGACAGAGCCTTGAGGCAACAGGACTAGTGTCAGGACCGTCCCTACGTCCTGCGCTTTGACTTAAGCACAAGGAAAGGTAGTCCTGGAAAGGTTAGGATGGGAAGGCTTAAGGGGAGGGCAGAGCTCTGAGACTCCAGAGTATGAGGCAGCTAGTAAAGCAGTGGGTACCAGTAACCTCAGCACCTAGGAGGCTGATAAGAGGTTTTTAAGTTAGAGGCTAGCCTGTGCTACTTAACAAGATCTTGTCTCAAAAGCAAAACAAAATTTAGGTTGGGCCTGTTGGCTTACTCCTGTAATCCCAGCACTCAAGAGGCTGGGGGGGGGGGGGGGGCGCAGTCTGAGGCCAGCCTGTGCTACAGAGTGAAACTCTGTCTCAAAAATTTAGGCGGCAGCAGAGCGGGGTTTTCTGGGGAGATAAAATGTAGAGAGTGGGGGGCTGGAGAGATGATGGCTCAGAGGTTAAGAGCACTCCCTGCTCTCCTAGAGGTCCTGAGTTCAATTCCCAGCAACCACATGATGGCTTACAACCATCTATAATGAGATCTGGTGCTCTCTTCTGGCCTGCGGGCAGAACACTGTATATGTAATAATTAAAAAAAAAATCTTAAAAAAGAAAAAGAGGACAGTGACTTGAGGAAGACACTCTGAATGCTGACTTCTGGCAATACTTGTATGCGTGCACACGCATACACATGCACCACTAACAAAGCCCTCAGACCACCACCAACAAAACAGAAGTCAGCACTGTCATTCGTAAGTTCAAGGCTAAGGCTTCTCCAAGAAGATAAACTGGGCAGCCCTGGTGTATACAAGGCAGTTAGGAGCCACCTCCAGGACAGAACAGAGGAAGCCTCAGCTTCGGGGCATCCAACAGGGAGCTGAGGAAGAGCTGGTCAGAGATGGAGGTGATGAGGGCAGAAGTAAGGAACGACAGACAGCGTGCAGGGATACAGTTGGGGCCTTGAGAGAAGCCCCTCAGTTAAGGGGCAAAGATGGAGAAGGCGGGGCCTGATGGGATTTTACACTTGCTTTTGAGACAGGATTGCTCTGTACCCAAGAAGCGAATGCATGGTGTCCCTGCGGGGGCCTGCTGTCACCCACCACCATGCCTAGGTCCCGGAGGATGTTTCATAATCATAGGCAGTGTACCAGCACGCCGACAGGCAAGACTGATGAGTTCTTGCATTGGGGAGGTTGGATGGAGGATACAGAAGGTGGTGGTGGGGGCGGGGGGTGGCGTTCCCCTGGAATGGGGGCCCTGCCAAGCCAGAGACATGTCACTTGAAATAGCGGGGGAGGTGTCTGAGGATACATCGACCTGGAAGCTGCTCTTTCCTCACAAGAGCGTGCCTAAGATGAGGAAGAGGCAGTGAAGAACTGCAGACGGGACATACAGGCTAGCATCCCTGAGCACACGGGCCTGTGATCTCAGTGCTCCAAAGGCCAAAGGGAAAGGGATGTGAGTTAGAGACTAGTCTGGCCCCAAAATAAGAAGAGGTCCAGTGAGGAAGCAACTTGGAGTCTAGGTCAGCAGGGCTGGCTGAGTTTGACCAGCGGTTTGGTTTAGCCAAGCAAGAGAGAGGGCAGGAAGTGCTTGGAAGTTTCAATCTGATTATGGGCAAAGCAGGGTGTCGGGTTGCTAAAAGAACTGTAGGTTCAGCACTGACCTACCCATCTACTAGCCCACACCACAACCTTTTGTCTTTCCTCTGCTGATAAGCGAGGGCTCTGTCTCTCCTTGGGATCAGCTTCATATATCCCATCACACATGCCTTTTTTAGCCTCTGCTTCCACACTCAAATTCTGCTTCCCAGATCGTCCTGGCTACGGTGCGTTGCTCAGTGGGTCTCCCTGAAGACAGTGCCAGTGTCTGTCTGCTGCCCTGGAACATTCCCAAGTGCCAAACTAGGATTTTGTCTAGGTCTGTCACTTTGCAAACCTGTGATTTTTCCTCCAGAGGAAGAACGAGAACCATGCGAGCACACACAGGCCTTGGATTCCACCCCCAGCACCATCACACAGGACAGGGCAAGTGCACAGCAAGACCGCCCCACCCCCGAGCTTGTATTACTATACATAGCTACACACGAGTGACACTGTATGGGGAGGCAAAGAACATGTCCCTAGGCTCCGCGCTGTGCCCAGGACGAAGCGCACAGGGGCAGCCTCGTTTTCTCGCTCTCTGCTGTCTTGTCCAAGCCTTTTGCGCCAGCCATGCCTCCCCCGCCTCCCGACCCGACCCAGTGCAAACCCGCAGCACCCAGTTCCGCGGGGTCTGCGGTCGCGCCTGCGCACTGAGCTCACCGCGCTCCTTGCGCTCCGGGAAGCCGTACTCCGGCGGGAAGCTGGGCATCCGCAGGGGGTCAGGCTCCACCGAGGCGTCCCCCAGATAGCGCCGGGCCAGGTGCGCCCCCATGACTACTCTGCCTTATCCTTCTTTGGCAGCCAGGGTCACCTCGCTCCCACCTGGAAGCACTGGGCCCTACAGAACTACTGCTTCCGGGTCATCCGCTCGGCGGCGGGGGTCATGGAGATAAAACAGTGGAAGACGTCCTGGTCTGCTGGCATCCTCTGGCGGTGTGGAGGAGACAGGACAGGCCAGGGAACTGCAGGGGCAGCCGCCTGCAAGTGCTCTCTGCTCAGTGCTGGCGCAACAAATGTGTGCCACCAAGCATGTTGTTTATGTGGGTACTGTGGACACTCTGGTCCACATACTTTCATGGCATGCAGGTTACAGACCAAACCATCCCCCACACTCATTTTTTTTTGAAATAAAAAATTTTCTTTTGATGTTGGGATGGACCCCAAGGTCTAACACAGGGTACACAAGTGCTCTATCACCGAAGTACACCCCTACTTCCAACTCCTGAACTTCCAAACAATTTTTGTCAGTTTGTTGGGGTGCGTGCACATGCGTAGGCGTGTATACGAGCGCATTTGGTGAACAGAGGTCAACTTTGTGTGTGTCATTACTCTGGCACTGTCGGCCTTGTTTGAGACACTGTCTCCCATTGGCTTTGAACTCTCCATGTAGGCTGGGTTGGCTGTCCAGGAGGCCTGAGAGGGTTAAAGCGTCTCTCTCCGTGTGGTTCTAAATTACAAGCATGTGACACGACACCAGAATTTTTCTTACATGGGGTTTGGGGGCTGAATTTAGATCTTTGTGCTTGTAAAGCTGGCAAGAGCCACCCTGTTAAGGGAGCTCACTAGGCATGTGGGCTGTCTAGGAGGCGATCTGGTGTTTGCAAGGTCTTGTACCACGATGCACCTCCAAACTGCTTCCAGCCTCTGACATGCTGTCAGGTGCCATTGATATTGGGAAGTCCAGTAGGCATGAGAGATCTCTGGAGGTGATCCGGTATTTGCAAGGTCTGTATTGTGATGTACCCCAGAAGTGCTTCCAACCTCTGACTACCCTGTCAAGTGTGCTTTGCTGCATCTCTCTAAAATCTGGCATTAGAGCCGGGCATGGTGGCACATGCCTTTAATCCCAACACCCAGGGAGGCAGAGGCAGGTGGATCACTGTGAGTCTAAAGCCAGCTTGGTCTACAAAGCGAGTCCAGGACAGGCAAGATTACACAGAGAAACCCTGTCTCGAAAAACCAAAAGTAAATACATCTGGCATTGTGATCCAAGCGTAGGCTAACTGCCAAGGGGTCCTCTATTGTAAAATATCTGTAAAGTGTGACATTCCAAGCCTGCCTTCTATTGCTCTCAAAGCAGATTCTAAAGAAACTTCTATAGCTAACAATATCTAACCAGGTAACTCGTCAAGCAGTTTCTGCCTGGCTGTACACAACAGTCAGAGCCAAGACTCTCTCACTGTCTCAAGCCTTTGGCCAGATGCCTTCTTTAAACATTCTCTGTGGGAAAAAGTTTTCCCAGTGTGAATTTCACTAGGGCTGAAAAATAGAGAGAAAGGCAGTTTTAGGAGAAAAAAAAAATCGATTTCAAAGTAGTTTTTAGGCAAAATTACATGTGGACCATACACAATATTTAAGGACAGTGGCGATCAGCTGGACATCTTTAGAACTTTGCCAAGCAAAGCCTCTATTACTTGTCCTCATGTCTTCAGCCAATGACCTTTGCCCTCCCTGGAATTCCCTCCCCCTCCCCCAAAGTTCTATAAATACCTGTTCACCTCAAATAAAATTGATCTTCTTCCCCAAAGCTAATCCTGGAAGGTCATTTCAGTTCATGCTCACAGGCCACCGAAACCACAGTTTGTCACTTCTGCTCCTTTGTATCTGAGGACTGGTGGCCCAAGACCACATGTGGCCAATGACCACAGGAATCAGGGAGAGCAACAGGTGTGTTTGTGTGTGACACGCAGAGAGAAAGAGAGATAATTGGCTCACTAAGTTTTAAAGTACTGTGAAGGAGAGAAACCTGTTCTTTAGGATCCCAAGTGCGGGATCGGAACGGTCTCGTGAGAGAACAGGTGATGTTAATTCACTAGAAGAGCAACCACCTCATGCAGGAGCTTAATAGTTGCCAGCTGGAAAGATCCCGTGAACAGACTCTGAGAGGAGATATATAAATGAGCCCAGAACCGGCTGCGGGGCCGATAGGAGACTTGGGACAGATTTGGCTGTTCATCGCTACCCTTCAAGATGTTCCTAGAGAAAACTGCTCGAGGGAAGGCTTCAGAGCTTGGCTTCTGCTGAGGCTCTGGGGTCTGGTTACCCCAGGTTCCAGTGGAAGAAATCCTGCAGCTCCCGACTGGAGAATTGTTCCTCGGAACTGATATCCTTAAGGTTTTGTTATTGTGTCCATTAATCCTCATTTCCTACTGTTTTGGTTAATCAGGTTATAATTGACATAGGCTCGGTCACTAAGTTGTTAATAAAATATTCTGGTTAAGAAAATTGAGTCTACAATACTGTCTTGCAACCACAAGGACCTATTTTGATCTCAAGAAGCCATAGTGTGTTGGCTAGTTTTATGTCAACCTGACTCAGGTTAGAGGCATTTTGGAATAGGGAACCTCAATTAAGAAAATGTCCCCTGTGCCAGGCGGTGGTGGCACACACCTTTAATCCCAGCACTCGGGAAGCAGAGGCAGGTGGATCTTTGTGAGTTCGAGGCCAGCTTGGTCTACAAAGGGAGTCCAGGTCAGCCAAGGCTACACAGAGAAACCCTGTCTCGAAAACAAAAACAAAAACAAAAACAAAAGCAAAAAAGAAAATGCCCACAAGATTGGCCTATAGGCAAGTCTGTAGCACATTTTCTTATTTAGTGATTGGTGTGGGAAGGCCCAATGCATTGTGAGTTGTGGTACCACTGAGGTGCTGGGATTACAGGCCTGTGCCACTGTGCCTGGCTCACAGAAATTATTAATAAAGGAAAATATTTAATTGGGGCTGGTTTACAGTTTAGAAGTTTTGTTGCTTATCATTACGGTGGAAACATGGCAGCATGCAGACAGATCTGGTGCTGGAGAGGGAGCTGAGAGTTCTACATCCAGATTGGCAGGCAGCAGGAGAAGGCTGGTTTGAGCTTCCGAGATGTTAAGGGCCACACCCACAGTGACACACTTCCTCCAGCAAGGCCACGCCTCCTAATAGTGCCACTCCTATGGGCCAAGCATTCAAAAACTAAGTTTCTGAGGGCCCCTCCTATCCAAACTACCACATATATCTACTGGGACTGGGCTTCACAACTCTGCATTTTGGTTGGTTGTGGTTTTTGCAAGGAGAGGTTTCTCTGCTGAGGGGTGGAGACTCTACTTATCTGTGGGCATTTAGAGTGCAGTTGGGAATTTTGCTGGTTACTAAAGTGGTTATAGGTTCTCTTCCAAGATCCATGACTTCACAAGCCCTGAGTGGCTGACTGGATTTCCAGTACAAGGCATGTTTTTCCTCTTGTGGAGTGGCTCTTAAGTCCAATTAGAGAACTGTTGGTAACTGCCAGGGACATGTGCCACTACTGCACCCTATGGTTGTGCCATGCTGGTATTTGTTTCCCTTTGGAAACTTTGATGATGCTTTCTGGTACCATGAAAGGTTGTCCTTAGGAAGGAAGATTCTGGGTCAGTTCCATTTCAGTGACCTCTGAGCCCTGTATCTGAAGTGCATGGTGTCCTCAGCAATAAAGACTTCCACCTCTGCGGGCAATAGCAACAGGCTGTAATGTTTGGGAGTCTATTGGATATTCTTGATCAACAACTCAAGAGAAAGTTTCTCCTTCTTAGTGTTGGGGTTTTTGTTAGGTGGTCTTTGACTTTTGTGAGGGAGAATTGTCAGCCCAGATGAAAAACTTTTATTTAATCTGTCTGTCTGTCTGTCTGTCTATGTAACCACAGGTACATTATAGTTTTATTTTGGTTTTTGAGACAGGGTTTCTCTGTGTAGCAATGGCTGCCCTGGACTCTTTACACCAGGCTGGCCTCGAATTCACAGAGATCCACCTGTCTCTGCCTCCTGAGGGCTGGGATTACCGGTGTGTGCCACCGTGCCTGGCATAAGTTTCATGATCTTATTATTCTTTCAGCTCAGTAGTATTCCATAGTGAATATGTAATGTATCTTCATTATCCATTCATTGGTTGAAGAGCATCTGTGGTTTTTCCCCCATTTCCTATCTATTGAAAGTAGAGCAGCCATGCATGAATATGTCTGAGCAAGCATCTGTGGAGAAGGATGTTGTCTCTCTTGGGCATATTCCAAGAATTGGTATGGTTAGATCATATGCTAGATTTATTTTTAGCTTTTTGCTAATTCTCTACACTGATCTCTAGCATGGCTGGATTAGTTTGCATTTCCACCAATGAATGAGAGTTCCCTTCCCACCATACTCCATCCAGCATTTGTTGTTAGAGTTCTGTTGATTTTTGACATTCTAAATGGGGTAACATGAAGTGTCAGAATGGTTCTGATCTGCATTTTGCTAATTGCTAGTGACAGTGAACATTATGCTGAGATATTTCTCAGCTGTTAGTTTCTTCTTTTGAGATCGCTCTGTTCAGATTCCAGGCTCATTCCTTTCCTTTCCTTTCCTTTCCTCCCTCCCTCTCCCTCTCTCCCCCCCTCTCCTTCCCTTTATCCCTCCTTCTCTCTCTCCCTCCCTCCATCCATCTCTCCTTCTTTCCTTCCTTCCTTCCTTCCTTCCTTCCTTCCTTCCTTCCTTCCTTCCTTCCTTCCTTCCTTTATTTTTTGGTTTTTCAAGACAGGGTTTCTCTGTGTAGCCCTGGCTGTCCTGGACTCGATTTGTAGACCAGGCTGGCCTTGAACTCACAGAGATCCACCTGCCTCTGCATCCCAAGTGCTGGGATTAAAGGTGTGCGGCACCACGCCCGGCTTATTTCTTTTATTTTTGATACTGTACTGTAATTACATTTGTCCCATCCATTTCTTTCCTCCAAATACAACATCCATACACATCCTTTCTCTCTTCTAAATATGTGCTCTCTTTTATCATTAATTATACTTACATTCATATATGTACACACACACACACACACACACACACACACACACACACGCGCGCGCGCGCGCGCGCGCGCGCGCACCTCATATTTCAAAATACAAATAGCTCAGCTATAAAATAGTTCTTGTATATATGTTTTCAGGGCTGGTCATTTGGTATTGGATAATTAACTGGTTTGTTCTTCCCTGGGGAGGATTATTTTATTTTATTATTTTATTTTGTTTTGCAGGTCACCAGAGCGCTCCTCCATGCCACGTGTTGTCCTCGTTCAGCTCCTGTTCAGGCCGTCGTGTCGGTGAGACATCTTAGCGGGGCTTCTGACATTATTAGGAGACACAGTCTCACAGCCAGCTCCTTCATCCCCCTTTTGTTCACTCTTCTCCCGTGCTGTCTGAGCCGTAGGCGTGGGATGTAGTTCTGTAGAAGCGTCCATTGGGACTGGCCTCCACACTGCATCTGGTTGCCTGTGGTTTCCTGCAGTGTTCTGTGTCTGTTGCAGAGGAGTTTTCTTGATAAGGAGTGAGGACTCCTCTTATCTGAGAGTATAAAGATAAATGTTTAGATTGTTGGGGAGGGGGTTATGCTGGCTTTGTAAAGTAATTGTTGTAGACCAAGACCCATGGTTAGGCCTCCAGTAACTGGCATGTTTTTCCTTTCATTGAACAGATGATCTTAAGTCCAATTAGGGAGCTATTTGTTATTTATTTATTTATTATATATATGTATTTAAAATAATTTATTTAGATTACATCCTGATTGTTATTCCCTCACTTGTATCTTCCTGTTTTCCCCTCCCTCCCTCTTTCATCCTATCACCCTCAGCGAGACCTGTGACAGAAGGGGACATCCTCTGCCACCATATGATCACAGCCTATCAGATCTCATCTGAATAGCTTGCTTCCCCTTCCTCTGAGTGCTGCCAGGCCTCCCCACCAAGGGGAAGTGGTCAGATAGGGGCACCAGAGTTCATGTCAGAGGCAGTCCCTGCTCTCCACACAGCCATGGAGAATGCGCTGTCCATTGGCTAGATCTGAATAGGGGCCAGGTCTAGGTTTACTGCATGCATTGTCCTTGGTTGGTACAGCAGTTTGTGCAGGCCCCCCTGGGTCCAGATCTACCAGGCTTGATGGTGTTCTTGTGGGGTTGCTGGACTCTGTGGGTCCTTCTTTCTCCCAATTCTTCCATTCCACTCTCACCTGGAGTCCAAAAGTGAGTCCCAGTATCTCTCCTGATCCCCTTGCTGAGTGAAGACACTCAGAGGACATCTATGTTGAGGTAATATCCACTTATAAGTGAGTATATACCATGTGTGTCTTTCTGGGTCTGAGTTATCACTCAGGATGATAATTTCTAGTTCCATCCATTTGCCTGCAAATTTCAAGGTTTCCTTATTTTTAATAGTTGAGTAGTATTCCATAGTATAAGTGTACCACAGTTTCTTTATCTATTCTTCGACTGAGGGACATCTAGTTTTTTTCCAGACTCTGGCTATTATGAATAAGGCTGCTATGCACATAGCTGAACAAATATCCTTGTTGTGTGGAGGAGCATTTTTTGGGTATATGCCAAGGAGTGGAATAGGTGGGTCCTGAGGTAGCCCTATTCACAGTTTTCTGAGAAAGCACCAGATTGAGTTCCAAAGTGGTTGTACAAGTTTGCACTCCCACCAGCAATGAAGGAGTGTTTCCCTTTCTCCACATCCTCACCAGCACATGCTGTCACTTGAGTTTTTGATCTTAGTCATTCTGATGGGTGTAAGATGGAGTCTCAGCGTTTGCATTTGCATTGCCCAGATGACTAAGGACATTGAGCATTTCTTTAAGAGTTTCTTAGCCATTTGATATTCCTCTGTTGAGACTTCTCTGTTTACCTCTGTACCCCATTTCTCAACTGAGTTATTTGGTTTGGTGGTGTTTAATTTCTTGAGTTCTTTATATATTTTGGATATTAGCCCTTTGTCAGATGCAAGGTTGGTGAAGATCTTTTCCCAGTCTGTAGCCTGTGGCTTTGTTCTGTTGACAGTGTCTCCTGCCTTACAGAAGCTTCTCAGCTTCATGAGGTCCCATTTATTCATTGTTGATCTTAGAGCCTGGGCTGTTGGTATTCTGTTCAGGAAGTTGTCTCCTGTGCCAATGAGTTTGTTTGCTTGTTTTTGTTCATTTATATTCTAATATTTTATGTCAGATGCAAAGATCTTCTGACATTTTGTGGGTTCCCTCTTTGACTGGTTGATCATTTCTTTAGCTGTGCAGAAGGTTTTTAGTTTTATGGAATTTCACTGGTCAATTGTTGACCGCAATTTTCAGGCAAATGGAATCTATTCAGAAAGTCCTTTCTTACACTTACATCAGGGATACACTACCTATGTTTTCTTCTAGCAGTTTCAGTGTTTTGGTTTCATATTCAGGACTTTGATCCATTTGGAATTAGTTTTTGTGCAAGTTGATGGTTATGGGTCTAATTTCACACTTCCACATGTGGACATACATTTCCGGCATTTGTTCAGGAGGCTTTCTCCCCTCAACCTTTTCTTTCTTTCTTCCTTTTTTGTCCTTTCTTTGCTTTTTTCTTTCTTTCTTTCTTTTTTGATACAGGGTTGCTGGGAATTGAACTCAGGACCTCTGGAAGAGCAGCCAGTGCTCTTAACCACTGAGCCATCTCTCCAGCCCCCTCTTCCATGACTTTTATCATGAAGGGATGTTGGATTTTTTCAAAGACTATCTATTGGGAGTTTTGTCTTTATGTCCATTTATGCAGTCTATTTCGTCTTGTGTCTTGAGTATGTTGAACCACCCCTGTATCTCAGGGATAAAGTCAACTTGGGCATGGAATATAATCTTTTTGATGTCTGTCGGTATTCTGTTTGCAAGTATTTTCTGAGCAGTTTTGAGTCTGTGTTCATCAAGGATACTGGCCTGTAGCTTTCTGTGTTGTGTCTTTAGCTGGTTTTGGTATTAGAGTGACATAGGCTTCATGGAAGGGGTTTGGGAGTGCTCTTTCTGGTTCTAATTTGGAATAGTTTCAGAAGGGTTTGCTGTATATCTTACCTGTGTATTCTTCTGCCTTGGACCTTTCATAGTTGGGAGATTTTTCATGACTACTTCAATCTCCTCATTTGCTATCACCCTGCTGAAGTTGCTGCCTTCTTCTCGGTTTCATTTTGGTGTTTTGGATGAATCTAGAAACTCACTCATCTCTTTTAGGGCTTCCTGTTTGGTGGGGTCTGTAATTCTTCCCTTCTGATATATATCCTGAGTGTCTTTGGTGCCTATTGCAATATTTCTCTGCTCACTTCTGAGCCTGTTAATATGGGTCCTCTCTTTCCTTCTTTCCTTTGGTTAGTTGGATGAAGGTCCTTCAATTTCTTCTATTTTCTCCAAGAATAAGATCTTAGATTTGTTGGTTCTTTGTATTGCTTCCTTTGTTTCTACTCTGTTGACTTCATGATTGTTTGGCATCAACTGGGTTTGAGTTTGGTTAGTTCTTGTTTTTCCAAATCTTTGTATCGCATCATCAAGCTAGTTGCTTATGCTCTTTCTGAGTTTTGGATGTAGGCACTTAGACCTGGGTATTTCTTTGGTAAGGCTATTCTCCCTGCATCCCAGGGGCTTTACTGTGCTGTGTTTTGACTTTCATTTAGTTCCAGGAATTTTTTTCTTTCTTGACTTCTTTGACTCATTTATCATTCAGTAACGAGTTGTTTAATCTCCATGAGTTTGTGTATCTGCTAGAGATTTGTTTGCTGTCAATTTTAAATTTTATTATACTGTGGTTAGATAGGATATAGGCAGTGATTTCTTTTTTTCTTTTCAATAACTTATTTATTTTTATTTTTATGTACACTGGTGTTTTAATTGCATGTAGGTCTGTGTGGGGGTGTCAGATCCTCTGGAACAGGAGCTGCAGACAGTTGTGAGCCACCATGTGGGTTCTGGGAATTGAACCCAGGTCCTCTGGAAGAGCAGCCAGGGAGGCCTCTTAGCCACTGAGCCATCTATCCAGACCCATAAGCAATGATTTCAATCTTTTTGAATTTTTAAAAGATTTGTTTTGTGTCCCAGGATGTAGTCTACTTTAGAAAAGCATCTTGCTAATTAGGATGTGCATTGTTTGGTGTTTGGGCATAGTCCTCTGTAGATATTTGCTAAGTCCATTTGAAGTAAGATGCCAGTAAACTATGATGCTTATCTCTTTATTTTTTGTGCAGATGACATGCCCATTTGAGAGAGTGAGGTATTGAAATACTCTACTATTCATGGCTTGATGCTGATCTGTGTCTTTAGCTCTAGTAGTAACTTTTTAAAAATGAAATTGAGTGCATCAGATCTCTCTGTGCATATATGTTTAGAGAGTAATGACCTCTTCATTAACAGTTTCCATGATGAGAATTAAGCATCCTTTTTATTTTTTTGAAATTCTCATAATTTTAATGGTCAATAGCTTCTGGTTGGCTTCTGAATGGCTTAGTTAAACAATATACTTTTTAAAAGAAGTTTCTTTTTCTTTTTTTTTTTGAAGTTTCTTTTTTTAAATTTAATTTTAATTTATGTGCATTGGTGTGAGGGTGTCAGATCTTGGAGTTACAGACAGTTGTGAGCTGCCATGTGGTTGCTGGGACTTGAACTCTGGTCCTTTGGAAGAGCAGGTGGTGCTCTTAAACACTGAGCCATCTCTCCAGCCCCTTAAACAATATACTTAAGACACCCCAACGGTGAGTTCACACCCCTCAGAAAGTAGCATTGGCTGCCATCCATGTTCCATTGCCCAGTCGGGCTTCCACAGCCTGGGACCCCTCCTGGCTTATGGAAATAGACATCTTAGTGTAATGAGCTGAGTAAACTCCTGGCATACTCATGATCTGTTATTTTCTGCTTAAAAAAATAGCAAGTATTAAACCAAACACTTTCCCAGGTGCTGTTGCTTCACAGGGAAAACCCAAGTGTTAGGGATCTGAGGCCTGTGGGCCCTGTGGTTCTGCTTCGTGTCCCACTCTCCTGCAGTCATATGGCGTAGAGCTCATAACCTTCCTTTACACAGTACACCAGGGCAGCCAGTGCTATTGTGTGGTGCAGTCTCTTCCTGTGCACCACTGGTGTGGAGGGAGGTGAGCGTGTGCAGAGGCAGGCGGGACAGTTTATAGGCATCATACTGCGCCTGGTACTTGCAGCAAGGGTCAAACTGCCAGGAGATCCCATAGAGGGTACAGCAGGCCAGGCTCAGCACACCAGCGGGCAAGGGGATGCAGTGGGAGTAATCCAGGGGCAGCGCCAACGGGGTGAAGAGGCAGGCAGCACCTGCCACCACAGCCATCTTGTGCAGGCAATGGCCCGTGGTGATCAAACTTTTCTACTAGGCTGGTGGGTTTTGGAAAGAAGATGCTGTTTTGTTGGTGCAGTTGTGATGAAATCTGCGTATGTGAACTTCTTTTCTTAGTTCTCAGTCTATTTGTATGGTAGCAGCTGGCTAGTGGTTGACTGGGTGTCCAGACTAGGCTGGGACTCTGGGTGTGGGATCTGAGGTAGGTGTTGTGGGTTTGGGAGAAGGGGTGAATGGGGGAGGGTCAGGGAGACTCACCAGGCTGGACTCTTAAGAAGGACATGGGAGATCTGTCTGGGTGGAGAGGCTGGTGCAGCACAGAAGGGACCTGACAATTATTCTTATAAATAATTGTCTTTTGGAGTAGGATAAAAGCGCTTTGTGTATAAGCCCAGGAGTGATATATGGTCATGTGGCAGTTCCAGTTCCAAGTTTTTGGAGAAGCTCGAAGAATGATTTCCAAAGTGTCTATGGCAGTGTACATCTCTCCCCGTTGGGTGTCAGGGCTGCCATGTCCTCAGACCTACCGCAGTGTGATTCCCTTTGCATTCCCAATGATGAGGGGTCTCATTAGCTGAGCTCCAGTCTCAGTATAGCTTTAGCCTCAGTTTCCCTGATGACTAAAGACACTGATGGTAAAAGGGCTTATTAGCCATTTGTTTTTCTTCCTTTGAGGATGATCTGTTTCTATTCATAGCTCATTTTTCTAGGCTGTTAATTGTCTCAATGTTTATATTGTGTGGACTTTGTATATTTGGGATGTCTAAATCTATAAATCTGTGTTCCTGGCTTGTGATGACTTATAGCTGCTCCAGGATAAACCATTTCACTCCTCTGAAGGGAGAGCTGCACTTTGTGTCAACACAGCTTTGCTGCATCTCTCAGAGGTAAAGACCATCCATACCCACGCCATTCTTCTAGGCAATTATGGCCCGTTCCTGCCCTCACTGGGCACGCCTCATTTATCATTTAATCAACTTGATCAACTGCCAAGTTCTCTCCCCTTCTGGGATCTTCTAGTGCTAGCTCTCCAGAGTCTGTCCATTGAACCATCAGTTTCTAACCATCATCTCCTCATTGCACGTGTGAGCATGGCCGCTGATCCCTTCAGTGTAAATATACAGCCGCTGATCCCTTCAATGTAAATATAAACTTCCTCTCTGTTCTTCAGCCTCCACATCCACACAATCGTTTCCCAACATTGACTGTTTGTTACAAGTAACTGCCATCACGTAGCTTTCTTGGCTGAATTCTCATTATAACAGCCAACAACATACCGGAAAATATCATTACATAAACACACTTCAGTAAATATTTGAGATTCTCCCATAATAGGAGACAGATAAAAGACTGACTCACTCTATAACAGTGTGAGCGATAGAAGTGGAGATTTAGGACTGAGAAAAATAAACGCACAGTAGCCCAAGAGCCCAGAGACTGGTAGGCTGTAAGAAACAAAAAAATATGTGAAATAATATTTAGAGTAGATGACTATGTTTCCAGGATATAATATACTGTGTTTCAGTGTTGTTGATGCTGACTGTTCTTATCAGATGGATTTTAAATAAATGTTTCTTTTGGGACACAAACACTGGGTTTATGGGGATCTGGTACCAGCTAATGCCTCAGCTGCTTTCACAGCTTAAGTAGAGCTTGCTTGTTGATCAAAAGCACAAGACACATATGCTCTGGATGTTAGCAAGGTCTCCCCATGACATCATCTGTAGTTAGTGTGCTCAGTGTTAGACAGTGTTCTAAAAATCTGTCCTGGTACACAAGGCCTGCATGATGGGCACATACGTTTACTTGTATGATTAACTTTGGGGCCAAAGTAACAGAAATGCCATAATGTGGCCTCAGCTTAGGCCTGCCTATTTCTGTAATATGTACAGAGTGATATATCCACAGTGAGAAGGATGGCTATCAAACAAGATGACCCTTGTGATGTGCACACAGCTCACACCACACCAGACCAAGGGGCTCTTTTCAGAGATCTCCAGCCAGGCAAAACCAAAATCTGTGACTTCGACCAAGAAATGACTGGACTTTCTCAACAAGCCAAATGTAAAACAAAGTTGACCACATGCTGAAACAGGAACAGCACCAGTCTTCCCCAGAGACGAACACCCGATTGATTATCCAATACCAAATGGTCAGTCCTGAAAACGTGCATACAAGCAACATCACACAAACTGAGCAGATTGTATTGTATTTTTATGTTAAAGTGTGTGCATGTATGTATGTATGTGTGTGTGTGTGTGTGTGTGTGTGTGTGGTGTGTGTGTGTGTATGTGCAATTGAGGTAAAAGGTCTTGAATTTGAAATAGAATGAGATGTGAGTAGATGGGAGCGTTTGGAGGGAGGAAAAGGCGAAATGATATAATTATGTTATAATCTCAAAAACTAAAATTATTTTTAAAAAGTATTAACTTCTTTATTGATCTCCTATCTCCACTTTGGCAATATTCCCTTTTTACTTTCCGGGTTTCTGCAGTTATTGTAGGATGTGTACTCACATCTGAATGTTTATGTCTTTTTAAAGTCTCAACTTTTCTAAGGGAGAAATGGGAAAACAATGTGGAGCTGAGAGCTCACAGTATTATCTGAGGGAATTGTGGAAGACAAGATATTGTTAGTCAGAACATCAAAGTATCAGTACATCATGCAACAAACTGTTATGTCCTTTCATAAAATCTGTGCTCCCAAAGTCTCGGTCTTTTCCCACCAGGAGGTCCCTAAGAACCATGATGTTCACAGCAAGCCATTAAGGCATAAATCAAAAAGTGACATAGTTTTAATGTGAGTTCCTAAGTTTCAGAAGCCTGAGCACACATGTCAGTTATCAGGGACAACCATGGTACGCTATTTCAAGAATGGTACAGCTTCCGCCCTGCATTGCTGTCCACATGTCAGGGGCCATCTGGATTTCTATGACAGTTGTTCTCATCATTACTCATAGATGGTAAGAGAACATAATTACTGCAATTTACATTATTTGAGTGCAGAAATTATGGGGGAACCTTGAACATCATTCTAGGAGCAGCCATCCTTGGAGCTGAAGGCCCATCTTCCCTTGGGAATTGGCCATCCTCCTGCATGGTGATTTTCCTGTTTATTATTTACACGTGTGTGTGTGTGTGTGTGTGTGTGTGTGTCTGTGTGTGTGTGTGTGTGTCTTTGTATATGCTGGCATGACTGCAGATGCCCACAGAGGATGGAGGAGGAAATATTGTCTGGATCTGGAGAACAGGTAGTGTTACCCATCAGTATGGATGTTGGGAACAGTTGATGTCACCCTTCAGTATGGGTGTTGGGACAGATGGTGTCACCCATTAGTATGGGTGTTGAGAATGGGGGTGTCACCTGTCAGTATTGGTTTTGGAACAGGAGGTTTCATCCTTCATTGTGGGTATTGGGAACAGAGGTGTCACCTGTCATTATGGGTGTTGGGAATAGGGGTGTCACTTGTCAGTATGGGTGTTGGGAACAGGGTGTGTCCCCCATCAGTATGGTTGTTTGGAACAGGTGGTGTCATCCATCACTGTGGGTGTTGGGAACAGGTGGTGTCACCTGTCAGTATGGGTGCTGGGAACTAAACCCTGCTCCACTAAAAGAGTAGCAAGTATTCTACCTACTGAGCCATTTCTCTGGCCCCAGAAAACATATTTACAGTTTTAGAAGCATTGCTTATTTCTTTAGTAAGTGAATTTAACCAGCGATTTAGATATTTAAGTTATTTTATTTGCAGACACTTGGAAACTGTCTTTGTTAAAAGCATTTCTTTTTATTTTGGGCTCACCAAAGGCAGGATGAAACTTTAGCATGTTGGTGGTGGGAAAGTTGGAAAGCACATAGACAAATCAGAGACTTAAACCTATAACTGCTTTTTTCAAAAACACATTTTTACCCTGGATACACAAAACAATCCTAAGCAATAAAGTCAATGTTGGAAAAAATACCATTCCAGATCTTTAGGTGTATTTCAGAGCTATAGTAATAAAAACAATATGGTACTGGCACAAAAGCCGACATGTAGACCAACGGAACAGAATCAAAGACCCAAACATGAACACATGTTACTCCAGCCATTGAATATTTGATAATGATGTCAAAAAACATAATCTGGAGAAAAGAAAGCATCTTCACTAAGTTGTGCCTGGAAATTGATGTCTACATGCTCAAGAACGAAATTAGGCCTCTGTCTGTCAACTTGTACAGAAACTAACTCCAAATGGACCAAGTCCTAAAAGTAGGACACGGAAACCGCTGGAAGGAAACACCGGGAGTTCCCTACAGGAACTTTCTAAGTAGGAGTCCATTTGCAGTAGAGTTAAGGCCAATAAGTGGCAAGTGGGACTTCATAAAACTAAAAAAGTTTCAGGACAGATAAAGAAACCATGCATCAGGTGAAGGGGGAGCCCACAGAATGGCCTGGAGTCCTTGTCAGTTGAGCATTGACAGAGGATTAACATCGCAAAGACACAAGGAACTCAGAAAACAGAGTCAATAATAATAACACACATTTGAAAAATGAGTCAAAGTCCTGAATAGACAGCTTGCCTTTTCTCCCTCCCTCCCTCTTTCCTTCCCTCCCTCTTTCCTCCCCCTCCCCATTTTTCAAGACAGGCTTTCTCTGTGTAGCCTTGATTGTCCTGGACTCTCTTTGTAGACCAGGCTGGCCTGAAATTCACAGTGATCTGTCTGTCTTTGCCTCCCCGAGTGCTGGTATTAAAGGTGTGTGCCACCACGCCCAGCTGAATAGAACATTCTCAATGAGGAAGAAGGAAAAAACCCCCTGCCTTTAAAAAGTCCCCAAAACTGTTTATCATTCTTCATAATCAATAAAATGCAAATCAAAACAGGTTTGAGATTTCTTCTTACCGCAGACAGAAGGGGCGAAGACCAACAGAACAAGCAACAACAGATGCTGGAGTGAGGGATGCGGGGAAAAGGGAGTATCTGTTCACTGGGGATGGGATTGCAAGCTAGCGCAGCCAGCTTAGATCAGGGTAGAAAAACTTCAAAAAGCTAAACATGTGACCCAGCTATACCACTTCATGGTGTATGACCAAAAGATTTGACTTCCTACTCCACTGCTACTTGCTCAAAAGCCATGACTCTCACTGCTGTAGTCTCCGTATCTAGAAAATGGAAGCAACCTAAATGTCCTACCACTGGTGAACGGATAAAGAAAACAGTGAGCGAGGCAAAGATACTCCATGTTCCTGTTCCTAGATCCAAATCTTCAGATGTGAGTACATAGCTTGGGACAACTGCGGAAACCAAGTATGTAAAATGGGGCCGTTGCCTGGATAGGAGAGTTGGGGAGCAATGGGGGGGAGTAGTGGGGTACAATTGATCTTATGAGGTAGATGAAACGGGTTCTTTATGGAGGAGGGGGAGGTAATACAGAATAAGGAAAAGAAAATAACGATAGGGATTCTAAAAGAACCACAAAGAACCATACTAGGAATCATTTAGTTAAAAAAGAAAAAAGCCTATAATAGACAAATTCCTTTGTAAATATGCATACAAAGTATTAAGTACCTTTTTTTTTTTTTTCATCTTGGCTGATCCTAGAGGCAAAGATCACCTGTCTTAGTTAGGGTTTTTATTGCTGTAATGAAACACCGTGACCAAAAAGCAAGGGAGAAGGAAAGGGTTTATTTGGCTTACACTTCCATATCAGTGCTCATCAGCAAAGGAAGTCAGGACAGGAACTCAAGTGGCAGGAACCTGGAGGCAGGAGCTGATGTAGAGGCCACGGAGGGGTGCTGCTTGTGGGTTATTCCCCCTGGCTTGCTCAGCATGCTTTTTATAGAATCCAGGACTATAGTGCCCAGGGATGGCACCACCCATAACATACTGCGTCTCACTAATTAAGAAAACCCCTTACAAGCCTGCCTACAATCTGATCTTTTTTAATTGGGGTTCTCTCCTCTCAGATGACTTTGTGTCAAGTTGACATAAAATTATCCAACACACCACTTAACCCCCCCCCCCCCCCAATGCCAGGCATGAGAAACTTTCCTTTGAGCTGTTGACCAAGAGACTACCAAAACACACAGCCTGTGGTTGTTGCCCTTGGTTGCCTCCCACAGGTGGAAGGTAAGTCGCTATTGCTGAAGACACTATGCACTTCATGAACAGGCCCCAGGGGTCCTTGAGCAGGAGCTGACCTGAATCTCTCCTCTCTGAAGACTATCTCCTGGTACAAGAAGGCACCATGCAAACTTTCAAAGGAGGGAAACACCCACAGTCCTCCCCAGCTATGGTGACTATGAACCATGTCAATGGCCAACAGTGCATGATTACCCTGTGAACCATGTCAATGACCAACAGTGCATGATTACCCTAAGGGTGCAGTAGTCACACACATGCCTTGGCAGTAACCAACAGCTCTCCAGTGGACTTACGACCTGCTCAACAAGAGGGAAAATATGCCTCGTACTGGAACAACAGCTAACTACTCAGGGCCAATATACACACATACATACATACATACATACACACACACACACACACACACACACACATATACACACACACATATACTGGATGTGGTGGTATACGCCTTTAATCCCAGTACTCAGGGAGGCAGAGGCACGTAGATTGCTGTAAGTTCAAGCCCAACCTGATCTACAAAGTGAGTCCAGGACAGCCAAGGCTACACAAAGAAACTCTGTCTTGAAAAACCAAAAAAGAAAAAAAAGTAGTTCATATACAACTTCACGATCTTTTTGCCTTAAGTAAGCCCAAACTAATTGCTGCCCTTGATATCCTTGATGGAGTATCTCTTGGAATGCATCATTGTGTGACATCAGTTAACTCATTTATTTTAAATCTCTTTTTAAAAAAAGATTTATTATGTACACAATGTTGTGTTCACATGTAACACCTGAACACCAGAAGAGGGCACCAGATCTCATTATAGATGGTTATGAGCCACCATGTGGTTGCTAGGAATTGAACTCAGGACCTTGGGAAGAGCAGCCAGTGCTCTTAACCTCTGAGCCATCTCTCCAGCCCCTCATTTTCTTTTACAGGACATTGGTGGAGCATTAGGCCGTTTTCTGTGGAGCCTGTTGTCTTGTTTTTTCAGCAGTGAAAGCATAGCACTGTTGGGAGCACAGCTTCCTTCCTTCCTAGCCTTTTTCTCCCTACGTCACCAGAATTCCATATCTTACTACTATTTGTTAAATTTGTGCCTGAAACTCAAGGGCTGCTGTTTCGGTAAACTCAGCTGCAATTTGTGGCCTAGGCAGAGGGCCTGTAGTATTTTGGTCTCTTCAAAAGCAAACTTCAACTCTCAGAGTTGTACCACTTCAAGTCACATTTAGGATTTAGAGGTGTTATCAAAATGTCTGTGTGTGTGTGTGTGTGTGTGTGTGTGTGTGTGTGTGTGGTGTGTGTAATGACCAAGAAGTTCAGTTTAAAACTTAAGAGACCAAGGCATATTTATTTATTTATTTATTTATTTATTTATTTATTTATTTATTTATATATGAATGTTATATCTGCATGTATGCCTGCATACCAGAAGAGAGCATCAAATCCCAATGTATAAATGGTTCTGAGCCGGCACATGGTTGCTGGGAATCGAACTCCTGACCTCTGGAAAAGCAGACAGTGCCCTTAACCACTGAGCCGTCTCTCCAGCCTGTATTTAATTCTTTAGTCATATGGACAAACAAGAGGAAGGATCAAATGCCTGAAAATGCAACTTAATATTCATGAACCTTTTGTTATTTAACTTTGGGGAGCATTGTTTGTTTTCTATAATTGTGTGTGTGTGTGTGTGTGTGTGTGTGTATGTGCACATGTGTGTTGGTGTGCCCAAGCCATTGCATGCATGTGGAGGTCAATGATAACTCTTCGGAGTTAATTTTCTCCTCCCACTATGCTTGTTCTAGGATCAGACTCAGGTGTTCAGGCTTGACAGCTCACGTTTGCCCACCGAGCCATCTTGTTGGCTTTTACACTCATGACCTTCTGATACACAATGACCTTTCTGCTTGTTAATCCTCTGTAATCTGACTCAAAGTCAATAGTGTACACTAAGCCAGGCACTGGGGTACATGCTTATAATCCCAGCACTCAGGAAGGCAGATGCAGGAAGATCTCTATGAGTTCAAGGCCAACCTGATCCACAAAGTGAGTCCAGGATAGCCATGACTACACAGAGAAACCTTGTCTTGGAAACAAATAAACAGACAAACAAAAACAAAAATAGTGTACATTATTCTTGGAAAATAACAAGATTTGAAGGCTATTTACCAAAGACTGAGGTGTTTTCTACAGATCTTAGTCTTCTACAGTTAAGGTTGAGTACTTATGTGCGCTCTTCTCTTTTAACAAAAGCAATCAATATTAGGAAGGGTCAAGGGGGGGTGCTGTTTAGCATTAGGTATGTGGTCAACACCAGTTCTTCTACCTATCAGCAGGGAAATCATTTTAGTTCTCTTAGTATGAGTTTTTCATCTACAAGATGTGCACCATAATGAGGCAACATTTTTTTTCTATATGTTTCTTGTGTTTTTAAAAAGATTTTATTTATTTATTATGTATACAGTGTTCTGCCTGCATGTACAACTGCGACCAGAAGAGGGCACCAGATCTCATTATAGATGGTTGTGAACCACCATGTGGTTGCTGGGAACTGAACTCAGGACCTTTGGAAGAGCAGACAGTGATCTCAACCTCCGAGCCATCTCTCCAGCCCATGAAGTAACATTTTAAAGAAATAGCATGCAGTGTAACCATAAGCTATTGGCATATTAAATACATTCATATTAGGGCTTATAAGTCCATTTCCTTTTCATAAGACAGCTTGATAGGCCAGAAGATGGAGGTAAGTATTATGTAAAAGAAAAAAAATAATTGCGTGGCTACAAAAATTAAATGTCGTTTGCTTCAGTATTCATTTTCTTCAAGTCCCATCTTCATGATTTCTCAAGCTTTAAAGATATGAGGAACTGAAGTAGATGGACATTGTTAGCAGACAGGCTTTCCTCTGTGTAGCAAGCAGGCTTCCGGATGGGAGATCTCTCTTCTTTTTCTCTTACTTCATTACCTGGAAGGTATATGCTACTAGTCTTCATCATCTAAGAAGTAATTTGTAGAAGAAAGAAAAGCAAAACAGGAAGAAAAAAAAGTGAATCCTGAAACCTTTACTCACATGCGGATCACGGGAGGAAACATAAGCAGACATCCGTGTCGCAGTGTTCCATTTGCTTACCAGTCCTTCACACAGAGATAAACAGAACATCTTTCTCCAGATCTGGTCCCAAGCACACACATGTGGACTCCTGAGTCACGTGGAGATCAGACACTGGTGACTCTTTACACAGAGTTTACCATGTGGTGAATGTTGAATAAAATAGGCATCTCAGTGTGTAAAACTTAGAAAAGATAGTCTTATTCACTAGATACAGTGGTATTATCAGCATACAGTATATCTGAATAAAAACTTAAAGAATAATTAATTGAAAAAGGGACACGAAAATAGATACTCTGTGACTTCCTCACAAGAGCGTTACTTAGCTATATCATAGACACCAAACTTTGTCTCGGTAGTTGTCCAGTTATCTCATTAAAATTGCAACCTAATTATATTGAAATAATGCAATTTAGAAATTACTCAGAATGAACACAACCTAGGGGAAAGAAAAAAAAAAAGAGCTTCCTACATGCATTAGACAGGCTCACTGGAGGAACAGAGCTACTAGAAAGGCCCTCACAGTAGAGACTGCCTGGGTAGTCCAGTAATGGCTATTTTCCTGTTACAGAGGCTGAAGACATCACAGATGATCATTCCAGAAGCTGATTTCTTAGCAGTCAAAAAGCCTGTGCTAAAGGCCTGGAAGGTTCCAGAGAGTCACTTGTTTTCTGTCTCAGCACTCGGGAGGCAGAGGCGGGCGGATCGCTGTGAGTTCGAGACCAGCCTGGTCTACAAAGTGAGTCCAGGACAGCCAAGGCTACACAGAGAAACCCTGTCTCGGAAAACCAAAAAAAAAAAGAGATTCTCAAGAAGCCATCAAAAGATGGCGGTGGTGGCAGCCATGGCAACAACAGCATGACATCCACAGATGCGATGTGGGAAAGCAGGCAGGCTAGTAACGCCTTTTCCTTGGATCTCTTTACATCTGGGCCACACGTTGAAAGGGTCTGTTCACTTTGAGGGAGAATCTCCCGTTAGCTAAATCCCTTCTGGAGATGCTTTCTCACATCTGCCCTGAACTGTGTATCTTAGCTGATTCTAGATCCTGTTTGAGTTGACAGTTGAGATCGTCACAAGCTGGCTCCTAGAACACAGATAGGTTCGTGCAATATTCCTTAGTGGACAATAACTCAGGTTATCAAGGCAAGAAACTGTGTGTGCCTGAATTTTATATTAGAAGTGAGGGGAAAAATGTCTCCATTTCTGAACATGATGCTCATTTGCTTAGTTATTTTCATTTTTGAGAATTTTCCTCTTGGTCCATTACTAGTTATTTGGGGGGACGCGGAAAGCAGGATTAACAGTGTCTTAGGGTAACTGCTCTTCCTCTAACTCTATGAAGAGCTGCTTTGAAGTCTTTGTTTCTCAAGCTGTAGATAACTGGGTTGAATAACGGAGTTAGGATCGTGTAGGACACTGATATCAGCGCATCCTGGCTTGAAGAGTAGCCGGACTTGGGCCTCAGGTAGATAAAAGAGGCACATCCATAATGCACTATGACAACAATGAGGTGAGAGGCGCAGGTGGAGAACGCTTTGTACTTGCTCAGGGTGGAGGGGAATTGGAGGATGGCAGAAATAATGTGAATATACGACACCAAGATTAGCAACAGAGGGACAACCAGGACCAGCGCACAGAGGAGGAAGATGACAATCTGACTGAAGTGGGAGCGGTGCGAAGCCAATTTGAGAACGGGGGAGATGTCACAGAAAAAGTGATGGAGTTGATTGGCAGAATGGAAGGGCAGGCGAAACACCAAGGACGTGATTGTCTGTGCCACAGTGAAGCCACAGACACAGGCAACAGCTACGAGCCCCACGCACACCCTGTGTCCCATGATCACCGTGTAGCGCAGAGGGTGGCAAATGGCCACGTAGCGATCGTAACCCATCGCTGCCAGGAGGAAGGAGTGGGAGCAGCCGAGGAAGAGGAAGGTGAACATTTGGACGGCACAGCCAAGGAAGGAGATGCTCTTTTTCCGAGACAGCAGGTCAACCAGCATCTTGGGCACGATGACAAAGGTGTAGCAGGTCTCGGAACAGGAGAGGACGGAAAGGAAGAAGTACATGGGGGTGTGCAGGGCTCTGTCCAACACGATGGTGGAAACAATCACGGCATTGGTGCTCAGAGTGAACAGGTAGAGGAGCAAGAAAACAACGAAGAGCAGCAGCTGCAGCTCGGCCAGAGACGAGAAGCCCAGGAAGATGAACTCCTGGACCACAGTCTCATTTACACACTCCATGGAGGCTATGTAACTGGAGGTAACCGGAAGTCAGTCCCAGACAGGGACGAGAAAGAAGTCCTCACGCATTAGCAGAAGCACCGCAGACCGACAGCCGCGCTGCATGCGCTTCCGGCTTTTACTTCTGAACCTGCCATTCTGCCTCCTTCCTTGTTTTTTTTTTTTTTCCCAAGAAATGAAAACGCGAAATCAAGCTGTTGTGTATTAGACTTTGTCTCTGCAGTAGTTCTGTTAACACAGCCCCAAAGCTCTTACGTTTCTTGACTGAGTTGTACTCTTGTCTTCAGTCCATCCACGGGGCTCGAGCCTTGGGCATGGCGGCACTAATCCCTTTGGTTCACTTGAGCCACACGCTCTCAGGGAAATCTTTCTACAGGGACAACATTAGCTCCTGAACCTTGTCTGCAGTTCGTGTAATGCTTGCTGGTGTTTCATTCTCTGTGCTTCCGAACTCCTCATCTTAGTTTTTCCGTAACATTTTCTCTGTGGTGTTTGCCTTATTATTTTATAGAAAGAGACATAAATTCTACCACCTTATACTCTTATCACAGTGGCCATTTCTTCTGTATTTTTATGCTGCTCCAAAGTCAAATTCTGACATATGCTTTCCTTCTCTGCGTTTACCCATTCCAAGGTAGAATATTCTATCTACCCTTTAGTACTTTTCTGAGAGTCTTTTCTCCCTCAGAGAAAACCACAGTCTTTTTAGAGGATTCCTCCACTCCAAGTCACTCCGTGACTTTCCTGTATTTCTTCACCATATCATCCCCAAATGGCAGATTAATCTTCTTATCTATAAAATGTATTTAACATTACTCCCCTAATAAAATTTTTATTCCTGGCTACTGCATAGTTCAAACTTTTGACACATTTCAAAGTGTTTCATTTGAGAAGCCAAGACCTGCTGGCCGTGCTGCTCTGAAGATGTGTCTCCCGCACCACAGGAATGAGGAGCATTTTGCTTTCTTGCCTCTGTTCCTTGTGTAAGTTAGCTTATTCTTATTTTTTATTTATAGGTGCTTTGTATTTAGGCTTCATTCAAATCACACATTCAGGAAAACCTTTTGGTAATTCCCGATAAATGGGATTGTTTTTTTCTCCAGAACATCATGCAAAATGTTGAATGAAACACTGGCTATGACATTCCCTTAATTTTGAATTGAATTTGTATTGAATTGTCCTCATAGCTTTCTGTACTACATTTCATACCCTTGAGGAACAGATGTAAATTTGATAAATATTGAGCTCAATTTCCCAGAGTGTCTAGGAGCTCACACAGCACTTAATAGCTTCTCAGCAAATTATTATTAATGATTCTGCATGGCTAGGCTATTGTGTTGTCACCGGCCCCAGTTCCGGATGGGCTCTTAGAGAGCACAGAGTCACGGCGTCCTCAGGGCTATTTCTTCTTGGGTACCAGGATGGCTGAGCACCAATACATTTTCAGGACTTGTGTGCTACACAGCCTTGGTGTCACCCATGCAAACATTAAAGACAAATCTTCATTGAGATGTAACAAGAATAAATTAATAAAATTAAAAAAAAAAGACAAATCTTGCCTTAGAAATTAGGAAAAGGAATGGAAGAGAATCTGGGTTTACAGTTATGTTGTCTGAAGCCTGGGTGTATTTTCTGTTCCCTGGGACATAAGAATCTAAGGAAGTGAGAAAGAGGTAATAAATATATCTTTGTATGCATTGCAGTTAAAAATAATAAAAATTAGCACTTTAACTAATGTTGATAATAAGAAGTTTGCCGATGTAGCCTGCCTTAGGGGAGATCTCAGTAGGCGCTATCAAATAGTAACAAGAACTACTGAGCCTTGTGATTGCAATGGTTTTCAGGCACTAGATGGGCAGTCGTAATAACTGCATAAGCAGGTCCTGCCCCGAGCATTCTACTTGCTAAGACAGATACAGCAGAAGGGATTATTGTTAAAGTCAGGGCGATGGAAACATGGGTATATGTTTAAAAGCACTTGGGTCCACTCTTGGGAAACAATGTTTAAATGCGTCTTTGATTCTTTTATCTGTTACATGAACGAAGCATTTTGGGCATTTCTAAGCCTGAACACGATTTAGTATCTATAATTTTAGTCCAAGCAGACAAATAGTTCCAGTGAACACAATGGCTTCTCTTAGTTTCTGAAGGAGAGCTGTCTTATTTTCTGATGTGTTTTGTTTTTCTAAGTGTTCTCAGCCCGTGAAAGGGACAGTTGGCCTCGCCTTCCCCACCTAGTCTTCTGACTACTTGCCCAAAATCTCACACACAGCATTTTACTGACCAATAGCTTGGTAAATCTACTCTCAATTCTAACTCCATTTAAAACATTCTTGGCTTGTTAGTGAGTTTCTGCACACCCTCATGCAAGGTTGGATAACACAGGGATATGATGTGCTTTGAGTCCTGACAGATTGAGGCTTTGCTTCTGACTCTGTCTTGATACAAATTCTATAACTGATTTTTTAAATTGTCCTGGTGAAGTGAGCAATTTCTGCTCTTGCTTCTCAAGGCTAGTGGGGGTTAATAGAGATCCCCCCTCTCTCTCTATGTGTATGTATGTATGTATGAATGTATGTATGTATGTATGTATGTATGTATCTAGTTCAATAAACAAAGAATGCTTCAGAAGGACCTATATTTAAAGTAAATAAATATGGGTGAGTGCCATGGCACATACCTATAATCTAAGCACACAGCACAGTGGGGAGGCAGAGGCAGGAGGATCACTGCAAGTTCAAAGCCAGAGGGAGCACCATAGTGAGGCCCTGTCTCCCGTAAGGTTCATGCTAACAGAAGGTAAATTGTTTCCCCAGGTAGTCCTGCTCTGCATTGTGCAAAGGCCAGTACTTGCACTGCCCATGCACAGTCTTGATTTGGTCAGAGTCACACAGGCAGGTTTTATTACGCGCGGTAGACAGCAAAGGAGGTTTTCAATTTTTTTTATCTGGAGGACAGCGAATGGAGATAAACATCGAAGATAAACTTATAGATGATCTTGAACATATGTGCATATCAAGTTAGCAGTTTCTCATCTCAGAATGGTTTACAAGTATTAATCACATATTTTGTGAATTGTGTGTCTTCATTTTATGCATTTACTCCAATAGTGTATGGAGCTTCTGAAGACTGGAACAAATTGTCTAATAATTATAATGGCTTATTACCACATGACAAATCATGTTATGTTATAATATAAATATTAAATTGATATTCATTTCTCAGATAGGAAAGAATACAACTGTAGATATTGTAAGATAGAATATTTAGAAACATTTTAAGAGATATTTCAAGACAAAATTCCCTGAAATATCTTGAGAATACAATAAGTAATTTCATAACTGGCATGAAACATGGAGGCATTTTGATTGAACTGTGTCATCTTTCCTTAATGTTAACTGGCCATTTGGAATTAAAGCATTCTCTAATGTGTTTCTGTACACACACACACACACACACACACACACACACACACACACACACCCCATTTACTAAACAGAAATAGATTGCTACAGGCTTATGAAACATGAGATAATTTTCTCTCCATTTTTTCTATTTTATTACAATAAACTTCATGGTGAGTAATAAACTCATGGCAAGGGACAACATACTATATTTTGGGAAATGCTAACAGTATTATTTTCTTCATAAAAATGAAGCTATGTGAAGTGGTGCATGTTAGTTATCTGCATAAACTGCTCTATATATAATGTGTATATACTTCAAGCTATCATTTTTGTGCATGATAAATACAATTTTAACTTTCAGCTCACAAAATCAATAAATAAAGGCAGGTGATGTGGTACACTCCTGTGATTATAACACTCAGGAGGCAGAGGCGATATAACAGCTTTGAGTTCAAAGTCATGCAGAACTCTGTAGTGAGACCATATCTCAACAAAGAACACACACACACACACACACACACACACACACACACACAGACAGAGAGAGACAGAGACAGACAGAGAGAGAGAGAGACAGAGAGAGAGAGAGAGAGAGAGAGAGAGAGAGAGAGAGAGAGAGAGAGAGAGAGAGAGTGAGAGAAGACAGACTAGCCAACGAGTAAACAACATCAAAGTCTCAAAATATGAGTCCAGTCGAGTATCTGGCAAGCATCACCCCAAGGCTATCAGCTGATCAATATTGTTTGGAATGTTTCCAGAAAGAAAAATTATAGGACTCAATTTTACTATCATTTTCTTAATGAAGATTTGAATCTATCTTGTAGCAATGTAACAGAATTAGTGTTTATTATGGAACCTCATTGGGTCCTCACAATAGCCATGTTCTTTCAATAGTGCCACTATAAAGATGAGAAATTTGAGCATTGTAGGTCTTGGGGACTATTTTTGGGTTCACTCAAAAAGCTAATGGAACTAGGGCTAGATTATGCTATAGTTTGTGTGAGTGGCACTGTTGGGGAGGGGAATGGAAAACAAAGAGCAGTATACTCTTTCATTCTCCTTTAAAAAAAAGATATATGTACTTTTATTTATGTGCATTGGAATGTTTTGCCTGCATGTATGTCTGTGTGAGGCTGTCAGATCCCTGGAACTGGAGTTGTGAGCCACTTTGTGGGTGCTGGGAATTGAACCTTATTCCTCTGGAAGAGCAGCCAGTGCTCATAACCTCTGAGCCACATTTCTAGCCCCTTGCTCTCCTTGATGAAATAACAGAGCATCTGTGCAATTTGCTTTGAGACACTGTCTCATCCATTTTACCTTGAAAGTTAATGCATGCTACGAGCTGGGGCCAGGGTCCAAACAAGTTTTAGCAGATGCCTTATTTCTAGGAATACTTTCATCAAGGACAGTGAGAGGATGCTGCCTTCTTCTTTAGACTAACTTCCAGCATGGACAGGGGAGGTGGGCATGGAGTCCCACCCATAGCTAAGGAGGTATTGGTGATTAATAGCTTCTGGGAAGAGAGCCAGTGTTCTTTAAGAGAGAGGTCCATGGTGGGTTGCCCACCCTCCAGTGAAGCTCGCCCACCCTCCAGTGGGGGGCACGCGTCCAAGGGTATTTGGGCAGCACAAATTGGACTTAACAGGTTAAAGAAAAAAAAAAGACACAGTTGAGTAGGTTGAGAAGAAGAGATAGATTTAGGATGGGGAAAAGAGTTGAATACAATCCACATGCATTGTATGAAACTCTCGAAGGACTGATAAAAACCGAGAAGGGGCACAGGTGGGATAGCTGGCAGCTTTGAGAGCAACGTGCAATGTGCACACGGCTTCTTGCACTTCTATTGGTTTAATAACAACGTTGGTCGGACAAGCTTGATGATTATTCTTCACAGCACTGGCTGGTCCCCATGACTTACCCAAAGGGATCTTTAGGAAGCCAGAGGTGTAGGTGTTACAGCCTCTGGTGATCTTAGGGACCTAGCCTAGTAGACACTGCTGACAGACAGGAGAGGGGCTGCATCAGCAGCAGTGTAGGTTGCTCTGTGTTTGGGAGACTGGTACTCCTCAGAATGGTGCTGACTCTTGCAGGTGGCTCTTTTCCCACGGCAGTTTCTCCTGTGTTTTGTAATTTATCTACCCGTACTCTATGCATTTCTGCCAGCGTTCTTGCCTCTATGTAGTTTTGTGTTTCCAGAAAGCAGGGTTCCCTCGCACTCTTTCAGCTACAGTTTTTTTTGTACATTTACTAAATTATCAACTCTGTGTTAGTAGTGTAAATTTTTTTTTTCCCCTCTAACTCTTACCTAGAACCTGTCAGTTTTGGAGAAAGATCATTGCTTAACTTCTTACAGTTAAAACGTTTTTGGGTAACGTGCTGACTTAAACCACAGCTGACTGGTGATACCTGTGTAGACACAGGGAAAGCAACAATCAAGGACAGGTATGGAATTTATATGCCTAGTTATGTAGAAACTTAATTTAATCTTAACTGTTTCCTGACTGATGTTATTTGGAACCTGCTTTTTTTGTTATTGGCGCTGCTCTAGGCTGGACCCTCAGCCTGCTCTGTTTCTTACCTGTGCGCTGCTGGAGGTAGATTTTTACTCCTGTTTCCTGGTGTTAATAGCGTCAGTCGGAGGTAGTCATCTGCTTCCCAAGGACGAGCTCCTCTTTTCCTTTTCTGTATTCCAGAGAAAGGCCAGAGGCACAGAGGCCACAGGGCAAAAGTCACGTAAACTGCAGGAGGAAGAAAGGACGTACAGAAGTGAGTGAAAGTCCGTGCTATCTACTCAGAGGTGGATACACAATCGTGGTCTAGAGTCTGAGACCCAGACCCAAGTCAAATAGAATCAACCTTCGCACGCCCTTTTATATATTAATTAGGCAAATAGCCCAGTCACCGGTAATAGTGACCATGAAGCAGCCGCTTCATTTTTGGTAGTACAAGGTCTTCAGTGGGTCTCCTGATGCCAAAGTCATTGCCATGGAGATGCTGCACTGGGTTTAATTAACAGCTTGGCTGTTTGTAGAAAATAGACACAAGTTACAGAACACTGAGTTGCTCAAAATTGGGCCCAGGCACGGGGGCTCAGGGTATAGTATTCTCTGAGCCACTCTCAGATGCAACGGGTTTTTGAAAGTTTGCTCAGTTTTAGTTTGCTGTGTTTGTAAAGCCACAGAAGAGAGTATTTGTGCACATAATTGACCATTTTAACCTCTTAGTTAATAGTGTTATTCTACGCCACTGGACACAAACTAATAATGTGTCCTTGTACACAGGAAACACTATATGTGTGCTGAGTGCTGGAAACATTAGTGATGTAACAGTCTTAATGATACAAACACCCTTAGTTTAGGTATCTACATACCCTCTTGCTGAGTCTGGTCCATGCCACAGCTGTTTGTCCACTCCAATCCTCTAGGCCCACTCTCAGGCGGGAGCCCCACTCGTAAGTTCTCTCCATGAGTGTCACTCAGTCCCATCTTTCCACACAGTGTAGCTAAGCATCCAGTCCCAGTTAGGATTTTCACCCGTGTCATCCATCCATGTCTCCCCTCCAGGCCCGGATGGGAGTAGCATCTGTGATCTCTCTTGCCCAGGTCCAGACTGTATCCAGAGCTGTACGCTCTTTCATGGAGTCTGGCCAAGGACTTGTGCTGCCCTCCAATTTTTCCTTATGGTTGGTTGCCACCTTTGGCTCTTATACTCTTTCTGCCTCTACAATGATCCCTGAGCCTTTGGCATAGGAATAAAGTAAATATGTTCCATTTAGGGCTGAACATTCTATAGTCTCCTGTTCTCTGCACTTGTCCAGTTATGGGTCTCCACGTTAATCGCCATCTACTGCAAACCGAAGTTCCTATGGAGAGCATAGAGATGTGCCTTAATCTATGGATGGAATGATAAATCATGAGGAGCTGCTTTAATGCTTACGTCTTTCTAGTAGGATAACAGTAGCATATTCTCACCTAGAGTCAATGATCAGTCTAGCTATAGGTTCTTGGCCCAGTAATGGTGCCAGGTATGGGTTTCATCTTGTGTAGCAGACTTTAAATCTTATCAGAACGGGGGTTAGTCAC
This sequence comes from Acomys percivali, assembly GCA_907169655.1. Classification (NCBI taxonomy): domain Eukaryota; kingdom Metazoa; phylum Chordata; class Mammalia; order Rodentia; family Muridae; genus Acomys; species Acomys percivali. Next base: position 41,488,628 of record OU015753.1, read on the forward strand.
CTCCACAACATCCGTGCCACTATTGTACCAGTGAGCCAGCCTTGTCAAGCCAGTCACTACTGTAAGCTCACAAGCACCGTGAAAGCCAGCCAGTAAGACGAGGCTTCCCTTACAGTGCTGATTTGATTTTTACAGACTCTGTGACTCAAGTATGTGGTACCTTCAACAATATGGTCTTAACCGTTAAGTTCTGGACAGTATCCAAGAGCATTGGCACTAATCTGTAATGCTTGGGGATCTTTGAGAATTCACTGGGCAATAACTACAAAACCCATCTCATCTCCAGGACCTCGCTATTTGTTTGTTAGCCTCTGTGGTCTAGCAAACACACTGTTGTCACATTACAGGATAGGAGCATTTTATCTCTTTTTATGTACATGGATAGGGCTATCTCAAGGTGCTTGAACAGGTAGTTTCCATATGGCTTTTTTGAAAAGTCTTTAGTGTAACATCCATGTCATTTTCCCTCTTCTACCCCGTCCTCTCCTCCCACACAGCAGTGTTTCCTTTCCTGTTTCACAATTTCTTTTTAACTCTTTGTACCAGTGCATTCTTCCTGTCCTCTCTTGAAAGGCCCCTTTTGTGACCCCTGCATGTTGATGGGTATTTCAGATGGAGCAACACATGTCTAATGAGTCAAAGCTAACGTCCACAAGGAGAGGAAGCACGAGATATTCCTTTCTGGGTCTTGGCTACCTCACTCAGAGCCAATGCTTTCAGCTCTGTCCATCTACCTATGCATTCCACACCTTCATCTTTCTTAATGGGTGAGCAATATTCCATTCATCATTTTCCATTCATCAATTAATGGGCATCTAGCCCATTTCAAATTCCTGAGTATTGTGGGCAGAGCAGCATGAGTATGGATGAGCAAACATTTCTATCGTAGGACAGAGAGACCCTTGAGTGTGTGCCTGAGTGGTGTAGCTGGATCTGATTTCAGCCTTTTGAGGAACTTCCACAATGGTCTCCAGAGAGGCTGCACCAGTTTGCATTCCCACCAGCAATGACTAAGTGTTCCTTTCCCCACACCCACTCTAGAATTACCATCATTTCTTTTTAATCTTAGTCATCCTGATGGTGACGAGATGAAATATGAAAGCCCTTTTAACTTGCGTTTGCCTGAATACTCGGCGTATTGAGCGTCATCTTAATGTTTCACAGTCCTTTGTGTTTCCTTTTTTTAAGGAATTCATTTAGTCCCTATTTTTAGGTGGGTTGCTTCTTTTCCTTTTTTCGTGGGTTATTTTTCAGTTTTTAATTAAAAAATTTCAGGGCTGCAGAGTTGGCCCAGTGGTTAAGAGCACTTGTCGCTCTTGCAGAGAAAGCTGGAGTTCAATTCCCAACACTGTTATGGTGACTCACAACCATTTGAGACTCCAGTCCCAGGGGATCTGACACCCTCTTCTGACCTCTGTGATGCACACACATATGTTCAGGCAAAACACTCATACACATAAGTATGAAAATAAATTAATTTTTTCATACAATATATTTTGGTCCTGTTCTCTTCTCCCCCAACTCCTTCCAGATCCTTCCCACCCCTCTACCCACCCAACTGAATGTTCTTTTTCTCTCTGACTGCCATCTCCAAAAACCAACTCAAACAAAAAACAAAAACCAAAAGAAACAAGAAACCAATAAGACAAAAAATGCCAAAGTGAAACAAAAGTAAACAAAAAGCCTACAAACTCTCCCCAAGACAAATCCAGTGACTTAAAGAAAACCGATTTTCCCTTTTCCCAGAAAATGCCAATTGTAAATAGTTTCTTGGTTGGGATGGGACTTCGCATCTGCTCCCCCTTTCGATGCTGAGATTGTCTGTCTTGAATCTGATCAGGTCTTGGGCATGCCGTCACAGTCTCTGTGAGTTCATATGTGCACCAGTCCTGTTGTATCTGAAAGATACTGTTTCTTTGGAATCACCCATCACTCTGGCTCTTAAAATCTTTCTATCTCCTCTTTTAAATAGATCTCTGAGCCTTGAGAGGACAGCTTTGATGTAGGCATCCTATTTAGGTCTGTGCCCCCAAGCCCCTCACTCTCTGCACACTGCACACTTGTGGTCTCTGTGTTAGTTCCTATCTGCTGTGAGACTGAATGTCGTAACAGCTGTTTCTTTTCTTGGTGTTTAATTTTTTGAGTTCTTTATATATTTTAAATAGTAACCTTCTGTGTGATTGTACAGTGTATAGTTAAAGATTTCCCCCCAATCCCCCATTTTTCTGTAGGCTTCTTCTTCACTGGTTTGCAGTTGTTATTTGCTATATAGGGATTTTGTAGTTTCATGAGGTCTCATCTATTAATTGTTGGTTTTAATGTCTACATCATCAGCATCTTGAACAGAAGGTTTTTTCCCCCATGCCAGTGAGTTCAAGCATATTCCTTACCTTCTCCTCTGACACATTCAGAGCATCAGGTCTTGTGTTGTTTAGAGTTTATTTGTTTAGAGTTGACTTCTGTGGTGGGTGAAAGATGAGGATTGAGATTCATTCTTCTTCATACAGCTATTCAGTTTGACCAGCATCATTGTTCTGAAGATGCCGCCTTTTCCTCCATATGGATTATTAGCTTCTTTGGTAAAACTCAGGTGTCTGTATGAGTTTGGGTTTTTATGTGGTCCTTTATTTGCAGTCTATTGGTCAAGGACTATCAGGGATAGTGATGCCTCCATCAGAACTATTATTATTCAGAATTGTTTTGTTTACCTATGTTTCCATATGAAATTAAGGCTGTATTTATATTAAAACTATCACTATCATAATTCCCATGTTAATCCAATTATCTATAGCCTGAGAAACAAGCAAGTCATGGATTCCCTAAAGAAAATGTTAAAGAAAAAGACTTAGACCTTACAAAGTACTTGTTTTTTATTTAATATAGAAAATATCACATTTTTCTGTGTAACATTTTAGTGAAATGTCCAAAGAATTTTGAATTCATCTTCTTGTCTTTGACTTGGTCTAAATAAAATTTTCTATCATAAAAAAAAAAAAAAAATAGAACGCGAAATTTTTGTCAAACCTATGAAAGATACAATTGATTTGTCACATTGAATTTTGTTTTGGAGTAGGTGGCATAAAAATGATGCTATTTAAGTGTTAAAAGACCAGGCCTTTAGACTTTGATTTAAAAAAATACTTGAGGGCCTGTAACAATGGCTCAGAGGCTAAGAGCACTGACTGTTCTTCCAGAGGTCCTGAGTTCAATTTCCCACACCTACATGGTGGCTCACAACCATCTATAGTGTGGTCTGATGCCCTCTTCTGGCTCTGTACAGGCATCTAGAGCGCTGTATACATAATGATGAATAAATAAATCTTAAAAAGAAAAAACACTTCAGCAAATAAATATGATAAAATAATTAACTTTTCAGTATATCACATGCACACTGTACACACTTAGAATACATGCACATAAGCTTTGTTGGAGCTACAAAAATAAACAGAGCACAATTGGCATAGATAAAGTAAATAAATAAAATGAAGGAGATATTTACAGAGCATTTTATCCAGACACAAAAGAATCTACATTCTCTGTGCCTCATGGAACTTTCTCCAAAATCGACCACATACTCAAACACAAAACAACTGTAAACCGATAAAAGAAATGTGAAATAACTCCCTGCATCCTCTCAGACCACCGCAGATTAAAACTGGATATCATCAACACTGGAAACAACAGAAGTTACGGCAACTGGAACGAAAACTGGGCCAAGACAAAAATTAAGAAAGCAATTAAAGATGTTCTAGACCCAAGTGAAAATGAATACATATCATACCCAAACTTATGGGACACAATGAAAGGTTCTAAGAGCAAAGTTCATAGCACTATGTGCCTACATAAAACAAAACCAAAACCAAAACCAACCAACCAACCAAAAAACAAAAACATAAAAAACTCACAAAACCCTAGAGAGACCTCATACTAGCAACTGAATAGAACACCAGAAAGCTCTAGAACCTAGAACAAAAAAGAAGAAATCACACCCAAAAGGAGTAGATGACAAGAAATAATCAAACTTGGGCCTGAAATCAATAAAAATAGAAACAAGGTGAATAATATAAAGACTCAATAAAACCAAGAGTTGGCTCTTTAAGATGATCAATAAGGCTGAAAAAAAAGATTGAGAGAGAATATCCAAATTAAAAAAAAAAAAAAAAAAAAAAAAAAAACAGACTTGCTGGCAAGGTGAGGGCAAGCAGGCAAATAGCAAAAGTTTTCTTCTTCCATGCCCCTATAGAGGCCTCCAGCAGAAGGCGTGGCCTGGATTAGAGGTGTTTTTTTTTCAGCTCAAAAGATCTGGATTAAAGGCATGTCTTCCTATCTCAAGGATATGAGTTAGAAGTGGATCTTCTTCAAACTAAGAAAAAAAAATCTTCATCGATGTGCCCTTCAATTTTGGGTTTTAGTTAATTCCAGATGTGGTCAAGTTGACAAACAAGAACAGCCATCACAGGAGCCATACTATTGCTGTGTTCTTTTAGTAGAACCATACATTTGATTTTTCTCTACGTCTATAGCCTACCTTGTGTCAGATTCTTGGCCACCCTTAAATCAGATGAGATAGTAGTTGGTTACTTTCACAACTTTTGCGCCACTATTGGACTAGCGTACCATGCTGGCAGGCCACTGTTGTAGACCACAGTGTTTGTAGCTGGGTTGGTGTGTACCTTTCTCTTCTGGTAGTGTGCATTGTAACTTCCAGTACCATGAATGCCAGTCAGTAGGGGTAACGTCTCTAGTTAGGCACCAGCTTGCTTTCTCCACATTCAATGAATTATGCAGGCGTTGTCTTCAGCCATAGGGCCTTACCATCAGTTCATGGAGAGCAACCAACAGCCTTGGAAATAGCCAGAGATGTTTGAGGTGTTTCATGGGGCCCCTTTAGCCAACGACTCAACTAGATGTTACTCATTCCTAGAACTGGAGATTTCAGTTGGTGGTAAAAGACGTCTAATTGGAGCTTTGTACTCCCTGTTAACCGGTGACTTTAGATCATAAAACACTTCTATTATAGTAGGTTTTCATATGACCCCTCAAGTGACCCTTAGTGTTATCTATCCCGCCTCATACTTCCTCCATTGCCCCTTCTTCCTTCCCCTCTCCACTTCAACCTCCCATTTAATCATCTCCCCTGTTGCTATATATGTATGCATATATATATATATATATATATATATATATATATATATATTCTTCCTATCTTAGCAGTTTCTTCTCTCCCTTAGTCCCTTACTCTACACCTAACTCCTGATTTTTATAGATTGTAGTGTGCCTAACAAAGATTTAAACTTTAACTTCACATATAAGAGAATATATGCAATTTTGTCTTTTTTGGTCTCGGTTATCTCACACAGGATGATTTTCTTCTACCATCTTCCATTCACTTGTAAATTTTATGACTTTGTTTTTTTAAGCAGCTGAGTAATATTTCATTGTGTAAACAAACCCACATTTTCATTACCCATTCATCTGTTGATAGACATCGAGGCTGTTTCCAAGTTCTGGCTATAATAAACAGAGCAGCAATGAACACACTTGAACAAGTGTCTCTGTATTAGGATGTAGAGTCCTTTGGGAATATGTCCGAGAGTGGTGTACCTGGATCTTGAGGTAGATTGATTCCACATGATTTTCATAGTAGTTGTATAAAGTTGTATCTCCCACCAGCAATGGAGGAGTGTTCCCTTAACACCTCATCCTTGCCAGCATGAGTTGTGACTAGTTTTATTGCTCTTGACCATTCTGACAGGTGTAACATCAAATTATATTTGTTTTTTCCCCAATGACTAAGGGTGTTGAACATTTCTTTAAGTATTTCTTAGCCATTTGTATTTCATTTTTAAGAATTTTCTATTTAGACATATTTATCACTTTAAAATTGGTTGTTTTCTTGCTATCCAGTTTTTTTTAAGTTCTCTATATATTTTAGATATTAGCCCTCTATCAGATGTGCAATTGGTAAAGATCTTTTCCCATTCAGTAGCTTGCTACTTTGAATGATAGTGTCCTTTGAAATACAAATGCTTTTCAGTTTCATGAGGTCTATTCATTAATTGTTGGTCTTGGTCCCTGTGCTGTCAATGCCTGATCCAAAAAGCCTTTTTGTGTGCCAGTGAGTTCAAGGCTATTGCCCACTTTCCTTTCTGTTCTTCTTCTTTTTTAAAAAATCAGATTCAGCATATTTGGCCTTACTTTGAGACTTTTGATTAATTTAAAGTTGAATTTCAAGCAGGGTGATAAATATAGATCTATTTTTACTCTTCTACGTGCTGTCAACCAGTTTGGCCAGCACCACTTGTTAAAGATGCTGTCTTTCCAGTGTGTATTTCTGGCTTTGTTTGGTCAAAACTCAAGGGTCAGTAAGTGTGTGGACATATGTTTGGGTCTTCAGTTTGATTTCATTGATCAATGTGTGTCTATTTTTTTGTGCCAATACTATACTGGTTTTGTTACTATCGTTCTGTAGCACAACTTGGAATTTGGGATGGTGATACATTCAACACTTCTTTTATTATTCAGGATTGCTTTAGTGTGTGTGTGTGAGTTTCTTTATGAAAATTGTCCCTTCAATTTCTGTATAGAGTCATGTTGGAATTTTGGAGGGGATTGAAGTGAATGTGTAAATTTCTTTTGGTAGGATGGCCATCTTTACTAGATGACCATACTGGTCATAAGTATGAGTGATCTTTCCATCTTCTGTTACCTTCTTAAGTTTCTTTCTTCAGTGTCTTAAAGTTTTTATTATAAGCTGGGCATGGTGGTGCATACCTTTAATCTCAGCACTCGGGAGGCAGAGACAGATGGATCTCTGTCTACAAAGCAAGTCCAGGACAGCCAGGACTACAAGAGAAACCCTGTCTGGAAAAGCCAAAAAAAAAAAACAAAAACAAAAACAAAAACAAAAACAAAAACAAAAAACCAAACAAACAAACAAAAAAAACCAAACCAAAACAAAACAAAAAAACCACACACACAAAAAAAACAAAAAACCAAAACAAAACAACAACAACAACCAAGTTTTTTATTATAGAGATCTTTCACTTGTTTGGTTAGAGTTATCCCCAAGGTATTTCTTTCCTTCCTTTCTTCTTTTTTGAGTGCATTGTGAAAGGCATTTTTCCTTTTTTTCTTTCTTAGTCCATCTGCCATTGCAAATAGGAACACTACTGATTGTGAGGTATTAATTTTGTATTCTGCTACTTTACTGAAAATGTTTATCAGCTGTAGGAGTTTCCTTGTGTAAATGTATGTATATAATCATCTGCAAATAAAGATACTTTAAAACTTCATTTTTCTATTGTATTTCATTTCAGTTTTCTATTGAATCTAGTTATTGAGTATTAAGTATGGAGAGAGTGGGCATCCTTCTCTTATTCCTGCTTTGCTTTGAGTTTCTCTCTATTCAGGTTGGTCTTGTTTGTGTGCTTGCTGTAAATTGCCTTATTATGTTGCAATCTGTCCCTTGTATCCCCGATCTCTTGGGTATTTACAATAAAGGGATGTTGGGTTTTTAAAGAGCCTTTTCTGAATCTAATTAGATCATGTGGTTTTGGTTTTTCAGCCTGTTTATGTGGTGGATTTCAGTGATCAATTTACATGTGTTGAGCCATCCAAACTTAATTGATCACTGTGGATAGTCTTTTCTAATGTGTTCTTGGATTTGGTTTGCAAATATTTTATTGAGAAATTTTGCATTTATGTTCATTAATAAGGGAAACTTGTCTGTAATTTTCTTTCTTTGTTGGATCTACGTGTGGTTTAAGTGTCAGGATAGTTGTAGAGCTGTAAAAAGAACTGGACAATATTCCTTTAATTTCTATTTTATGGAATGATTTGGGAAGTATTGACATTAATTCTTTGAAGGCCTGGTAGCATTCTGCACTGAATTCATTTTTGCCTTGGCCTTTTTTGGGGGGTGGGTGGGAGACTTTTAATTACTATTTCTATTTCTCTACTGGTTATGGGTCTCTTCCAAACTCTGTCTCTTTTGTTTGTTTGAGACAAAGTTTCGCTATGTAGCCTCGCTGTCCTGGAACTTGCTTTGTAGACCAGGCTTTTGAACTCAGAGATCTTCAATGTGGGCATCTCATCCAGCTCTGCTTATCTGATTTTGACATAACTATTTTTCCTTCTTTTACTTTTATTTTTATTAATTCATTCATATTACATCTCAATAGTTATCCCATCCCTTGGATTCTCCCATTTCTCCCTCCCTCCTGCTTTCCTCCTATTCCCCTCCCCTATGACTGTGACTGAGGGGGACCTCATCCCCTGTATATGTTCATAGGGTATCAAGTCTCTTCTTGGTAGCTTGCTATCCTTCCTCTGAGTGCCACCTGGCCTCCCCATCAAAGGGACATGGTCAATTATGGGGCAATAGAGTTCCTGTGAAAGTTAGTCCCCACTCTCCACTCAACTATGGAGAATGTCCTGTCCATTGGCTAGATCTGGGTAGGGGTTTGATATTTACTGCACTTATTGTCCTTGGCTGGTGCCATAGTTTGAGCAGAACCCTTGGGTCCAGATCCGCACATCTTGTAGGTTTTTAGGACCCTCTGGATCCTTCTGTTTCCCCATCCTCCCATACTTATCTCACCTAGAGTCCTAATAGGATGTCCTCCCCTCTATCCCATTTTCCTGATAAGTGAAGATTTTCATGGGACATGCCCCTTGGACTAGTGTCCACATATAAGTGAATATATACCATTTGAGTCTTTCTGCTTCTGGGTTAACTCACTCATTATGATAATTTCTAGTTCAATCCATTTGTCCACAAATTTTGGAAATTTCTTGTTTTTAATAGCTTAGTAGTATTCCATAGTGTAAACGTACCACAGTTTCTTTATCTAATCTTCTATTGAGGGACACTTAGGCTGTTTCCATGTTCTGGCCATTATTAACAAGGCTGCTATGAACATAGTTGAGCATATATCCCTGCTGTGTGCTGGAGCTTCTTCTGGGTATATTCCAAGGAGTGGAATAGCTGGGTCTTGAGGAAGCCCTATTGCCATTTTTCTGAGATAGTGCTAGATAGATTTCCAAAGTGGCTGTACTAGTTTGCATTCCCACCAGCAATGAAGAAGTGTTCCTCTTTCTTCACATCCTCGCCAGCGTGTGATGTCACTTGAATTTTTGATCTTAGGCATTCTGATGGGTGTAAGATGGACTCTCAGAGTCATTTTGATTTGCATTTCTCTGATGACTAAAGATGTTGAGCATTTCTTTGAGTGTTTCTCAGCCATTTGATAGTCCTCTGTTGAGACTTCTCTGTTTACCTCTGTACCCCATTTCTCAACTGAGTTATTTGATTTAATTTCTTGAGTTCTTTATATATTTTGGATATTAGACCTTTGTCAGATGTAGGGTTGGTGAAGATCTTTTCCCAGTCTGTAGACTGTTGCTTTGTTCTGTTGACTGTGTCTCCTGCCTTACAGAAGCTTCTCAGCCTCATGATGTCCCATTTATTCATTGTTGATCTTAAGGCCTGGACTGTTGGTGTTCTGTTCAGGACATTGTCTCCTGTGCCAATGTGTTTCAGGCTCTTCCCCACTTTTTCTTCTAACTGATTTAGTGTCTCTGGTTTTATGTTGAGGTCTTTAATCCACTTGGACTTGAGTTTGTGCATGGTGACAAATATGGATCTAATTGCATTTTTCTACATGTAGACATCCAGTTAGACCAGCACCATTTGTTGAAGATGCTATCCTTTTTCCATTGAGTAGATTTGGCTTCTTTGCCAAAAATCAAGTGACTATATGTGTGTGGATTCATTTCTGGGTCTTCGATTCGATTCCATTGATCCACCAGCCTATTGCTGTGCTAGTACCATGCTGTTTTAATTACTATTGCTCTATAGTACAGCTTGAGATCAGGTATGGAGATTCCTCCTAAGGATCTTTTATTGTATGAGATTGTTTTAACTATTCTGGGTTTTTTGTCTTTCCATATGAAGTTCAGAATTGACCTTTCAATGTCTTTAAAAAATTGTGTAGTTATTTTGATAGGGATTGCATTGAATCTGTAAGTTGCTTTTGGTAAGATGGCCATTTTTACTATGTCAATTCTCCCAATCCGCGAACAAAGGAGATTCCTCCATCTTCTCATGTCGTCTTCAATCTCTTTCTTCAGGGACTTTAAGTTTTTTTTTCTTCAAACAAGTCCTTCACTTGGTTGGTTAGAGTAACTCCTATATATTTTATATTGCCTGTGGCTAATGTGAAGGGTGTAGATTTCCTAATTTCTTTTTCTGTATGATTGTCATTTGTATATAAGAAGGCTACTGATTTTTTTGAGTTAATTTTGTATCGAGCAAATTTGCTGAAGGTGTTTATCAGCTGTAGGAGTTCTCTGGTAGAATTTTGGGGGTCACTTATATACACTATCATATCATCTGCAAATATGGATAATTTGATGTCTTCCTTTCCCATTTGGATCCCCTTGATCTCCTTGTGTTGTCTTATTGCTCTGGCTAGAATTTCAAGAACTACATTGAAGATATGGAGATAGTGGGCAGCCTTTTCTGGTCCCGGATTTTAGAGGAATTTCCTTGAATATCTCTCCATTTAATTTGTTGTTGGCTATTGACTGGCTGTATATAGCCTTTATTATATTTAGGTATGTGCCTTGTATCCCTGATCTCTCCAACACTTTAAACATGAATGGGAGTTGGGTTTTGTCAAATGCGTTTTCTGCATCTAAGGAGATGATCATGTGGTTTTTTTTCTTTTAGTTTGTTGATGTGGTGGATTACATTGATGGATTTCCATATATTAAACCACCCCTGCATGCCTGGAATGAAGCCTATTTGGCCATGATGAATTATATCTTTGATATGTTCTTGTACTGGTTCTGCAAGTATTTTATTGAATATCTTTGTGTCTATGTTCATAAGAGAAATTGGTCTGAAGTTCTCCTTTTTTGTTGGGTCTTTGTGAGGTTCATGGATCAATGTGACTGTGACCTCATAGAAAGAATTTGGTAATGTTCCATCCATTTCTATCTTTTGGAATAGCATGAAGAGTATTGGTATTAGCTCCTCTTTGAAGGTTTGGTAGAATTCTGCATTGAAACCATCTGGCCCTGGGCTTTTTTTGGTTGGGAGACTATCAATGATTGCTTCTATTTCTATAGGAGAAATAAGACTATTTAATTTGTTTATCTGATCTTGATTCAATTTTGGCAAGTGAAATCGATCAAGAAAATTGTCCATTTTCCTTAGATTTTCAAATTTTGTGGCATATATCCCTTTAAAGTAGGATATGATTCTTTGTATTCCTTCAGTGTCTGTTGTTATGTCTCCCTTTCCTTTTCGATTTTGTTGATTTGTATAGTGTCTCTCTGCCTCTTAGTTTGGCTAACGGTTTATCAACCTTGTTGATTTTCTCAAAGAACCAGCTCCTGGTTTTGTTGATTCTTTGAATTGTTCTTTTTGTTTCTAATTTATTGATTTCAGCCCTGAGTTTGATTATTTCCAGATGTCTACTTCTCTTGGGTGTTTCTGCTTCTTTTTTCCTAGGGCTTCCAGATGTGTTGTTAAGTTGCGTATGTGAGATGTTTCCAATTTCTTTTTAAAGGTACTTAATGCTATGAATTTTCCTCTTAGCACTGCTTTCAACATATCCCACAAATTTGGGTATGTTTTTCCTTTGTTTTCATGAATTTCAGGAAGTCCTTTATTTTTTCCTTTATTTCTTCCCTGACCCAGGTGTCATTAAGTATAAAGTTTAGTTTCCACATGTGAGTAGGCTTTTTGTTATTTCTGTTGTTGTTGAAGTCCAGCCTTAGACCATGGTGATCTGATAGGATACAAGGTATTATTTCAATCTTCTTATATTTGTTGAGGCTTGCTTTGTGACCTATTACGTGATCAATTTTGGAGAAGGTTCCATGGGGTGCTGAGAAGAAAGTATAGTCCTTTGTTTTGGGTAGAAAGTTCTGTAAACAACTGTTATATCCATTTGATTCATGATGTTGATTAGTGATGTTATTTCTCGGCTTAGTTTCTGTTTCAATGACCTATCCTTCAGTGAAAGTGAAGTCTCCCACTATTACTGTGTGAGGATCGATGAGTGGTTTAAGCTTTGTTAATAGTTCTTTTACAAATGTGGGTGCCCTTGTATTTGGATCATAGATGTTCAGAATTGTGATGTCATCTTGTTTGATTTTACCCTTGATGAGTATGAAGTGTCCTTCCTCATCCCTTTTGATTAATTTTGGTTGAAAGTCTATTTTATTAGATATTAGAAAGGCTACATCAGCTTGCTTCTTGTGACCATTAGCTTGGAATATTTTTCCCAGCCTTTTACCCTGAGGTAATGTCTTTCCTTGTGTGTGAGATGTGTTTCTTGGATGCAGAAGAATGTTGGGTTTTGTTTATGCATCCACTCGGTTAGTCTGTGTCTTTTTATTGGAGAATTGAGACCACTGATGTTGAGAGATATTAATGACCAGTGACTGTTAAGTCCCTTCATTTTAATGTTTGTTACAGTCGAGAGTTTGTGAGGTTGTGATTTTGTGATGGTGTAGTTATCAATTTCGTGTGTAGATTTGGTTGTAACCCATCCCTCTGGGGTGGAGTTTTCCTTTTAGTAACTTTTGTAAATCTGGATTTATGGATAGGTACTGTTTGAATTTGTTTCTGTCATGGAATATTTTGTTTTCTCCATCAATGGTTATTGATAGTCTCGCTGGGTATAGTAGTCTGACCTGGAATCTGTGGTCTCTTAGGGTTTGCAGGACCTCTGTCCAGGCCCTTCTGGATTTCATGGTCTCTGCTGAAAAGTTGGGTGTAATTCTGATAGGTTTGCCATTGTACATTTCTCTGTCTTTTTCTCTTGCCACTTTTAATATTTTTTCTTTGTTCTGTATATTTTGTGTTTTTATTATTATGTGGTGGGAAGATTTTCTTTTCTGGTCTATTCTATTTGGTGTTCTGTAGGCCTCTTGTATGTTCATATGCATCTCCTTCTTCAGATTGGGAACTTTTTCTTCTATGATTTTGTTGAAGATATTTTCTGGGCCATGGAATTGGGCGTCTTCTCTTTTCTCAATGCCTATTATTCTTATTCTCAGGTTTTGTCTATTCATGGTGACCTTGATTTCTTGGATGTTCTGTGTCAGGAACTTTTCAGAATTAGCATTTTCTTTGATGGTCGTTTCGAGTTCTATGATTGTACCTTCAAGTCCTGATATTCATTCCTCCATTTCTTGGATTCAGTTAGAGAAGGTCATCTCTTTGTTGCTTGTTTGCTTTTCTAAGGCCCTTGGTCACATTTTTCTTCTGTGTGTTCCTTTATCATAGATACAATTTTCCTCTTTAAATCTTGAAGTGTTTTATTGATTTCCTTCGTATGGTTGTTTGTATTTTCTTGAAATTCTTCTAGTGCCTTTCTATATGTCTCTTTTATGTCTTCAACCGGCTTGGTTGCATCCTCCTGCAGTTGTTTACATATTTCATTTGTTTCTTCCATTATCATCTTCCTTACTAAGGACTTGAGGTCATTTTCTTGTATTTCGATTGTGTTTGGGTTCTCAGGGTTGTTTTCTTTGGGATAGCTGGGATCTGGAGATGCTGAGCTGGCTTGGTTTTTGTTGTTTGCATTTTTACACTGTCCTTTAGTCATTTTGTTGTTTCTGTTGATGGGATGAGGCTTCTGGTGTCCTTCACTGGTTGATGAGAGTGGATAATTAGTGAATGATTATAGGTTGTGTGCTCTTGCCTGTGAGGATCAGGGAGTTTTCCCCTGGAACAGGCAGGTGACCTAGTTTCCACTCCTAGAGACTTTGCTCTACATCTTAGGCTCCGGGCTGGGTCAGCAGAGGTAGGCTTCTGACTGGTCCCTTTCACATTAGTGCTGCAATTCAGGTCAGCTGTTATGGGGTCTCAGATCAAGGCTGGCAAGCTCTGGCTGGGCAAGTTGCTCCCAGTTGTCTGTACTTCCCGTGGTCCTGTAGTCAAGACCTCGCCCAGCTCAGACCCACTGAGCACCTTTTAGACCAGCATATAGACAGGTCTCCTACACCTAATGTGGCATACAGTCACCTTCTGCTTGTGGATTAAAATGTAGAACTCTCAGCCTCTTCTTCAGTACCATATCTATCTGGATGCTGCCATGCTTCCTGCCATGATGACAATGGACTAAACTTCTGAAACTGTAAGCCAGCCCCAATTAAATGTTTTCCTTTATAAGAGATGCCTGTCATGGTGTCTCTTTATATTAATAAAACCCTAAGACAGTAAAGAAGTTGAGACCTTTTTAAAAATAATTTTATTCTTTAGGATTATACATAATTTCCTCCTTCCTCATCCTCCTTTCAAACCCTCTCATACATTCAGTTCCATTCTCTTTCAAATTCAAGGCCCCTTGAATTTGGGGCACACACACACACACACACACACACACACACACACACACACGCATGCACACGCGCACACTCGAGAGCATGCAAGCACTCAAACACATACATACAATCTGCTCAGTGTGTGTGGTGTTTCTTTTATGTACATTTTCAGGGCTGATATTTGGTATTGGATAATCAATTGGGTGCTCATCTCTGAGGAAGACTGGTGCTCCCTGTTTCAGCATATTTCCAACTTTGTTTTGCACTTGGTTTGTTGAGAAAGTCCAGTCATTTCTTGGTCGAAGTCACAGATTTTGGTTTTGCCTGGCTGGAGATCTCTGAAAAGAGCCCCTTGGTCTGGTGTGGTGTGGAGCTGTGTGCACATCACTAGGGTCATCTTGTTTGATAGCCATCCTTCTCACTGTGGATATATCACTCTGTACATATTACAGGAATAGAAAGACCTAAGCTGAGGCCACGTTATGGCATTTCTGTTACTTTGGCCCCACAGTTAATCATACAAGTAAACCTATGTGTCCTATCATGCAGGTCTTGTGTACCAGGACAGATTTTTAGAACACCTTCTAACACTGAGCACACTAACTACAGATGATGTCATGGGGAGACCTTGCTAACATCCAGAGCATATGTGTCTTGTGCTTTTGATCAACAAGCAAGCTCTACTTAAGCTGTGAAAGCAGCTGAGGCATTGGCTGGTACCAGATCCCCATAAACCCAGTGTTTGTGTCCCAAAAGAAACATTTATTTAAAATCCATCTGATAAGAACAGTCAGCATCAACAACACTGAAACACAGTATATTATATCCTGGAAACATAGTCATCTACTCTAAATATTATTTCACATATTTCTTTGTTTCTTACAGCCTACCAGTCTCTGGGCTCTCGGGCTACTGTGCGTTTATTTTTTCTCAGTCCTAAATTTCCACTTCTATCGCTCACATTGTCATAGAGTGAGTCAGTCTTTTATCTGTCTCCTATGATGGGAGAATCTCAAATATTTACTAAAGTGTGTTTATGTAATGATATTTTCCGGTATGTTGTTGGCTGCTATAATGAGAATTCAGCCAAGAAAGCTACGTGATGGCAGCTATTTGTAACAAACAGTCAATGTTGGGAAACGATTGTGTGGATGTGGAGGCTGAAGAACAGAGAGGAAGTTTATATTTACATTGAAGGGATCAGTGGCTGTATATTTACATTGAAGGGATCAGCGGCCATGCTCACACGTGCAATGAGGAGACGATGGTTAGAAACTGATGGTTCAATGGACAGACTCTGGAGAGCTAGCACTAGAAGATCCCAGAAGGGGAGAGAACTTGGCAGTTGATCAAGTTGATTAAGTGATAAATGAAGCATGCCCAGTGGGGGCAGGAACGGGCCATAATTGCCTAGAAGAACGGTGTGGGTATGGATGGTCTTTACCTCTGAGAGATGCAGCAAAGCTGTGTTGACACAAAGTGCAGCTCTCCCTGCAGAGGAGTGAAATGGTTTATCCTGGAGCAGCTATAAGTCATCAGAGCCCAGTAACACAGATTTATAGATTTAGACATCCCAAATATACAAAGTCCACAAAATTTAAACACTGAGACAATTAACAGCCTAGAAAAATGAGCTATGAATAGAAACAGATCATCCTCAAAGGAAGAAAAACAAATGGCTAATAAGCCCTTTTACCATCAGTGTCTTTAGTCATCAGGGAAACTGAGGCTAAAGCTATACTGAGACTGGAGCTCAGCTAATGAGACCCCTCATCATTGGGAATGCAAAGGGAATCACACTGCGGTAGGTCTGAGGACATGGCAGCCCTGACACCCAACGGGGAGAGATGTACACTGCCATAGACACTTTGGAAATCATTCTTCGAGCTTCTCCAAAAACTTGGAACTGGAACTGCCACATGACCATATATCACTCCTGGGCTTATACACAAAGCGCTTTTATCCTACTCCAAAAGACAATTATTTATCAGAATAATTGTCAGGTCCCTTCTGTGCTGCACCAGCCTCTCCACCCAGACAGATCTCCCATGTCCTTCTTAAGAGTCCAGCCTGGTGAGTCTCCTTGACCCTCCCCATTCACCCCTTCTCCCAAACCCACAACACCTACCTCAGATCCCACACCCAGAGTCCCAGCCTAGTCTGGATGCCAGGTCAACCACTAGCTAGCTGTTACCATCCACAGGTCTCTTATGAACCACACCCAAACTCTCCACCCAGACAGGTCCCCCGTATTATTCTCCAGGCTCTAGCCTTGTGAGACTTGCCATCCACACCTTCTCCCCAACCCACCAGATCTAGCCTGAGACCCAGCCCATATCCAGTGTTCCAGCCTCATCTGATCACCCCTGCTTATTTTCCAATCTACCTTTTTAACGAAGTCTCCTTCCCTCTCTACGCCATCAGGCCACTCCCATGACACCTAACCAGGTGTCCATACTCCCATACTCCTGCCTTGGACAAGAAAGCACATCCTGGACATCAGTCCTGTTCCCTCTGTTCACCTGACTTCATTCCACTATGTCACTTCCTGCCATTAGGCCCAACCCACCCTCACATCCTCTTCTCTGTCTCAACCTGCTCCATCCATATCATTCTGAGAATTGACAAAAGAAGTTCACACACTCAGATTTCATCACAATAGTAACAACAACATGAAAGATGAAACCAAGGTTGTTTCTCAGCCACCTGAAATTCTGCTATTAAGAATTCTATTTAAATCTATACCCCATTTTTAATTGGGCATTTAGATTTTTGATATCTAGTTTCTTGGGTTCTTTATATATTTTGGACATTAGTCTTGTATTGAATGTGGAGTCATAACATTCTTTCCCCATTCTGTGGGCTGCTGCTTTATCTGTTTGATGGTGTCCTTTGCCTTTCAGAAGATTTCCAGTTTCATGAGGTCCTAGCTATTAATTGTTGATCTTAGTGCCTGCACTAATGGTGTTCTGTTCAGGAAGTTGTCTCTTGTGCCAATGAGTTCAAGGCTATTCTGCCACTTTCTCTTCTATTAGGTTCAATGTGTCTGGTTTTATGTTGACGTCTTTGGTTCACTTGGACTTGAGTTTATGCAAGGTTATATATATGGATCTGTTTGCATTCTTCTACATGCAAGACATCTGGTTTGACCAGCACAGTTTGAAGATGCTGTCTTTTTTTCCACTATGTGTTTTTGGCTTCCTTTAAAAAAAAAAGTAAGTGTCTATTGGTGTGTGGAGTTATGTCTGAGTCTCCAGTAAGAATCTGTTGATCAATGTGTCTTTTTATTTTTCTTTTTGAGACAGGCTTTCACTATGTAGCTTTGGCTGTCTTGGACTTGCTTTGTAGAGCCGGCTAGCCTCAAACTCACAGAGATTTGCCTGCCTCTGTCTCTCTGAGTGCTGGGATCACAGGCGTTCTCCACTGAGACTGGCAATGTGTCTGTTTTTAGACCAATACTTTGCAGTTGTTATTAGTATAGCTTTGTAGTATAACTTGAAATCAGTGATGGTGGTACCTCCAGCAGTTACTTCTTTATTAAGGATTGTTTTAGCTGTTCTGGTTTTTTCCCCCCATCTAGAGTTGAGAATTGTCCTTTTAAGATCTGTAAAGATTTGTTTTGGGACTTTGATATAGATTGCAATGAAACTATAGATTGCTTTTCGTAGGATGGCCACTTTTATGATGTTAATCTACTGATCTATAAGCATGGGAAATATTTTCATCTTCTGATATTTTCTTCAATGGAAAAGTCTTCATTGCTGGTGGAAGTACACACTTGTACAGCCACAGTGAAAATCAATATGGTGGTCTCTCAGAAAGTTGGGAATTGATCTACCTTAAGATACAGCTATACCACTCTTAAGTATATAGCCAGAGAATGCTCCTTTCTACTACAAGGTCACTCACTCAACTATGTTCCTTGTGGCTTTCTTCATAGTAGCCAGAAGACTGGTCATAGCCTAGATGTCCCTTAATTGATGAATGGAGAAAGAAAATGTGGTACGTTTATACAATGGAGTATTACTCGGCACCTAGGAAAAATTATCCTGGGTGAGGTAATCTAGACCCAGAAAGACAAATATGGTATGTATTTACTTATAAGTAGATATGAGCTCTTAAGTAAATGATAATAAAGCTACAATCTGCAGTCCCAGAGAAGATAGGTAAATGGAGGAATCTAGGAGAATGCATGGGTCTCTCTGCTAAGGAGAAGTAGAATAGATTTTGTGGGTGGACTGGGGGTGGGTGGGGATTGTGGGGGTTATGGGAAGAAAGGTTGGAGGGAGAGAACGCAGGGAGAGACAGCTGGAATTTGGGGACATTTGGGAGGTGGTGTGGAAACCTAGCATAGTGGAAACTTCCTGGAATCTATGAGGGTGACTCTCATGAGGGATTCTTGGACATGGAGGATACAGAGTCTGAACTATCCTCTTTTGTAGCCAGGCAAGGCTCCCAGTGGTGGGATTGGGTTACGTTCGGCTGACTTCTTGGCTTAGGTGGTCCTGTAGAGATTGTTTAGGTGGTCCCTAAACAATCCAGGATGATCCTAAGACAGAAGGCCATCTTCTGATAATTGAGAGTGGGGCACCATTGCTGAGGACAGCATCCACACACCCATCAAATGTAGAAAGGTTGCCTGCATGGAGCCTTTACCCTACAGTCTAGTCTCTTTGGCATGGGTAGGTACTCCTCAGACTGCAGAAAGAAAAACCTGGACACCAACCCAACCACAAAACTCTCATAATATATCTTGCCTGCAAGATGTGCAGAACTGTGGAAGTGGCCAATCTATGTCTGAGTTAACTTGAGGCCCATGTCATGAGAGGGGGTCATGCCTTATACTGCCTGAATGGTCAGGAACTGAATATTGGTTAGCCTAGGAGAGAACCAAACATGGCTGGCCAAAATAATCAGTGAAATGATTCCTAATGATAGTCCTCTGTACTCAGATATGTGACTTGTCTAGTCATCATCAGGGAGGCTTCCTATAGCAGTAGATGTGAGTGGTTGCAGAGACTCACAGCCAGACATTATGCCAAGAGAGAGTCCACATTGGAGGTCTTCATTGAGTCCTTCTCCTCTGAGCTGGGGGAACCCCACAGAAGAAGGGGAGGAAAAATTGTATGAGTCAGAGAGGGTGAATGATACCAGGAGAGCATGGCCCATTGAGTCAATTAAGCAGGGCTCACATAGACTCACAAAGACTAAACAGCGAACACGGGGCTAACACACGCTTGCATCAGTCCTCTGTGTATGTGATGGCTGTTTGCTTGGTGTTCTTGTGGGACTCCTACTCGTGGGAGAGGGCATGTCTTTGACTCTTTTGTTTGCTCTTGGGACTCTTTCCCCCCATTGGGTTGCCTTGACCAGTGTTTATATGAGAGCTTTAATCTTGTTTTATTGTATCTTGTTTTGTTTTTTCTGGCTGCTGTCTCTTGGAGACCTAGTCATTTTTGAGAAGGAAAGAAAGAGGGAGTTGATCTAGGGAAGAGAGGAGTTGGGGATGTATGAGGAGGGGAGGGAGGGGAAATGATGGTCAAGATGTATGGGAGAAGAATTTTTTTTTTTTTTTTTTTTTTGCGATAGGGTTTCTCAATGTTATCTTGGCGGTCCTGGACTCACTTTGTAGACCAGGCTGGCATTGAACTCACAGTGATATGCCTGCCTCTGCCTCCCAAATGCTGGGATTAAAGGTGTGTGCCACCATGCCTGGCTCAAAGAATCTATTTTTAATAATAAATCAACCCAGCATATTCTCTTCAAAACCCATCATCCTGTAGAAAAGATTGACAATGAGAGTTTCTGAGTTGAGCCCCAATGTAAAAAGAGAATGATTAATATCACCAAATAATATAAGGAGTTTAAAGAAAACACACACACACACACACACACACACACACACACACACACACACCAGATCAGTGAAATTAAGGAGAAAGACCTTAAGAAAGATAAACACCCAAGTGATGCCCATGGAAACACAAATGTGAGGCTGATAGAAATGCAAAGACAATTCGAGACTTAGAAAATATAATTCAATAAAGAGATAAAAATGCTGAAGAAAACAAACTAAAATGAAGATATAATTTAAAAACTCAACAGATCAACTCTAAAACTCAAAACAAAGCCTTTACAAGCAGAATAAATCAAGCATACTATAGAATATCAACTTAAATATAAAGTATATCATCCAGACTAAATAAATAAGAAATATGAAAAAATAAATACAAGAAAGGAATATACAGGATCCGTGGGACATTGTGGGGAAGCCAAGTCTTCAAATTATTGGGACAGATGAGGGGGAGAATCCCAAGTCAATGGTATAGACTAGATCTTCAACACCATCATAAGGAAAACCTTCCCCAGACTAAGGAAAGACACACCATATAGATAGGAAGCACTCACAGAACATCAAATAGATGATGACAAAAACAACACAAACCCAAGGCATGCCATTTTAAAACTACTAGGTATACAACACAAATAAATATTTGGAAACCTCCAAGACAAAAAAAAATGCACATCACACAAAAAGAAAACCCATCAGAAAAATAGCTGGCTTCTTGAAGGAAACACTGAAAGCCTGGAGCAGTGAATTCTAAGTCCTAACGACCACCCTAGACTGACACACTCAAAAACAATCACTCTAACTGAAAGAGAAAGGAACACTTTGTATGCTTTAAACAGCCTAAAGAATTTATGTCCAAAAATCCAAACCTAAGGAAACATAGGAAGTGATATCTTAAGCTGAAGACAGGAAGGAACACAATTGAGAAGGGACTGTGGGAAGAAATAGAACGGCATAATTATTGAAACACAAAGTACCATTGAGAACACAAACACCACCACCAAAGTCAATGACACGATAGCCACTGTTTACACACACATTTCAGTTATAACATTAACTACAAGTGACTTAATTCTCCAATTAAAAGAAACAGGTGGATTGAATGGGTGAAGAAACAAAATCTATCTGTTGTCTACAAGAAACACATTTTAGCTTTAGAGACAAAAGCTTAGGACAAAAGCATTCCAGTCAAGTGGGACCAGGAAGGAATTAGGCATGGCTACCCTGATATCTGACAAAATAGATTTCAAAGTAAAAGCAACTAGAGATAAAGAGAATCATTTCATCAACAAATGGTGCTGGTAAAACTGGGTAGCTGCATGGAGAAGAATGCAATAGATCTATGCTTAACCACCTATGCAAGACTTAACCACCTACACAGGACCCCAAATGGAACAAAGACCTCAACAGAAGGCCAGGCACATTGACTCTGATAAGAGAGAAAGTGGGAAATATTCTTGAACTCATTGGCTCAGGAAAGCACTTTCTGAGCAGAGCACTATTAACATAGGCACCAGGACCAACAATTTCCCCCATAAAGCCAAGTTTATTACTACAGCATCATGACTGTGTTTCAAATATGAATAATTTTATGTAATTACTCCACCATTCCTTAGTTTAGTTTTTTTTTTTTTTTCCGAGACAGGGTTTCTCTGTGTATCCTTGACTGTCCTGGACTCACTTTGTAGACCAGGCTGGCCTCGAACTCACAGCGATCCACCTGCCTCTGCCTCCCAAGTGCTGGGATTAAAGGCGTGCGCCACCATGCCCGGCCTCCTTAGTTTACTTTTTACAACTTTAACATATATTTTCTTTTTTGGAGGGCTTTTAAAATTTTATTTTATTATGTTTCTTTTTTAACATATACATTTATATTATTATACATGAAGAACCATGAGACAATCATGAGTTACATTCATAGTGATTTGGCTGTTTGTATTTGTCAAGCTTGAAGTAAACATCTTTCCTACATTGTTGGGTCTAAATTTCTGAATGAAAGTCAATATCTATCATATCTCATCTCTATTGGTATAGAATTTTGTATATTGATGCAAATCATGGTCATGTCAAATAGTATAATTTTATCACAAGAATATATATCCTAGATCTAACAGATATGATTTTATAGATATATAAGGTAAAATAGTTAAATGAGGTCTTCAAAAGCCTCAAGAGACCTACAGAATATGGCATTTAAAGATGTTTTCATTATCTTAAAGATTCTTTGACAAGTTTACTCCTGGCAACACCCAGCCTACCTCAAAGAAGATGATCAACATCAAAGAACCTCCTTGCGGAGATGGCTTCAAATGTGGCAAACCAGCCACTGGGCAAAATGTCCTCATTCCTGCCACAGACAGAGTTCTGCCTAAAAATAGGCAAGCTTAGATGTAGGCAAGTTCGATGGCCGAACTCTGCCAAGACAGGGTAAGCAAGTCCACAATAATTCCTGCCTAAGGAATATGTCTGGCAGAGACATTAAGCTAGAAGGCCGAAGATAAGGCTTCAACGTTATAGAAAGTGTTGGGTGATTGTTTAGGCAGTAAACTGTCTCAGTAATTTTTTCATTTTGGAAGGTGCTAACCTGCACTTCCGGTTCACTCAGGCATTTAAGTTTTATTCTGTCTCAAGTCTCTGATGGGGCTGAGTACCAGATAGTGTAGTCTTACAATCAAGTTTAGTTGTTTAGGGGATAAGATCTTTTTAGGACCAACAATTAATTAATGGGACATCATGAAACTGAGACGCTTCTGTCTGTCAAAGGACACCATCATCCTGAAAAAAATGGGAACCTACAGAGTGGGGAAGGTTTTTGCCTCCCCCAAAAAACTATGTATCCAGTATAAACTAAAAATATATAAAGATTTAAAAAATCGGCACCTGCGGTGTGAGGCGCATGTTTGGGCTTTCGGCTGTCCCGGCACCTGCACCACAGCCCTGCCTGGCAGCCCGCCACACCTCCGCTAGACCACCCGCCGCTGCCATGTCGCTTGTCTACATAGGATGCCTGAGTTACAGCGTCCGGGAGAAGGGCAACCAGCGCCTTTTCAGTGGCAATGGCCACTTCCTCGAAATCAACCTCAAAAATGAGTATGGTTTCATGGAGTTCGAGGACTCCCGTCAGGCAGATGAGGCCATTTGTGAGCTGAACAGCAAAGAGCTGTGTGGCCACTGTGTGTTCCTAGAGCACGCCTGTCTGGGGCCAGGCCGGGCGACCTCAATGGCTACAGCTAAGGAAGCCACAGTGATGAGGTGGATCCAGCAGTCGGAGAACTTCTGGCAGAGACAAATACGGACCACCTGTACTCACAGAATACAGGCTTATTGTAGAAAACCTGTCGCTGCAGTTGGCAAGACTTAAAGGATTTCATGCCGCAACTAGGAGAGGTGACTTACGCAGAGGCTCACAAAGAACGCACAGAGGGTGTCACTGAATTTAGACCCTACTCTGACATGAAGCGTGCTTTGGGTAAACTGGATGGAAGAAACATCAGGCTTATTAAAGATAAGCCACAAACAAGCCATAGGCGCTCTTACTCTGGAAGCAGATCCAGATCACGGTCTAGAAGAGGAACACGGAGTAGGAGCCGCAGGAGCAGCCGCGGTAGATCTCGGAAGTATCTCAACAAGTCGCTCTCAACCTAGGTCGCAGAGCAAAGGTTGATCCCGATCCCGCTCGAAAGGCAGGAAATCCAGATCAAAGAGCTAATCCAAACGCAAGTCTGATGGGATTGCCATTCATGCTCAAGAAGCAAATCTAAGGATGAATATGGGAGGTCAGTCCCGAGGTAGGTCACGCTCTGGGTCCGCTAAAGAAAATGGAAAAGGAGATATAAAGTCAAAACCCAGATCTGGGAGCCAGTCTCCATCCCATCCGCCTCTGCCTGCTCCATCCTCAAAGCCTCATTCTGTGTCCCTGCCGCCAAAAAGAGCTTCAAGGTCCCGTTCTAGAACTATTCAAGGTTCGGATCAAGTTCCAGAGATTAGCCCTGATCTCCACGCCCTTTGCGCAATATAACGGAACACTTTCCTACTTGCTTAGGCAGTTACTCTTCCAAGTTTGTACCTGGCCTCTTCCTCAAGAGGATTTCCTGAAAGGGGAACACAGGAATTTGATTTGTAGCCAAATTTAATGAGTAAAGGACGAGGCTCTAAAATGGCGGTATGAAGTCCTCTCGCTTCTTTGTAGAATTAAGATAAAATAGATTTTATAGCATTTGAGCTAAAATAACTTTTGTAAAGATTAAGATCATTTAGATAAAAAAAAGTATTTTGTCAGGATCTTCTGCAGAGTCTTGTTGTTTTGTTTGCTTATTTTAAAATGAACTGTTTCAAACTTTGGGTACTGCAGGCTTTAGAGGGAAAACCCAAATTTTCAATTATGTTAGCTTTTCATAAAGCTTGAGTTATGTAAGGTTTAAATAAAAGTTTGCTACCAAAAACAGAAAATTTTGGACATCAAGAAAACAACTGTGTCTCCTAGGAATGTCGGAAGTTGCATCTATAAACTCTCACCAACTTGACTGCCTAAATATGAGGTTAACAAGGACACAGTCCTTTAAAAAAAAAAAAAAAAAAAGAACACAAATAGGGAGCGAAGAAGTCAGAATATCCATATTTGCAAATGATGTGATACTATACATTAGAGATGCCAAAAAATTTACCAGAAAAATCCAGAAATGATAAATACATTTATCTCTTGTGAAGGATACAGACTTAACTTGTACAAATCATTAGATTTTCTATACGCCAACAACAGGCATACAGTGGTGATCAGGGGCATGCTCCCATTCACAATAACTCCAAGGAAAATGGAATGTCTAGAAATAAACTTACCCAAGGGACTGAAGTACCTTCGCAATGAAAACTTTAAAACTTTGAAGCAAAAGATTGAAAAAGTCACTAGGAAATGGAAAGATATTTCATACTTATGTATTGGTAGAATTAATATTGTGAAAATGACCATCCCACCAAAAGCAATTTACAGAGTCAGTGTGGTCCCAATCAAACTAATTTATATCAATATTCATAAGAATTGAAAAAAAAAACCTTGAAATTCATATGAAACCACAAATAATCCTGAATAGCCAAAACAATCATGAACAAAACAACGAAGCTGGAGGGACTACCCTTTCAGATCCTAGGATGTGTTACAGAGCCACAGTCATAAGAACAGTATGGTACTGGCACAAACTGAGCTGTAGACTAATGAAACAAAATCAAAGACCCAGCTGGGTGCTGTGGTGCACGCCTGTAATCCCAGCACTTGGGAGGCAGAGGAAGTGAGCTTGGGGTTAGCCTGGTCTACAAGTGAGTCCAGGACAGCCAAGGCTACACAAAGAAACCCTGTCTTGAAACCAAAAACCAAACCAATCCAAACCAAAACCAAAAAGCAAAAAGCAAAAACAAACAAAACAAAACAAACAAGACAAAACAAAAAACAAAAACAAACAAACAAACAAACAAACACAAAAAACCCCAAAGACCCTAACTGCAGCCACTTCATATTTGGCAAAGATGCTCAAAACTGCGTGGTAGAGAGAAAAGAAATATTCAACAGATGTCGCTGGAAAAATTGTATGTGCACATGCAGAAAAATGAAATTAGACCCATGTTTATCCAAATGTGTCAAAGACCTACATGTGAAATGGAAACACTGAAGCTGCTAGCAGAAGACATAGGCAGTGCCCTACATGATGTGGATATAGAAAGGGGCTTTTTGAAGAGGGCTCCATGTGCCCAAGAATTAATGCCAACAACTGACAAGTGGAACTTGGAAAAACTAAAACGCTTTTGCACAGCTAAAGAAAAAAAAAATCAACCAGGCAAAGAGGCAGCCCACAGCTGGTGGAGAATCTTTGCCAGTTGTATGTCTGTCAGAGGATTAATATCCAGAATATACAAAGAACTCAAAACCCAAAAACTCAAAAGACAAATGACTCATTCAAAAAATGGTCCTGTGACCTGAAGAGAATTCTCAAAGTAAAAAAAAAAAAAAAAAAAGCTAAGAAAGAGCTCAAAAAATGTTCCTTATCCCCTAGAAAGTATGTAATCAAAACAACTTTTAGATTTCATCTTATGAGAGGACCAGGCTAAAAGTCTGGTAACTCTAGCCACGTAGCCTCCATGAGCACCAGCCAGCCTCCACAGGCACCGCCAATCTCAGAGTCACATAACCACAGTTAGGATTCCCCTAGAAGCCTTTAAAGAACGTGCAAGCTCCACCTCATGGTCACTGCCATTTTGTGTGGATGGATGACCCCTGCATGCAGGCTGTTTCTGCAGAATAAACCCTCTTTGTTTTTACATATTATTTGAGTCTGGGGTCTTCCTTCAGTGACTTTCAGACCCTTACAGTAAGAATGGATAAGGTCAACAAAACTTAACTGATCCCAAATGCTTGAGGAAGTGTGAGAAAAGGAAACCCTTATTACACTGTTGGTGGAAAAGGATGTGTGCATGGCTCCATTGAACAAACCCAGAGAAGCTTATTACCTACATTTATAACTCAACTTGGAACTGTCAATGAAGGCGTGCTATGTGGGGAAGGAAAATCTGCAGTTATTAATAATCAGTCGAATTACCCTTCGGCTTCCTAGCTCAATGTCATTGCTCAGCAGTCTTGGCAGAGACCACCTCAGTGCTCTGAGGAATTTTCAAATGTTCGTCGGGGTCCCTAGCCAAGCTTTGTTTCTTGGAGTTCTTACAGTCAGGCGAGTCAAGTTACTGACGGAGAAGTAGAAAACCTATCAGTTCACCAGCTGGCCTATAAGAATGTCAATGCTGCGTGTCAGCCGCCATATAGCCCTTTAAGAAGGAAAGTAAAATTCTATATTCACTTGCGCTTGGATACCGGGCGCTCTCACATGCAAGGAGAGGTCATCACCTTGGCTTTTAAGGGATCATTGGTACCTCAACAAATAATACAGGAGCATCAGGACAGAGTGAGGGGCATGATGCTTGCAACTAGAAGTCGGGGATGCTTTAACTGTGGCCGATCAAGACATTTTGCAAGAACGTCGTGGCCCTCTAAACATCCGACCTCAGATGGAAAAGAGGGAGTGCTCCTGAGGTTACCCATGCCAGCTGCAAATGGTGGGGCTGGCTGTGGCCCTGTCAAACAGCAGCAGCATTAATTGAGACTCCTGGGGAGAAGAACCCCCAAAGTTAGACACAGTTTATTCCCCTTGGCAACCCCCAATTCCTACTCTACCCGCTGGCCTAGACCTCGGAGCACTCTTCTACGTCACAGTACCACCTGAAATAGGGCCCAGGAAACCCCAATGGAGCTTCCAGTTTGTTCCAATCAGCCTTTAACTCAATTGCTTATAGTCCCCGTGGTCAAAGAAAAATAATAATTGTGTGCTTATTGGTCCCAGAGAAGCAAAACGTTTGGATTCCTCTGAAGCTGCCTTTTGTACACAGCAGGTGTGGCTACAACTTCCTGGGCCGCAACTAAGAATTGATGGAAAGGTGTCCACTGTTGGGCATCAAACGCTCCAGCAAGGGTATGACCCAGAGGGGTAGGGGTGGGGTTGAGGGTGAGGGGGGAGGGTGGTGGGTGGATGGGATGGTAGGCAGAGAAGGTTAAGGAATACTTTCCCCTGTTATGTCTTCCTCCAATTCTGGGAGAGAAGGCTCAGGTTTTTCCATGGGACACTGATGTCTCATGCAGAGCCTATTGTATGGCTCACTGAACAGCCAGCCTGGGTGGACCAGCGGCTGCTTGCGCAGGAGGAACTACGGTTGGTTGAACAGCAGCTTTCGGTAGACATGGTGAGCCTGGCTCTAGTCCCTGGAGTACCCCTACTTTTGTCATTAAGAAAAGGTCTAGAGCCAGGCATGATGGCGCTCGCCTTTGATCTCAGCACTCAGGAGGCAGAAGCAAGGCAGATCGCTGTGAGTTTGAGGCCAGCCTGGTCTACAAAGCGAGTCCAGGACAGCCAAGGCTAACACTGAGAGACTCTGTTTCGAAAAAGAAAGAAAGGAAAAAAGAAAAAAAGAAAGAAGAAGAAGAAGAAGAAGAAAGAAAGAAAGAAAGAAAGAAAGAAAAAAGGTCTAGAAAATGGAAGCTATTATAAGACCTCAGAGCTGTCACTGAGGTGCTGCAGCCTGGTTTCCCTTGTCCTTCTCTGGTGCCCTTAGCTTGGCACCTTGTGACTTAAAGGATGCATTTCTTATTCTTCAGCTTCACCCCCAGGATCATCCTCACTTTGCGTTTAGCCTTCCGTCTGTAGATATAAACAGAAGCTGTTGCTACACAGCATGGCCTTTAGCCCCACCTCATACCAACAAGTTAGCGTTCAAATTTTTCTCCTGGTTGGAAAAAGTACCATTCTCATGGTTGTTCATTACATGGGTGACTTATCTTCACTAGCACCTGCTAAGGGTTTATTAACTCGGGAGTTTGGAGGTTGCTGCTGCTGCTGCTGCTGTTGTTTTGAGACAGGGTTGCTCTACGTCATCCTGGATGCCCGGGTCAATGATGTAGAACCAGGCTGGCCTTGAACTCACAGAGATCCACCTGCCTCTGAGATTAAAGGCATGCATCCTCACACCTGACCTCAATTCAGGTTCTTTCTCACTGTCCAGCTCCATTCACAATAGGCTCAGCTGGAAATTTCTATAAAAACAAACAAACAAACAAACAAACAAACAAACAAACCCACAGCTTAAATCTCCCTTTTCTTATTTAGGTCATATCACAGAAGCACATGCCATTTGCCTATAAAAATTACAGATCCATATGGATCAACCGCTAACACGTAAGAGTTTCAGAAGATGCTAGGAGACATTATTTGGCTTAGACCGTCCCTGAAATCTACTACAAAAGATTGTACTCCTCTGTTTTCCATCTTAAAAGGGGGTACTGACTCCTCTTTTCCTAGAGATCTTACTCTTGAGGGTCAAAGGGCCCTACAATTCGTAAATCAAACCGCCATGCACATGTAGTTCACCAGTATTGACATAAAGCTTCTTCTATATCTAATTATATATACTTATATGCTATATGTACTATAGCCCATATATATATACATATATATATATATATATATATATATATATATATATATATATATAAACTTATATGTACTGTTGCATATCCTCTGGGGTCATCCAGCAACCTAGGGGACCTATACAATGAGGTTCTAAAAAGGAGGTATATTCTTCTGTGTTT
>OU015753.1:41518012-41535129 GCA_907169655.1 Acomys percivali
TTTTTTTTTTTTGGTCTGGATGACCTGTCTGTTGCTGAGAATGGGGAATGGAAGTCATCCATTAGCACTGTGCAAGGGTCAATACACAAAGTGTCCTTTTCTATCTCTTCTGGTTAGTTTTTGTTTGAAGCCTATTTTGTCAGATATTAAAATGGATACATCTATTAGAGCTTTTAAAAATCTATTTTATTTATATTTCTTATGCCTCTACCTCCCTTCTCCACCCCAATCCCTTCCAACACCAGGTAGGAGAGGAAGAAGGCTAGAGGGAAGAGGGGGCGGAGTTCTCTTTCGCTACTTCCTGCTGGTTTGGGTAGTTGAGTTCCTTGGGGCAAGTCCAGTCTTCACTGCATGATATCTCTGACTGCATCAATAGAAACTAGGAGCAGCAGCCTTCTTCTTCTTGCTCAGAGTCCCTCCTTTTTCTCTGGGCTCTACAACTGGCAAAGAGCCCCTCTCAGAGCCCACAGGAGGTAAAGAGTCTGCTGCTGTGGACAATTCCACACTGAGATTAAAACAAAGACACGTTTTTGTAACATAACTGAGCTTTTAAAGACACCAAAACTTCCCTTTATATAAACAAGCTTGCTTCTTGCCTTCATTTGCTTGGAAAACCTTTTTCCATTCTGGCCTCTCCCCGCCTCCTTTTTTTTACACCTTGGTTATGTATATCCCTACTGGTGAGGTGCGTTTCTTGGATGCAGCAGAAAGTTGTATCCTATTTTCAAATCCAGTCTGTTAGTCTGGGTCCTTTTATTGGGGAACTGAGACCACTGGTGTTGACAGTTGTTGATGAGTAGTATCTATTGATTCCTGTCATTTTGTTGTTATACTGTGGAATTTCCCCCTGTTATTCTGGGATCATTTATTCCTACTGTCGTCTTGGGTGTGGTTAGCTTCTGGAGGTTGAAATTTCCCTTCTAGCACCTCTAGCTTTGGATTTATCATGGAATATCTTTTTCCACCTATTGTAATTGAAATTTTTTTCTGAGTATTATAGTCTGGGTTGGCATCTGTGGTCTCTTAGAACCTGTAGAGCATCTGCCAAGGGCCTCTGGTTTCGAGAGTCTCTGTTGAGGAGTTAGGATTCCAATGTGCTTCCAATGTGTAACTTGCTCTTTTTGCTTTGCATCTTTTATCCTTCCTTTGTTCTGTAAGACCAGTGTTTTGATTATTATGTGTTGTGGGGAATTTGTTTTCCAGTCCTGTCTATTTGATGTCCTGAGTGTTTTTTGTACCTTAATTGTTACCTCCTTCTTTAGAGGGTTACAGAATCCCCACCCATCAATATATGTGGATAATTCTGTGCTTTTTGCTCTGTTGGGACATGTGTCATTACAGTTCTCTGTGTGTGTGTTGGGGATTGCTCTTGAGGGAGAATTGCTTTTAAGTGGAGTGGAAAAATTAAAATTTCTTTTATTTTTGAGGTTATAATTACATATATTTTTCTTTGTTTCCTTTCTTCATAACTTCCAATATACCTCTTCCTCCATCTCTTTCATATTCATTTTCTGTCTTTTCATTTATTATTATTATTATTGCATGTATGTGTTTATATACATAGATCATTGCTAAATGTAATCTTCTCAGTCTGTATAATGGTACTTGTGTGTATGTTGTCAGGGATGATTGTTTGCTATTGGATAACCAATTGATGTGCCTTTCCTTGGGGAAGACTGTTTTTCTATTTCTGAGCATTTTTTTAGTTGCCTGTAGTTCTTTGGGCAGGGTTGAGACCTCATAGGATTTTCCCTGTCAACTTTTGTGTATATCTATTGTTGTCCTTATTTAGCTCATATTTAGGGAGTTACATTGCTAAGACTTTACGGGTGTAATTTCTGAGATTACTAGTAGACAAAGTCTGACAGCAAACTCCCTGGTCCTCTGGCTCTTACACTCTTTTCTCCTCTTCTGCGATGCTCACTGAGATTTAGGTGCAGGAGTTGTTTTCTAGACATATATATCTATTGGGACTGGGCTCCACAAGGTGACATTTTGATTAGTTGTGGTTTTCTATAATGGTCTCTGTATGTTGCAAAGAGAGGTTTCCTGTACGAGGGATGAGGACTATGTTTATCTGTGGCTATAAGGACAGATATTTATGGTGTAGTTAGGAATTGTGCTGGTTTAGTAACGTGGTGGTTGTAGCTCTTATCTAAAATGCACAACTTTACCAGCCTTAGGTAGTTGGCTAGGTATCCTGTACCAAACATGAATTTCTTCTTGTTGAGTGAGTTTTAAATCCAATTAAAGAGCTGTTGGTTTCCACCAAGGCACTCATGCACCATTAGGATTGCTGTGCTGTGCTGGGATTTGTTGTGGTTCATAGGCATCCTAACTGGGCGGGACTGTTGTTTGCTACCCTTCTTTGGAAGCTTGTATGACATCTTCTAGTACAATAAAAGCTTGTCCAGAGGAAGGACCGCTCAGGCCATTCCAGCTCAGAGGCCTTTGAGCCCTGTGAAGGACATGGTGCTTTTAGCAGCAGAGACCTGTCTTCTACCTCTGGAGGAGCAGTAACACTATATTGGCCAACCAGCTCTGACCAACAGCTCCAAAGAGGGCTTGCCATGCCTGGTTTGGGAGTTTTGTTAGGTAGTCTTTTGCTCTTGGAGGGAGCATTTTTAGCTCAGATGAGAAAATTTATTCATACTGTATGTGTATATTTATATACACTTACATGAAGTTTAATTTTCCTAGGTGAATATTTAGTAGGATGATTCCTTGTGACTTTTCCAGAGTTCCTTACTATTATTTTACCTTCTTTCTTTCTCCATCCCCTTCATAATTAGAGTACCCCTTTCCCCCACTTTCCTAATCTGATTGTGTGCATGCTGTTATTTCACCCTCTGTTGCTCCCCATACCCCTACACCAGCAACGGTCCCTATTGATATTACTGCTGTCTGTAGTTACTGCATGGTATGCACTCACAATTTGAAGATTTGAAACCAGGAGGGTCTAATTAGAGAGAGAACATGTGACGCTTGTTTTTCTGGGTCTGGGTTACGTCACTCAGTATGATCTTTTCTAGCTTGATTCCTCTGCTTTCAAAGCCATGATTTCCTCTCTCTCTCTAGACCACAGTAGCGTTCCATGGTGTATATGCACTACATTTTCATTATCAATTTGTCAGTGGAAGGACACTTAAGTTGTTCCCATCTTCCTAGCTATTGTGCATAGAGCAGCAAGAAACATGGCTGAGTTAAGTATCTGTTAAGCTGGTTATCAAGCCTTTTGGGCTTGTGTATGTGAGTCATATGTACATTTATTTTTAGCTTCCTGAAATTTCTCCATACTGTCTTCCCTAACAGATAATCACCTCCCAACTAAACAAACTTGGGCCAGTCTGTGCCAATCTACAGAGGTCAGCTGCAAGACTGTCCACCAGGGATACAGTAAAAGAGGCAGTGGATTCACACTGTGAAAATACCTGTTTCAATTATCTTATTGCTTTAAAAGGAATAGGCGGATAAACAGCATCACCACCCCTGCTGCTCACTGACAGGGATACAGTGGATTCCTGAGGTGTACTCTTCTCTCCTCTTTGCCTGAAAACACCTTGCTGCAGTGGGGAAGATCCGTGAGGATTGGCAGAGTTTTCTGTCCAAAATGCTTTACTAGGAGGCTCAGGCTCACCTGGCTTCTCTCAATGAAGGCCAGAAGGCTTTAACTGGGGACCTAATAATGCCTTATATGATAAAGGAGAGGGGCTTTGGTTCAGTTAAACCAATAGGAGCAGCTTCGGGTGATTTTATAATTACACCATCCAAAAAACAAGCATCTTCCTCATCCTCAGGAGCATCATGAGCATGGTGAAGCAAAAGTGATCCAGAACTGACACTGTTGTTTCTTCATCCTCAGAACTGACACTGTTGTTTCTTCATCCTCAACTGACATTGTTGCTTCTTCATCCTCAGAACTGACACTGTTGCTTCTTCATCCTCAGGATGGACCCTTTGTCTCTATTTTTTACTTTATTTGGTCTTTTAACCCCCAGCCTGTTTTGAAGTAGAATGCCCAGATTTATGAGGGTTAAAATTACAACCAAATCTTATTCATGTTTTGGTTCCAAGCAATCTTGAATCAAAGTCCACAGTGTGAACCCGTCAATATGAAGCTCACATGGGCTTCAGAGGTCATATCCTGTCTTTAAACTTTCACCTACATGTTCCTATGCCTTTAAACTTATAGATCTTCAGGGAGCCAAGAACAGATTTTTTTG
This sequence comes from Acomys percivali, assembly GCA_907169655.1. Taxonomy (NCBI): domain Eukaryota; kingdom Metazoa; phylum Chordata; class Mammalia; order Rodentia; family Muridae; genus Acomys; species Acomys percivali. Next base: position 41,522,236 of record OU015753.1, read on the forward strand.
AATGAAAGAAAAGAGATTCTTTAAGTGCTGTAGTGATCGATAAATTATAAGAACGAGAATGCAGAAGCCATGATGCTTTGAAGGAAAAGGTAATGCTGTCTATAATCCAGCTCTCCATAGTTTACTCTCAGCTATGTCTCCTATTATTTACTTCTTTTAAAAAGAAGGGTTTATTTTTTTATGTGTATGAGTGCTCTGCTTGCATGCTTTCCTGCACACCAGAAGAGAGCATCAGATTCATTACTATAAGGATTATAAATCACCATGTGGTTGCTGGGAATTGAACTCAGGACCTCTGGAAGAGCAGCCAATACTCTTAACTACTGAGTCAACTCTCCAGCCCCAAAGCAGACTTTTTTGATGTTTTTGTTCTTGTTTTATTTTGTTTTGAGACAGGGTTTCTCTGTGTAGCCCTCACTGTCCTGGATTCCCTTAATAGACCAGGCTGGACTCAAACTCATAGAGATCCACTTGCTTCTGCCTCCTGAGTGCTGGGATTAAAGGCATGTGCCACCAGGCTCAGCTGGCTCTTTTCTTTTTAAAAACTTCTGTTCTATTTGTTATTATTAGGCAATCCTCTAGTCTGATTCTTTTACTCGATATTTTTATCATGGTTGTACTCACTCTTGGGATTTCTTCCACACTTGTGCCCCATGTTGGGCGCCACTTTATGCACACCAGTAGGAATAAGGATCATGGGCAATGATGGGTGTTGACTGGGAATGCAAAATAAAGATGAGAAATAAAAATATACAAAAGCAATGGCTGTGAGCTGGAGATTTTTCACAAGTTGATGATTTATGCCAGGCAAGTTTATTAAGAAGTACAGCATCATACATGCTATTGCAGAGGGAAAAAAGCCAAAGTCAGCAGAGGGTTAAGTCAGACAATGCTGGCAAAGAGAATGGGCGGGGCTTCAGATACAGCTTTCTGAGGACTGATAACCACATCACAGGGGGAGGAGTCGAGTCTCCAGAAATGGAAAAGTTGACTCCTAGGAGGCATCAGTCCCAGCATCAGACAGGCCTTGCCAAGTGTGTCCCTAGAGAAGGACACAGAGCAGAAGCTCCCTTTGTCCTCCCAGTAGTGTCTCTAAGAAGGTCTGGGGTCTGCCTGACTTCCTACAAGTGTTTTTCTGTATCTCTTCTAATTAGTTTTGGTTTGAAGTCTATTTTGTCATATATTAAAATGGCTACACCTGTTTACTTTGTGGGTCTATTTGCTTGGAGACTCTTTTTTCATCTTTTTACCCCAAGGTGATGTCTATCCTTGATAGTAAAGTGTGCTTCCTGGATGCAGGAGAAAGGTGGATCTTGTTCAACCTGTTAGTCTGTATTTTTTTTCCATTGGGGGAAATGAGGCCATTAGTGTTGAGAGTTATCGATACATAATGTTTACTGATTTCTGTTGTTGTTGTTGTTGTGGTGGTATGGTTTTTCCTTTGTCTTTTAATTTCTGACCTGAGGTTATTTATTTCTTGTGTTTTCTTGGGTGTGGTTAATCTCAGATTGAAGTTTTCTTTCTAGCACCTACTGTAGATCAGGGTTTGTGTATACATATAACATATATGTATATATAGATATATGTAAGTGTATATATGTTTATTTTTATCATAGAATGTTTTTTTCTCAGTCTACTGTGACTGATAGTTTGCTTGGAATAGTATCTGGATTGACATCTGTGGCTTCTCAGATCTTGTAGAACAACTATCCTGACTTTTTTGACTTTCAGAGTCCCCATTGAGAAATGTGGTGTTAATCTAGTGGGTCCGCCTTTATATGTTATGTGGTCTTACCCCTGCAGCTATTACTATTTTTTTCTTCTATACACTTAATATTTTGATTATTTTTGTGTCATGAGGAATTTCTTTTCTGGTACTGTTTATTTGGTATTCTGTATTCTTCTTGTACCTTGATTATGACCTCCTTCTGTAGGCCTTGAACTTTTCAAATCTACTTTATTTGGGGTTCCTTAATGCTTATACATCCCTTCCAACCCACCTACCCTAGATAGGAGAGAAAAGAGGTTAATAGGAAGAGAAGAAGTAGACCTTTTTATACTCAGTTCCTTGGAACGATTCCATTGGCATAGTCATCAGGATTCCAACAGACCAGTTAAATAGCAAACCAGCAATTCAGTGAAGGTGACTACAGGCACAACCACTGGATCCCGGAGCAGCAGCTGGAACCCAGAGCCTTGAAGCATTCATTGGAGCAGTTTTCTCTAGGAGTGTCTTGAAATGGAATGATGACCAGCCAAGTTTTGGGTTCATATACCAATCTCCTCTCAGAGTCCATAGTAGGATGTTTATCAATTGGCAAAGACCATGCACTTGTAAGAGGCGGTTCCTCTTCCAGTGGACAAACATCACCTGTTCTCTCACAAGTCTGTTTTCAGCAGAAAAACACCACACACCCTTACACAAGTCTGTTTCACATACCACACTTGGGATCAAAACAAAAACATGTTTACATTTACTAAACCCTTCATTAGGTTGGGAAAGTTTTCTTCTACGATTTTGTTGAAAATTTCTGTGCCTTTGACCTGGCTGTCTTCTTTTTCCTTTATATCAATGCTTCATGAATTTTATCTTTTTTCATAGTATCTCAGATTTCTCAGAAGTTTTGTGCCCAGTTTTTTTTTTTTAATTTTGATATTTTCTTAGGCTGAGGTATCCACTTCTTCTATCTTGTCTTCAACACCTGAGAGGTATTCTTCCATGTCTTGTAAGCTGTTGGTGAAGCTTAACTCTGAGGTTTTTGTTCCTTATCTTTAATTTTTCATTACCAATTTTATTTCAATGTTTCAGTGCCCCAGCCAGCTGGGGTTCGACTAATGCTTGGGAGGAGAATTCTCCTGTATAGGGACAGAACACAAGACATGAAGAAGGAGATCAAGTCTTTGATCAAGCTCTCAAATTTTATTTTTCAGGTAGAAGGTTTTATAAGGCAGGGGGCAGGGAAGCATATTGCTATGGCAACCCAGCTGCAGGCTATCTCAAGATGCGAGGAATTCCAAGCAGGTCACAACATTCTGCCACACCGAATATTTTGCTATCTTTATCTAATATAACTGCTAAACTACAACAGGATGGCTCCGTTTAAATCTTATCTATAGTCTAACTGGCAAACCACGACAGGGTCACCAGGTTTCTGGTAAATGACAGACTGCTGGAGAGATAGAAACCTAGGCTCTGACAAGATGGCTGAACATTGGCCATATGGCCTACCGTCCCCAACATTTCAGGAGATTGTGTACTGGAAAAAACTGTTTCTAGTTGTGGTGTGGCTTAGCCCTGGCATTACCTTTAATCCATAATCTTTCTTTAAACAGGATTGAATAAAGTTAACCCCGTGTCAAGAGGCAGAGCAAATAACCAGTTGAAAGGAAATGAATATAGGAAAAAACAGAGTGAGAGAGAGAAAGTCTGGGGGATGGATAAAGAGATGCATAGGAAGTAGAAAGGAGGGACACTGAGTTGAGGGTATTTAAGGCAGCGAGGAAAAGAAGAAAGAGCTTTTTTTCTTTCTGGGACGTAGGTGGAGTAAGAAGGTTAGCTGAATGCTTTCTCTGTCTCTCCGAGCTAGCAGGCTTTCAGCCCAGCATCTGGCTCCCAATTCTTTGTTGGTAAAACCAAATGTTCAGGATTTTGTTTTAAAACAACATTTCAGTTTGGGTTTTCTTTAGTGACCCTATTTCTTTGTTAATGTCTATTTTTATTTCATAAGCTGTTTTCGTTGTTTCCTCGCACTGTTTGTGTTTTCACAGACTTCACTAATGGGATTGTTCACGTCCTCTCTAAGGTTCCTGAGCACACTCACAACAGCTCCTGTGGCGTCCTTGCCCTGCGCTTCAGCTACGCTGCGTTTCTACTGCAGCAGGGTCCCTGGGTTCTGGTGGAGCGCGCTGTCCCGGCTGTTAGTGTTTCCGGTTCTGAGCATCCGACGTCTGGGCGTCTGGGGTTGGGATGACTGAAGTGATTCTAGGTGTTGGTGTCTGGTCTTTTCTTGTCGGGTGGGTGTTCATTCCTTGGTTTTTGTGTTAATTTGACTGAAGCATAGGATGTCCAGATATTTGTTCAAATGTTACGTTGTTTGTGTCTGAGAGGGTGCTTGGGGATCAGATTGATATCTGTATGGGTAGTTTCAATAAACCCAAATACCTTCCCTACTATGGACTAGCCTAGTGAAATCCTTTGAAACCTTGAATAGAAATAAAATAGACCGAGAAAAAGTGATAATCTATTGTTTGGCCACCTTCAAAAGTGATGCGCGTATGTCATACTTAAATGGAATCTTCTTGGGTTATAAGCCAGCGCTGCTTTGTATTAGAACTTGTATGGCTAATTTTTAGCTGGGTTTGCTGGTAGCAAATCTTAAGACTTGCCTATTCACCATAAACATGTGAACCAAATTCTTGTACTCAATCTACAGAGACATGCGGATACAAGTAAAAGAATCTGCAACAATGGTTTTGATGAAAAATATCAGTATTGTTTAGCTTGTCTTTTCTTTGATTCACTCAGATCCCAGCGAGGATCTAGTATTGATGGTGCATCAGAAGCCAGAGGCCTCGAACCAGACCAAGGACTCATTGCAATGACCGTTTGCAAGTTAAGACAGAGGGATATAGTATGTGACACTACAGCTTCCATGACAAGACTTTTTTTTCTTTTGGGGTGAGGTTGCAAGGGTGGAAAGTAAATATAAAGGGACAGTGAGATGAGTGGGATTGGGGTGCATGATGTGAAATTCACAAAGACTCAATAAAAACTTTCAAAAAGATGAAATCTCAAAGTAGCTTTGATTTGGATTTCCCTGATGACTAAGGATGTTGATACTTTTTAAAAGTGTTTCTCAGGCATTTGTTTTTCATCTCTTGAGAATTCTCTGTTTAGATCTATCTATCTATCTATCTATCTATCTATCTATCTATCTATCTATCTATATCACTTTTAAATTGTTTACAGACTCATGGAAACTGAACACTCCTACTGTAATCCGATCTTATTGAGGCATTCAGGATCCCTCCTCTCCAGTGATTAAAGCTTGTGTTGAGTTGACGTGCAACTAGACAGTAGAACTGATCCCATGTCAGTTTGACACACAGACACATTATGGTTAAGGCACAACCTTTCCTTTCATATTCATCCCCAAGATTTCATATAAAAAAATGAATACTTTTTAAAAGTCCCACAGTCTTTACAAATTCAAATACTTAAAATCCAAAGTCTTTTTTAAAAATTCAGTCTCAACTGTGGACTCTTGTAGAATCAAAAATTAAGTACTTTCCTACTTCAAGAAGGAATTACCAAGGCGCAGTCACAATCAAATCAAATCAAAACCAAAATCCCAAAGTGTAAATAACTCAATGTCCAGTGTCTGGGATCCACTCATGATCAGGGCCCCTTTCCAGGGTCTTGGGTCACTTCTCTGACTATGACTTCTGTTGCACACACAGCGTGTCTTCTAGGCTTTAGCTGGCTCCAAGCCACCACTGCTGCTGTTCTTGGTGGTCATCCCTCAGTCCTGGCATCTCCAAAATGCTGGGTTTTTCTTCTCCTGAAACTGGGCTGCCCTTTCACCAATAACCTTTTATAAACTTTCTATATAGTGTCAGATCTCAACTTCTCTGTTTGATCCCTTCAATCCTGGGTCTTCAACTGCCACTGAGGCTGTGCCTTCACCAATGGCGTCACTTGGCCTGCCCCTCACAGTGCCAAATTTCAGCTGCTCTCCATGACCCTTTCATGCCTTCAAAGCCAGTGCCACCTGGGTGACTCCTACATGTTACCAATGCAGCCACCTCTGGAATACAGCTTCTCTGTGCTCTCAGGAAATACTTCCCAGAAGATGTTATCCCAACAATACTGGTCTCTTCTTAATCACCGCTAATTTCCCAGCTCTAGGGGACCAGCATTGAGTACCCCAGCAAAGCGAGGGCTTTTAAAAAATAGTTCTGATACCTCGTTACTCACAGTTGACATTTTGGTCCCTGCTAATCAGAACCACAAAAAGCCAATAAAGTCTTTGTTTCCCCCTGAGACTCCACAGGCTCGGCCTCCATCATCTGTACTGCTCTTAGCATTCTTGTCTTCCTATAGAACAGCCCGTGGAGCTCCCAACACTCCCAAATTCCTCCCACAATTCTTCCTAAAATGACACGGTCAAGTCTGTAATAGCAAGACCACACTATCTGTGAAGAAAGGCCACAAAAGGCAAGTTGGGACGCAAAGGGTTTATTAGGCTTACATTTCCCTGTTGGAGGAAGTCAAGACAGAAACTGAATGAAACAGAGCAGGAACCTGGAAGCAGGAGCTGATGCAGAGGCCATGGAGGGGTGCTGCTTATTGGCTTGCTCCTTATGGCTTTCTCATAGCACTCAGGATCACCACCCCAGGGATGGCACCGCCCACAATGGGCTGGGCTTTCCCGCTTCAATCACTAATTAATACCCTATAGGCCTGCCTATAGCTCAATTATTGAGGTATTTTCTCAGTTGAGGCTTATTTCTCTCTAGCTTGTGTCAAATTGACATAAAGCTAGCCACTTTACCCTCCTGTTTTTTCCCCCACCCACTCTCTTAGCCAGTTCCTTCTATCCATCCACCCTAGATGTCTATTTTATTTTCCCATCTCAGTGTGATTCAAGCATCCTCCCTTGGGCCCTCATTATTTCTTTGGGTGTAGGCTCAATTTTAACAATTATATTTTATTATAAACTTACTAACTGAGCGTACCTTACTTATAACCCGACTAGCCTAAACAAAAGGAAAAGGAGATTAAAGAACACAATAATGAAACTTTAAGGATATCAGTTCCAAGGAACAATTCTCCTGGTATACTCAGCAGGATTTCTTCTGCTGGAACCTGTCTCAACTGGAACCCGGAGCCTCAGCTGGAGCCCAGAGTCATGAAGCTTTCCCTCACAGTTCTCTCTAGGAGCATCTCGAAGTGGAGTGATGAACAGCTAAAACTATATACCTATCCCCCAGAGTCTGGTCACGGGATTTAGTCATCTGGCAACAATCAAGCTCCTACACGAGATGGTTCATCTTCTAGATTAACATCATCTGTTCTCTCACAAGTCCGTTCCCCATCCTACTCTTGGGATCATATCAAAAAACATGTTTATCTCTCCTTCATTTGGGTCTGTGGATTGTTATCATGTCTGGGTCTGGGTTACTTCACTCAGGATTCTCTCTTCTAGTTTCATCCATTTGCTTGCAAATTTCATGATGTTATTATTTTTTATAGCTGAATAATAGTATTTCATTTTGTAAATGTCCCATATTTTCTTTACCCATTTTTCAGCTGAAAGACACCTAGATTGTTTCCAGTTTCTGGCTATTACAAATAAAGCTGCTATGAACATAGTTGGACAAGCATCCTTGTGGTATGGTGGAGCATCTTTTGGGTATATGCCCAGGAATTATATAGCTGGGAACTGAGGTGGAGCTATTCTGAATTTTCTGAGAAACAACCAAATGGATTTCCACAATGGCTGTACAAGTTTGTGCTCTGGCCAGCACTGGAAGAGTGTTCCCCTTGCTCCACATCCTCACCAGCATGTGTTGTCACTTGAGTTTTTGATCTTATCCATTCTGACATGTGTAAGATGGGATATCAAAGTCATTTTGATTTGCATTAAGGATGTTGAACATTTCTTTAGGTGCTTCTTGGCTTTTAAATCTTTCTTTGTTGAGAATTCTGTTTAGCTCTGTACATCATTTTTAATTAGGTTATATGGTTTGTTGCTGTTTAAATTTAGTTCTTTATATATTTTGATACGTCAGCCCTCTGTTGTATGCAGGGCTGGTGAAGATCTTTTCCCATTCTGTAGGCTGCCATTTTGTCCATTTGAAGATGCCCTTTGCCTTACAGAAGCTTTTCATTTTCATGAGGTCCCATTTATTAATTGTTGATTGTAGTGACTGCAATGTGGTGTTCTGTTCAGGAAGTTGTCTCCTGTGCCAATGAGTTCAAAGCTATTCCCCACTTTTTTCTATCAGATTTAGTGCATCTGATTTTATGTTGAGGTCTTTGATCCAGCTGGATTTGAGTTTTGTGCAGGGTGATAGCTATGGATCTATTTGCATTCTTCTACATGCAGACATCCAGTTAGACCAGCACCATTTGTTGAAGATGCTTTCTTTGTTCCATTGTATAGTTTTGGCTTCCTTGTCAAAAATTAAGTGTTCGTAGGTATGTGTGGGTTTACTTTTGGGTCTTTTATTCGATCCCATTGACCAACCTGTCTGTTTTTATGCCACTGTTTTTATTACTACTACTCTGTAGTACAGCTTGAGATCAGGCATAGTGATCCAGACGTGTTCTTTCATTGTACAGGATTGTTTTTTTAGCTATCCTGGGTTTTTTTTGTTTGTTTGTTTTTCCATATGAAGTTGAGAATTGTTCTTTCAAGGTCTGAAGAGAATTATATTGAAATTTTTATGGGAATTTCTTGACTCTGTAACTTGCTTTTGGTAAGGTGGCCATTTTTTACTATGCTAATCCTACTAATCCATGAGCATGGGAGATCTTTGCATCTTCTCATATCTTTTTCAATTTCTTTCTTCCAAAACTTGAATTTCTTGCCATACAGATGTTTCACTTGCTTGGTAAGAGTTAAACAAGATATTTTATATTATTTGTGGCTATTGTGAAGAGTGTTGTTTCCCTAAGTTTTCTTCAGACTGTTCATCGTTTGTATAAAGGAGGGCTACTGATTCTTTTGAGTCAACTTTGTATCCACTCACATTGCTGAAGGTGTTTATCAGCTGTAAGGGTTCTCTGGTAGAATTTTGGGTGTCACTATCTGTATACTATCACATCATCTGTGAATAATGATTCTTTGACTTCTTCCTTTCCAATTTGTATCCCTTTGATCTCCTTTAGTTGTCTTATTGCTCTAGATAGAACTTCATGTACTGTATTGAATAGATATGGAGATAGGGGGCAGCCTTGTCTTGTCTGTGATTTTAGTGGGATTACTCTAAGTTTCTCTCCATTTAATTTTATGTTGGCTATTAGTTTGCTGCATACTATTTTTATTGTGTTTTGGTATATGCCTTGTATCCCTGATCTTTCCAAGACTTTAAACATGAATGGGTGTTGAATTTTGTCAAATGCTTTTTTTCAGCATCTAATGAGATGACCATGTGGGTTTTTCTTTCAGTTTGTTTATATGGTGGCTTACATTGATAGATTTTCATATATGAACCATCCCTATATCCCTGGGATAAGGCCTACTTTATCTTGGTGGATGGTATTTTTGATGTGTTCCTGGATTTGGTTTGCAAGTATTTTATTGAGTATTTTTGCATCAATGTTCATAAGGGAGACTGGCTGAAGTTCTCGTTCTTTGTTGGGTCTTTGTGTGGTTTGGGTATCAGGGTGACTGTGGAAGGAGTTTGGCAATGTTCCCTTTGTTTCTATTTTGTGGAATAGTTTCAGGAGTATTGCTATTAGCTCTTCTTCGAACATCTGTTAGAATTCTACACTAACACCATCTGGCTCTGGGATTTTTTTGGTTGAGAGACTTTTTAATGGCTATTCCTATTTCCTTAGAGGTTATAGGTCTATTTTAAATGGTTTGCTTGGTCTTGGTTTAATGTTGGTAAGACCATCACACATTTTGTTTGGATTTTCTAATTTTGTGGCATACAGATTTTTAAAGTAAGATCTAATGATTCTGTGGATTTCCTCAGTGTCTGTTGTCATGTCCCCTTTTCATTTTTTATTCTTTTCTTTACTCTGAGGTAATGTCTATCTTTGTTGCTGAGGTGTGTTTCTTGTATGCAGCAGAATGACGGGTCCTGTCTTTGCAACCATTCTGTCAGCCTGACTTTTTAATTGGTGAATTGAAATCATTGATATTGAGAGATATTAATGATCAATGACTGTTCCTGTTATTTTGGTGTTGGTGGAGTGTGTGTGTGTGTGTGTGTGTGTGTGTGTGTGTGTGTGTGTGTGTGCTTTCTTGGATGTAGCTACCCTTCTTGGGATGGAATTTTGCTTCTAGTATTTTCTGTTGGGCTGGATTTATGGATAAATATTGTTTAAATTTTGTTTTGTCTTGGTACCTTGTTTTCTCCATCTATGGTGATAGAAAGTTTTGCTGAGTATAGTAGTCTGGGCTGACATCTGTGGTATCTTAGGGTTTGCAAGATATCTGTCCAGGCCTTTCTGGCTTTTTGAGTCTCTTGAAAAGTCAGATGTATTCATAATAGCCAGAACCTGGAAACAGCCTAAATGTCCCTCAGTTGAAGAGTGGATAAAGAAACTGTGGTACATTTACACTATGGAATACTACTCAGCTATTAAAAACAAGGAAATCCCGAAATTTGTGGACAAATGGATGGAACTAGAAATGATCATAATGAGTGAGTTAACCCAGAAGCAGAAAGACTTACATGGTATATACTCACTTATAATTGGGCACTAGCCTAAAAGGCATGTCCCACGAAAGTCTTCACTTACCAGGAGATTGGGATAGATGTGAGGACATACTACGGAGACTCTAGGTAAGAGAAATACAGAAGATGGGGAAATAGAAGGACCCAGAGGGTCCTAGAAACCTACAAGAAGAGCATCATGATGGGTGGATCGGGGCCCGGGGGGGGGGGCGCTGCTCAAACTATTGCACTAACCAAGGACAATGCAAGTAGTAAACATCAAACCCCTACTCTGATCTACCCAATGGACAGGATGCTCTCCACAGTTATGTGGAGAGTGGGGACTGACTCTGACATGAACTCTGGTGCCCCGTATTTGACCTGCTCCCCTTGGTGGGGAGGCCTGATGGCACTCAAAGATAGAATAAACAGGATATCAAGATGAGACTTGATAGCCTATGACCATATAGTGGGGGAGGAGGTCTAAGACCTAGGGGAGGGGAATAGGGTGAAAGCAGGAGGGAGGGAGGAACGGGAGGATACAAGTGATGGGATAACAATTTAGTTGTAATCTGAGTAAATTAATAAAATTAAAGTTAAAAAAAGAAAAGTCAGATGTGATTTTGATAGGTCTGCCTTTATGTTATTTGTCTATTTTCCCTTGAAACTTTTAATATTCTTTCTTTGTTCTGTAGATTTAGTGTTTCGATTATTATTTGGTGGGAAATTTTTCTTTTAGTCTTCTATTCCTATTATTTGTAGATTTGGTCTTTTCATAATGTCTCAGATTTCCTGGATGTTTTGTATCAGGATTTTTTTTAGATTTAACATTTTCTTTGAATCATCAATTGATTCTATTGTCTCATCTATGCCTGAGATGCTCTCTTCCATCTCTTGGATTCTTCTGGAGCTGCTTACCTCTGTTATTCTTGTTCTCTTCCCTGGATTTTTTTTTCACCTCCAGGATTCCTTCAGATTGTGCCTTCTTTATTGTTTCTACTTCCAATTTCAGGTCCTGGACAGTTTTATTCATTTCCTCCACCTGTTTGTGTTTTTCATTTATTTATTTATTCTTTAAAGACCTCTATCATCTTCATGAGATTGGATTTAAAGTCATTTTCTTGTTCCTTAGCTGTGTGAAGATATCCCGGGCTTGTTGTAGCATGACAGCTAGGGTTTGGTGCCGCCATATTGCACAGGTCTTGTTATTTGTGTTCTTATGCTGTCATTTAGCCATTTGGTTGTCTCTGGTATTGGCAGGCCTCAGACAATGCAGGCTGAGTTGCGGGCCAGAAAATGGAGCATTGGGCAAAAAACGTGGTTTACCTCTGTTGAGAGTGTGTTAGGGGGACCAGCTGGCCAGGGGTGGGAGTGGGGTTGAATATTACATAGTGGTCCCCGATGGCCCCGGGACTCTGGGAATGCAGGTATGGGTGTGATCTGGGAGACAGAAGAGGCAAGGGGGCGGGCATTGCTCACTACTGCTGTGCTTGCCCAGGGGCTGGGGGCAGGTGGCGAGCTGGCCTGTAAGGGTCTCACTTGTCTATTCCTGGTGGTTGCCACAGTCTCTGGGGATGGGGCTGCACTCTGGGCTGGGAATGGGGTGCTCCCCACTGCTGGGTTTGCTAGGAGGACAGGGCAGGCTGGGAATTGTGGCCCAAGGGGTCTCCACCTAGCAGGCTGCTAGCCTTGGGGAATGCAAGTAGGCATGAGACCCAGTAGATGGAGCACAGAGAGGGCAGGGCATAGCTCACTGCTGCTGTGATTGTTTGCCCAATGGCCCTGTGCAGGCAAGGGCCTGGCACATGGAGGTCTCACTTCTCTGTCACCTCAGGTGGCCGCCAAGGGGCATCCAGGGATGGGAGTTCCAGACTGAGAATCAGTGCATGTGTTTTGGACCTCGGAGAGGGAAGAGGATTGGAAAATTAGCTTGGGGAGAGAGCAATGTGACAAAGACACTCAAGCAAAGGGACAAAAAGAAGAGTGATTTTTACTTTGGAGGCCAGTGGAATCCATGTGCCACCACAGATCTCCCTATGTGCCCAACATATCTTCATCAAAATGCATTTAGTATGTTTCATTCCTTTAGGTAGAGTGCTAAAATCAAGCCAATCTTTACACCTTCTTACTGAAAATTAAAAAAAAAAAAAATCAGCAATGAGGCTCACTCGGTAAAGGGTTCACTGCACAAGTGAGGGCCTGGATTTGGTCTGCAGCATCTCTGAAAAAAATCAAGTGTGGCAATGTGTTTCTGTAATCTCAGCCCTGGGGAAGCGAGAAAGAAGATTCTGGGGCTTGCTTGCTGCTCATCTAGACTAACTGCACCATAGAGAGTTCCAGCTCCAGAGGAAGACTCAGTTTAAGAGAAAATAAGGTAGAGAGGGAGTGAGGAAGACCCCCTAACATTGCCCTATTGTCTTCACATGCAAGGGCACACAGTCTGCTCACCCCTACACACACACACACACACACACACACACACACACACACACACACACA
>OU015753.1:41535139-41547928 GCA_907169655.1 Acomys percivali
CACACACACACACACACACACACACACACACACACACACACACACACCATCACATGTTTATTTTCACCATTGCTCCTTTCCAAGTTGACCCACTTATCACAGAGTCATAGGCATCTGTTGGCATTCACTTTGAATACATAAAGCTCCCCAATGCTTCAAAAATCCTAGATTTTTGTTGAAGAACAGCCAAAATTAATGTTCGCATCATTTATCCACCAGAGGGAGCCACCGAAGCCAGACTAATAGGAGCAAGCTGACCATTAGCAGCCTTAAACCAAGATTTTCAGGCTGGGACTGTGTGAGGGCTATTCTTGGTTGTCAGATTAATGGCATGTGGAACTGAGACTCCGAAGTGGAGGCACACCTGTGAGGAATTTTCTTCTTTTGCTTGATTTCAAGTAGGAAGATTCATTTCAAATCTGGATCTTTACGTTTTAAAGCCTTTAATCCAGATCTTGATGCAGGTAAGCACCCTTTTACCTGGGCTGCACCTTCTGCTGGAAGCCTATATAAGGTCACAGATGAAGGAAGCTTTTGCTCTTTTCCTGTTTGCCTTTGCCTTGCCAGAAAGTCCATTCCTTCATGGGCATCAGAGCCCACTAACCGGGATTCCGGTGTATATGAAGACCAGCTGAGGCATCCAGCCTCATGGGCTGAACAACTACTGGATTCTTGGATTTTCTGGTCACAGCCAGCCATTGTTGGCTTAGCTGGATGGCAGGCAGCCTGTAAGCCATTCTAAATAGACACAGGCTGGAACCAGTCTCTGCTTTGTTTGGTCTATCCCCATGCTCAGCAATTTTGGGTGCGTGCCTTTACACACTGTCCATCTAGACAGCTGTCCTTGCCTCTGGTCTTCACTCCAGATCCACACTCATGTGCCTGTGACACATGTCACATTCACGAATGAACTTAATTTTCTCTTCCCATGATCCTTCTCACCCAAGTCAATCATGCCTCTGGCTTCCTCTTGCCTGCGCCCAGATCTTTAGGGCTACCTTTGACTCTCCTCTCTTCCATTGATTGCTTCTGGCTCCAGATGTACAGAAGTTGAATACATCACATCACCTCCACAGCTCACTCGAGACTCAGCCATGGCCACTGCCACCTCTCCCTGCGTCACTGCAGGAGTCTCTGTTCTTCTCCAACTCTGCTTAGCCAGAGTGATGCTGTGATAAGCCAAGTGGTACCACAGCTCTCCCTGTGCCTGTCCTACCTTCCTCTCAAAGTGTCACCCTAGGAACCCGAAGAGCCAAAACCAGGCTCCCATGGTGGTCACTCTGCTGCTCCGTTGATGGATATCATCAAACTCCCTTTTCCTTGCACTTTTGTGTAGCATGCAGAACCACACCCACCTCGTGGCGTCCATCTGCTCATCTCTGAGCTGGAGCTCTTCCTCAAGATGCCCTTGAACATACACCTGCAGCGCCATCAGCCTCACCAAGTCATCCCACCAGCCAATCCTCCCTGATGTGTGTGTGTATCCTGTAAGACTCAAGTTCCCGGCCTTCTCCACCTGCTTTGCCTCACATTAATTTTCGTTATAGTATTTCTCTGCACTGTATGGGGTGTTTTGGTATATGTCCATGAAATGCATACTTATGTTTGTATATACATGCGTATGCACATGTCTACATGTTGGTTCATGCCCTTGTCATTAGCCATACATGGCGAGAACAGAGTCTCACCACCGATGTACAAATGAGCTGCATCAATTCAGTTTGTGCTAATTTTTCAAAAATACCCAAATAGTTCCACATGAAATTACCTCTGAAGAACGATAAGCCCTTGAACTAAACAGGAGTATTCAGTGCCTCTTTTAGAGACACTACCATCTCTCCAGGGGTCTCCTGATGGCAGTCCCCAGATGTCACATTTCGTTGCTTAGAGATAGCAGATACACTGCCTAGGATATTGTTTAGAGAAAGTGCCGAAGGGAGGCAGTTGGTATAAGGGTCACATTACAAGCTTGAAGACCTGAGTTAGATTGCCCAGAATCCGCAGGAAAAGCTAGACCTGATGGCACACACTTGTGATTCCCAGCTTGGGGGTCGGGGATGGGGCAGAGAAAGGAGGATTCCTGGGTTTGCTGGAGAACCAGCCTAGCTAGTCAGGAAGTTCCAGGCTGGTGAGAGATCCTGTCTCAAAAATAAGCTATAGCTCCTGATGCACAACACCTGAGGTCGTCCTTTGGCCTTCACACACACACACACACACACACAAACATATGTACCTGCACATATAAGAACACACACACACACAAACACACACACACACACACACACACACAGAGAGAGAGAGAGAGAGAGAGAGAGAGAGAGAGAGAGAGAGAGAGAGAGAGAGAGAGAGAGAGAATACAGAAAAACCTAGAAGGGTCCAGAGCAAGCACTGGGTTCCTGTGAGCTTTGTTGTACATGCTGGTATTTCGACATCATGACAAAGGGAGTTTGTGGATACAGATTAATTCATGAATGACTCCAATTTTATGGTTTCTTCAGTTCTGTTACCTCCAATAGACACTAACCTGAGTGTGTGTGCACACGCACGTGCGCGCGCGCGCGTGCGCGCACACACACACACACATTTCATCTCACATTCTTCTCTTTAAAAGTGAGAACAGAAGATGGCTCAGCAGGTAAGAGCACATGCCGTTCCAGCAGGGGACCACAGAGTTCTGAGCCCAGCACGCACACCAGGCAGCTCAGAACTGTTGGTAACTCCCACTCCAGGTGCTCCAAACCCTCTTCTGGCATTTTCTTATTGTTGACATTTCTGGATTCTTTGTTTGCTGCTTATTTTATGTAGGGTTTGCTGGATGGCTCAGGCTGGCCCAGGACATGCTATGTAGCCGAGACTAGCCTCGAATTCACAATCCTCCCACCTCAGCCTCTTAGGTGCTAGAATTACAGTCTTGCCCAACCGTGATCAACTTGTAAGCATTTTAATTATATGTTAGGTACTAAACCTTGATCACATATGTGATTTGCAATTTTCCCTCCCAATGTTTCCCCATTTTCAAATTCTGTCTAAAGCTTTAACTTTTTTATGATATCAAATTCATCTTCCTTTCCTTTTCTATGCTTTTGTTGTCAATCTAAGGACCCACTGCCAAACAAGCACATGTCAGCCTTCAAATCTGCAATAGATTTAGAAAGAATCCAAAACAACAAAAACAAAAACAAATGTGAAATGTTTGTACTCTGCCAAACTCAAACTTTGTAACAAAGCAATCATCATCAAAACAGTGTGGCATTGGCATTGACAGACATAGGAAACAGTAGAATAGAAGAAACCCCATAAATAAATCCAAAAGTTTATTGCTAGTTGATTTCCTAAAAAGATGCCAATCCCTCCAGTGAGGGAAATGCTCCACCTAACAAGCAGTGGTGTGGCACCTGAGTTCCCAGACACAACAGAATAAAGCTACCTCACACTCTAAATACAAAGTTAACTCAAATGGATCAGTGAACTATGCATAGGAGCAAAAATCATAAAATAAGCAGAAGAAAAACAGGTAAATATTAATTATGGATATCTTCTTTCTAAGATCTGTATAAAGTGTTCTGCCTACATGTATGCCAACACACCAGAAGAGAGCATCAGATCACATTATAGATGGTTCTGAGCCACTATGTAGTTGCTGGAAATTGAACTCAGGACCACCTGGAAGAGAAGCCAGTGTTCTTAACCTCTGAGCCATCTCTCCAGCCCCATTATGTATATCTTAAATGACAGATAATGTCCTACCTCTTCACCATGACTTTGTCTTGTGACTTTTTTTATTTTTGAAAGGGAGGCTAACAATGCCAGCACACTTGACAGACTATTTCTCTTTAAACTTCCAGGGATGATACTTTCTAATTCCTTCATGGCCTTGTTAATACCAACAAACAAATCTTTCTATGAGTTCTCCTGTGTTTCCAGCTTATACGGAAGAGCTGCTCAATATTTGGAGAATGTAATTAAAAAAACTAGAGGAAACTTAATTTTTGGCACTCAACATTTTCTACAGCCTACACATCCATTCTACTTGATGTAGCAATAATGTAGTGGGGTGAAGAAAAAAATTCTAGGTATCAAATCACTTAGTGCACAAAACAGCAGGTAGCAGTTCCATCGGAGTATCTGCTGAAATGCTCTGGGGTTGATTTTTACCCCCCCCCCAGAGGAGTGGTTATTTGAAATACTAAAATGCTTTTGTGTGTGTGTGTGTGTGTGTGTGTGTGTGTGTGTGTGTGTGTATGTGTGTATTGCCTCTGGGGCTGAAGAGATGCCTCAGTGGACATGACGCTGGCTGTGCAAGCATGAGGACGGAGTTAGGATTCCTGGAGCCCTAACGCTGATCACTGCAGCATGCAGCTGGACAGAGTGAAGATGAGCAGATCCCAGGAGTCACTGGCAAACCCTTCTAGCCAATTGGTGGGCTCCAGGTGAAAGACCTTGCTCCCAAAATATAAGATAGAAACAGGTTGGGGAAAACACCCAAATGTTGGTCTTTGTCCATCACAAGCAAGCATGTGAATATTCCAACACACACAAATGCCATCTGACAATTTCATGTTACGGAGCAGTCACTTGTTTGTTTTTGAGACAGGGTTTCTCTGTGTAGCCTTGGCTGTCCTAGATCCACTTTGTAGACCAGGCTGGCCTCAAACTCAGAGCTCCACCTGCCTCTACCTCCCGAGTGCTGGGATTATAGGCGTGTGCCACCATGCCTGGCACGTAGCAGTCACTTTTAATCCATTCCTTACAATAGATTTAGTCTTGGATTACATGCAGGTTAAGGGATTTTTTTTTTGGCCAGGTCAGCAATCCTTGATCAAGTCCTTGAGAAGTTTATAACAGTATCTAAAAGGCGTCAATCATATAAACTTAGTATCTTCCCTTTAGTTTCATCCCAATGCTTTCTGGGTAATTTCTGTAACCAATTCACAGTTCAGCCCATAGAAACTGTCATTGTGGGACTGAAACCACGACACCATTGTAACCAGGCTATGGCAGCAGTGCCAGTCAGCTTTGGGTGAAGAAGCCTTGTCACTCTTTAACTTGGGTACGGTTGCTGGTTGAAAATACAAAGCTCAAATGGCGAGCAGAGGGAGGCTGACAAGGGTGGAGGATCAGATAGCTCCTGCTGGGGTGCTTATTAATGATTCAACAAGGGCGAGCACACGGGGCAACCGCCACTCCTTGCAGGCACTGCTCATGAGCAGCATGGACAGGCTGAGCACAGGGGAGGTGGAAGACAGCTCGTTCACCAGCATTTCTCTAGCCGACGACACAGGTAAGGAAGATGTGGATGGATGCTCAGACTGCTAGACGGTTATTAAAACGTCACCTTTAATGCCCTTATTATAACAGCAAAAAAAAAAAAAGCTACAAAAATTAGTTTTAAATTAAGAGCAGTTTTTCTTCTTCCTTTTAAATTAACTGGTAGCCAAGGTTCTCAAGGTTACGTTCATTAGATGGACTTTAAAGTTAAAAAACCAAAAGTACAAAATGTTCATTTCCTAGTTCAGGAAAAATGACCTCAAGGTTGTTAACTCTATTGTTTTCTTGTTAATTTCTTCTCTATCAAGTGGCTTTTACTATTTCTGAAAAATGACCTTGAATGCGCTCCATCTAGCTTTAAGAACGGTGTCAGAAGTGTTTAGTTTTAAGCAAAGACACAATTCGCCGAATTTAACATGGGGGATGGAAACCCAGAATTGTCACTCATCCAGTATCTCAGAGAAAAGAGACATCACTGAACTTTGTGATGCTGGAGCTATCCATAACTACAATGGCTAAGTGTGTGCGTGTGCGTGTGCGTGTGCATGTGCGTGTGTGCATGTGCGTGCGCATTCCTCTAGCACAATCACGGTAAGAAGCCAGCAGAACTGCAGCTAAGCCACAGGGCTACTGACTGTAATTAGCAGGGGGCAAAGCATCAATACTTAGCATTAGTTACATTTTTCGTCAAGCTTCTCCACTCTCCCCCTAAATACTCAAATTCCAAAAGTGTCTTTCTGAAGCGCAGCCAGACGGTGAACACAGACACCTGTCGGCTGCAGTGGAGGCCCGCTAGAAAGAAACGCGCTGGGCTCTTGGGAATTCAAAGTTCTTTGTACCTTCCTACAGAGAGGAAAGGTACAAGGTGCGGGGCTGGAGAGCGAACAGGGCGTTGTTTACTGCCTTTCACCTCGCCGAGGAAAGCGAAGGGAGAAAGTTAGACAGGAAGCCCGGTTCTTGGCTTCCAGAAGGCTACCTGAGCAGTGAGGGTGAACGTCCAAGTCCTGCACTCGGGTCTGGGACACAGCCAGGCCACTGTGCGTTGTGAAGTGGGCCAAACCTGAGGGAAGGGAGACTTTCTGACGCCGCCTCCCTTTATTCACCCCACCCAAACCACACCTTAATTATTATATACAAACAAAATATTACATAAATGTTAAAAACTTCAGCTACTCAGTGTGTTCTTATGATGAGAAGACTTAGGAACTTGGAGTACTTAATATGCTGTTATTAACTAAGTCAGCGTGATTTGCACTAGACTTCTTAAACACATTTTCCATTACTTATCTATTATTTTCATCTTTTTTATTTCTATTTTTTAATTAATTAATTTATTATTTTATATGTATTTTTATTATTTTATTTTATATTTATTTATTTATTTATTTTCATCTTTTAACCAGCATCTTTCCTGACCTTCCTGGCTCCTGACCTCAGTTAACCCCCATTTCTGTTCTCTGTCCCTGTAAGCTCGGCATTCTTACATTCCTTCTATAAGTAAGAGAGGATAGCGTTTGCCTTTCTGTGCCTGGCTTTTTTTTTTTTTTTTTAACTCCACAAAATGACCCCAAGCTTATCCACGCTTAACACAGCTGGTGGGATGTCCTTCCCTTTTAAGGCTATTTCACTGTTAATGTGTGCCGCCTTAATTAATTTCATTATCAATAGACCCAGGTGTTAACCTATGCTCCACCTCTCAAAGCTATTCCCACTTCCGCATAGCAATCCTAGCACGGTCTCTGCCACCCGCCCCATTGTAACCTATGCCACCCACCTAGTTACCTATATGACCCACCCCGTTGTTACCTATGCCACCTGCCCCATTGTAACCTATGTCACCCATGCAGTTACCTATGTCACCCACCCTTGTTACCTATGACACCCACCCTGTTATCTATGTCATCCATCCCGTTGTAACCTATGCCACCCACCTAGTTACCTGCATCACCCACCTTTGTTACCTATGTCACTCACCCTGTTACCTATGCCACAGGGCCCGTTATGTATGCCACCCACCTTATTACCTATGCCACCCACCCGTTGTAACCTGGGCCACCCGCCATGTTACCTAATGTAGGAACTGCCTATCTAAGTGTCCTTCTTGGTCCTCCTCTTACCTCTTCACCCTCAGTGTCCGCCTCTCCATCCCTGCTGACTGAAGTTCAAGACATTTGCTTGTTGTTCAGAGTTTCTACCTGGATCCACCCGTCTTCAGTGTGCTGTCCTGCCACATTATAGGGGCTCAATGGGAGCCACTTAATGTTCCCTGTACAGGATGCCTATTTCATGTCTCCGCGCTTCGACCGGTTCTTCTCATTGCTTGAAATAAACCCACCTACTTCTGTCTTTACCTGGATAACTCCCACTTTCCCTTAAGATCACACCTAGGCAGCATCTCTTCTAGAAAGCCCTCCTCCATCGCCTGAGACCTGGCTATCGTCCTCTTCCTCCTGAAGGACCCTGAACACTCCTTATCAGTACTGCTGAGGAGCACTGTGGTAGCCGTGTCAACTGACCAGGATCTACACCCACCTGTGAGACGAGCCTCAGGGCGTTCCCGTGAGGGCGCTTATAGATTGGGTTAGCTGAGGTGGAGATACACACCCCCATATTGGTGGCACCATCTCAGAGTCTGGAGTCCCAGACTGAGTGAAAAGGAGAAAATGAGGTGAGCACATCTCTGGCTCCGTCAGCAGATTCAATACAATTTGTCGCCTCATGCGCCTGCTGCCACACCTTCTGTGCCGTGGTGGACTCTACCCTCAAGCTGAACCCAAACACTTCCTCCCTTAAGCTGCTTCCTGTCAGGTGGCTCATAGCAAGGAAAGTAGGCAATGGTGGGAAACTTCACATGCGTCCGATGCAAGCAACACAAACACATTGTACACACATAGGATGTGCATGTATATCCAGCTCAGTGAACTGGAAACCTCTAAGAGGTCCAACCGGGCTTTATAAGTCTGTCCCTCACATGGTATATACTCATTTATAATGGGGCACTAGCCCACAAGGCATGTCCCACGAAAGTCTTCACTTACCAGGAGATTGAGATAGATGTGAGGACATCCTACTGGGACTCTAGGTAAGAGAAATATAGGAGATGGGGAAACAGAAGGACCCAGAGGGTCCTAGAAACCTACAAGAAGAACATCATGATGGGTGGATTGGGGTCCAGGGGGGGTCTGCTCAAACTATTGCACTAACCAAGGACAATACAATAGTAAACATTGAACCCTTACTCTGATCTACCCAATGGACAGGACATTCTCCACAGTTACGTGGAAAGTGGGGACTGACTCTGACATGAACTCTGGTGCCCCATATTTGACCACCTCTCCTTGTTGGGGAAGCCTGGTGGAACCAAAAGACAGAATAAGCAGACTACTAAGATGAGACTTGATAGCCTATGACCATATAGTGGGGGAGGAGGTCCCTCTCAGTCATAGACCTAGCAGAGGGGAATAAGG
This sequence comes from Acomys percivali, assembly GCA_907169655.1. Taxonomy (NCBI): domain Eukaryota; kingdom Metazoa; phylum Chordata; class Mammalia; order Rodentia; family Muridae; genus Acomys; species Acomys percivali. The sequence goes on from OU015753.1 coordinate 41,543,875, forward strand.
TGAAAGTGAGAGGGAGGGAGGGACGGGTGGATACGAGTGACGGGATAACAATTGAGTTGTAATCTGAATAAATTAATTAAATAAGAAAAGAATTTTAAAAAAGTCTGTCCCTTAGGCACGTAGGGTAGAATCTGGCACACAATGGACACTCAATACATTTTTGCCACAAAATTCAGACTGGATTTGTATGTGTTCAGTTGGCAACACATTAGGTTGGCAGCCATTCCTAAATTATCTCTGCAAAGTTTTTGGGTTTCCTTATGACCTCTCAAATGGTTTTGGTTTTAGGTATGTCTTCCCATAGTTTCTTCCTCAACCCCTCCTCCCGCCCTGTTTGATCCTTCCTGTTCCCTCCTGCCCCGCCCCGTCCATCCATAACTATCTATTCTACTTCCCCTTCCTAGGGAGATCCATTCATCCCCCAACTCCTTCCTCTCTACATATTGTGGTTTTACATATTGTAGTTTTTTTTTTTTTTTTTTTTACCAATGACTTAACAGCTAACACCCATATCTAAGTGAACATGTGCCATATTTGTCTGGGTTATCTCAGGATGATATTTTCTAGTTTCATCCATTTACCTGAGAATTTCATTATTTTATTTTTAAAAAATAGTGGCTGAGTAATATCCCACTGTATAAACACGTCACATTTTTTATTCACTCATCTGTTGAATGAATATTAGGTTGTTTATAATTTCTGGTTATTAGGAATAAAGCAACAGTGAACATGGTTGTACAAGTGTCTCTGTAGTAGGATCTAGAGACTATGGGTATAACCAGATCTTGAGGTAGGTCTGTCCCCAGGCTCCTGAAGAACCACTGCACAGATTTCCATACTGGTTGTACAAACCTGCACTCCCACCAGCAATGGATACGCGTTCCTCTTATTCCTTATACTCACCGGCATGAGCGGCCAGTTGTCTTGTTGATCTTTCCTACTCTGACTGGTGTGAGAGGAAATCTTCCAAGTAGTTTTGGTTTGCATTTCCCTGATGACTAAGAGTGTTGAACCTTTTTAAAAAGTGTTTTTCAGCCATTTGCATTTTCTCGATTGAGAAGTCTCTACTTAAGTCTGTTACTCCATTTTAAGTTGGGTTGTTTTCTGTTTTGATGTTGCTTTTTTTGATTTCTTTATATAGTTTAGACATTAGCCCTTAATTGTATATGTAGTTGGTAAAAATATTTCCCCATTCTGTAGCCTCTCATGTTGTCCAGAAGCTTTTCAATTTCATGAGATCTCATTTATTAGTTGCAAGAACTAATAAATGCCTGCCATAAAATACCTTTAAAAATATCAAAACTGATTTATGGGAGCAAGGAATTATTCCTAACATGATGGCAGCTTTTGTTATGGGGTCTGCTTAGATCCAGGCCAATGCAGATGACAAAGATTTACTGTAATCAAGCCACCATTGATGGATCAGGCCTGCAGGACAGACTTGGGAACTCAACTGTGAACCGTTATGTTACAGAGCTTTTAAGCCTGAAAGCCACAAACATCTGTGCCAAGTTACAGATGCACAGATTTAAAGACGGGAGGCTTCCTTAGGAACATGTCTTTGTGGTTGGTACACTTATCCTGTTCCCGCTGGTTGGGTTGCTCAACTATGGCAAGGTTGACTTGCCTCACCTTCGTGTCTCCACTTGCCAGCCAGGATGTCAGTTACCAAGGGAGGTCTTGGAAACTTAAAGCTTATGTTTGGAACGGAAGCTTTGTTTAAAATGGCTTCAGTTTGGTTCGTCCTTACATTTTGAGAAGCGTCTGAAGCACCAGTGTTTACGTTATGGTCTCCTTGTATCATAGTAACGCATGTCAATCAGAGCCCACAAACACGGCCTCCTCAGGACATCTCTGGGAAATCCTATTTCTTCTTGGGGATGAGTTTTCCCCAGAACAAGTCACATGCCACAGGAGAAAGCTATCCAAAGGGGGAAGGAATATAGGCAACAATGCTTAAGCGGATACCAAGCAATTTATGGTCCATTCATTTAGTCAGTTGGTCCTCTGGACGCGCTGAAAAGGCTGCTCCCATCCATCTAAGTTCAGAATACTCGGAGCTTCTTCAAACATCCTCCCTTTGAGGTCTCACTAGTGTCATGCCATGTGCAGGCTCCAGATGAGGGGTCTTGGTGCAGACCCACAGTCCTGAAGAATGCCAGATGATTAAGGGTGTTGAACCTTTTAAAAGCTGTTTCTCAGCCAGAGATATGTGAGTTGGAGAAGCGGATCTGTGCTCCACCCAGGCATACAGTGGTGCCCCTGGGAGGGCCAGCAGCAGTGAGCTTGCTCGGAGCAGACCTGTAAATAAAGTCTTTTCCTTTCAGCAAGGGGCTCACAGCAGCTGGCAAGTGGGAGTCACGGTGGAAGAATGGCTAGACCCTGAAGGTTTCCATTTCAGTCCTGCAGAGAGTCAGGGAGGGACGCTATTCCTCTGACCTCATTGACTACACAGGATGGAAAACAGAAACAAAAACAAAACAAAACAAAACAAAAAACTAAACCCCACAAATGTTTTTGACAACTCTTCTGCTAAAATGTTCTATGAGAAATACCAAAATCGTGCCCTTTGTAGACGAACAGACACAAACCAGCATGTATCACCAGTAAGGCCATTTAACAAGCAGAAAATGTCACTAAGAACAGGTTAATCATGAAGCTGTAAGTGAGTTTTCTGTGGCGAAACTTACTTTGAATCAATCTCACCACTAGAGGTCACTAGTGTACCATCCCCAAAAGGCGCTGCAGTCTCTAACGTGGCTCACTGGGGCCCCTACACGGAAATCACAGGTAGCTTTCATTTATTGAGATTAGCTCCTGACAGCCGTCAGAGTCTTACAGTATGAGGAGGCGCTACTGGTGACACTCTGTTCCAGGAATGCTCCGCTAAGTGTGGAAGAGCCACCAGTGTTGGAGCTCTCTGGCTTTCTGCCAAATGTGACGAGAGAGAGGCAGTGAGATTATTTGGTAGAAAGTAGTTTGGACTCTGAGGTGAAAAGCCACTATGGCAACCCAGTGCTGTCCTTTCACGTCAAACACATTTGCTTCTCTCGACCCAGAAAAGTGAAGATTCCAGGGCGGAATATCCATCCAGACAGAGTTTATGGACCTGCGTGTAGGTGCTAGTCGGTAGAGCGCCACTTAGGGACAGAGCATAGCTGCTGGCCTCAAGAATGTAAGAAATGGACCGCAGGCTAGAGCGCTTTCCTTTTGTCTGTTCATTGTGTCTTTCCTGCAGGCACACAGGGCAAAAGCGGAGTTCAGTTTCTACAGACTGAAGTGGCACAGCGGAAACTCAGTGTGCTTCTTTTAAGACGGGGTCTGACGAGGAAGTCCGGGCGATGTAGTCCAGGCTGGTCTTGAATCTGCAGCTCTCCTGCCTCTGCCTCCCAAGTGCTGGGGTTATGGCATGTGACTGCACCGGGCTAGGGCTGTCATTTCTCTATTATGATACTAAGGGGACGTTACAGGTCTTTTTACACCAAATCTAAGAGATACTAGCATGAAATGTTAAAATGCTGATTGGACTGTGGTCTATGAGGTCTGTTAGCAAATATCTAGTACCGTTTATTTTAGCTCTCTGGATGGGAAATTCAGTGTACCAATGAAACAAACACCAGGAACGTAAAGATCGATGCAGTCCCGCGTCCGTGAACGAAAGAGGGAGCTTCAACATGCCTTTGAAACGTGTTAAAAATGTTCCCAGCGAGAGCTGCTTGTTTGTAATCTAATCCATGGAGTCATGAGGAAAACCCAGAGTTCACGACTCTGTTGTCAGGAATGAATCAGACAAATCCCGGGTTCCATGGATAAGTTCGGGAATTTTTTTTTTTTTCCATAGCTTTTGGCCTCTTAAACTGACTTAAACTCGTTGCCACTGGCTTTTAGACCAGCCTCCAGAGTGACAAGGCTCTTTAGAATGTTCTGCCCTTGCCAGGACAAGGTGGGGTGGGGGAAGGGTAGGGAGTGGGGGAGGATGGGAAGTGGGGGAAGGGTGGGGAGTTGGGGAGGGTGCGGAGTTAGGGAAGGGTGGGGAGTGGGGGAGGGTGGGGAG
>OU015753.1:41548028-41571879 GCA_907169655.1 Acomys percivali
GGGGGGGGGGGGGGGGGGGGGGGGGGGGGGGGGGGGGGTAGTTATGGTCTTGCTTCCTTGTGATTAGGAATAATCAATTTAGCCAATTGTTTAAAGTGAATCACATGTAGGCTTTTTTTTTTCTTCTCTTCCCCTCCCTCCGTGTGTATGTGTAGATACATTGGTGCACCTGCTTAAGTGTGCTTGTAGAGGCCACAGGCCAACCTCGGGAGTCATTCCTTAGGATGCCTACCCCACCTTGTGGTTTTGAGACAGGCTCTCTCCCTGGCCTGGGACTCATCAGTTCCATTAGATTGACCAGCAAATCCTGGATATTTATTCATCTTCTCTTCCCCAACAAGGGAATTGAAAGCACTCACCACTACACCTGAGAGAGGTGTTACCATGAACCTTGGGTTAACTGTCTTTTTTTGTGGACATGCCAACAGTGTGAACCCCTTTCTGGATTTTGATAGTGTTTTCAGAGTGCTGTTCTGTGCCTGGGTAATACCCACCCTGGCCCAAGAAAAGCTTGCCTCCCTTTCTGGAGCAGCAATAGGTTTCCAAGGTCGGCGTTCTGCTCCTGCCTACACTTTGAGGTGTGTGTGTGGGGGGTGGGGGGAGGAGCAACCCATGATGAAGTTCATGCAGGGTGTGGTGTGAGTAGTAGAGGCTGGAGACTCTGACCCAGGCACCTCAGCAGCAATAAAACAAGATATGCAGCAGCTTGCAAGTGTTTTAAGATCCTGCCAGAAGCTGGGGGAATCTCAAAAACCCAACCCCCTTCACCCTAAAGGGTTACTGAGAAAACAGAAAACCGTGAGAATTAGGACAATTTGAAGAAAACCCTTTAGTGACCCAGCATGGTTGAGCTCTGCTACCCAGAGGGGACCATTCTGTTATCAAATTATAACCCTGGCTTCTCTGTGCTCTTCAAAGCTTCGCTTCATACTTACTGAAAACAGAATTTTTCTTTTTTTTCTTTTTTTTTAGAGACAGGGTCTTTACATAGTTCTGGCTGTGCTGGAACTCAGCATGTAGCTCAGGCTGGCCTAGAGCTCATTGTGTAGCTCAGGTTGGCCTGGAACTTACTATGTAGCCCAGGCTGGCTTTGAGTTTATAGCCAACTTCTTGCCTATGCCTCCCTTTGAGGGATTACAGGCACACACCACCACGGCTGCCTTTTGCACTCTTTATTAAGGTTTGCACACCAGCTATTTGAATACCAACATTGACATTTTTACAATAATAAATTAGCCTCTGAAATAAGTTATGAATTTGGCTTTGTCCTAAGCACCCACATCTGCAGATGAGGGGCTAATTTTGTTATTCTTATATTTTCTATTATAAAGAAACACATTGTGCTTCTTATACATCTAGAGGTCTAAATTGATTTGGAAGAAAATCTGATTAGGAAATACTTGTGAGAAAAAAACCTACATAACCATATATTATTTTATTTTATTTTTTACCCCCAGGAAGGCTAGAAGTTTAATGCCAGGTAGATCTTGAAATCATTAATTCTTTGAAGATTTGTCTTAACAATGCAGTGCCACCCTCTACACTTGCTCTGGCAATAGAATGAATGGATGAAAATGACCGATCAAGTTAGCCAAACCTGAGAAAAGCGCACATGGCCAGCTTGATTTACCAAATGGGGACATGGCTCAGTGCCAGGTATAGTGTTTCTTCCAGAATCTACTAGTAAGTTTAGTTTTGAGATAAATTTTCAATACAGTCTTCGATCACAGAATTCAAGGCAACCCTCACTCTCCTGTGAATTCAATAACCTTGCAAGGGAAAAAAAGACCTAGCAAAGAAGAAAAGGTGACTTCTTATTGAGAAACAAGATAAAGGATGTTGTGAGAATTGATGAGTTTAAAGTATCCAGGGACACACTTGGCTCCACTTGAAAACGCCAAGTGCTCCCCTTCAGTATATTTCACTTTAAAGCATCCAGTGTGGTTAGAATCCCTCTAATCATCACAATGAATCAGCCTGGAAGGTCAGGGTAATTAAAAAAAAAAGGATTTAATTATTTTTGCAAATATGAGCATTTTTTCCTGCATATATGTATGTACACCACCTACATGGAATAGCCACGGAAGACAGAAGATAGTTTTGGAGTCCCTGGAATCCCCCACATGGTGCTGGGAACTGAACCGGGGTCCTCTGCAGGAGCAGCTGGTGCTCTAAGTGCTGAGCCAGCTCTCCGGCCCCCGATGAGAATGATCTCGGACCTTCTCTAGTTGGTTCTGAATCATTTCTTCCTCATACAATGCGTGGCCACGTCACAGCTTCGACGTGGGCTTCTTCTGTTGTGAGCTCAAGCTGCCTGTCAAATGGTACGCAGCAGATATTTTCAAGTCAATTTTTATAGGTTTTTATCTCTTAAAAATATTTGCCAAATCAAAGCTAATAAAGATTCCTCTGTCTTCTAAAACATTGATAATCGCAGCTTTCATTTTGGATTATGTGCACTTGAAAAAGCATTTTTGTATACACTGAGGTAAGAGTTAAGGATCACCCCCGCCCCCAATATTGATACCTAGTTGTTCAAGCATTGCTGTTGAGGACAATCCTCTCTCCACAGAACTAATCTGATACCACTGTGAAAATCAGTTGGCTTTATGGATCAATGTGTGGGTTTCTTCCTGGCCCTATTCTATTTGGTTTATCCATGTGGCCATCTTTATACCAGCACCATTATTGATTTTAATTGGTTTAGCTTAGAAATAAATGTTAAAATAATGTAGGGTGTGCCTTCTGATCCTTCCCAAATGTGCTCTATGTTCTTTCGATCCTTTGGACCTTATGGACTTTTAGAGTTTCAGTTTTAGATCATAATCTCCTTGGGTGCCATAGGCAGGCATCCCAGGGGTTCGGGCAGTGGTTCGGGTTGTCTGCCTGCAGAATTGTCTCATCATCCTTTAAGCCTTTCTGTGCCTGCTCTGTTTTGTGTCTTCCGTCTTAGCTCTTAGAGCAGTGGTTCTCAACCTTCCCTATGCTGGGACCCTTTAAATAAAATTCTTTTCGTTGCTACTTCATAACTGCAATTTTGCTACTGTTCCGAGTCATCCTGTAAATGAACATGTTTTCTGGTGGTCTTAGGTGACCCTGTGAAAGGGCCGTTGACCCTCGAAGGGGTCGCGACCCACACGTGGAGAATGGCCTTTCTGAATGTGTTTCCTGGAAGGGTTTGTACAGAATCGAATTTTATTAAAATGTTTGGAAAAATTTACCACAGATCCTTGTGGCTCTGGAATATTGTGGAAACAGATAACTGACAATTTAAAATACAGATATGTGGTTCTGGATGTCATTTGTTCTTGGGAGCTTCTGTGTTGGTTTTTTTTCTTTCAAAGAATTGTCAGGGTCATGCAATTTCTGCACCCAGCTGTAGGACCTTTGTAATGTTTAAGATCTACAGGATGGACTGTAAGGCCCTGGCTTTTGTCACTGACGCTGCTAATTTGTAATGTTCTCTTCCCTTTCTGGATAAATCTTCCTTGATTTAAAATTTTGCCATTTCTTTAAAAAAAAAAAAAACCCACAAAACCCACAAAACCACGTCTGTAACTCAGTGGTGGAGAACATGCTTGACTTGCATGAGGCCTTCAATTCAGCATCAGAACACACACACACACACACACACACACACACACACACACACACACACGTTCATGCAATTAAGAATAAAATCTTATATAGAAAAAAGAAAATCCAAGAAGAAAATATATGCAAGCTTGCCTCTACAGCTCAGAAGGGTTTGTTAAAGTCAAAGCGAGCATTGCAGGTGGGGACATACCCATATCCCCATTATAGGGTATAATGAAGTGTCAGCAGGACCACATGGCACCCGAGTCTTGCACGTTGTACATTTATAAGTCTTTTTTTTTTTAAAAAAAAAGATTTATTTACTTATTATTATGCGTATTCTGCTTGCATGTACACCTGCACACCAGAAGAGGGCACCAGATCTCATTACAGATGGTTGTGAGTCACCATGTAGTTGCTGGGAATTGAACTCAGGACCTTTGGAAGAGCAGACAGTGCTCTTAGCTTCTGAGCCATCTCTCCAGCCCCCGCACGTTGTACATTTAACCTTGAATGAGAAACACAATTTTAAGCTTTGGTTTTTCTGTGAGAGCGAATGAGATTAAACGATTGCTGATCTAAGGCATCATGAAGTGGTCAGGTGAACTGTTAATTAGGAAAAAAAGAAAAAAATAAGGAAAATGTGCTTTTAGAATTGAGGGGCAAGGCGGGCATGGTGACAGGAGGCAGGCGGTTCTCTGTGAGTTCGAGACCATCCTGGTGTACAAAGCGAATCCAAGACAGAGAAACTGTCTCGAGGAAAAAAAAAATTTTTTTTCTCTGAAGGGCAGCGGACTACACTGTTCTCACCCTGTTCTTAAACGTGAACGAATATCTCTCGCCCAGAGTCTGGTTACATCAATTCCCAGAATTTTTTTTTTTTTTTTTTAAACCTAGAACGACTTCCAGCCCCACTTTTCAGGATCCTGGCGAGACAAAAGCTGCTCAGCGGGGACTGCTTTTTAAGGCGCATCTCCTCTGCGCTGTGATTGGTCGCTGCTTTTCCAGGACACGCCCAACAATCCTGATTGGACATCAATGCCCTTTTGTTAGGGCAAAGGTGGACCCCGGTGCTTCGCCGCGGGCCGGTCTCGGCGGCCGGCAGCCAGTGCGCAGGCGTGCAGTCTCGCGTTAGGATTGGTGGGAGGCCGCCTCCTCGCTCGGCGCACGCTCCGTGGGCGGGAAGGGCGGAGCCGTCAGTTGGTGCTGGAACCGCGGCCTGAGGCGTCCTACCCATCCCGCCCCCTCCCGGCGCCTCAGACGCAAGGTGAGGCGCCCCGGGGCGGCGGGGGCCCGGGAGGAACCGCGCCGACGGCCTCGGGCTCGCCGAGGACTCTGCGGGGCGGGGCGGAACGGGGACCGGGGCGGCGGCCTGGGCGCTGGATCGCGGGGCCGCGAGGCCCGACGCCCCGCCGAGCGCTGCGCAGCCGCCTTCCCGGCCGCACGCAGCGGGCTCAGTGGGAAGAGCCTGGGAGGTGCATGGCGGGGACCCTGTGGGGGGGACGTGATGGGACCCGTGTGGTGGGGCGAGGGCTCACGCAGCCCGAGCTACCTTCCTGGTCGCGGCAATCCCCCTGCCCCAGGCTCCGGGTTATAGGCGTGGTGGTCCACTCCTGTTGGGGGGGGGGGGGCGTCTTTGCTTGAACCTGGTTTTGTTTTCTTTGCCAGTTTTTCCCAAGTGCCCTGCGGAGCAAATATTGGTTACCGAAAAGCTCCGGCGGCTGCTGTTCTCCTGTCAGTTTCTGACGGTGGAATAGCTTAAGGACAGAGGTCCCCAAGCCGTTGTCTGTTTTTTGAGACTCGGGACTGTGCGTAGGTATCCTGGTGCAGTTAGCTCTCTGAGGGATACAACAAGTTTGAAATCCTTATTGACCATGTAGCCCCCTCGATTTCCCTCGCATTTGAAACCCCCAGAATATCAAAGCAGAACATGAACGGATAGAGACAAGTCGCACTGGAGTGGATGCGGCCCGAAGCAAATGAAAGTTATCTTTAGTTGTCTGTGGAATCGCCAAAGGAGTCGAGGTTTTCAAAAACGGTTGGCAAACTCAGGTTAGGACCTTAATTCTTGGCTGTGAAATGGGAGGCAAGGCCCCTGGCCATTTATAAGACTTAGTATCCGCATCCGTGAATTTGCAGCTTCCTTCTGTTTTGATAAAACTAAGTATGTAGCCGGGTGTGGTGGCACATGCCTTTAATCCCAGCACTCGGGAAGACAGAGGCAGGCGGATCGCTGTGAGTTCAAGGCCAGCCTGGTCTACAAAGCGAGTCCAGGACAGCCAAGGTTACACAGAGAAACCCTGTCTCGAAAAACCCAAAAACAAAACAAAACAAAACAACAAAAAAAACCAAAACTAAGTATGTAAAGTATTTAGCGCAGTAATTTAGTGCACTGGGCTTTTAATTTTTAAGAACACTCTCTCAAGTGGATGACAGACTGCACACATTCATTGCGGTGCAGAGAAGTCTGGTGGCCGAGTCTGGCTGCATGTTTGGGAGATGCCTAACTCTCACATCTGAGATGTTAAGCCAAGCTGAGGTGGAATGGTGGGAAAAACAAGACTGGGCATCGACTAAAGCCTTGCCTCTGGGTAGCGACTGTGATGTGGGTTAAGACACTCTCAGCCTTGGCCTTGAGTTCTAATAGGAGGCATTTGGCCACATGGTTTCTCTAACGTTTCCTTTGTGGTCGAAGAGCATAGCGATGAGAAGTAACAATTAGTATCTGTTGAGTACAAACACATGTTAGAACTCATCAAGTTCTCAGAGCAAACCCGTGAGATGCATAGTTAGCAGCTCTGCTTTGTGGATGAGGGTGCTGAGGCTGAGCTTTTAAACCTTGACCAGATTTCAGAGCCTATGATAGCAGAGTGAGGGTTTTTAATCACTGTGCTAACGACATCCTCTTGAGGCCTTAGAAGGTACAGTGTGAGCATGCAACAGTAATTTAAGTGAATCCTGGCCTAGCACTTGCCATATCCCCCAAGTTTTACTCTATGTTTTCTGCGTCCTGTATTTTAAATTATTAAAAGTTAGAGAGTCTCATCCACTAGCACACAGATACACTCTCACAGGCACTGAGATTTCCTGTGATTTTTTTTCAAAGAAAACGTGGGTTTTTTTTTTTGTTTTTTTTTTTTTTAAAGCTCTGACATAATCTCAGAGAATAGTGTCTATTTCAGAGCCGGTCAGCTGCTAAGTCACAAAGTAACTGTAAGATAGTGTGTGTGCGTGTGCGCTGTGTCCAGTGTACCCACCAGTTACAGGCTTGGCAAATAGAGGTAGGAGCTTGCTTGCAAAACAGTAATTGAATCCATGAGTTCCAGGTTCAAGAGATGTTCTGTCTTAAAAAAAAAAAAAACCAAGATGGAGAGGGATTGAGAGAGACACTCAAAAGCTGACTTTTGGCCTCTCCTTGTGCACATACACAAACATGCAGACAGACATAAATATGCACACAAAAGCAACTTTGTCAACTTAAAAATCAAGTGTCATTTAGATACAGAGAATAAATTTAAGCAATTTACCATGCAGTGTAAGTAATTTCCATATATTCATTTGTTTGTTGATGAGAAGTCTTAAAGTGTGATCTTCAAATACTATAATAGGTTGAGTAACTTTAAAAATAGAATTTTGAAAAAAGTTGTAGGAATTTACTTTCTCTGAAGTGCAGAGAATCTGTAAATTGGGGTAGAAAACATGAGAGAGCAGGCTCCTGTGTTGCCCGGTGCAGGCTTGCTTCTGCAGTTCTTCATTGGTGCTAGGTAAAGGTGCTCTATGGCTTTCTTAGACAGAGAGCTGCCGGAGTCTGCTTTTATATCTGTACACTGGGCACTCGGTCTCTGAGAGGTTTTGATGTCTATAGTTTCCTCTTCCTTGTCATTGTCCTTAGTAAAAAGAGTTACGCTGTTTCTGAGTCTGTAAAAGTATCTTCCTGATTTCCCCAATTGCAGTTAAGATATTACCAGTACTTAAGTATTTGAGTATTTAATTTTTCATCTTCCTTTGCTAGCACGTGTTCTCATAATAAATGTACAGCATTGAATTTCATGTATGTGGTTGCTGACCAGCTTAAGCTTGTCTTTCCTGATGCTTTTCTTCTAAACTGCACTGCTGCATCCTCTGCACTTGCACAGCTACTGCTGCAGAGCGGTAAGCCATGGAGTCAGTCCCTGGACACATGTACTGCGCTGTCTCCTGAAAACCAAGCTTCTATTTCACCGTCATATCTGCTCTTTTCTCTTGCTGCAGACCATTCATCAAAGAGTTTGCATCCAAGAGCTGAAGGCCTGTTACCCAAGATGATGAATGCCGACATGGACGGTAAGGTCTTCATTCTTGCCTGTGTATGCTTGTGGCTTTCGGGATGCTTTTGCCTTATTAAGCAATGGGAAGAGCAGGGAAGAAATGGTTAGGAGGCTTCAGTTTTGACTGACTTCTTTCTCATTTACTTTACAAAGCATCCAAGGTGGCTTCCACTCTGTAAGTGTGTGGCAAGTTCACCTGTTATTTCCCCTTCATGTCAGTAACTACCATGAAATAGAGGGTCTGTGTGCAGCCATTATGGACTTTGATAAGTCAGTTAAGATAATGGTTATAAAATGTTTTGCAGAATTATAAGTGCTACATGCCACAACTAGCATGGTGTTTATTAATAGTAAATTTAACACTTTTTATTACAGCAGTTGATGCTGAAAATCAGGTGGAACTGGAAGAAAAGACTCGACTTATTAATCAGGTGTTGGAACTCCAGCACACACTTGAAGGTTAGATTGCATTTTGTAGTTTTCATGAGTGACATCTAGCTAACTTCAGATTTCATGTTAATAGTTTGTCGTTATTTTGTAATATTTGTATGTATGGTGGGTGTGTGTCCCACAGTCCTCTTGTGGAAATCACAGGATAACTTCTGGGAATCCGTCTCTCCTTCCCTCATGTGGATCTCGGAATTCAGCTCCGGTTATCAGGTTTGGGTGGGGTGTCTTTACCCAGGGAGCCATGTTGCTGGCACCAGTAATTGTTTTCTCTTTCTTCCTGTTGTCTGCAGCTGTGGCTGGTGGTTTAAAGGACAAATATGTCTCAGTAAGATTAGTCACTGCTCTCATACATCCTCCTCTTTAAGGTCTTCGAATGATGCTGTCTTAGTGTGAGAGCTCTTTTTAAATTCTGACAATGTGTTACCAAGCCGGTTCCAGAAAACTCTATTAAAATGAAAAGAAACATTACTTCTAGAGATTAAAATTGATCTTTTTTTTTTCTTTTCTAACTTCCTTCCATAAAATTAATATGACCACATGTCTTCTGATGTTTAATGACAATAATTAATTAAATATTGTTTTCCTTGTTTGGGGTGCAAAGTGAGCAGTAGCTTCTCATTTGACAGTAACAGCCAACTCTACATCATATATTGTAGGCTCAGTTTTCTTAACAATTATATTTTATTACGAACTTATTAACCGAGAGTACCTCACTTATAACCCGACTAACCTAAACAATAGGAAAAGAAGATTAAAGAATACAATAATGAAACTGTAAGGACATCAGTTCTGAGGAACGATCCTCCTGGCATAGTCAGCAGGATTCCTCTGCTGGAGCAAGCAGAACCCAGAACCTCAGCCAGAGCCCAGAGCCCCAAGCCTCCCCTCAAGCGGTTCTCTCTAGGAGTGTCTCAAAGTGGAGCGATGAACAGCCAAAACTTCCAAGTCTCCAAAGGCCCCGCCTCTTGTTTTTGGCTTACATTTATACCTCCTCTCAGAATTTGTTCAGGGATGTTTTTCAGCTGCTTAATAACCAATCTCCCCCACACGGTGGTTCTACTTCTAAGGGGATAAACATCACCTGCTCTCTCACAAGTCTTTTTCTCACCCCCCACTTGTGATCTAAACAAAAACCATGTTTATCTCTCCTTCAATATATTCTACTCAGATTATCTAGCAATACAGGCTATTGATATTCTCCTCTGATACAAGTCTCTTCCTTTAGTGACAGATCTATGTGGCTCATTTCCTTCCTTCAGGCTTCTGGTCAGATTACCCTTAGCAAAAGAGTTAACTCTAAGAAAAAGCACTTCTCATCTGCTTTTATGATCCTTAGCTGTTAAAGTTATTTTTTTTATAAAACTGTGTGTGTTTCTCAGTTTCTCTCTTAACCTGGCTATCACACAAATAATTGAGACTCTTTTATATGTTTAATAATAACCTTCACAGCACAATAACTGAGCAGTATTAACTCCATTCTTAATGCTCTAAGCTAATATGGTTTCTTCCCAGCTTACATACCAGAGATACTTGTATTTTGTAGCATTCTCAGCTCCTGCCCCTCACTGTCTTACTTCCTCCTCTAGTTCCTCCTCCTCTGGCCGGAAGTCCAGCTGTGTTTTCTCACCTGTTTTGCCATTGGCTGTAGCTGCTTTATTGGCATATCAGGGTTCAGCTGGGGAGCAGAGTTTGTATAACACTGGGACAGGAGATTTTCAGAACAAGGCTTGCAACCAGATATGGGGATACAGAAATCAGCATTTGAAGTACACAATAACCTTATGCCTACACTGAGCCACTTATTTTTTTCTCCAGAAAAATTGTGACATTCTATATATTAGCATGTTTAATGTTTACTCTTGACACCTGAGCCCCATGCTGCTGAATACAGAGATGCCCACATATAACCATGTTTTTCTCTGTTGCTTCTAGAATGGTACCCGCTTCTCTTGGCCATTATGCATTTCTTAAATGCATGGATGGACATAATTGTTTTATTTGTTCATTAAGACCTGCATCTTTTGAATTTTTGACTAATGTAAACATAGAAGGACCAGCTGCTAGGATCTTATATCCAGCTTAGGAATCTAGTTGTGTTAAGAAGTTCATCTTAAACATTTCCAGTAAAGACATCATAGTAGCATGTGGGAGGGCATGGACACCTTATAAACACAGTGTTGTCTTAACCATCACAAGAGTTAACAAAATACAGACTAACCCAAGTCCCGTGGGAAACGCCATTGAGAATCACCATCTTTTGATTGTATTCAATAAAATTCTTACTTAAGCCTTTCCCCCAAGAATCTCATTGAAAAACAGAAAATGTATGAATTGTGATATTCATTTATTGTTATTGCTAGAGATCAAATCTAGGATCTCACGCACGCCAGGCAAGGGCTGGACCACGTGAGCCACACCCTCAGCCTGTTTTTCCTCTTCTAAGGATAAATCTTGCATTTCATACCGTGGAGTCATTGCCATGATTTTATTGATAATGTATTTTTATTTTTATATAGATCTTTCTGCAAGAGTAGATGCAGTTAAGGAAGAAAATCTGAAGTTAAAATCGGAAAATCAAGTTCTTGGACAGTATATAGAGAACCTCATGTCTGCTTCTAGTGTTTTTCAGACAACTGACACAAAAAGCAAAAGGAAGTAAAGGGCTCACTGCCCTCACTGCTGTGGAGCTGCTGCTTTCCCCCCTTAAGGCTTGGATATTACCCAAAAGTTAAAGTATCTTTGTTTGCTTCCCCGATTATTTATAAAGAGAATGTGAGATCTAGGTAATACTAACTGCTTAACAGGACCGTCCCGAGTTAACGTTAGTCTATGGAAATGTGCACATGTAGAGACTTTATAATGATTAGACTTACAGATATTTATGAAACTTGAAGATGAATGTTTTGCCAATTTGCTTATATATATATATATAGGTTTAGCACTGTCTTTTATCATATGCCTAACTAGTAAAATATACAAGAAACTAACCGTGTTGTGAAAAAGTGACCAAAACTTGTACTGAATGCACAGCTTCTGTACCTTGTCCACCATCTTGTGCCTCCTCCATCTGCCTCTTCTTCCATGTCCCCTCCTGGCAGTGACTTCAGTAGCTGTCACCTTCAAGAGTAACCTGACCGTAATTGTTGACACTTAACCAAAATAAGATACTATCTTAGCTAAGGCTTGCCACTTGTGATATTTAGTAATAAGATAGGATTGCTGGTTTCTCTTTAATCAATTGAAAATAGATTAAAGCTGTAAAAAGTGAAGGGTTTTCTTTGAAATGTTCACTGTCACATTGAGAAGCTAAGAATTCCCTTTTGCACATAATAGCCCACTTGGTGTTGAAAAGATAAGAGTGATGGTCATATGTGTGTAAGACATAAAAAATCTCGAGGAAAGATAGAAACTGGGAGGAAAACTGTATAAACAGAAGTAACCAACTCCCAGTGTTTCCCTCCAGATGTGTGTTACCCCTCTGAGCTGAGCTGCTTTTGGGACAGAAATGAAAGCAGACTAAGTCTAATGTGAGTGGGTTAAGTATGCCACAGGTCAAAGAGACCAGCTGAGAGTTTGCTCTCAAGGTTCGTTTGTACCCAGGAGATGAATTTTTTGCAAAGTTAATTGAGAGTATATTAGTATCAGAATCATGAATATAAGAGAGTTTTGTATGTGTGATAATTGTTATCCTTACTATTTCATCTCAGTTGTTTTCTCAGAATTTCTGTAAACCCAGCTACTTGGTTTGCAGAACTTTAGTCATTCTTTTAATAAATTTTAAAATTTAGTTTGTAGCTTCCATTTGATAAAGGAATTGATATCAGAAATAATAGTGAAATATGTTATAATAGGAAAGATCCACTAAGGCAGCTAATGGCTCTTAGATTCGGCTGTTTTGAGTGGTGGTGGTATCAGATGTATCAGTGTAAGCCTTGATGAGTGACGTTAACTATATGACATGTAATCCTCACTTTGCAGACATTTTGCAACCCTTTTGTGACCTTGTTACAAATATTTAAAATTGTGTTCAAGCTCTGCTTTGCTGTTTAATAAAAAGCTGTTTCAGAGGTTGTGTGTTTTGATAAAGTTGCTAAGTAATGTGCAGCAGGGTTTGCGGGGCCACTGTGCTGTAGTGTATCTCACTGAGGCACCCAAGACTGCAGAGCAGGAACCTTTTAGTAACACAAGTTCCAGGGAACAGGCTATGTCTTGGGTTGGGGTCCTTAACCCTCTCCTGTCCGAGGCTAGTGGGCTCTACTGCATATACTGTTCTGTCATCTCAGCCATGGCTTCTGCATCCCAGTTTATACTGTCCCGTTGGCAAGAAAGTGTGGGAATGAGCAGCATCTAGATCCTAAGAGCTCTGCCTTAAATTGGTCCAGGCCTCTTTACATCCAAAGCCTAGGGTGGCTGGGAGGCTGCAAGTGTCTATAACTTCTCCCTGTGGGAGGGGTGAAGGACTTGTCACTAGGACCCACGGCCATAGCCTGATGTCTTGCTGCAAAGTATGTAGACCTACTTTTCTCACAGAGAAAGCATCCCAGCACCCCCATCCAGCTAAGGATAGTCATGTAAAATCTCTCAGTATGGAAGGTGGAAGAGAGACACTTAGATTGATCTGAGACAATTTCCCTCATGTAGACCCTGACTCTAACCAAGGCTTTCCTTTTTCACTAACTCCTGCGGCTTCCCCTCTTGAAAGTCGTTCCATATCCACCCACCTGCAACCCTCAGGTTGTGAGAACTGTCCACTTGTTGGCAGGAGCTCGGTGCCATTATTTTAAGTCAAGCTCAACGTTGTTTTTACTAGTATAACTTTCTCAAGCAAACAAACAAACCCTGTCACCTTTTTACCTAGTTTACATCTATTCCATCTGTTTGTATGCATGGAGTTCAGGGGACAACCTGCAGGAATCTTTCCTCTTTCCACCATGGGGGTTCTGGGGCTCAAGATGTTGAGTCTGTAACCTAACCTGAGCCATCTTGCTTTGAAGCCTTTTATTTAATTGCTCTTAGTCTGTGTATCAGGGGCACTCAAGCTTGGAAGATTAAGGGGTTTTTCTAATATGTGCTGTAGTTCCCAAATAATGACGCCAAGACCCTTATCAACAATTGATTTGGGCACTATGGCTAGGCCTATGGTGAGCTATTCTAACCCATCTATGCTGGCCTGGTTACATCGAAGCCCTGTGACCTGCCAACTTAGTCTTGTCCTGGCACCTGCTTCTTCATTGGTGTCCACATGGTGACACCCTCCTGGTAACTCCCTCACGGGAAGTACCCTCTTCTGCCCAGCTCTTGGCTGTTGAACTCTTTCTTAACCAATCAGAGGGTGATGGAGAACAGTTTGTACACAGCATTGAGACAGGAGATGCTTCATAGAATTGACAGTGCCCATGTCCAGACTGCAATCAGAAATCAGCATTTGAATACACAGTGCACAAAAACATCCTCCAACACAAGCTCTTTTATATATATATTCAACTTATTTTATATGCATTGGTGTAAGGGTGTCATCCTCTGGAATTGGAGTTACAGTTGTGAGCTGCCATGTGGGTGCTGGGAATTGAACTCAGGACCTCTGGAAGAATAGTGAGTGCTCTTAACTACTGAGCCATCTGTCCAGGCCCACAAGCTCTCTTCTAAGCCTGACTGGTAAACCTTTCTCTCTAGGACTTGATTCCCTAAAAGAGGAGACTACATACTTCTCAACCAGCTGAAATGCACATAAGACATCTCTGAGGATGCTGTGACTAGAGCAGAGCCACAGATTGGGTCTGTTCGGCTCAAAGCTTTCAGATAAACCTTTGTATTTTCTTTTTGGTTTTTGTATCTTTTAAATTGAAAACTCCAAAGTCTCAGAACAAAAAAGCCCTTTCTACTCAGCTCACATCCCAGAAGGAAAAAAGCCAAAATCTCCTCCTCCTCCACACTGTCCTAAGTACTTTTCAATTCAGTGCCCTCCTTTGGGTTACGCCCTGCCAGCTGGTGTCTTGCTGATCTCTGTTGATCTAGGGATGACTTTATTTAATCCAAGTACACACATCTCTTGGATTAAAGGTGTGTCTTAGGACTGAGTCACACCAAACAAGAAACAGATTTTTAAAGTTCACAATCTCAGGGGGTCACAATGGGATCAAATATCCTGTAACAAATAATGGGTTAAATCTCTGAACTGTAAGCCAGCGTCAATGAAATGTTCCCATTTATAAGAGTCACTATGGTCATGGTGTCTCTTCATGACAATGACAATAAAACCCATATTAAGACAGTTAACCCCACCTTGGCCTCCAGAGCTGTGCCAAATATATATGTTTTTAAATTGTTTAGAAGTCACCTAGAGTGTGGCATTTTGTTAGAGCAGTCAGGCAGATGTGACACCTTCCCCCTGGGTCCAAAAGAAGAGTTCCCGTCAGTACTGACATTACCTTCTCACGCCGAGTTTGGAGTACATTTCTGCTGCCCGCCCGCTCTCCACAGCAGGATACTGCGCCCCTCAGTGCTTTATTTGGAACTTATAGGGCCCGATGCTTCAGAATTATGCATTTTTGCATTTTATAATATGATTTATAAGCAATTAGTTTCTGTATCAGAATCCATGACAATTGGTGGTAAATGGGATAGAGAGTGAGTACACAGTGTACAAAAGCCCATCCAGGGGGTCGGGTTGGGCTGCTGAGTGTTGGCACCAAGGTCATAAAGTTCCTTAAACAGAGATCAACTTTTCCTTCTGGATTGTACAAAGCAATAAACTCTTGTCCTAAGAGTCACACCTAAGCTTCTACTTCTGCCGGGTTGTAACGCCTCACCCTTATCCCTGGTCAGTGGTTTCCCTTTTAATATGTGGTCCTTTTCATAGGATAAAAGTGATGTGGAATTTTAGGCCCTAAGATTAATTTTATGGTCAGATGCAAAGAAAAAGTGGGTCTTAATTGTTTAGCCTGTAAAGCTTTACTTGTTTAATAATGTGTTCTTAACCCTTGACTTAACGCCTGCTTCTGATTGTTGCTAGGAACTTCTTCCAAGCTGCCATAACCAAGTATCAGAGGCTCTTTTCATTCTTAAGTTTGCTTGTAAGGTGAGACTGTTACATGGGCAGCTGTTTAAGGTTGGCCCTCTTTGGTGGCCTCCCTTTCTCTGAGAAGTGGGAGTAGCAGGACACAGGGTTGGGGCTGGAAGGGAGGAGGGAGGGGGCTGGGATCAGGCTGTGAAGTGAGTAAATAAACGAAAAGAGAAAAAGCCTTGGACAAATGAATGATACCGTTGCCTCTGAGCTACTTCATCCAGAAAGCAAACTCCACTAAAACCTGAAAGGAATGGAATTTAAATGGCAAATTTACCGTAACAAAGATTTACTTTTACTCCATCACAGGGTCTCTCTATACAGCCTTGGCTAGTCTGGAACTCACCGTGTAGACCAGGCTGGCCTCAAACTCATATTGATGGTAAAAAGTTGTACAGTGTATTTAGTCTGTTTTAAAGTTTACAAAAGATGTATCAAGTATCTATTATTAAAACTTGGAGATAACCCTCTGTTTTTACAAAGAATGCAGATTGCAAACAAATACCAAAGTGTAAGACACTGTGGCGGGTGTGAAAGATGGTTGGTTGTCTAGTTGTGCTAGTGCCTGTCACCTCCAATATTGCCCTTCCTGTCCTGTGTACTGGGGCCATAGAGACAGACTGTTTCCAAAGATGATGGAGGGAAGGCTCAGTGGCTAAGCTCATGCTGTTCTTGCAAAGTTCTCAGCACTCAGATGCGCAGCTCACAACCACAGCTCCAGGAGGTGCCTGGGTATACATCACTGCATGCAGACATACAGACAAAAACAAAACAAAAACCCAACAAAACAAAAGAACCTTTAAATATGTTTCCAAGTTCATGTTCTCTCCCATCAGCTCGCCTCATCTAACCTGTCAAAGGGAGGTGACTTCTGTGGTGGTTTGGATGAGAATGGCCCCATAAGCATATCTATTTGAATCCTTGGTCCCCAGATGGTGGAACTACCTGGGAAGGGGAGGAGGTGTGCCAGAGGGAGTTGGTGTTCCAACAAAGTGTATCTGTTTGGCCTAGGAAGCCAATAACTGACACAAAGAGACTGAAACCTAATTCAAAGCTGCAAGCACTATGCCAGGCAGAATCTAAACTGCTACTAACCTAACAATAAACTAAAATAAACTACTTTAATCCTCATAACCTACATATATCCCAAGCATTTGCCCATCTGATCCTTCTCGGTGGCTTCTCTCTTCCAACTCTCTCTGTCATCTGTCAACCATCAACTGTCAACTGTCCACTTTAACTGTCAACTCCTGGCTCCGCCTCCTCTGCAGGAAGTCCCGCCTTCCACTTCCTCTCCTTCTGCCCACCTGATTGGCTAAACAGCGCTTCATTGACAGTGGTTATATCCACTCAAGACATTCCTCCACAAGTGGGCTTTGAGTTTTCAAAGGATTTGTGCCCTCCTTGGTGAGTTCTCTGCCTCCTCCTTGCCGACCTGCTGTCATGTCTTTGCTCAGTCCTTGTGGACTGTATGCCTCTGACATAAGCCCGTGTTAAATGCTATTTTTTATAAGTGTTTTGATCATGGTGTCTTAGAAAAGACTAAGAGCTTCATTTCCTAACTGCCTGATACTATAGGAAAGTGTGATACCTATATGCTTTGGGAATAAATGACTGGAGATTGTTGGAACTTGATTTCATATAAATTATCTATATAAAAGACATAACCCAGGCCAAGGCTACACAGAGAAAGGAGGAACGGAGGGGACTTGACGAGGACCGGCCCAGGGGTCATAGTGGCAAGTGCTTGGAATATATGTATGTTATAAGGTTTAGAGTAGTTTGTTTAGTTTACGAGTGGATTAGAATCAGTTCAGACTCTGCCTGGTGAAGTACATTTCAGTCTCCCTGTGTCAGTTATTTGCCTTGTAGGCTGAACGGATACAAAATACCATAACACACACGGGCTGGAGAGATGGCTCAGAGGTTAGGAGCACTGGCTGTTCTCCCAAAGGTCCTGAGTTCACTTCCTAGCAACCACATGGTGGCTCACGACCATCTATAATAAGATCTGATGCCCTCTTCTGGTGTGTTGGCACACATGCAGGCAGAATAGTGTATAAATAATAACTAAATCTTTTAAAAAAAAAAAAAAAGTAAAACACACAACCACAATCTAAAAGAGAACCTCACAGGTAGGTATCCAGAGAGTAAGTTATGAGTTTGATGGTTCTGAACAGTTTCTACTCCACGCGCTCGCGCAGACACACACACACACACACACACACACACCCGCTTCAGAGGACTCAGATTGCCATGCCCATGTGGCAAACACTTTTACCCACTGAGCTATTTCCCTGGCCTCATGAAACCACCTCAAGAATTCTAGATTTCATGGTACACTGCAGTGGTTTATCTTCTACAAGCTTTTCCACTCTGTGAGGAGTGGAGACTGACACTAGTGCTAATGGACAGTGATGTCATCCTAGAGATGGTCAGTGGAAGTGAGCCTAGCTGAAGAGTATTCTCAAGGAAAAGAAGCAGAGGCCGAAGAGATGGCTCAGCCATTAACAGCATGGGCGGCTCTTGCAGAGGAGCCAAGTTCAGTTCCCAGCACCAACATGGAAGCCCATGACCACCTGTAAATCCACTTCCAGGGCATCCGTGCCTTCTTTGGGTCTCCATGGGTACCTGCACACATGTGTACTAACACAAACTCAGCCACACGAACAGACAAAATAAAAGCAAGTATTTAGAAAATTACTTTATTAGAATGATGAAAAGAACTAAGAAAGCAAAACATATATACATATATATTTACCTTTTTATTAGAGAAAATAATAAATTCAAGTAATTTTAAACAGTCAGATTAGGATAAAGAAAGGAAAAAGCCACTTGGCTATTCAAACTCTTGTCAATTGCATAGATCTCGTGTGTTCCTAGCAAGCGTTTTAGTTTGGGTTGAACTGTCAGCCACAGCACCTCCCCAAAGGGAAACACAGCCAGGAATTTGCAGTGATGTTTGCATGCCTTCTTGTGCTTGCAGTGCCAGCACTGAGAGGCTGGGGTGGGAGGCATGCTGCCTGGGCTGCACAGGAGTTTCAGGCCAGCTTGAGCTACAGATTGGAACCCTGCATCAGGAAAACTATAAAAATAAAATTTTGTTGCTCGTATATTCCCACTGCAAGCTCCTGAAGTTTAACCAAATGTCCACGCTGAGTGAATCTGCAACCAAGAGAGTTCAAACAGCTCTAGCCGATCTTCAGAAAATGTGTTCACACACGAGTTGTGTGCCAAGCCTGGTTTACATCAACTTCAGAGAGGATTTAATCTCTTTGAAGTGCAGTTGTTTAACTTGAGATCTATTTTCATTTAGAATTATTTCAAATATCTAGTTCAAGGGAAAAGGAGGAGCCCTTGAAAGCCGTGCTAATCTCTATTAATGCTAGGTAAATTCTAGTTATGGCTAGCTGTGTGTTAAAACTCCACCAAGAATTTGCAACGTTAGACCACGGCCACGGGGACAGCGCTCACTCGACTTCTCACATCATCCTGAAAGATGCAAACAATGTCTTTGTCTCTGCTCGGCCTCCTTCAGGGAAGCGATGCTAGGGTTTATTTTCAGTGTGTGAGTTCTGAACATATCTACATGAGAGAGTTGAAAGGTGGGGTGTGCGTGCCTGCAAAACAAATGCCAACTCATAAAACGTTCCATGGGGACTTAGCATTAAAGATGTCCTCTGGTCTTCATGTGGACGTAAATGGCCTTTCAGAGGGGGGACACCTGCCACTATAGGGTAGAATGGTCTGCAAATGAAACGTTTTAAGTGGAACAACACTGCTGATAAGGTAGCTTGGAAGGTGCAGCTGTGAGGGTGACAGCTGACTCAGGATCCACGGGACCTCGCCAGCAGGAAAGCATGGTAAAAATACACAGCTGCAGGACTGGATTTAGCCATTAGAATCCCACAACAGTAAACGAAGCCTCCCCAGTAATGATCCATAGAGAGAGTATAACTTAAATGGAAAATATATTAAATTTTATTTTCAAGATCAATTGTTCACATGCAGTTTTGTGAATGAGGTAAGCCATTTAAGCATCAAGTGGCCACAAGAGCTTGAAAAAAAAATAATCTCTGCATTATTTGGTTTTGAAAAGCTTATTAGCTTGTGCTTACATGTAAACTCTGCTTGCCTTTTCATTACCCAGTGATCGAATGAGTGACACTTAAACATTTGTTCAGTTGACACACCTGTCAACACAGCACCTCTTCAAGGAATCTCTAAGTTAACTGACCCTAACTGTAGTGGGAGACAAGCAAGGTAAGTGTGGCTCACATACACTTTAGAGTGCTGACAGAATCAAACTATGATACACGAACTCCATCACTTCCGGTCTATATAACAGAACACACTCACATCTTACTGTAAACTAACCCATATCTTCTTGCATAGCCACTTAAGAGAAAGGTCCTACAGCTGTTTTTTTCCAATAGCAGGTGAACGACAACACAAGCATGTGATTTTTGCTGTATAAAGCCAAAACTCTCTTCCAACTGTTAAAACTGTAACCTGCAAGGACGTTAATCTCGTGGGTCGCATGTAATGTGCCACTTTTCCTTTATTCTAAACTCAAAGACCAGTCAACTTCAAAGTTCCTTTTCCCCGCGCCCCCCAAAGAAAGAAAGAAAGAAGTATTTGAAAGAGTAACATCGCTAGATAGTTAGAAAGAGCTCGCGCAGGTGGATTTGCTGTCCCTCCCTCTGGGGAGTGGCCATACTTGACGCCTTCAGTCCTTCCGCACCCTCCGCTTGCGTAACGACTTGACTGGTGCGTCCCCGGATCCTGTGCTCTCATCAGCTTCTTTCATCTGGAACACAACGAATGATGGGAATGTTTCCTGTCACGTGACCTGCATCTAGTCAGCGGTGGCAGCAGGCTGCTCTACCACCCAGCAGCGCCGCCATGTTACACAGGCTCCCACAAAGCCGCCTTGAGGTTTTATTTGTTTACACTGGCCTCCTGGCATTTTCAAAATAAAGCCTGCTTATCAAATAAGCATGTGACAAAGAGCACTACAGCCACCCCTGCAGCGTCTTATTCATGACTCCAAACGTGGTCTCAATCTTGTAGGAAGTAGCTGTAGTTTCCCCGGTGGGATTAAGAGACACACAGTCTCTATGGGGGCGCGGGTAGGGGTGGTGAGTCCTGAGATGGTTTCACAGAGACTATTTCAAAACTGCTGGAAAGAGAGCTTCCAGAAAAATTAGAAGGGAGGGGAAAACGTAATGTCTTGTCAGTTTTCTCTCTTTTCTTTACCTTTCGGAGTGTGTTTGTACCTAAAAGCAAACTTTAAGAACAAAACCCGGGCACGGAGACATTATGTGGCTAAAAGTCATTCAGAACACTAATGCAGCACACCAAGTTATTTCACAAAATTATGCTATTCAAAAATAATTTATTGACAAATATACACAAGAAAACAAAATAAGCCTGGCGTAGGGGCGCACACTTTTAAGCCAGCACTTGGGAGGTAGAAGCAGGTGGATCGTTGTCAGTTCGAGGCCAGCCTGGTCTACAAAGTGGGTCCAGGACAGCCAAACATACACAGACATGCCCTGTCTTGAAAACAAAGCAAACCAACCAAACAAACAAAAGGAAAAATAAAAAATAAAAAAGAACCCCTCAAAAAACCAACACATACACACAAAACCAAAACCAGCACCAACAACAAACAAAAGAAAACAAAACTAAATAAAATGACTAGAAGGTGGTTTGAGACAACAGTCTTTCAGCAGCTCCGTGTGTCCCACAGGAGGATTGCATTTTAAGTACTCAGTGTTCTTTGTACCAAATGCAGTCTGCCTTCACACTGCGTGTGGCACAGGCAGAGTGCTCCTCCATCAGGTGTCAATTGGACTCCACATCACCGCTACAAACTTGTTTAAGGATAACCTGGAGGCACGTACTCAAGGTTGTGTGTGTGTGGGGGGGGGGGGGGCAAGGTGAGAGTTTGTTCTATGAGGAGGGCTTACCTCATCCTCTGATCCGGATTTATTCAACTTGTTCACTTCCTCTTGCCCTTCTATGATTTCACATTCTTCTTCACTCTTCTCTTCCGGTTCACCAACTTCCTCTTCTAGAATGCAAATTTTATCAGAGGCAGAGACTCCAAGAGTTAGGATTTTGCTATAGAAGAGTATTAAGAACAATCAAGGGGGTTCTATTTCCATCCCCAAATTACATAAGCTATTTCTACTCTTCAAAACAGAAAATACTCATTACATTTATAAATAGTCTTTTTGAAGCAAAGGGTAAGTTTCTAAGTTATGATTATGTAATACCCAAACCCAAACAGTCCTCCACGGGCTGGCCATCATGTCTTGGTGATAGCCCTTCACTTAGGGTGACCTTTGTGTTTTTCAGCTTGCTGTCTGTGATCTGTGATCGTCAAGTCTGTAGGAGCTGCCATTCACCCTTTCATTATAGACTCTCCTATGGATTCTGTTAGCCAAGTCTCCAACTTTGTCACTGCCATTATGAGAAGACAGGAAGGCTATGAGGAGGGAGGGAGAGGAAACAGAGGAGGAAAAGAGGAGAGAGAAGGACAAAGAGGAGGAGGAAGAGGAAGAGGAAGAGGATGCACCATCACACATAAAAAAGAGAGCATGTCCTGAGAGCTATATAAAGTCAAAACTTACTTTACCAAAAGTTAGATTTGAGGAAACAGAAGTTGGCACATGTCACCCCTGCCTTCCTCACATGTTTCCACATGCATAGTGAGGTACAGTTCTGAACTGCAAAACTGCCTTCTAAAATAAGGCCCTTTTGCTATTTAAGCCCTCCCAAATTAGTTATTTGTGAACGCTCTCTACAATAGACAGATATAAAACACTAATAAGTTACAAAGACTCTGAGAACTTACAGGCTAAAGATAGACACACACACACACACACACACACACACACATACATACACACACTCTCTCTTTTTAAAGAACTTAGTCTTGCAAGCTGTCCTCTGACTTCCATGTGTGCTACATGACATACACATGCACACACATGCATGCTGCCTTTGAGTCACCCACGCACCCATGAGGAACCCAGAGGTTCACCAAGCTAGACTTGGGTAGAACCTTCTGGTCAGCTGTGGGTGCCCCATCTGGGGTGAGGAACTGTCCCTCTGGTCACACAACTGTGCACACAGCAGCTCATCTGTCATCTCGGAAGCAGAAGACACTGTGCCATAAGGACTAGCAGTGTAGACGGGGCGGCTCCTCAAAGGGCTGGCCCTCTCAGAGGACTGCTAAGCCACACGGCCAAAAAGTCACATGTTCTTGGCAGTTTCAGTGTCCATTGGACACTGAGCAAGACGAGACAGTTCTCGGTCAGTGCTGGTGGGCCAGGGTACTGTCACAAGTCCTCAACACAGTCTTACCCTTTTCCATGATGGCGACGTCACCCATGTCACCAACGTCGACAGCACTTGGCTTCTTTTCCTCTTCCAAATCTGGCTTCTCGGGGGCTTTCTCCTCTTCCCCTTGTTCCAGAGCTGCCTTAGTTTGTGGTTTACATATGTCAGGTTTTTTAGGCTGCATGTCTTCATATTTTTTCTGTGGTAGTTGAACAAAAGCTGTTTTTTACTAAAAGCAAAGCACTATATATTTTCAGTGTTATTTTAGTGCATAGATACTAATTACTGAAGTGGACAGTGTGTGTCCTCTCCATATAGCATTTATCTACCATTTTTTTTATTTTGCACTAACTGGTAGGTGCTGAAGAAACTCAATCTTACAGGAAACGGAAGTCATTACATTTACATCGCGTTCATTACACGGCTGATTCATACAACTTGGGAACACAAGCAAATCTGAACAATGAAGTTGAAAAAGGTGTGTTTTCTTTACCTTTACTTTTCTCGGCCGAAAGAATGAAGTGACTAGTGCTATGGGCAACCCCACCATCACAAGGTACACGAGCCAAAGCCACGGGCGTTCCTCTGTGGCTATCATTAGCTGTCTGAGTACACCAGGCTGTGGGAGAAGTCAACGCAGAGTTCACAAACTGTCACTGGGAAATACAGATTATGTACATCATTTACACCACCTGCTACACACACACACACACACACACACACACACCACACCACACCACACACACCACACCACACCACACACACCACACCACACACCACACACACTGAAAAAGACACCTGTGACAATATACTCTGTTAATTAAATAACTTCTGGGTAAAATCACTCAGGGATTATTGCGTTCTCCTTTTCTTTTATAGAACAATTTCACAAGAGGCCCCTTGTGTATCAATTTTATTTTATTAAAGTAAAATCTGGGGTCACAACATATTTCGATTGTAGCAATCAAGTTTCTATAAAGAAACCAAATGGGGCCGGGTGTGGTGGCGCACACCTTTAATCCCAACACTCCGGAGGCAGAGGCAGAGGCAGAGGCAGAGGCAGAGGCAGAGGCAGAGGCAGAGGCAGAGGCAGAGGCAGAGG
>OU015753.1:41580290-41591059 GCA_907169655.1 Acomys percivali
CTCTCTCTCTCTCTCTCTCTCTCTCTCTCTCTCTCCTTTTAAAGACAGGGTTCCTTTGTGCAGCCCTAGCTGTCCTGGACTCACTTTGTAGACCAGGCTGGCCTCGAGCTCACAGCTATCTGCCTCCCTCTGCCTCCCGAGTGCTGGGATTAAAGGTGTGCGCCACCACGCCCGGCTAAGAAACTTCTTAAAGGTAGATACATTTCTTTTCTCCTGAGAGCACAAGGCGTCAGCATCCCCGTGGGAACTTTTGAATGAATAAATTAAAGGTGTACCGAGGGTGTAGAGGTGCGTCTTCCTGTCTGTGAAGAACTCTTTCAGATCCACGTCTGGAGGTTTGGCATGCTTTTCTTCAAAAACTCCGGTTTTGGGATGTTTGTGTCTGAAGATAAAATGAAGTTTATAATCTTCTCCACATTTATCTGGTCCAAACATGATGGTATAGGATGTTTTATCATAAAAGTTTTCCTTCAAAGAGAGATGATAGTCCAGGTCAGAGCAGGGTCACAACGTAGCCTCTGACTTTCTCTGTTCTGTCCACTGTGTGGACTTTATATTAAATGTCAACTTATCAAATAATACAAATGATAATAAAGAATATGGCAAAGTGAAAACTTTTGCTTTGAAGTTATGTGTTACTTTAGAAAAATGCAAGCTGCCTCCTTCCTCAAGTTGCAGGGACGAGCTCAGAAAAAAAGCTTCAGTTGAGGTATGCAAATAGGCTGGCAGCTCCTGGGAGACTAAGCATCCACAACTTTATATTAAGATGATTATTGATTACCATTATTCAGGAAGATACCAGGAAATGACCCTTCTTAGTTTAAAAAAAAGTGCTCAGACACAGAGAGGCACCCCAGATTTCATTCCCTGTGGGGTCTGTTCCCCTGGCACAGTATCCTGCTCCAGAGTACAGGGTCTGCATGCAGATACTGCAGCGCCAATGCTGCCATGGCCACGTGACCAAAAGCATGTGGTTGAGCAAGCTTCGGAGCCCTCTGAATCCCCACGAGGTCACATCTCAGATGTGGAGGTGACAGTTCCTACCTTAACAGGGCTCTGGATTCAGTGGGTCCTGTAAGTACCTAAAGAATTCAACTACATTTTTGCCACTTTGCCACCGAGACCTACAAGACCTTAAACAATAGCTTCACTGCATCCTACAAATGGCCTCTCTGTTGCCTGATCTGAAAGTCAGCAGTGCAGAAAGCGGTTTCTGTTGCACAGCCCACAGCTGGCCAGCAGGCAGCAAAGCCATCTCAACAACACCATGCCTCCTTACTTCCGCTATAGCCAAACCCTGACAAAGCTGGCACTGTGACCTTCTCTTTTGCAGATGCTGTAAGAAATGGCCCCAAACTCTCAGAACTACAAAGCTACTTTAGTCTTTCCTGTGCGTTGGCGACTGAAACAGCCCAGCTTTTAATGTGGACTTTGTGCCACCATCTGACTTCTCAGAGGCACTTTGAGACCTCAGGAGCATCTCTGAGCACCCGTTACTTCTACTGCAGACTAAGGAGCAGAGCTGAGGTCTTCTCCACACAATGCAGCTGTCTGGGAGTCTTGACAGCAAACTGTAAAGGCCACGTAAATGCATGTTGGAACAAGACACACAGTTACCTTTTTCAATTGAAAATAAAAATTTCAGTCGTTGTCAGCCACTCCTTAAAATACTTACTGACTTTAATAAGGTGTTCTTAGATATTAAAATGGCATACCAGAATCAAATCTTCAGAGTCTGCAAGTAGTTTAATGTATGCACCTCCACAATCAATGCCATCTTGAAAATTTACTTCATATCTAAACGGAGAGAAAAAGAAACATACTGCTGATAAGTAAATGTTACTCACTGCTCGTTAAAGTAGAACGAATTACTCTCAACCCCCTCACGCAGAACTGTCTGATGTCACCACCAAGCCCATTCACATAAAGAATATCCACACCTTACAGGAAGTGAGCAGAAATGCTCCTCAAATGCTCTAAGTGAAGTCATGGTGCTAAAATATTAAAAAAAAAAAAAAAAAAAAAAAGTACAACCAACTGCAGATAAACCAACCATCTCATTTACATAATTTTTCCAGCAAAAGTATTAATGTAAGATAAAGAGGTTTTTAATTAAAACTGCAACAGGAAACCTCAAATTCTGATGCAGTAAAGTTCTCCCTACATTTTCCTTTTCCAGTGAGCCAGGCATCAAATCCAGGGTCTCAAGCAAGCTGGATAAACCCTCCCACTGAGCCAATCCCCAGCCTCCATGCTCCATACAAGCCTAGCCTGGCTCCATCAGCTTTCTCAGAAACAGACGATAACTTCTGAGATGCAGAGTCCAGCACCAACTTTTATTTTAATTGAACAACACCGGAACCACGCGCAATGGTTTCAATTTGTTGAATTTCTCTAGTGAAGAGGTTTCAGAGTCTCACTCAATAACTTGGAGTTCACCTCAAATAGTCACTAGAAGAAGGAAACTTCCACTGTTAGTGTGGTGGCTAAAAACCCGAGTTTCTCGTAGATTTACAATATACTAGAAGTCTCAGGCATTTTTTTTCCTTTTTAAGGCTTTTTAAAAAAAAGGAAATAGTATTGCTAAGATGATAAAGCAAAAGCTTAGGCGTTTGATGAATTAATGAATCACATGTGGAAAAAACCCATAAAATAGCTACTAAAGTGAGAAAAATGAAAATAAAAAAAGAAAAATGGTTTTGTTAAGTGAAGTGAAACAAAAAGATAAAAACTAAAGAAACCATGCACAATAGTAATCATTTAATGAATGACATGGTTCTAAATGTTTCCCAAGTAACTTCAGAGGGTGAGACGAAAAATAAAACCAAAATAATAACTTGTCAGTTTGAACCCAACTGGTATATACACTTGTATCACAAGGATGGGGTGAGTGGAGAGAGAGGGGGAGGGAGGGAGGGAGACAGACAGACAGACAGACAGAGACAGAGAGAGGAGTGTACATACATATATACATATGTATACAAATATATACATATATATACATATATACATACGATATGTATATAACGTGCAAGCCTGCGGGAGATGCTCCCGTGCTGTGATGCAGTTCCCTAGCTGTCCATAAGAGGGAGCTCTAAGCAAATACTCCCAAATGGGAAAGAGCTGAACTACTTGAGTCTTGCACCAGCCCCACTGACATGCTGAGGGAGCATAGTCATTTAACAGGCTTTAAATTCAGTTTGTTCACTAATGGTGGCTTGGCCCTCACCCACTTATAGAATTTAAGGTGAATGTGATGATATGGAGATAAAGGCTCAAAAATGTCACATTCTATTATGGAACTTCGCAAAAACAATTTTTTAAACTTTAAAAATAAAAGAAAACTTGGTCCCCCTAAAGTGTAAGTTTTACTTAAAACACAATTTGACAGTTTCTTTATGGGGCTCAAATCTTTGAAGAACAAAATAGAAGAAATGATGCCTGCTGTGGCCTAAAGATTGTCATTTTCAGGAAAATTAAATAAAAATGACATTGTTGTATTAGGGACCAAGGGTCCTCCAGGAAGTGATCCCGGGAAAGGCTACTGTCCACTGTACCGGCAGAGAACAGGAGAACCTGGAGGCTGCCCGTACTACTGCTATTTCCATAGGACATATCAACTTGGGACAGTTTCAGACCCAATGCAGCCTTCAACAGCGACTCCCTTCTGTGATCTGAACAGGGAGGGGGGTTGGGGCTTTGTTTTGTCTTCACAGCCCTACAGAGAGGGTTGGGAGTTTATACTTGACATTGGGGGCAGTGCACATACAGACCATGTGGTTGATGTCAGACAGCACGGGGCTTTCAAAAGAGCTCCATGCTTGAAAGACACCGATCTGCACACACAGTCTCCCATTGAAAGCGATCTGCTGCCTTTCAGGGGGCGTCACTGGTCATGTTCAAGGCTCTGTCCTGAGTATCCTGAGGTCACTATCGTAAGAGCACGGAACTAAAAAACTAAGATAAAAGTAGTGACTTAGGTGCTATCCTTTACTGTGACAGAATTGTGAGCACGAGAAATGCAGTGTGCAAGCTTACCACTAACCTGTTTGTCCCCACAGCCCTGGCATGGTTACATACATACGCATTTGTATATGAATCCGGGAAGGGAACTGTGCAAACTTTTTTGTGTGCACAGCCCCAAAACCTAACCCGCATTCAGATGCCAAGTTGTACTACACTAACACAAATGAAAGAGTCGTGAAACTTACTGAACTATCAGAGGTTTATCGGCGAAAATAAAGGGCTTTGCGAGGACAGCGGATATTGCGTGGTGCTTGGCTTTGGACTTTAAAACCAGCCCTCTGTCACCAGGTACCTGGTTTTCCTTCAGCTCCTCTAATTCCCATCTTCCTAAAAGAAAGAAAAGGAAATGAGCTAAAACAGAAGACACGCAGAGCTTCCCACCTCAGCGGTTGCCAGTAGTGATCTTTCCATATGAAAACCAATTATGGGGGGAAAAAAATAAAACCATATCACACAGCAGAAAATAATATCTGAAGTTTGTATTTCCTGTCCTTTCCCCTCTCTGTCCTCATTCCTGCTTCTCCTCTTCCCCTCACTTTTCTCCTCATCCTTTCTCTTCCTTTCTTTCCTCTCCTCTCTTCCTGTTTCCTTCACCCTTTTTTTCTTATTGTCAGAAACTGGGTTCATTTCCTTAGCAAAAACTCAGAAGACTAATAAATAACACGGCAGGTACACTTCTCAAATGGTTGCAATTAAATTTTCTTGACAGACTTTCAATAAACAAGTGATAACATATGGTTTCCCTCATAAAGTCTGGGAATACTGACTTCTGCACTTCCTGGGTGTTCACGTCTCTGAGTGCACCCTCTTGATTAAGAGCAAAGCTTGCCTTGTCCAGAGACTTAAAATAAAATGAATAAAATACAAAAAAAAAAAAAAGAAGAAAATAAACTGAGGTATTTAAAAGTGCAAACGAGACAGAGTACATCCTACACAGAGTAAGCCGTCGGCCCTGGGGGTGACAGCTCACTAGGACGCGCGCAGCACTCTTAAGCACTCATATAGCGGTTCCTGCAGGTACTTAAGTTGCATTTGAAAACTCTCTCCTCACCCAAACCCTTCCCTCCTTGAGCCACAGGCTGGGCGAGCTCCAGGCCAGAAAGCAGCAATGCCCCAGAGAAGCCCTAAGCCAGCAAGCCCTAAAGCTGAGCAGGGGCTCAGGACTGGGATCTGAGCCTTCAAGTTTGAATGTTCCTGCAGTCAGACCATGGGGCCTACACAGGCTGTGAGCCAGGTGGGCTGACTAGCCCCCAAGTTCTGTGTTGGACATCACTCCTTTACTCTTTCAGAATAGAACAAAAAAAGGATGTTAATTTGCATAAAATGTAATCAGCAAAAGATGGTTACTTTGCTACAGTGTTTCAACTTGTAATTACATTTATGGACACATTTAAATCGCTGATGTTTCTATATTTTTTTCTCTTTTTTTTATTTTTTATTATTTTTTTTATTTTTTTATTTTTTTCTCTTAAAAAAAAAAATGCAAGGCTGGGCATGGTGGCTCACGCCTGTAGTCCCAGCACTCAGGAGGCAGAGGCAGGTGGATCACTGTGAGTTCGAGGCCAGCCTGGTCTACAAAGTGAGTCCAGGACAGCCAAGGCTACACAGAGAAACTCTGTCTCAAAAAACCAAAACCAAAACAAACAAAACAAAAACAAAAACAAAAACAAACAAACAAAAAACAAAACAAAACCAAACAAAACAAAAAACAAATGCAACTACCTCAAGTCTTATGATCAAAGCAGCTTGAGTTTTAGTCTGTTGTTTTATATACACTATTGAATTTAAAAACTAAAGGAAGATTTTCAGGGGCTGGAGAGATGGCTCAGAGGTTAAAAGCACCACCTACTTTTTGCAGAAGTACTGAGTTTGATTCCCAGCAACCACATGGTGGTTCATAACATCTATAATGACATCTGGTGCCTTCTTCTGGCTTGCAAGCACACATGCAGACATAACACTGTATACATAATAAATAAATCTTTAAAAAAAGAGAGTTTTAGGAGCAACACATTGTTGTACATGCCTGTAAACACACCATCACTCCAATGGCTGAGGCAGGAGAATTGCATGCTTGAAGGCAGCTGAGGCTACATAGAAGACCTATCTTAAAAATAAGTGAGGTGGGTGTGGTAGCGCACGCCTTTGATCCTAGCACTGAGGAGGCAGAGGCAGGCGGATCTCTGTGAGTTCGAGGCCAGTCTGGTCTACAAAGTGAGTCCCGGAGAGCCAGGGCTACACAGAGAAACCCTGTCTCCAAAAACCAAAACCATAAAAATAAATAAACAAAATAAGTATTTGCAGGTTTCCCTAAAGCTTCCTCCACATTGTGTAAGATATTTTTCTAGAACATTTGACTTGGCTCTTCTTAAAGACTGTGAAGTTCTTAAACACAATGCTTAAGGTCAAAGCTTCTGCTTGATAGTAAGTAATATGGGGCCTATCTGGATCTATTTCACGCAGCGTATTCCTTGGACTCATTGTCTCTTTGAGGGGACGAATTCTCTAAATGGCTTTAGATTGGTCTGTGCATGTGTTCCTTTGGGGTGCACACACATGTGGAGGCAACTGGGATTTGCTGGGGTGGAGACTGTTTTGAGCAGAGGGAGGCAAGCAGGCATGGACTTTATCTTAACCAACTACGGAAGCCGTGAGCGGGAGACTGACATCTGAAGCCCAGCACACGCTCTGATGTAACTGCTTGCAGAGCCTGATGTCTAGACTGTGTGCTTCAGGGTGTGAGGACGTCCTAGACAGTGGAATTCCCCTCCTGGTCGCTCAGAGCAGAGGCCGACCTGCCTTTTGGATACATGATGGTTGAGGAGGTTGCTTTTAGACCAGAAGGGGGACATTCTTTTGTCATTCTCTATGGTGGTCCTTCCAGGGAAGAAATGATGACCCTGAAAGACTTCCACAGGCAAGCCAGGGGACGGCAGCATCAGGGATCCTGTGGACATCACGTGAGGCCTGGAGCTGTGGGCCACAGTGCTGACCACAATCTTACAGTGCTCATTAATGCTCCTCTGCTCTTGAGCTGGGAGTGCCCAAGCTTGAGGTGAAAGGTCCAGAACAGCACAGTCAGTGCAAGCGAGCTCACTGGGGCCAAAGGCCAACCATGACCTAAGAGTCAGACAGCCTGCTCAAGCGGGGACTCCCTGAGACACCAAAGAGGCAGAGGATGAAACTGGACGTTGCATTGTGAGGCAGAGTGGCACATCTGGCCAACATAATTTAACAAACATATAATCTCAAAGGCTAGTGAACATGGCATGTGGCTATCTAATATTTAAATAAGTATTTTACCATCATATATAGAAATTTCTGAATCCATATCATCCTTCTTTGCTCTTGATAAGACCCACCTGTAAATAAAGGCGAAGATGGATATTTGCCATTAAAATAGGATTTACAAGTTATAGATAAAATGCGTGTAAAGATACAAGTGGTTGTTACCCAATGCAGTCTGTTTTTATTCAAAATGAGTTAGTATTAAGAAGTGAATCTGTTAATCCTGCCTTTGCATAACCGCAGGAAGCTGGGGCTCAATCAGCTTGAATTTACCGACATTGGGTAAGCATGCATGCCAGACCTAGAATTCTCACTGGGAAATGAGGATGGATCTAGATACTAGGCAGAGGCTCTGGAATACAGTAATCAGTATGAATTGACCGTCACGGATACGCAGACCATCACCGTGGCTGCAACAGCAGCTCAAAGCTGTCTCGTGACTCTCCACTGTTAATATATACCCGAGAATACAAGGAAATGTTGTGTGTGCCTTTGCATTCCGAACTTGTATCTTTGTATAAATACGTAGCTTTAAATTACCCCATGAAGTCACAGGAGCGCTAATTCTCATAGACCAGTAGCTTCAGAAAACCCATCAAATTGAAGAAAATGCAGGAATACTCACCCGGCCAGATTTCCACTGTCAAATGTTTCTGTAAAATAGACTTCTCCTTTAGGTTGAGGTGTCTTATATTTAATAGTCTAAAAAAGAGATTAAAAAAAAAGCTAAAGATATTTATTTTTGCAAATATCTAAAGTCATTCTGCTAGTTCTGAACCTAGCACACAGTGCATATGGGCAAGAGAGGTCCGGGGAGGCATGGGGTCTGGTTGCAAATGTCATGTCTTAGGAATGTCATAATGAAACCTGTTGTTTTGTTCAGCTGATGCCCAGTAATACATGTTTAATGATTGCCCCACTTCCTGTCGCCTCACCAAATAAGGTCACATGTGGTGAGCAGTCGTGTTGATTTCTTAAGCTATGCCCTTCCAAAGACCCCTGGAGTAGGGAAGGTGTCTGGTCCAGCTCTTGGAACTTTAAGCATTGCTTTGTAACATCACAGAACTGGTTTCAAAAGAAACCCCTTCTCAGGATTGAAATTTAATGGGACAAGCACAATAGTCATTGCAGACAGATAATAACATTTATATTTGCATAGTAAAAACCCAATAAAGATAAGAGGAAGCAAAGGAGTCTGTCTGGGAAAGCTTCCTATTACTTCTCTGGGCCCTTTAAAGGGAGGCTGGCATAAGAGGATGGGTACTTTCTAGTCAACACAATATTAGATGTGAAGGCATCAGTGTGCAGACTGCAGAGCAGTGGTTCTCAACCTGTACATCACAAGTCCTTTGTGGGGATGGAGTCGAGCGGCCCCTTCACAGGGATCAGCTAAGACTATCAGAAAACACAGATATTTATATTATGATTCATACCAACAAGAAAAGTACAGCTATGAAGTAGTAACAAAACAATTTTATGTTTGGGGGTCATCACAACATGAGGAACTGCATTAAAGGACTGCAGCCTTAGGAAGGTTGCGAACCACTGCTCTAGGGGATGGCCAAGGCAGATACACCAAAATCTCTGTAAAGTTCTGCAGGCTCCTGCCAGCCACCTTCTCAGAACATACACCTTAGCAGCGCAGATGCAGAGTCCTGGCTCAGCCCAACTAAAGCCTACTTTGTCACCCTTTCCTTTTCAAATCCATCCTCCTTGCATGCGTTTTCTTTTCTTTTTTTCTTTTTGGTTTTTCAAGACAGGGTTTCCCTGTGTAGTCCTTGCTGTCCTGGACTCACTTTGTAGACCAGGCTGGCCTCGAATTCAGAGATCCGCCTGCCTCTGCCTCCCGAGTGCTAGGACTAAAGGCGTGCACCATCATGCCCTGTGTGTGCATTTTCTTCCCATAGAGAAATAAACAGTGGTGGCGCACACCTTTAATCCCAGCACTGGGGAGGCAGAGGCAGGCGGATTTCTGAGTTCGAGGCCAGCCTGGTCTACAGAGTGAGTCCAGGTCAGCCAGGGCTACACAGAGAAACCTTGTCTTGAAAAAGCAAAAAACCAAAAGCAAACAAACAAAAACAAGAGAGAGAGAAAGAGAGGGAGGGAGGGAGAGAATCATGGTACTTTCCATTTTGTCTGGAAAAGACTAGTATTATCAGAGCCAAAACTAAAGGCCTTTGTCTTTGCTAAAGAACTTGGTCCTCTTTAACCAGTGAACTCCTGTTTTGGTAGCCAACACTTCCCGTGCTATTGAGCACAAGTAGATTAAGTGTCAAACACACAGTTTGGCTGTGTGCAGGCACTCTGTGGAACACAGCTGGGGGAAATATTTTCCTGTCCATTGAGAGGAGGAAGACTGTGAGAGGGGAAGGAGATGCATCTTGAGGGATCTGTCACTCCTATGACCATGGAAAGAACAGCTTATCACTCACTTCTCAACCATCTTACCCCTGAGGAAGGCTCATCTTCTTTAATATCACTCTCTTCTGAGTTTTCGCTGACGTCTTCCACCTCAACACCATCATCCATAAAGTCTGCACTGACCGTGATGAACAGAAGTCCCAAGCATAGCCCAACACCTTGGAAATGCATATTGATTCTCTGTGAAATTAAAAACAGTCACTGGAAACTGAGGCAAGGATGCCCTGGGGCAGGAACCATTAGAAGAAATAATTTCTCCTTTGTTCTAGGATGCTCTAACCACTAACAGCATTATTTAAAGTCAGCCTGGAACAAGGAAAACACCAACTTCTAACTTTCGTCTCCAGGTTTTTTTCCAAAGTCAAAGAGCTAATGCATAAAAATACAAAGATGTCAGCACCAGTGTCGATGATATGCAAATAATATGCTGATTCCTTGAAAAGAAAGAAAATGATATCATGATCTCTAAATTTTCACTTATATTATCTCACATAATGTAGCTTTGAATATATACAAAATTGGACATTTTATAATTATGAAGCTAGAGTTGACTTATATCTAAACAGCAAAACTAAGGGATTTTTAAATCATACATTTACAAAATAGTGCTTTGCCAAAATAAAATCTCATGCTGTAGCAAGCTGTCTGCTGAGGACCACGATCTTTTGAACTCATCGTCCCTGTAATTCCATCATCATCACCTCATTATCTGACCACAAGTCTCTTCAAACAGCGTATAACAGCAGTGTTCAAGAGGAGCAACTGCCAAGTGCAGCCTGCTGCCCTCTTTGCACAAGTGCTTGGCTTATCTACCAGCCGACCTCCAAATGAGTACTGTTGGGGCTAAAGCAGTTCTGCGCCATGGATTCAAAAGCAGTCATACACTAGCACGCCCTCCTGCTCCTCCTCCATCTATGCCACTCTTTCCCCACAGCTAACAACAACACGGGGAAATGTTTAAAGTTGATTCTTAGAATGCTAAGACTTTCCAGAAAATAGACAGCGAAAGACTAATATGGTCTACATAAGAGATG
>OU015753.1:41593673-41609818 GCA_907169655.1 Acomys percivali
GCCCACCACCCAGCATGCCCACCACCCAGCATGCCCACCACCCAGCACGCCCACCACCCAGCATGCCCACCACCCAGCATGCCCACCACCCAGCATGCCCACCACCCAGCATGCCCATCACCTAGCATGCCCACCACCTAGCACGTCCACCACCTAGCACGCCCACCACCTAGCATGCCCACTACCCGGCATGCCCACCACCCAGCATGCCTACCACCCAGCATGCCCACTACCCAGCATGCCCATCACCTAGCATGCCCATCACCCAGCATGCCCATCACCTAGCATGCCCACCACCCAGCATGCCCACTACCCGGCATGCCCATCACCTAGCATGCCCACCTAACATACCCATCACCCAGCATGCCCATCACCTAGCATGCCCACCACCTAGCATGCCCACAACTTAGCATGCCCATCACCTAGTATGCCCACCTAGCTTGTCCACCTAGCATGGCCATCACCTAGCATGGTCACCTAGCATGCTCACCACCAAGCATGCTCACCACCCAGGATGCCCACCACCTAGCATGCCCACCTAGCATGCCTAGCATGTTCACCACCAAGAAACAAAGCAAAAATAGTTAGCACAGTCTCACTGGTCCCCTGGGGTGTCTGGTGACTAAATTCACTAAGAGAGTACTTGTGGAATGAACAATTTTTATCCCTCAGCCTTCATTAGGGACCAACCTTTCTGACAGCTATTACTGCCTTGTCACTCGTCATTTCTACGCTGGCTAACCCCTGCCTTCTTGCAAGCTGGGTGTTTTCTAAAAATGCTTTAAATTCTTAAATTTAAGACTTCTAAAAAATTCTTAAATTAGACCCTACTTTAAAAATGTTCTACTTCTTCCAAGACTCATTCTGTCATTCTGAGTATTTGCCATATATGTGTATCATATATATATTACACACACACACACACACACACACACACATATATATACTTTAATTCTGTATATGTGTGTTTCTCCTGTATAGTTATGCGCATGTACGTGTGGGTACCACAGAAGGCCAGAAAGGGGCATCAGATGCACCGGAAGTCGAGTTACAAGTGGTTGTGAATATCTGATACCATCTAATATCAGTGTTGGGAACTGAATTCAGGGCCTCTGCAAGAACAGTGTGTGTTCCCCCCAGCCCCCACCCCCACAGCCCCCCAGACAAGGTTTCTCTGTGTAGCCTTGGCTGTCCTGGACTTGCCAGGCTGGCCTCGAACTCACAAGATCCACCTGCCTCTGCCTCCTGAGTACTGGGATTAAAGGCGTGCACCACGACGCCAGGCTTGAACAGTATGTGTTCTTAACCACTGAGCCACCTCTCCAGCCCCAGCAGTTTCCTTTTTAACACACTCACACTCCTGTACACCGATGGGTTTATTACTTAGGATTGTTGCCTGCATACAGCTCTATGGCGGACTGAGGTGACATCATCGCACGACTGAGGTGACATCATCGCGCACCTCGGGAGTGATCTTTGAAAACTCCGTATGATTCTTTCACGAAGCTTCAGAGGCTCAACTACAGAAAGACGGAATTCAAAAGCTTCCTGCCCTTGATACCATGTCACTAAGTGACTAGCACTGTTGTTCAAAAGACAACTGAACCAGTCCACTGCTCTGGGCTTCTTGTCACCCATGAACTGAAAGGGTTGAGTGACATAGCTGAAGTCCTATCAAAGCTGGTGGCTCTTATTTTCTAATTACACAATTAAGAATGACAATTTATTAAGCATCAAAACAAGCCCTGAAGCTAATTTACAGCACCCATCGGTGCCTGCATAGCTATCAACACGCTCCGCCACTTACACACGACAAACCAACCTGACCAACTAGAAAAACAAGAGAGTTTAGGGGGAAAGAGCAATGTGACTGGATGACCAAACCAACAAACTGTGGACTAGAAAGTGATCTAGATCACAATTACCAAAATTTACATCTAGAGAGATCTAAACATTTTAGGGCAAGCAAACAAACCAAACCAAACATCAACTAATCTTCAGAGCTGTCTTCCCATTGATGGCATGGTTCTGCCTAATTTATTTCTCTTTATACTTTCTTTCTGTCTCCAGCTCCCAACTTCCTAGCTGTTTGCTTTTTAACCTCAAACAAACTCCCGCAGAGCCTCTTCTTCCAGGGTCGGGCAGATGCCACTTCAATTCAGTTAAAGTATCTGATTGATAGTAAACAGGCTTTCGAGATAATGAGTCTCTAGTCATTAAGGTGTCGCTGGATTCAACACACTCCTTTCCACTCCCCAGAGGCGTCCACTAGGCTCCACCCAAGTGTCTAGGGAGTGGTCAGGATTCTCTAGCTACCTTCTCCGAGTCGGTGGGGGTGGGTGGGGTGAGGGCAGAGTGGGGGTCCTTTCGGCTTCGTTGTAGAGGTAGGCTGAATATGAGGAGCCCACGCTGGTTTTGTTTGCGTTTTCTAGAAAAGAGCGAAGAACTCCCCTGGGAGAGTGGGCAGAGGCTCCGTGGAACCGGGCCACAATGGCAACCGCAGCAGTGACAACGGGATAACGGACTCGAGGGGCGCCAAGCTGGACGGGGCACCCGGCCTTCCCCGGCGTCGGCGAAGCAGGTGGAGGACCCACGGGACTCGGGGTGGCGACTCTCTCCACCCAGGGCTGATCTCCACCGAGGCTGGCAAAGCCCACCCAAGAGTCTAGCTCTCTGCACACCCGTCCCTGAACTGAAGCTCCAGCCTCACCTGGCCGCACCCTGCTGAGCCATCTAGTCTCAGAACAGAGCGCTGCCCGGCATCCGGACCCGATTCCTCACCGCGGCCCCAGAGAACAAGCCGCGGACAAGCGGCCCGCGGTCCACACACCTGTCCTGCGGGTTTGCGTCCAGCAGCGGCAGCTCAGGTGTCCGACTGGCCGCTACTCGGTCCCCGGCGTCTCCCCAGACTGATCCCGCCGGCAGCCGCCCAGCAGCGACTGCTAACTGCGCGTGCGCGAGCGGCCGCGCCGGAGGATGCTGTGGCGGTCCCGGGGCGCGAGCCGCTAGCTCAACCGCCGCTCGGGACCCATCCGCCGCGCGGCCGCCCTAGGGGATGCGATCCTCCCAACGTCAGTAGCTCTCTGGAGCTCCAGCTGCTGACTCTGAAGACTGCTCTGTTCTTCGGGTCGAGCCATAATTAGCTTCCAGATGAATGGATGGTCTAATTTAGTTTGGCTTTAAAAAATATGTATTTTATAGTCTCCCCTCCCCGCCCCGCCCGCCTTCGCTGTTTTGTTCCGTGGCAAAGAGGTCTTATCTAGCCCAGGCTGGCCTCAAACTCGTGTGGTCAACGATGACCTTAAACTTCTGATTTTCCTTCCTCTACTTACTGACTTTTGGAAATCCAGACTTGCCCTACTACATTGTTTATGCAGTAGTGGGGATCCAAACCCAGTTGGTGCAGGCTAGGCAAGTTCTGTATTAGTTGAGCCACTTAAGTTTTACCTTAATCACATTTTTAAATGAGTGTCAGTATAAGATTTGCCAAATTTCATATGTTAGATATTTTTCCCTGTATTTCTGCTTTTAACAGTTGAGTGCTCTTGGTGATCAGTCGGGAAGCTACCTATTTCACATATGCTTAGGACATGTTATATGTTAACATTTTAAATGAAACTATGTATTTTCATTCTGGCAATATTAATAATTTGCCATAGACACATAATTGGCTTTATTAATTTTATTAACACTCCATGAAGGTGTTACCGGCTTGCTTTCCCTTCCTTTCTTATGCTTCTAATTTTGTGTAGTGTTTGTATCAAGTATTAATTGGTGTGACCAAACTTTGAGTCTGTGTTAATGTTCTGTTTTCTGCCCTATACATCTCCACTCATGAATCCATCCTGTCTAAGCATAGATTCATAGATTCTGTGTTTTATCCAATCACCATGCTCAGATTCTGCGGTACCCAAATTGCCCTAGCTTTACCTGAAGGAGGTGTGTTCAAGCTGCCTCTCGTGGTGTGTATCTGCAGGCTGCGTCTGCATTCCTGCCAGAGTTGCTGGATTAAAATCCCTCTGCAGTCTGAACCTTTCGGGTGGCCGACCAACGCTCTCGTAGTTGTTTAATATCAGGTAGTGTCTTATGTATTACTAAATCTATTCTGTTGTTTGAATTGTCTTGTATTTTCACAAGCAGCGAAGGATGGGAAGTACACATCAACGAAGTAAGCCTGCATCATCACAGTATCCCTTTCCCCTGAAGGACCTTGGATTTTCTATGAGGTTTTACGCCTGAGCTCCATCTCCAGCCTCTTTCATGTGTGTATGGGAGACATGCCGATTTTTTTCAAATATCTTTCCAGCTTCTATGAAGTAATAAAATGTTCTTTCTGAAACCCATTTATTCAATGTAATGAGTTTCCTAACAGGTCCCAGGGTTCCTATATCTTGGATGTAAATATCAGGACATGGTTTGCTGTGCTCTTGATGAAGCTTGGACAGTTAATACTGCACAGAGGAACTTTGGACCAGTTAGCATTTGCTAATAGGCAGTGTGTGTGTGTGTGTGTGTGTGTGTGTGTGTGTGTGTGTGTGTGTGAGAGAGAGAGAGAGAGAGAGAGATCATTTTATCATCCAGATTAAATATCTTTACATTTACACCATTAAAGAATTTAGAAATTTGCTGTGATCTGAAACTTTTTTAGAAATAATGGACTATAACCTGGGTTTTTAAAGCTTTGCCTTATTTGTGGGAGACCTGTGGGTTCAATTCTCAGAGCCAAGAAATATCCAATGAGTTGAATTCTCTTGTACCATTGTGTAATCACCTGGAGTTGGTGGGTGCTTTGCACCTTTTACCTTTCAATAACTTTCCTTGATTTTTTTCTATAAAAACTCTCTGGTTTAAGGTATATGTTTGGCATTCATTTTAATGAACTCTCTCTCTCTCTCTCTCTCTCTCTCTCTC
The DNA here is from genome assembly GCA_907169655.1 of Acomys percivali. Classification (NCBI taxonomy): domain Eukaryota; kingdom Metazoa; phylum Chordata; class Mammalia; order Rodentia; family Muridae; genus Acomys; species Acomys percivali. The sequence goes on from OU015753.1 coordinate 41,598,585, forward strand.
TCTCTCTCTCTCTCACACACACACACACACACACACACACACACACACACACACATACACACATTTTATCTGGACTTAGAGATACCTAACATCAGCAAAACAGAACTCAGCTCATACAAAAGACTTCATCATTAATGGTAGAAGTGGCTACTAAAATCAACAAAGCATCTAAATTTGGATGCTAACAGTATTTTCAAAATATTTCAAAGGAAAAAAATAATGTTCTCAGGAAAAATAGCTGCCCAGATTTGAATGCCCACTACTTGTTCACTCTTGTCATAATTCAGTCACAGTAGGGGATGTTAAGTACACAGCTTTCCACACTATGTTACTAGAAGGTGTCTCTGTCCCCCTCCACAAGAACAAAGAGACGTCATCACTGTATTACTATGCAAATATTGCTACATTGCCTGCCACTTCATAGACTCTGCTAAAGCTTAGATCTGGAACGTTCTTGTAAAGGTCCACATGTTGCAGGTATGTGAGATGACAGACAGGAAAGCAAATGCACAAAGAGATGAGAATGAAAGCTTGGTCCAGATTGACTTGGTCAGCCTGGGTCAGGCAGTCCACTGTAGGCATATCTAAACACAGCGGGTCTCCAGGCAGCAACGACTGGATAATCGTCCCAACATCAGGCGCACAATGGGATACCCAGTCATCAGAGAACTATAGGGACTGCTGGCAGAGGGCCAAGGAAAGGGAAGCCGTCCTCTGTTCACCTGTCTCTTCACTTCTGCTAATATTTTCGCTGTTAGCAAAATGGGCATAATCCGGTCTATTCCACATAACCCTTTATAAACAGGCCTTAGCAGAGCAAGCTCTCACTGTCTCCTGTCACAGCTGTGCCTTTTATCCCCCTGGCAAATGGCATTTCAATTCTGCAGTGAAAAAAATTAACGTGCAATACAGTCATTAGACACAACAGTGTTAGTTTTGGGTTAATCCTTGTGTTTTTTTTGTTTGTTTTGTTTACAAAGTCTCCCCAGCTTCCTCTCCCTCTTGGGACATCTCCTTTGGATGGATTTTCTCTAGAATTCTTTCAGGCTTTCATATGTATCTGACTAGCCACAGTGGCAATGCTTTCTACCATGCCTTATGTCATGATCACCTTTTTTTTTTTCTTTAAATAGTGCTGAGGCAAATGTGCACAGACGGGAGAGATAGCTCAGTCACCTGGCCAAATTGATCAACTCCAGGTACCAGTAAGAGAATTGTTTAAAGAAAAAAAAGCTGTGAAGGAATGCCACACAAAGGTGATTTCTGGCCTCCACATGAATGTACGTATATGAGCATGCACACTTGCACATATAACGATATGGGCATCTGCCTACACACAAGCATGCACATGTGTGCATGTGCATGTATATTTATATATATAGAACATTAAGACATAATATTTGGTTAAATTACAAAAAAATCATCATTCATCACCTGGCAGTGGTGGGGGTTCTGTATCCAGCCGGCTGGTCCAGGCACTGCTTGCTTCCAGATGGGAGCAGGGGACCTCAAGGTCAAAGGTCCCATTTCTCTCTCAGGAGCAGTACTCAGGGCAAGGCCCCTGGGCTAGGAGAGGCTCTGGGTCCCACCCAGGGAGGTGGAAATGAGTTTTCCACAGTTACAGTTAACTTGTTTAGAATGAGGTTGCTGGTATCAGAAGGCAGTGGAAACTCAGGAGTTCCAAAAGCCCATGTTGATACCAAAAGAGTTCCAGCCTTTTGTTAAGCTGCCATGCTAAGCGTGGCAGAGGATGTGGACGGGCCCCTGAAACAGGCCAGAAGGCAGGTGAAGTGAGATGCAGGCCCAGCAGATGCATCGCAGCCGTCAGTACTGCTCTCTCCATGATGGAATGGGCTTCGGCAGCTGCCAAGGCAGCTCCGCCACTGTTGTCAAGGCCCTTGTGTCCAGTGACAATTCTTCCCCAGAATAAGCGAGTCTCAGATGGTTGAGGTGGTGGAATGCAGTGAGAGAGCAGCCAACCTTTATTCCTGAATCAGAGATTTATAAACCTTGGGCAGTAGGGAGGGGCTTGAGGGTGAATGAGTTTGATTTGCTGGGGCTAGAGGTACCAGGGACACTTAATCCACATGTAACAAAACAGCCCTGTCATAAGAAGGAAAAGCAGTACTTAATTATCTTTTGGGTGGTGGAGAATTTCCAGGTACAGTTAACTTAGGTTGTGGCTGGGCAGTGGTGGCACATGCCTTTAATCCCAGCACTTGGGAGGCAGAGACAGGCGGATTTCTGAGTTCAAGACCAGCCTGGTCTACAAAGTGAGTCCAGGACACTCAGGGTTCCATAGAAATAAGAATTACCTCATATTGTTCGAAATATATAAAGTAAATGGAATATTTTACTATTGAATGCCTACCTTAAGAGATGCCTATAAGAAACTGATGGATGAGGTAGGTAAAATATTGTAAAGACTAAAAGGACTTAAACACCAGCGAACTCTGTACCCAGCAATTAGGAATGCTTTTTAAAAGGCACTTTTTAATTTACAAAATCAACATCTATAAAAAACAAGTGAATGCAATGTTTGAAAAGGCATGCCCAGAGACCACACATCCTGTTTTTGTTTTTTGTTTTTTAAACTGGTACACACTGTTCAAACCTATATTTCAAATTTGGAAATGCATATTTGCAAGCAACAATACAAAAGCATTCATGAAGAATGCATAATCTCTCAAGAGGCCACACATTCTTGTGTAAGTCATGGAACAGTCCAATTCACAAGAGTCCTTAGATATCACACAAATCAACTCATCCTAAGAGCAATGCAATCAGAAACCAGTGCAGAAAAGATGGAAACTAAACACTCCCAAACCATTCATGGATCCAACTGTGGGGATTTTAGAGATGACGATCAGAAATAGTGTGTGATGATCATTGATTCGCGTGGCATTCAGCGGTAGGTTTCCAGCTGAAATGCACTTAAGAGGCCAGGAGACAGGGTGGTACAACGGGGCCCTGGCTGGGTCAAATCTTTCTCTTTAGATGTCTTTGCCAAAGGAATTACCACATGCGCATCGGTTCCCATAGAGCGTGTCGGTGACAGCAGCACACTGCTGAGCGTTAGCTATTTCTGGGTGATATAAAGTAAAATGGATGCTTTGCTGTCTAAGTCAATAAAATACAGTACTTAGATGTTAGGGGCTTCTCTCATTTTGTCATTTTAAACACTTTAGACTAAAATGTCACTGGCAAAGTTTCTATTTTTGTCATGTAATGTACTCAAATACTCATTGCTTTTTCCTCTTCTAGATAACTTATCTATTTCCACTCTTCCGATTTCTGAAAGATACCGTTAGAACCAACATATCAGAGAATCAGGTGTGACAAAGTTTCTTCTTGTATGTTTATTATCTTCAGTATTCCTGAAATAAAAGCAAGAATCTCATAACATCTAGAAAGAATCTTATAATTAATTAGTAAGGATGCAGTCATTTTAATGGTAATTTTTGATAACATTCAGTTATTGTGTTCACTTCAATATCATCACGCCACCACCTCCTTGAAGCAGAAAAGATAACTGGGCACCAACAAAACCTATAATTCATCACTGCATTAGTAGGTGATGCCAATTTCAATGTGCTCATATTGTCAAATTCTTGAGTGCAAATTCATCTGCAGGGCTCCTGGGAAACGGTATGTGTAAATGATCATCCCAGCTAAAGAACCGCTGTGGGCTGTGTGAGACACTTTAGTAAGTTCCACTAGCCAGAAGAGAGACCATGGGAAGGGCAGGAGCCTTTGGAGCAGAGAGAAAAGAAGATTACCAATGCAGGTGACAGCAAGAGGGGGTGAGAGTGGGGTGGGGGTGGGGTGGGGGTGGGGTTGTTAGGGAGAAATGGAGGGTGGGGTTGCAGTGGGATCAGGGCTCAGGTTGAGGGGAGGTAGGGAGGAGGGATAAGGACAACAAATATGCATATAAATGCCACAGTTAACCCATTACTTAGTATGCTAAAAGCTCCTCAAAAGAAAAAAAAATTAGGAAAACCACACTTTATTCTATTTATTTATTTATTTTGATTATTTGAGACAGGGTCTCTCTGTGTAGCCTTGGCTGTCCTGGACTCGCTTTGTAGACCAGGCTGGCCTCAAACTCACAGAGATCCACCTGCTTCTGCCTCCCAGAGTGCTGGGACTAAAGGCATGTGCCACCGTGCCTGACTCTTATTTTTTTTTATAATTAAAAATTTAAATACATCTATGCAAGTGTCAGGGTAACCAAGAGTGAAAGCATTCATGATAATCCTTTTATAATAATTTATAAAAGTCAGAGATTAGCCGCACATGGTAGTGCACGCCTTTAATCCCAGCACTTGGGAGACAGAAGCAGGTGAATCTATGAGTTTGAGGCCAACCTGGTTCACAGAGTAAATTCCAGGACAGTCAAGGTGACACAAAGAAACCCTGTCTCAAAAAACACATACATATATAGTGAAGTTCAATATATATATATACATATATATATATATGTATATATATATATATTTCTAATGAAGTGTAAAATTTTAATTATCATATTAAGTAAAACAATATAATTGAGTTTTGTGTAATTGCGGGAATAATTGCGGGAAAAACAGGTCATAATGGGATAAAAATATCATGGCTACTTTGGGGGAAATAGTTTTTCACTCCTACATTCTAAGGGAACATTTCATATCATATATATATATATATATATATATATATATATATATATATATATATAAAATGCACACAGCACATCCATTCAGACCTGGCTCAGCAGTTAGAGGGAGGACTGCTCTTCCAGGGGACCTGAGTTCGAGTCCCAGCACCCACATCAGAAGACTCGCCATCACAGCTATCGGTTTCTCCAGCTCTGGAGGCTCCACAGGGACCTGCACTCAGGCCTGCCCATGTACCCACTGTAAAGTCAGTTACTGTGCTCAGCACGTGATGATGCCCGCCAGCAATCCCAGCCCTCTGGAGACAGTGACAGAGGGATTGCAACCTGAGGCCAGCCTGGGCTCCAAAGTGGGACCTTGTCTCAAACAACAATAAAATCGCTGCACAGAAAGAAAACGCTTTTCACACAAACACATTAACCGATTATTTTTTTAAAAGCACTTGGCTTGACTGACAACCAAAAAGCACACTCCCTTTTGAGTATTTTGTAGCAATTTAAAGAAGTTACTATTCCATTAACACAAAAGGAAAAGGTTTTGTTATACACATATTATAGAATATTTATTAAATTTGAAGGTCTAGTCAAAATTCAAACAATTTAAAAATTTAAGGTTCATCATAAAAGGACATGATAATGATTTTTTGTGATACAAGCTAGGAGACTAGACATAAAATGATTTTCTTAATAAAACTATGCTGTAGATCTATTGTACATTTGTTAGACATATTAAGGATTGGGAACTTACTTCATATAAAACTTTTTGAAACATTTGACTAATAAACATTAAGGGAACTCTAAAAACAAATTTGAACCCATATAAGATCTTTCTACAATGTGAAAGGAACAGCCATCTGATTATTGTGCAGACAGATCAAATTTGTATACTCACTTTATTACTGAAGGCTTAATTGAAAAGATATAGAATGTAGTCTCTTATTCAGTATAATTGGAGAAAATCTGATTCTTGCTGTACCCTTTTTCCCAAAAATGAGTCTGATAATTTTTAAAGAAGTTGTGAGATTTGGGGAAATCCTAGTAAAAAGCATCCTGTTAGGAATGTAAAAAAAATAAAATTAATATAATCACACTTAGTAAAGGGCTAAATTGCTACTTATGCCTATTTTATGTGTTGTGAACCATAAAGTAAAAATACCAAGATTATGAAATCTAAATATGAGATATTATATACCTATTCATATTAGTCCATCATGAATTTACTGAGTTTAGATTAAAATATACCAGGCTATATATATATATATATATATATATATATATATATATATATATATATAATGTAAGGGGGAAATGCTATTATAACCCCACCAAAAATGAGACCACAGAGACAGGTCCCCTGCTGTGCATCTGCTGCTTTGCTTTATGTATATGATGGTGTTATCCTTTGCATACTGAGTCACAGCAGATCCCTTTGGTTGTTTCAGGATCTTCTTTGTCTGATCTTAGTCTTAGCTGGCAGCTGGAGGCCAACACTGACAGTCCACATCATCTTCCCTGTGATGAGTGGAGTAGGAGAGAGAGAGAAAAGGGCAGGATAGATGTGTGCGCTTCCGTTTTGGTTGACAAATAATCCATGTAATTATTTCCTTTGTTGTCTGATGACACTAAAGGCAGAGATGCCAATGATGTTCCAGTGGTAAAAGAAGCCTTCCGGGTGACTTAAATTTTATAGATGGAGAAAGCTACAAGGAGCACAGGGGCTTCCCTAGGGCTGCACAACCACTTTGCAGCTATGATGATGATGTTACTGTGGTTCCTGTCAACATCCCACAAAAGCATATGTATGAAGCTTTGGTCACTAGGCTCCGACACTGTTAGAGAGTAGTGAAACCTTTAAAAGATGGACCATAAGGGAAAGAATTTTGATTCCTGGGACTGTACCCATCTTTGTATGCTCAGTTTCTCTGCCCTGTGTTTGCATCATCTTGAAGCATTGGGCCACCACAGACCGGAAGCAAGAGGGTTGAGCAAGCCCAGGCTGACCCTTAGGGAACTGTAAGGTGAAACAAACCCTTTCCTCATGGCTGCCTCAGATATTCTATCCCAACAACAATAACACTGTTTCTAAAACTGACTTAAAATACACTGTTTCTAAAACTGATGTAAAATTTAAGAATGATTAAACACTAAACAATGCTGATTTTTTTTTTAACCTAGCCAATAGTGGTATAAATAAAAATATTGCTTACATTTGTAAAGACTTTCTATTTCTGAAATATTATTGCTAAAGAGTTTGAATTTTAGACTTAAAATAGTGACAGCTGTGTTTTGTTTTGTTTGTTTGTTTGTTTGTTTTGGGTTGGGTTTTTGAGATAGGGTTTCTCTGTGTAGCCCTGGCTATCCTGGGTCTCCCATTGCAGAGCATGCTGGCCTCACTGAGCTCCACCTACCTCTGCCTCCTGGGATTAAATATTTGTGCCACCACTGTCCAGAACCTCCTCTTTTCTAGATTCACCAAGGCTACACTGCCGAAGGGTTGCAGGATCTTACCTTGAGGTACTGTATCCGTCCGGGGAGCGATGAGCGAGTGCCCACGTGCTGGAACAGAGACGGTCTGTACTGAATTTGCACTTCCTTCTTGCGCTTGAGACAGGCTTTCTGGGGAAAGGTAAGCAGCCGTCTTCACAGGGACCCCACACAACGTTCTACTGCACTTACTGTCCTCAGGATCTTTTAGATCCATTCCATTCTAGAGTTCTGTGCTAATATTTAAAATCTGGCACGAAATATTCAGCTCTGGGCCTTCCTACACAAGGATAGCCCAGCAGAAGAGATGAGATAGGACGGCTTCGTGGAAACATGTGGTTTCATGAACTCACACAAGCTACATTCTACTGGTTTTTTTTAAAAATCTCATCTTTCTCTCTGCCTTAAAAGTAGATTTCTTTTTTGGTTGTAGTTGTGGTTTAATTTTTTTAGACATGATCTCATTACTCTGTAGGCCTGGCTGTACAAGAACTTATTATATAGCCCATACTGACTGTGAGATCAGGACAATCTCCCTACCACAGCCCACTGAGTGCTGAGATTGTAGGCCTGAGCTACACAACCAGCTCTTCTCTCTTTTCATTTCAATAGCTTAGATGATTTCTTTGGGTGGGTGGGTGGGGCTATTTACCTGTCTATACAATTCTGCCAGAGCACACATTATCACACAGCTTTGTCTTCCCATACTCATTAACTCTAAATCAAACTATATTCTCCAAAATCTCTTCTTAAATAGAAAAAGGATTGGATTTGATTAACATACAAAGTCTATACTATATTTGATGGAAAGTGGTTTAATCTCCATGAGGACATAAAATGGGTGCCCACACCACCACTGCTGTCCAAAACAAAACAGAACTAAGGCATGGCCCAGGATAGAGGATGGGACTAGCTTGTGTCAAGCCCTGGGTCCCATCCCCAGGATCCTAAAAAGCAACAAAAACATTTCAAATGATCATGACCACTATTTAAGGATCATGTTATATCATTTATATAATTTAAATTCATAAAAATGAACCTCACAGCCGGGTGTGGTGGCACAGGCCTTTAATCCCAGCACTGGGGAGGCAGAGGCAAGAGGATCACTGTGAGTTTGAGGCCAGCCTGGACTACAAAGAGAATCCAGGACAGCCAGGGCTACATAGAGAATCCTTGTCTCGAAAAGCTAAACCAAACCAAAACCAAACCCCAAACCCCAAACAAACAAACCCGTCAAATCCTTTAATCCACAAGTTTAAATTTAAACTTTAAGTTTAAATTCATAAAAAGAAATCTCAAACCCTTTAACCCACAAGTTAGACTCAGCTCTCTGTGCGGAAGGCCATGCTCTGCTCCATCCCCATCGGTCTGAAAGTTCTCTTAATCACCAATATTAGGAAATACGTTTTGCACCTTGATAGACATTAGCATGTGGCTTTGCTTCCTCAAACTTGCTTTTCTGTTTGGTTGGGACTGTTTGGAGTCCGTCGTGTTTTGTGGCAGAGTTGGTAAAGAAACTGGGGAGCCATACAAGTGGTCCATCGTCCAGTTATCTCCCCACTCCCTCCTTAAGATGTTAAATGCATCGATTATAGTGTATGTAATTTTAATTTATTTAAATTAAAATTTAATTCACTATTTGTTTTAATTTGCCATTGTTTAGCTGGGGATTTTTGTACTTATATTTATGTGGGATTTACCCTGGTTTTAATGCTGGTTCACTACCGGTGTGTGTGTCTGTGTATGTGTGTGTGTGTGTGTGTCTGTGTGTGTGTCTGTGTGTGACTGTGACAATGTAGCACAGGCTGATCTCAACCTCATTCAGGTCCAGGTTGGCTTCCAAGTCATGGTCTTCTTGCCTTGACTCTCCAGGTACTAGGATGCTGGGTTTTTTGTTTGTTTATTTGTTTTTCCTGTATACTCTTTGTTTTTAATGTCAGGCTCATCTGAATGTGCCTCTTCTTAGTTTATTTTTCTAAAATTGCTTGCTGGACACAGGTGAGGCCCTGGTCCAGTACTCCATTAAAAAAGTTACAGGCCTTTTGCGAACCACGAATTACTGTGCAGACATTGCCAAGTCGGAGAACCACACCACACACAACCAATCTCAAACATAATACCGAAATAGCATCAAGAAACCCCGGATATAAAGACAGAAATCTCTTAAGGGGTCGACCCTAAGTTCCTGAGGAACATGCGCTTTGCCAAGAAGCATAAGAAGGGTCTGGGGAAGATGCGGGCAAACAGTGCAAAGCCATGCTGGCACACACTCAGAGGCTTTACATGAAACCCAAGGCAACCAGCTAATCCTGAGAGGCTAAAGGGCCCTAAGGCAAACTCAGCCGCCTCACTTTTATCCCTTAGTCGGAGCTTGGAAGCACATTTCAGGCTACGTGGCCAAGGGTTTCAGGCTCTGCCAACCAAAGCTCAAGTCTCAAACCAAGGCCAAGGCTGCAGCTCCAGCTCAGGCTCCTAAAGGTGCTCAGGTTCCTGAGAAGGTCCCATAAAAGATTTCCATCTGCCACTGTGAAGACGGATGGACTGGACAGAATCACTTACACACGATTTGCAGATGGCCGGTGCCCTAATGCTGTATTTACAAATAAACTTGAGGCAAGATCTGTTGTTGTTGTTTTAAGTAGAAGAATGTAAAACTCATCTGATTGGCATTATTTGTTTAGATAGGACTCACGTATGAACCACCCAGACCTGCACATTTCTCTCTCAGAGGGCTTTTATTTAGTTACTGATTTTCTGTTGTACGTGTAGGCTAATTCAGGTGGTCTCTTTCATCACAGCAGAGATTTGGCAGTGTGCGAGGCTTGGTAAGCAGTCGCTTTCCTTCTAAGTCAATGGCGTTACGTGTATGTAGTTGTAGCATTCACTGTCCTATTAAGGTCTGTGAATTCTGTCACCATATTTTCTCATTCTAAGGCTGGTGCCTTTTGTCTTCTTTTTCAATTTCTCAGACTGGTTAGCAACTTAGCAAGAGCTAAACCGAGGTCTGGCAGTCACCATGGGGCACCTGTCGGACTGTCCAGGGCGCTTGACTATCTGGGCAGCACTTCCACTGATTCCTATTGCTTTGAGGTCCACTATGGAGCCCGTGCCTCCACTACTCTCACTTTCCTGGTGGCTTATTCTATGCGTGGTCTACCTTTCCCCACCTATGCCTTTTCATGTGCACCCTATAATTTGGACTGAATATATATTCATATGTGTTATATGAATAGATGAATATATTATACAATATAGTATTATATATAAAACATATGATATATGTGAATATAATATTCATATAATATATATTATATATAGTAATAACTGTTTTTAAAAAATCTAGTCTGATAATCTGTCTCAGTGTATTTTGAAAATTTATATTTACGCAAATATTGAAATGTTTGGATTTTTGTTTTTATTATCTTTCTGTTTCTTTGCCTCTGGTTTTTGCTGTTGTTTTAGAGGCTGGGTTTTTGTTTTGTTATGTTTGCCCCTGTGTGTGACTTTTCGAAGCCTGTTTGGCATTTCTATACAGACAGTCAGCATAGGCCCTCTCTAGTTGCACATGCTCACTCAGGACACTCACGAGAGGCTCTCCCCAGGTGCACACCCTCACCCGGGACACTCACGAGAGGCTCTCCCCAGTTGCACAGCTTCACCAGGAAAACGTCGTCTAAAAGCATATCTATGGGCTTCACTTTGTGGAACATCAAGAAAAAATGTACAAAGTCAATCAGGTCCTTTGATCGAAAGAGTTTTCCTGTGGAGAAAAGCAAAAGAAAAGTGTGTGACGTAAGCATGGGCTGTTGCAGTCAAGGAACGAGCGTTCTGAAACAGGGCTAGCCCCTGCTTAGCCAGGAAGTTCAACCCGCGCCGCTTAGGTTGGGAGACAGCAACGTAAAGCATCATGTTTGCTTAGTAAAGTATGAGGGAAGGCTGGTGGCTCACGCCTTTGATCCCAGCACTCAGGGAGGCCGTGGCTGGCAGATCTTTGAGTTTGTTCTAGTCCAGACTGATCTATAAAGTGAGTCCAGGATAGCCAAATCTGTACACACACACACACACACACACACACACACACACACACACACACACA
>OU015753.1:41609828-41619828 GCA_907169655.1 Acomys percivali
CACACACACACACACACACACACACACACACACACACACACACACACCTGTCTCAAAAAAATCTATTAAGAATTAGCAGTTTTAAAGGGAAAAGCTTATGGGCAACTTTACTTAGGAAGCCCAGGCTAAAAAAAATTGCAAGGAACAGAAACGGTCTCATCAGATTACCATTTATGTAAATGCAAGATGGTGCAAATGCAGGGACATCAAGGGTCTTACTTGGATACGTTCTGTTTCTAAGTCAGTTTTGAACCTGTTAGAATCTAAAACCACTTAGACAGCGGGGCAAAGTGAAAGTAGAGAGCTGGGATTCTTTCAGAAAGGAAAAGGAGAGAGTGCATCCATCTGATGAATTAATGTTAGGCTCCTGGAAATGCGGTAAAGCAGCTGCTGGAGGCTCAAAGGAAATAAAGGGGAAGGCCAGAAAGAAGGAAAGGGAAAATCTAAATCATAACCGAGGAAACTGGAATCACACCACGACACAGTCACAGTGGCCAGTGTGATTTACACAGCATTTCTGTTTGCGTGTTGTGTGTGCATCTGGTGTGTGCTCACGCATGTGCAGGTGCAGATACACGGGGAAGCACGAGGCCCATGTTGGGGTGTCTTTCTTGATCATGTCTCTCACAAAGCCTGACATTCTGCTAGGTTGGCTGGCCTCTCCCCAGTCTCCCCAAAGCTGGGATGGGCACAGCCACCATGCCTAGCCTTTATATAGGTGCTGGGGATCCACACTTGGGCCCTAGTCATCGCCATCTCCTGGCCCCCCAGGGCATTTCTATATTAAAAGTAGCAGCTTTGATGGATTGGAAACTAGACACTCAGGTACCACCCTTCCCTGCAGCTTCGCTTCTCTGAGAATCCGTTGGGTTTCTTAATTGGTCAGTTGTTGGTTGAGGTGCTGGGACTGGACTTGGAGTCTGGCATTTGTGGGCATATACTGTCCCAGTAAGGTCTAACCCTGGCCCCTCAGCACTCCTCTACAGAAAAAAGGTATACTGAACCGTTGTCACTGAACATGTACATACTCGTAGCACCCAATTTTGTGTTTTTATGTGTGTATATGTTAATTTGATCATTTATATTGTCTACCTAGAAAAAATGGACACAGATGGGCAGACAGACAGACAGACAGACAGAAAGCAAACCTTTACTCTAAGCATGGATGGTGGCCCATATCTGTAATCCCCAGCACTTGGGGATGAGGCAGGAGGATTAAGATTTTGAAGTCCAGCTGGATTTCATGGCCAACCTGAGCTACATAACAAGAGCCTGTCTTTGTAAGGAAAGAAAGAGAGGCAGGGAGGGAAGGAAGAGAGAGAAAGAGAGAGGGGGGAGGGAGAGAGAGAGAGAGGGAGGGACAGAGAGAGGGAGGGACAGAGAGAGGGAGGGAGAGAGAGAAAGGGAGGGAGGGGGGAGGGAGAGAGAGAGGGAGAGAGAGAGGGAGAGAGAGAGAGAGAGAGAGAGAGAGAGAGAGAGAGAGAGAGAGAGATTGAGCTTGATTCAACACAGTAGCCTATGGCTTACCTATAAATCCAACTGCTGAAAATTCAATATAAAACCATTTTTTTGAAGCGAGACTATTTACAAACTGTCTTATTTGTGTAAAATACTTCTGTTTTGCTATGATATCATCTTCTAGCTGGAGGAAAAAGCCAAATACAAAAAAGCATTAGTACCTCCAATGATCCCATTGAATTAATTTTTATCTCAAAGACAAAAGGTACTTTCTCTCGAACACACTGAAAATGTCTTTGATGAGTCTTTAGTGCACCTAACTAAGGCTGTTAGCGGTTAGCCAGATTTCGTTCCTGATTATGAATGTAGCAAACCCAAAAGCATCTTTCTCTCCCTCCTGCTGCTGGCCCAGAGCCGGCTCCTTAGAGCCCTCTTAAAGACTCACTTGAATCCATTTTAATTTTCACCAACATTCCAGCTTCTAATTGAAGCTAATCGTGCCCCTTTCTGGTTTTATAGCAAGACTCCATGGCCTGGCTTACACACAACAGTGAAGGACATTAACTCTAGCAGTTCGGATTCCAGGGGCTCGTGGATGAGGGCTCTTCATGGACGTGTGTACTGCCCTTCTGTATGAAAGCAGTAACCTCAGTCACCAGGACTCAGTCCCCTGGACCAAGTCACACCCAGAGGTCCTGAAAGCACACATTTAAGGCCTAGGACCTCAACACGGTAATTTAGAGAGGAAATACAGACATCAAGTGAACAGCAAGCATGAACTTGCTCTGGGCCTGAGGTGACGTTCCAGGTTCTATCTGTAGCTACCACAGACCTTGGCTGAGAGGGGGCAGGGAGCACTGGCCATTCCCACCTGCACCTGCTTGAAGGCAGGCTCCTAGGAAGGCACGGGGAGGGCGAGAGCCATCTTTCTTGATTTTATATATGTGACTTGAGATCCTTAAACGAAGGAGCATCCCACATCACGAATGGAAGGGACCCGGGATGCTTCTGATGTTCAAATGCTTCACCATGGACGACGGAGCAAAAGGATTTGTCTTCCTGGCAGTCTCAGGAAAAGCTGGCTGTCTGCCTTTCCCTAGCACTCTCTCTCTCTCTCTGGCCTCCACTGACAAAGCTGAAACCCTCACAGGTGCACACCTTCTTTGTAGTGAAGTACACACTCATTTATGAGAACCACGCACTGTTGTTTGGCAACCGAAAGTGACTGAAAGGAAATGGATTCCCATGGCGAACTTATTTCTACTACTACACAAAGGCAGGAGAGAACTGTATATCTATACAGCACTCACAGAGTGAGAGGCAGGGTGTGGCTGCAGCCTGCACAGGCCCACCGCATGACCTATAATAAAGGTTCAAATGTGTTGAAGCCGATGGGCCTAGCCATGGACACAGTGCAATTACTAATTCCTCCCAGGGGCTTTCCTCCCGACCCCCCTTTTCTTTTAAAATTTCCTTTTCAGTTTGTGCCCTCTAACTTTTGCTGTTACAGTAAATGCAGCAGGAAGATGAATTTATAGTCGATCTTAAGTTTCCTTTGGGCATATTCATTTTATAAATAGGTCCTATTTTGCTTGATTACAGATTAAGGTAGAGCAACACAAGGTTGAAGGAAGGAATTAAAAGGAGGCTAGAAAAAGCAATACTTTCATTTAAATACCGGGTATACTGGGTGCTCACCTGTAAATAATATGTGGCCTTGGGCTGGGCGTACAGCATCAAAATACAAAAGTCCAATACTTGTTTTATTTGCCAACTAAAAATAAACAATAAAATCTATTAATGTTCGTTATAGCAGATTCATTTATAAGCATATTTCAATAATTAAATAACACTTTTACATTTTCGGAAAAAACAGTACAGGCAGTAAATTAAAATGTATGTATTTATACTAAAGCTATAGAGGGATGTCCTGTAATATAAGTGTTGGACTGGTCGCATATGGAAACAGAGTCTTCTCACTATGGAGAGTGAGGCTAAGAGAATGCTGACCAAGCAGTCTGTGCCAGAGCAGGCCTGAGCCAACCCGTGGCAGTGGGATGTGGCTGGGAATGATAGTGCTCAGACTTTTAAGGAAGAGGATGAGGCAGAAAGGCTGCAGGAAAACAAAGGTCTAGGGCAACTTCCAGAGCCCAGAGAGGGACACTAACGTAAGGATAAAAAATCCTTATGCAGTTTGAGATTCGGACACAGTACATATAGGATGATATAATATGAGTGAATAATAGCTTCTCAGGGAGAGATTTCTGACAAGCCTTTTCCTTTATTATTAATTTTTTTTGGGGGGGGAATCAACTCAAAACATTCCCCACAACACCTTAATATCTATTACAGAAATACATACGCATTTGTCTGCATTCAAAAGTTTTAACTTTTTGGTATTCTTTCAAAAAATACTGTCATTTTTATTCCTGTAACTTCCAAATGACTAAGCACTATGTATCTATACTATTTTATTGAATGTATTGGCAAAGTTGAGGAAATTAAGGGGGAAAGGCCAATTTCCCTGTCTAAAATGACTAGTGCATAGAAAAGTTGGGAGTAGCTTCCAGGAGCAGTGAGTTCAAATCCTAGGCTTCCCCTCCCCCTCCACTGTGTTTCTAATTGTTGTCTGTAAACAGGGGCAAAGCATAACTAACAGCGTGCTGGCAAATTCAGAATGCAAAGGCTGGGGGCTCCTCATATGTATCTTTTGCCCATCTTCATGGACTGATACTATGGCTGGGCTCATGCTACCAAGTTAATGTCATTGAACTAGGACTCAGACCGTGATTCACAGACAGCGCTGCCCCCCCCCCCCCCCCATCACCGTCACCGTCCTGGAGTTGCTATCTCCCAGGTGCCCGTTCCAGGACATCCTCAGGACTCCACATCTTTCAGGTCCTGTTCTTTATCCTACCTTTCCTGGTCCTTGTATGTTTTCTTCTCCAGCAACACACTCGGATAAAAAAAGGTGGGGATTGAAATGACCTCTAAGGATCCAGACTGCACTTGCCTTTTGAATCTATAAATGGGAGCAAAGAAGGCTGAATACCACCAATACAGTTGAATTCCTTAAAGTTACCAAACCTAAAAACACCTCCCTTATGCTTGCCCGTATGACATACTGACTCGGGTTATCTCACAGGTTGCTACCTGACACCAGTAGTAACATGTCAGTACTGTTTCCTAGCCAAAGTATTCATAGACTAATGAAAGACATAGCAGCAAAACTAAAACATATGGGCCAGCAAAATGGCTCAGTGGGGGAAGACAGACACTTGATGGACCCAAGTTCCATCTCTGGAACCCACATAAAGGTGGAAAAGAGAACCGAACACACCAGGGTTGTCCCCTGACCTCCATGCAACAAACCACAGCATGAATGGTCCCAGGATCATAAACACAGAAAAATAAAGATTAGAATACAAAATATCAAACAATTTCCCCACAGGATTATAGTTACTGCGAATTTCCTTAAGGTTTCAGTCAGAGGCATCTTTTGACAGTCAAGAGGGGAGAAAGAATGGTTACAGTAGGAAAGCAATGAGTCAGTCACTTTCTGAATGGATACATTACAAAGGGCCCCATCCAAATGCAATGCACTTTCTCAAGGTAAGCTAAAGGGCTAGCTAGACTTGGCCTGGCTCACTCTATTGTGTGGACTTTTAAACAATGACTATGGCTGGTCTTCCTGCCTTTTCCTCTAAAGTGCTAGGATCATATAGTCTGTTGCTACATCCAGCTTCTAATGTAAACCTTACAAGAACTAATTCAAATATTCCCTCAGAGAGTAAAACTACTCATACTCATAGAGAAGAAAAGAATAAGGGGGTTATGTTGGCTGGGAATAAAAATAAGGAACAGTGTATAATTTTAAAATGAAATTATACAACTTTATGGTATGTATAGGAGTTGAATGAAGACAAATAAAAATCCCATGAAACTTTGGTATCCACTCTCATAGAAAATCTTGCACTGTAGAGGCTAATATGAAGTTTACACTGCAGGCAGCCATCACCCCAAACCGCAAGGCACCAAAAGAAAAAGAACTTCCCAGTTGGTGGCATAATTTCCTCTTACAGATGAGAGAGATTTAATTTCTTCAGTGCTGGGTAGTAAGTTTTCTAGGATTTTTTTTGAAACTTTTCTGGCGCGTTTGTTTATGTTGTATCAAAAGTCCTTGAGATGATTTCTCCAGAATAAACAGCCAGCATCATAAGCAAACGGCCGTCTTCACAGTACGATGTACAGGAAATCTTGCAATAGGATGGTTTTGTACAAAATGCAGTATCTTCAGTCCCAATAAAACTTTATTTATTTAAAATTAGTGCTTTAAAAATTATTGGGCAGTTCCACATTCACGATCAATTCAAATCTAACGCCCTTCCTCATCACTCTAGAAGAACTGGACAAAAATGCTCTGGCTGAGCTTTATGAAATTAAGTATGGATTGAAAATGTATATATTTATACTAGCTGACGTATAATAACTGAAAGGCAATCACTTGGGAAAAAAATGGTGTTTGGGATTGATCCCAGGACTGCAAACAAAACACACCCTGGGTCTCATCACTACATTTTAAAAATCATGAATTCTATAATGCGTTGACCTGAACCGGGGTTGGGGGGTGCACTCTGAGCTAGGAGGATGGGTCACAAAGTAAAACTGCCTGCTGTGCAAGCTTAAGGCCCTGAGCTTGGATCCCAGAAGCCACGCTAAAAGCCAGGCATGGCCATGTGCATCCTTGTAACCCCAGCACTGTTGGAGAGCAGGGTTGGGGCCAGGCACAGTGTGATAAGGCAGGATGCCTGAAATCCTCCCCATGCCTCCACATGTGTACAGGTGGCTCACCCCTATACATGTGTACACATTGCATACAAACACACCACACTCATCTTCCACACTCATACACACACATCTTCACACACACAAAACAACTCATTTATCGCACTGTCATCATTTAAACACGATTATTCAAAGTATCCTGCATAGACACCATACTATTCTCACATAATTTTCTTATGCCCTTCATTTTCAGCTATAAAATATAGCAATTTCTGAAGCCACTGATTTTCCCATGTCTGTATGTGTTTACATTCATGTTTCCATGTTTGTGTGTGTAAAGAAGCCCGAGGTTGGTTTTTGGGTGTCTCTCTCCGCCTTGTGGCAGGATCTCCCACTTAAGCTTAGGGAGCTCACCAGCTCAGCTAGCTTGGCCAGCCAGCTTGCTCAGGGGAGTCCATCCGTGCCTCCCACATGTGGATTTGAACCCTGGTCCTCAGGCTTGCAAGCCAAGTGCTTTACCAGCTGAGCCATCTCTGCCGCCCCCACTTATGTTATCTCTGAAACAACATAGCATACCCCAAGTGTTCGCACGCATTGGATAGTTTTTTCCACTTGCGGTCTTGTCAAGTGTCCACCCACCTGTTTTTGTTTTGTTTTGTTTTGTTTGTTTGTTGCCATATCCATTTCAGTTACTAAGTGGGGTAAATGAACCATCATTGCTGGCTACTCTGTTATCCAGACTCAGCGCACTGGCCAGGCTTATGGCCCTGGTCAACAGACAATTGCAACTTCCTTAGCCTAGTACGGGATCTCATTGTGGCCTACCATACACCCCTACTTAACCTCAAATATTTATGTCCCAAATATACTTAAAGTTCCAAAAGCCTTGCCTTTTGCCCTTTGACCTCTAGGTCCTTTTGATGGATTCTGTGCCGGGCATGACCTCTCTGCTTTTATCTGTCCCAAGAAGTCTACTTACACCTTTAGATCCGGCTCAGCCTTTCCTTTTCCCTATGTTCAGGTGGAGGCAGGTACAGCAAGAAAACATGGAATCTAATAAGCAGTCCGCACACTTAGGGCACTTCTATGCCACAAACAGCCACAGGCTCATCCTCCACGCCTCAGATTCACTCAAGCGACGCCGATAAACAAGTAATAATGCAATTGGACATGAAAGAGTAGAACATAAGAGGAAAAAGTGGCTGATGCGAAATTTAACTGGAAATACTTACTTGGTTTTAACCATGTCGATAACAGACTTCAAATAACCGTCATCAGTCTGAAAAGAAGAGAAATCACTCAAACTAAGGGCGCCTGTGGTTTTATTAATACAATAATTTTGCTACATGGAATTTATGTGAAATGTCATCATGACATAATAGTTTCTAGTGTTTTCACTCTCTAAGAGAAATATAAAATATACACTTTTATTTTAAAAAAAAAAAACACCTTACTTGACAGAAAATATTGCATACTTCTCCGTGTGTCAAAGTATGGAATGTTACTAAAATGAAAACCCTTAGCATGATCATGTATCTGACATGTATTCTGAGCCAAGCACTACTCTGAGCACAGACATGCAAAATACATTAGCTAATTAATATCAGCCTCAAAAGTCCTGCGACACCCCCCTGATCTCACAGACAGGCCACAGGGCAGAAAGCGGACCAGCTGTTGTTAGGGTGACCACACAGGTGCAGTCTGAGTCCCTGACCAGCTCGCGGGGCTCCCATGTTGTCACTGTGTTCAGACACTTGCCTATCTCCTAAGGACAAGCTCCCAGAATTTGGATCTTAAAATATGATGCATGTTGCCAACTTCTCCCCACTAAAAGTCTGTCCTACTAATACTTCACAATCTTTTATAGTTTTACTCAAAAATTCAAAAGGTAAGGGTGATCACCATTATGGCTTGGGGCTGAAATAGAAACCGATGTGGCCATTGGTGGGAGCTACACTCGAATATATTCGTTACTGGACAAGGTGCCTTCTTTAAGCTCCTGTTCTTTCACTTACCCTACCCCTCAGAGCTCAGAGAGCCCCCTGGAAGAGGAGCCAGAAAAAGTGTAAGAGCTGGAGGGAGTGGGGGCACCAGGAGAACAAGGCCTCTAAGTCAACACGAGCGAAGCTCACATGAGCTCACAGAGGCTGAGGCAGCGTGCGCGCGGCTGATACGCGTCTGCACCAGGTCCTCAGTGTATATATTATGGCTTCCAATGTTGTGTTTCTGTGGGATTCCTGAGGGTGAGAACGCATGGGTCTCTGATTCTTAAGCCTTCTTTTGGGTTTTTTTTCCTCTGTTGGTTTGTTTGGTCCAAATTTGATGTGATAGTTTTGTTTTATCTTATTATAGTTCAAAAAAAAAATGAATGAATGAATGCCTAGCTATTAGGGCAAAGGTTAACAACTGAACTGTCAGGTACACCTGCTGGGAGAGAGAAAGTCAGTTCTCTCAAATACAGTGACACTGAGTATACCAACCATTCCAGGACAGCCTTACGTTCAGGAGTTGACCAACATATAAAGGGCTCCACAGGGTGTGTGCATGTGTGTGTGTGTGTGTGTGTGTGTGTGTGTGTGTGTGTGTGTGTATGTACATGTGTGTGTTGTGTTGGGGTGGTGGTGATAGTAGTGGTGTTTTATCTTGTTTGTTTGTTTTTAGTTTTGGGGGGTTTGTTGTTGTTGTATTCAGTTTTTTTTTCCTTGAGAAAGAACTTAAAGTCGGGTGGTAGAGAAGGGGAAAGGATCTGGAAGGACTTGGGGGAGGGAAAGAATTTGATCAAAATATATATAAATTTTAAAATTGCTTTAAATAGCAAATAAAAGGGAGACAAGTACTTTAAAAATAAAAGAATAAATAAAATTGGGATAGTGACACACACTTTACAGAGGCGTTATGTGGGTTATAAATAATGCCTAGAAAAATTCTCTGCAGTCCCTCAGGCCCAGGAGCCTTCAGCTAATAGTATTTCTTGGTACTTTTAATGAGCTAGGTAGGTCTTATCAGTAACAGTTTTGATATTCTATTTGAAATTTATTATTAAAATTAAATTAATTGAATTTTATAATTAAATTTAATAATTTCTGTATCTTACCAAATCCAAGCACCCTGTGTTAAATGAAATTAAGTTTTAACAATCTTACGGCTCTCACATAAGATTTGTGTTTACATATATAGTTCTTCTCAGTGGTACCAAACAAGTACTAAATATTTTACCTAGACTCTCTCAAGGGCATCTGTGGATTGCTTCCTTTAAGTGATGGAAAGACATACTTGTAATGGAATAGTGGCCAGTGTTGAGGGGCCTTTGGAGGTTCTAGGGAAGGACGAGGCAACATTGTTTCCCATACGTACATCAGGAACAGAGACAATCACCACGGAGTCCTTCTCTTCTGCAGGTGTCATTCTGGAGAGAACGGAGGTCAGCGTTTGCTTTAGGTAAGTGTAGTTCCTTCTGTCAACGGTGGTAATTCCCAGTGCGAAAGAAACTGCACACAGGGGCACAAACATGGAACAAGCTCTGGTTTGCCATCCATTCACACTGACCCCTGTGAGTGAGCTGGGCTTGCACTCCTCAAAAGGGGCATTTTGAGCCATACTATAGAAACACTGCACAGTGTTGCTTCATGCCTTAGTTTTTATTTTCTGTCATTTGCAGTGGACCATGTGTAATGATTAAAAAGAAGATGCCAGGCAACAGATATGATATGGAGATGTTTGTTATAGGGGAGGGGCACCCCAGAGAGGGGGGGACACG
>OU015753.1:41635712-41651743 GCA_907169655.1 Acomys percivali
ACCAGACCTCATTGTAATGGCTTTCTTTTAAGTATCTGATAAGGTCTGGAAGGGCACAAAGTTTAATGGAGAGACCTAGAGACCGGATGAAGAAGGTCCCATTTTCTCCTGGAAGGCAGAATCTTATCTTAGTCCTTTGCTACTTCTTAGCTGCCCCCATAGAAGAAGAAAGCACAAGAGAACGTGATGAGCATCTCCTGGGAACAGGAAGAATGTAATATATACCAATATATACATTATATATTATAGTTATAATTATAGACATACATATTTACGCACATGCACACACACACAATTTTGCAGAAACAGCTGCCAAAGAGAACAAACAAAAATCCACCTGAGTGAAAGCTCTTGGTGGAAGGAAGGAAACTGGCAGCCAGTGTCTGGCCTACAAGGATCTGGGGGGCCAACCAGATCAGAAAGATTTCTTTGACATTTCCCTATCTGCACAGACAGCTGTGGCCCTGACTGTGAACCTTTGGTGGGATCTGGCTCCCCCCCCCCAGTTGATGCTAATTTTTCCACTTTGGGGCATACCCATTTTCAGGATTTGCCAATGAGGGCCTGCTCGCTAACCTGTGGACTTTGGACGTTCGAAGGCTACAACAGGAGCCTACAGAAGAGAAGGAAGGCTTCATTCAACACTCCCAGGGCATGGAGTCATTGGATGATCCCTGCCCCTGAGGCTTCAGCCCTGGGCAGCGGGCTCACTTGAGCAGGGCAGAGGGACTCATCTATCCAATACTATACAACCTGACTGCAGAAAAGAATTATCCCTGCAGCTGTACCCACACTCTAAGACCCACTGCTTCTGAGATCCGCTGTACTCCGGACTTCCAGACTTCAGAGGCTTGAGGCTCCAGGCTTTCCCACCCTGCTGGCCCAGTGACCTGCTGGAGCTTCAGACTTACAGGAGCTGTAAAAGCTCTGCTGCGAGTTGAAAAGTCTCCATTTGGATAGCAAAACCCTGCATGGCTATCTGTTTAAGTCAGTTTTTAATCTTGTTAAGGCTGTTAACCCCATAGTGACAGTAAAGTATCTTTGCTGTCTGCACACTCCATTTTTGGAGGAGCGCTGGGCAAGAACTTGCCTGGAGACAGGAGGGAGCTGGTCTCCACCAAATATTTCACTTCCACGGGGCAAAGATGGAGGCTTATGTGTCCTTCATGGCTTTATGTTCTACAAGTAGAATCTACCTTTGAAATGGAAAAGCGTGTATGGCTCACCCAATCTGAGCCCACAAATGGGTGGATGGTAGACAAAGCGTTGGCTTCAATATTTCTGGAAGTATTAGGGACTAATAGTAGTTGTTTCTGACAAGGGGAACAAGAAGCCAGGAATCTTGTTCGGGTAGCAGGGTTATTTATTTGTTTACTTTTTGAGTCAGAACCTTCTGTGGTCTTGAGCTCCGGATCTGCCTGTCTACACTACCCTCTCGCTGGGATTACAGGCATGCAACTAGCATGTTCAGGGACTTCTTTCGTTTCACTTTATTTTTTTTTTACACGTCTTTTGTACTTAACCTTCTTTCCACTTTGCCCTTTCTTATCCAACCCACCGAGTCCTCACTGTTCCGTCAGCATTTTCAATACGTGCTTAATCCAAGACCTGCACAACGAACTGTTCGCGCAGATCGGCCTCTTTCTCCCCAGCCTGTCACAGCATACTGCCTCACTTCATCCAGTAAACCTTCCTTTGCTGACCCCGCTGTTTGTAATGATCCCTTCCACTACTCTCTAATCCCCCTAATAGCTCGGTAGGCAGCGTCACCTGATACTATGCTTCTGCCGTTTAAGTTTAGTGTGCGACTCCCTAGTAGAAGATTGGCTCATACTAGCCGATCAACCGTTCCTTTTGAGGTTTAAAAAAAATGCGCACAAATTATTCCTCCACTAGAAACAATAGGTAAGAAATGAACGTTTGACGACTTGACCGTTCGACGTTCATTTTTAGAGGAAAAAGTAGAAACTTCGCAACTTCAGCCACGCAAGTTCTTTTGCGTCATCCATAAAGTTCCTTCGAGCCAAGTTTCCTTTGTGCCTCATAAAGATGGGAAATAACCACTTCACAGATTAGGAAATGTGGGTGAAATTGCTGTTGTCACGCCCGCGGTGGAAAGTCCTGAGCAAAGTTTCCAGGCCTGATCCACTTGGATGGACCACGTTGGCATTGGGTGTAGCAGTCGGCCGCCGTTGCCAGGGTAACTGCTGGCGTCTGGAGAGCCAGCCCACAGACCCTCCTCCCAAGCCAGCGATAGGCGGAGCGCTGGCCAATCGGAAGAGGACAGAGGGGCGGGGCGCGAGGCCCGGGGCAGGCGGCCCTTCCCCGCCCCCCCCCCCCCCCCCCCCCCCCCCGCCTCCTGTCCCGACTTCCGGGTCGCGGTGTTTGCAGGGAAGCGCTCCGCGTAGAGCGTCGTTTCCGTTGCCGGTGTTTGCAGCTTGGGGGAAACCGAGGCAGTGCCAGCTTCCCCTTAGTTCTTCCGCTCCTGTGAGGTGGCTGCTGTGTTTTATTTTCTCTCACCCTGCGTTGCTGGCGTGCGGCTGCGCAAGCCTCACGGTGGGGGGGGGTTGTCCCGCGGATAGTCCGCAGGGTGCCGGGGCCGTCGGGGCTTTGTGCAGCGTTCCCGCGCGCGAGAGGGGCGGGACGGCGCGGTGCCCGAGGCCCTGGGGGCCCGCGGCCGGCGGGACGGCCTGCCGGCGCCTGGCACTTCTGTCGCCGTCGTCCGGACGAGCGCGGACGGGATGACTCATTTTAAAGATCCAGGTCCGCGTGTCTGGCACTGGCGCCGAGTGCCCTGCCCCGCGGGGATTTCGAGTTTGACAGTTCCTCGGCCCCCGGCCGGGAGAGGGTGTGTCAGTGTTTCCCGGGGCTGCAAGGCCGGCGAGGTCCCCAGCATCCCTCCTCCAGTTATCGCCCCCCCCCATAACCCCCACGAGGAGTTATCTTTTTTTTTTTTCTGGATTAAAAACAAAAAAACCAAAAACTCTTGGTGCTTTTTGCCCGTCACCTACTTACTGCCTGGGGAAAAAAAAAATCGTGAATTCGTCAGGATGCCATCTGCTCGCTCTCCAACCTGTGTGCTCCAGTTTGTAAAGCCACTTGTAGCGTTTTTCGTTTGTTGGAGTCAGCTGGCTGGGACAGCTGGGACGCGCTCTCCACCAGGGCTAAGAAGAGCTCATTCTTGGGGAAAGCACAGCTGATGTGTGGTAGATTTGAAATTGTTGCTTGGTTGGTCCTTTTATCCTAGAACTGTTTTCTTTCTGACTTTCAGGGGATGAAAACCGGAAGTAGGAAGCCATAATATTAAATAGAATTTTTTGGCAAGAATGAAGGCGGTTATTATTCTTTTCAGCCATTAAATGATTTGGCCGGTTTCCCCCTACTTTAAAAAAATGACCATTTGGCCAAGAGATAAGTTGACCATTTTGTTAATCATCATTTAAACATGCTGGATATTGTTTCCTTGCTTGATTGATTAATACTGTCCCAAAATAGACACAATGGACTAGTAGATTTTACTATACTTTGGGATTTGGGGAATTGAATCAACTTAATTTATTTTTCAGTTTTACAAGTCCAGTTTAAGGCCATTAAGCTCGTGTTTTTCTATCCTCTTCCAGGAAAACATGTTTGTTTCTCTGTGGGAGTTTTTCTATGGGCACTTTTTCCGATTTTGGATGAAATGGGTCTTACGGCAGATGACTGGAAAGTGTGAATTGCAGCGGATTTTTGACACCTATGGAGGTGCACAGAGAACCTACCGGATAGGTAATGCTATTCAAAATCGAAAACTAAAAGATTAATTAAAACGTAATTGAATTCCTTTTGCCTACCCAGTGGTGCTGTGCTTTGAGTAAGTCACTGCAACTGACTTTCTTAAGCTCTGTGGCCTTTGAGCCTTTTCACTCTACTACGGACTACTGAGCATTGAATAATTGGATATAAGAAGAAACTTTCTTAGAGCATCCCATATGTACCCAAAGAATGAACCCTTTGGGTTTCCTAAAAATGTATCCGTTATTCTTCAGATCATATTTGCAGTGGTTTACTAGGAAATTACTCCTCTCCTTCGTTTGGAAAATTGTACACAAATATATGATGAAACAGCCGGAAGAATCAATATCTGTTTTCTTACTTCTCCTCACTCCTTACTGCTATTTCTGATTGGACAGACTGCTCATTGGTCTTAGGAAAGATTATTAGAACCTACCTGGTCCAGGCTCATAGTGATAGCCTCGTGGTTATTGAGCACTTGACCTGGTCCAGGCTCATAGTGATAGCCTCGTGGTTAGTGAGCACTTGACCTGGTCCAGGCTCATAGTGATAGCCTCGTGGTTAGTGAGCACTTGACCTGGTCCAGGCTCATAGTGATAGCCTCGTGGTTATTGAGCACAACAGGTATGAAGCTGTCAACTGAGTTTGCTGTATCTATAAAGATACACACTGGATCTCTAAGTCATTAAATGAAAAAAGTGTAAAGATGTCTGATATTTGTGACACAGTGAAATAATATTTTTTATCTGTTAAGTTATAGTAATACAAATTTGCATGCATTTCTTTTTAATTTTGTAGCTATGGAAGTTTTTATGGTACACATGGGCTCAGGTTAGCTTGCCTTATATTTCTGCCAAATGAGAGTTTTTCGATGTTTAATTGAAAATATTGTTCTGACTTCAAACTCAGATGGTTGAGATCTGGGGTTTGAAGTCCCTTTAGGCATAGTAAGAAAGACTTGGGCAGAACCTTAACTCATGACGCTGTGTTAAGTGGAAAATCGAGAATTAACCAGCTCCTACTTTGTGTTGATTAAGAATGCCTCGAATGAGGAATTGATGCCTTTAGGGCCAAAAGAGTGAGGTATGGACTGCATCCAAGATGACAGTGGAAGGATGACACAGCATCCTGTGGCCACTCTGATTCCCACCCCCCTGCCTCTTCCAGATCTCTGCAGGCTGTGCTGGTTGGCTCCTCACAGTATGGAGAAGAGCACAGTCAGGCCTTTACTTTGAGGCAAAATGTATTTTTCTTACAATTCTCAAAAGGAGAACATTCTCAGTATACCAGAAACATTGTTTTTAAAGACCAGTACAAATGTTGTCATTGTTGGAACAGAAGCCAGGAGTGCAGAGGCGGCTTGCTCTTGGCTTGGTAAGAAGAGCGTCGTCAGCCATGCCAGGCAGCCTGGTCTTAGCTCCTGGCTTCTGTGCTCTTTGCTTGCTGGCCCCTCACTCAGGCCGACGATGAGGAGACTGTAGCGGAGAACACAGTCTCCAGATGGATTTCTGAGATCTGAGCTGCTGGCAAACACTCTCACTCTGGCGGTCTGCGGTCTGCGTAGAAACAACATTCTGTTGAAATTAGGTTGTCACCAGCTTGGTACTTTGTTTGGAGGGGGGGAGGGAGATCATTCTACCCCCTTCTCTATCCTGTAAGGTTCTGAGGTGATTGTTCTGTTGTCCATGTGGAAATTGTACCTTAAACTGTGAAAATGATTTATCATTACTATTATATTTTTACTATTTCATTTGGGGCTAATTCAGAAAATGTATTCAAGTGGTAACTTTTTGTTTTTTAAATTTCAGAAAATTCCTTGACATATTCCAAGAATAAGGTAAGGGCACATTAAAGTGCTAATTCTAGAAAACCTAATCTAAACATGTTTTGGTTTTGATTTTGTTTTTTAGAAGAATTCAATTTTAGGATGTTTACTTTCTTTGCTATGAGAAACTGTGAGTTAATTTTTCTAATTCTCTGGCTTTTGATGAACAGAAGATTCCTATTCTGAGGTTTTATCTGTATATTTTGAAGTAGCTTTGGTAGCTTTTGGGGACAAGTATCTTAGGAAAAGGCTTCCCCGAGACTGTGTCCTCAGGGTAGGTTGTATGAGCAAAGTAGTTTTTGATCCAAAATGAGTCCCAATATGTAGCAGTCAGTTTTTGCTGTGTAAGAAACAAACACAGATCTCGGGAGCGTAAAGCAGTGTTACTGTGTGCTTGTGCACACGTCGGTCAGCTGCAAAGGCTCTTTATCAGGCTGGTCATATCTGGTCACAGGTGCGGGTTTCAGTGGTCAATGAGGGAACAAATGGTTCAAAGTGAGTCACTGGAGGCCTGACAGACTCTGTTGACTCCATTTGCATCCATGCACGGCCGCATGCAAGGCAAAGGGTGCTCAAATACATTGTGTACCCCCAAAGGTACATTAGGCAATGCAAAAGGGATGTAAAGTCAGGACCAGCACGCCAGGCTCCCACACTTAGCCACAGCTCTTGCTGTTGTGGTAAGTGGAAAATCTAAGAATCAACCAGCTAGAATTAACTGTAAGATGACAGTGTTTTCTATATAACAATTACTGCTGTATATTAGTTTATGACATTTTTAGTTCAGTTATCTGTGTGAGCAACTGTATTTTAGATATCCATATACCTAAGTGTTTGCATTTGGTCATAATGTAAAATATGAATCATAATTAAAAAACAAAAACAGAACTGAGGATATGATTCTGCCTCCTAGTGTTGTTTACTGAGACAGGGTTTCTCTGTGAAATAGCCCTGGCTATCCTGGACTCACTCTGGAGAGGCTGGTCTCAAACTCGCGAGATCTACTTGCCTCTGTTTTCCAAATGCTGGGATTAACGATGTGTGCCACCACACCTGGAAGGAATTTTTTTTTTTGAGGACAGACTAAAACCAAAGACATATAAATGAAAAATACAACTCAGTACCCTTTATGAGTGTGATGCAAGAATCCTTACAAAACATCAGCAAATTGATCCTAGTAACTGTTGTTTATAAATTATCAGTACAGGCCTAACAATTGTTTATTATCAGACCTATAATTGTTATTACTTACATAAAATCTGCTAGCAATCAATCAGGACACAGACACCTGCTGTATTTTAAAATAGTCTTAGTTAACCTGGGGCAGGGCAGACATTAATCCTGTAAACTACTTCCGGTATGGGATGCCTGCCCCAATCCCATGCCATCTGTTTCTAATAATTTCTATCGAGCTACCTTCCATCCAGAATCCCGAATACTTGCTAATGTTCTTCATCTGGACCGAATCTCCATCCATGCCGGCCATGCGCTTCTCCTCCATCTGACCCACGAAGGCGCAGTCTCCTTCCTCTCTCCTCCGGTCTTCGATCCTGCAGCCTTCTGCCATGTGCCTTGGAGAGGGACCATAAGTAACACATAAAAAGGATAATATATTATGGTTGAAGTTTATAATCAGAGAGTATAACTTATTACCATATTAACAGAGTCAGAAAAACATGATCAGTTTGATAGAGCCTGGAAAATCTGCTCCTGATTAAAAACTCTCTCCCAAGTGTTACAGCTCTTTTTGAATTTGTCTAGCAGGTTTTCTGACTTTGTTGGAAAACCCCATTTTAAATTAAAAAAAAAAAAAAAAAAAAGATAAAAACTCTCTCCCAAGTAGAAAAGCAAAAACTCCCTCACCCTGTTGAAGGCCACCCTGGTCAATCTGCAGCTGGCATGACAGAAAACCTTTCAATGTTGAGCACTTTGCCACAGTTAGTTGGGAGCATTTAGTTTCTCTGCTTCCATTGAGCATTGCCCTGGAGATCCTGGGGACCCCAGTCAGCAAGAGAAAAACCTCAGAGCAGAGCTGGCCAGAAGAACTGTCTTTATTAACAGAGGTGCAGTCTGGGAATGTACACAGTCAGTCCTGGAGTGCCCAGAGGCTGCTGCTGTGCATGAAGAGGGGACTAAACCGTCTGGCACCAGGGGTGAGCAGTGCCACCTACCACAGCAGTGCCACCTACCACAGCAGTGCCACCTACCACAGCAACCAGACGTATTTAGTGAAGCAGTGAGTCTTTAGCACTAAGACCTGTGGACGAATTCTCACCAATTAAAAGATTCATTAAAACATTAATTCCAAAGTTGACCTATGAGTTTGTGACGTTTTAACCAAAATTTCAGTGGGTCTGTTTTGAAGACTCTGACAAGCTTGTTTATAAACTTATGCAGAAAGAGAAGGGGGTGTTCTGGGATAGCTTAACTGATATTCTAATAGAACCAACTTAAAGGACATACTCCACAGGACCTCCTAGACAGAGAGAGGACAGAGGACGTTATCAGACAGGCCAGACAGAAGGTCACCTTCTTAATGTGTTCACTCAGTGCATTGTGGGAAGAGAAACTGCCAGCAAGGGGAGACCTGGATGTGGGGGCTGGAGACCTGGGTATGGGGGGCTGGAGACCTGGGTGTGGGGGCTGGAGAACTGAGTGTGGGGGTTGGAAAACTGGGTATGGGGGGCTGGAGAACTGGGTGTGGGGGCTGGAGACCTGGGTGTGGGGGGCTGGAGACCTGGGTGTGGGGGGGGCTGGAGAACCAGATGTGTGGAGCGAGAGGGCAGGATGGGGATGGGCAACAGTTCTTAGAGCCTGCTGCTATCCTCTTTTTAAAATTAATTGTAAAAATTTAGCATCTTTTTTTTGACAACTCATAGATACGTGCAGTGTTGTGTGCCATGCGCTCCCTTACTGTCCTCTCCCTCCTGTGCATGTTGGTCTCCTTCCTATGTCCCCTTCCGTTCATGACTTGGCTATTTGGTTTTCACCCGCTGAGTTTAATTAGGTTTGCTTTTAGGAATGTGGACAGGAGGCTTTTAGAAACCACACATGCACACCCTGTGAGCACTGAGGGCTGGAGTGCTGGTAATTACACAGGCCACATCCACACAGCCAGGGCCTCCACCCAAGGCCTCCACCCAGCGCCGTCTGTTACTCTCCTGAGGCTCCTTTGGCAACTGTCCTTCCTGACTGTCAAATTTTGGTGTCTGGGTCCTCTTCAAGCCAGCTCTCAGAGAGATCTAAAGCAAATGTGATTTCTTTTTGCATTTTAATATCTTCTTTGTAAAGTTGATTAAATGCCTCAAAACAGACTTCTGATCAACCTGAGAGACTTCTCTCATTCTGCTGTTTCTTGATAACTAGGTCCTACGGAATGCAACGCAGGCTGCCGAGCGCGAGCTGGACAGATACGTAGTGGACATAATGAAGGAGAAGAACATCTGCCCCGAGAAAGACACCAGGTGTGTGCTGTTCCTCTGTGACTGGCTGGAGCCTGCTGGGCAGAGCCCTGCACTGTTGGACAGTGGTGGGGAAGGCTTGTGGGTGATGCAGCCCAGCCGTGTCACCCCGTAAACATTGAAGTCCAGAGTGCTGGTAACCACACAGGGCTAACCCAGCCAGGCCCTCCACTATTCTCCCACGGTTAAATAGCATTGGCTACTGTCCGTCCTGCCCTTCAGATTCTGGTGTCTGCGTCCTTTTCAAGCCAGGCCCTCCTCAAACCCTCAGTGTGTGTCACGTGTTCTGCCTAATCCTTACAGGAACAGGCTGCGCTGTGGCTGTCTGCAGGCAGTGTATTCTTGTTCTACAAGAGTCGCCAGGTAGCAGGCCAGACAGACGATAGGCACGTTGAAGGCCAGTGGTACAGTGAAAGACTAGATATCTTCTGTGTTGTGATGAGCGCTGTTAGTAGACACCTATGTAAGGGAGCTGGAGGGTGGCTTTGGGGATGTGGCGGCAGTTAGGAAATGAACCCTTGGGGTAAGAGACATCAAGGCCACAACCCCAGCAGGGGGTCAGTGCCATGCAGAGGGTCTGAGGGCACTTCATAGACAGGGTGGAGCCTGAGGGTTCTAAAAGGTTGATGGATTGGAATTGGAGCTAAAGGTTGGTGTGTGGCCACTAGAGTCACTGTAAAAAGCATGTTCACATGCTCCAGGGAAAGAAAGTTACTGCATTTGGAAAAACTGAGGCAACTTGTCATAGGTTGTTTTGTATACACTTCAAATATTAGAGGGTAGCTGTGTGGCAGTAAAGATTTGGGAGATGTGTGGGCAGCTCAGAGAAACCATGTGAGTGAGTTATTGTAATGGAGTCAGTCACGCTTTCATGCTGTCTAGACCCTGTTCTGTCGTAGTCCTGAGTGATTCTCTGCACGGCCTTCAGTGCATCTTATTAAATTGAAAGCCAAAACCACTTCCTAACAGATGTGTGAACCACAGGCTTTGCTTTATGGTGATAAGAGGTCTGATTTAAACTAATAGTTTTATCCTTTTAGTTTTCAAATCTGCATGAGGACATGCTTACTGCAGATAACTGGCTATAAACAGCTCTACCAGGATGTAGAAAATGTGAGGAAAAAACCGTACGATTCTGCCAATGCACAGCACGAGAAACTGCTTCTCAAGGTAAGCGCCCGGCCAGGGCTGAGGCAGTCAGCTGCAGCCCTGAGGCCTGCGCTGTCCTGTTTGCTTGCTTCCTGCAGACTTTGGTTAGGTTTCATTGATAGGGAAAGGTTGGTGCTCCACAACTTTTACTTGATAGGCATCTTTAAAAATATATTCCTGTAAAAGTTTAATGCTGTTAATTTTGAGATAAGGGCTGGAGAGATGGCTCAGAGGTCAAGAGCACTGCCTGCTCTTCCAGAGGTCATGAGTTCAGTTCCCAGCAACCATATGGTGGCTCACAACCGTCTATAATGAGATCTGGTGCCCTCCTCTGGCCTCCAGGTATAAAGCACTCATATACATTAAACAAACAAACAAATTCTTTAATTCTGAGATAAGTTATCCATTCCCCAAAGGGGCTGTCTTTAGCCTCAAAAGAAGGCGCACAGGCCTCAGAGCCTGTTTATCTAACTTGCTTGTTGAGATTGGGCTTTCTGTCCGCAGCATTGAAGCTGTGGAAATAGATGCCCCTTTAGAGCTCTGCATCACTTCTGAGACTAGCACAGCGTCAGCTAGCACGTACTGCAGCAGTGGCCTCCCATAATGAGGAAGGAGAGACCACCCCTCTGCTGTTCCTGCTGTGTGCGTGTTTGAAGGTGATAGCTGAGGCCCAGGGAAAGTGCTGAGACTGCAGTGTGGCCTTTCATCCGGGGAAAGGATTCCAAGGCCTGGGGGAGAAGGTCCTACTTGCTTCAGGAGAGCAGCACTGTAGCCAGGGGAGAGCTGCTTCCTGCCTAGCCTCGGCTCCAGGCCACACTGCCTTCAGGAGGGCTAAGGGTGTGCTTCTTAAAACAGTCTTTCCTTCCTTCTTTCTTGTTTTTGATTAAAGATTAAACTCCCAGAATGACAGCAGAGCAAACTGAATATGAGTCCATTTGCCCAAGATTGGTCTTCTCAAACAATTTAAGTCTAATATACAAATATTGGCTAGTAAACACAGACAGGTCACTACTCTAGATTTCTGTGGATTTTACTTTAAACAACCGATTCTTCACAACAGTCATTCTGGTTGGAATAGATACACTACTTTTTTTTTTTTTTTTTTTTTTTTTTTTAGTGATTTATATATTTATTTAATGTATAAGAGCTCTAGCTGCATGTATACCTGCATGCCAGAAGAGGGCATCAGATTCCAATATAGATTGTTGTGAGCCACCATGTGGTTGCTGGGAATTGAACTCAGGACCTCAGGAAGAGCAGATAGTGCTCTTAACCTCTGAGCCATCTCTCCAGCCCCCAATACACTACATTTTAATTACTGTCCTTGTTGCTCTTAGAATGTGCCTATCAAAGTTGTTGAACTGAAAGTATTTAGTTATGAATTAGATAAACTAAGAATAGGAAAATGTCGCAATAAACCAAGAGCATCACTATTATGTATAACACAAAAACATGTTTGTGTAGCTCTGGACTCTTCTGATGCCCACGAAAAAGTTGAAGGCCCGCATCTCCAAGCAGTGGGCAGACATTGGTTTCCAAGGTGATGATCCCAAAACAGACTTCAGAGGCATGGGCATACTCGGATTAATCAATCTTGTGTAAGTGAAAATAGTTTCTTCTCCTTGGCTGAGTGACAGTCTGTGTTTTGTCCAGTCTGTTTTAATCCCAGGAAGGATTAACCCTGTTGATTCACGTTGACTGTAAGTTTTCTTACCTGTAATGTACGTGTTTGTTAGTGTGCTAGCAACAGTTCAAAGGTGTGTGTGTGTGGCTGTGCATTTGCGCGTGTCTATGTGTGCATCTGTGTGTGTGCATCCATCCGTGTATGTGTCTGATTGCTCACCCGGGTCCGCAGTGCTTTTCTCTCCTTTTACTTTCCAGCCTCAATTCTGACCCTGCATAAGAATCAGGAACACTTCTTTCTGGGTTTGCCCTCTTGTCTCCACTGCAGGGGCTCTGATTCCATTTGGGAAAGCAGGACGGGTTAGGTGACATGTTCCTCACCACCTCTGGCTGATGCCCGGAACCCCCACTTATCAGAGCTGTAACAGATTGCCTTTTCCCTTAGCACTTAGGCTGCAGGATAAGTCACAGCTGATAACCAGTACTAGTCTAGTAAGCAGAGTGGAAGATTGAGTTCTTAGATCAGTGGTTCTCACGCTGTGGGTCACATATCAGATATCCTGCATACCAACTATCTACATTACAATTCATAACAATAGCATACTTACAGTTATGAAGTAGCAGTGACGTAATTTTATGGTTGGGGTCACAGCATTAGGAAGGTTGAGAACCACTGTCCTGTGTAGACTGATGTTTGAGTTTCTCTGTGGCCTACAGACTGTACACAGTGCTGAGAATGGGAAGCCAATAATTTCTTTGGATAATTCTTACCATGAAAAAAATCTGAAATTGAACTAAACTAAGTTACTACTGAGAAAACTATTCAGGTCAATATGGATAAAGCAGTTGGGGGAAAGGATATACCATAAGGAGATTTGAAATTAGAAGGGCATGTCTGTTTGGTAATGTCTAAAATCTTCTCTAAGTTGTATGTAATTCTGCTTCCTGAAGATAAATCCCACAGTAATCTTTAAAGAGCTTAAGTGTCTTCCCCATCTCCATCAGAAGAGCGTCTCACTGAGCCTGGGGTTTAGGTAATTTGATGGAGTTTGACTCTAGAATGTTCTGAGGGTTTTGCTAGACTTTAAATGGAGTGTAGTTTCTTAGCTGTATTTAGAGCACTGGCTGATGTGACAATGGCCAGGGTCCATGTGCATCAGTAACAGTCTGTTCGTCAGCAGGCGTGACAGAGAGCACAGTGAAGGAGGGGCGGCCCAGCAGCTGCACTCTGAGTATTGGATAGGATGCGAATTAGCAAGTTTCAAAACAAGAACTCAGGTCATTTCTTCTTTTGTAATCAAATAGCAGGTGACTTCTCTGCTAAAATAGTTCTGTAGAAAGCCAGGCTGCCCGTGCTCCTTGTTTGGTAGGCCTGATTCCTTTGGATTAAATTTGGACTCAGTAGCTTTGGGGGCCGTTGAGGTGGCTTGAGGTGGAGATGGGGTGGCTGTGGCAGCGAGGGCCACTGTTCTGACAATAGCAGTGGCTTGCTCTGAAGTATTAACCTACTTGCAAGTGGAACATTTTCATTTCATTATTCTCCTTGAACTTGTTTAGGTATTTCAGTGAAAATTACACCAACGAAGCGCATCAGATTCTTTCCCGTTCAAATCACCCCAAATTAGGGTAAGATGGGCAAGTATTTAAAAAAGCTAGACTCTCGCAATGAGAATGACTATGTGAATCTAAAGGTATTTAAAATTGTATCTTAAAATGATGTTATTTTAACAAGTGAGACTATAGAAACTATTTTAAGGAAAATGACCATAAATGTTCTATATATTCTAGTAAATTTTATCACATGATATAGTTTATAAAACAAAAATAGGAGCTCATAATTTTTTTCAAGAACTGTTTGAAAGAAAGAGTAGAAACTAGCACTGAAGTAGGAAAGTCAGTTAGCTTTGCAAATGGTAAAGGAGATACAGACGGCGGCCTCGCCACGGGCTTTGTACTGCTTCATACAGAACAGCGAGAACGAAAGGCTGGTAATGCAGATGCCCTCTTCTTTATTGTTTTTACATGTCACAGAAGTTTTATTTTTATTTCTTAGCTTCTATCTAGAAGACTAACAGCCTTCAAAAACCAAACACTTTGATCTGTCTCACTATCTAAGAGAGGTTCCTGCAGAGTGAGTCCTGTGCTAGCGGAGCAGCACAGCCAGTTTGGGGAACTAGTCAGCTCCTTATGTGCTGTAAACTTCTGCTTCGGGCTGTCGGCTAGCTGTGTAACGGGCGATGTTTCTGACGTAGGTATTCTTACGCAATAGTTGGGATCAATCTTACAGAGATGGCTTACAGCTTACTGAAGAGCGAGGCTCTGAAGCTTCATCTCTACAACTTTGTCCCTGGGATGCCCACGATGGAGCACTTCCACCAGTTTTACTGTGAGTACCAGGCCTGAACGAGCATGCTTACTCCCAGCAAGGCAGAACATATAGTTTTTAGCCGGGCGCCTATGAAGTTCAGAACTCAGGCTTGTCATTTGATTGTTTAAGGTCTTTGCTACCCAGGAGAATGGTGGAAGCCGATCTCTAGGTGCACTTTCTACTTCACGTCCTACATTGAACTCAGGTTGTCAGGCGTGAGCGACAAGCAGCCTTATCCACTGAGCCCAAGGTGGATGCATACTTTCTGGAGATGAGATGGTCTAAATATGATTTTTAACCCCTTGTGGAGAATGTGCTTGTGTGTTTTTAATTGCAGGTTACCTTGTCTATGAATTTGACAAGTTTTGGCTTGAAGAAGAACCAGAAAGCATTATGTACTTCAACTTGTACAGAGAGAAGTTTCACGAGCGGATTAAAGGGCTCTTAATGGATTACAATGTGGTGCTCACTTTGAGAACATGAACCGTCTATAGTATCTCTTTCTACCACGTTTTGCACACACAGCAGAATTTATATGTTATTATAGAAATTATCTGATCAACTACACTCTTATATATAATTTCATACAAAAATTACTTCAGAAACTCTATTTAAGAAAGCTAGCGGACAATCAGTGTATGTTTACAGTTGTTTGTACACTGTTCTCCAAAGGTCCCTGACCCTTCCAAAGAGCCCTCCTGGAGTCACACGAGCTACAGTTTAGCACTTGGGACTTAGCCTGTTAGTGCAAAAGTATAAATCAGGTATATTTACGTTTAGCCCATTGACTAAAATGTGCACGAGTCCGTTCTTACTGTTCTCAAGCTGGTGTCACTTTCACAACTCTGCAGCATCATCATCCCCTCCTGAAATGGCTTCTGAACACTTAGTCCTCTCACTCCTAGGCAGATGAGCACTGGGTGTCCTCTGAGGCTTTCTTTACGTCTCCATCTCAGAGTGGGGAGAGCGCGGCTCTGTCAGGGAGGGGGAAGTCATGGCAGGAACACAGCAGGAAATGAGAGGACGGCAGTGCCAGTGGCAAGCTTTCTGTTTCTGGGCAGCACACTGTGGAGGTCTGACAGGTTCCTAGGCATTCCTCTTGCTTGGCATTTGCTTTTACGAGCCGTGGAATGGCCCTTCCTTCATGTTGCACTGAGGCCCTCTGCCTGGATGCCTCAGATGGCGGTGCCTCGCTGAGAGAGTCCTGATTACATTTGAAACAGTTTCTTTTAAGAGAAAACTGTCTTTGAAACTTAAGAAGAAAACTTAGAGGTTTTGAAAAATGTTCCCCATCATTGGTGTGTTTGATTGCTGTTTGCTTTGTTTGCCCTTGCATTGACTCTGGTGTTTCTGGGTAATGTAGGGACCTGGTTAACAGGCTGTGGTACCACCGCAGCCTGGATCCTGACTGTGCATTTGTATAGCTTTATTCTCCCAAATCTCAGGAGGGCAACACATACTGTTGAGGATTATACATGAAGAGACTCTAATGGCATGGTTTCCTTTTGGCATGTTTTAGGGATTTGTTCTCAGAACAAAACTGAAAGAAGCTGAAGTTAGGGAAGATGATTGGACTATGAAGCGCACCCTTTAGTCTGTGGGAACCAGCGCATAACATCTGAATTTAACCTAAAACATGGTGAGGTTTTGCACATCTTTTAATATCAGGTACTTAAAGACTAGCTTGTGTGACAGAGGAAGATTTGTTACTTTTCCACAATTTATTGATGTATTTTGACAAGCCCCTGTCTTCATACTTATCAGAGAGAGACAGAGACAGAGACAGAGAGAGAGAGAGAGAGAGAGAGAGAGAGAGAGAGAGAGAGAGAGA
>OU015753.1:41661669-41674938 GCA_907169655.1 Acomys percivali
AAAATGAAGACTTTCAAAGTAAAAGAAAACAGTGCCTATTTAAACAGAGGCTTGGGTCTTTCTAGAGTTTAGCTTTCTCTTTCTTTCCTGTGTTTAGCTGTCATTTTCAGTATTTCCCAGCCCGGAGGAAACACTGGATCACCAGCGTTGCTACGTTTCCCCCTAGCAATGACAATGTTGATTATTGAATTTAATGCTCCCAGGGAAAACCTGGTGGGCAACTGCCTTAATATAAGACATCAAGTAATGTTTAAAGGGACAAAAAGCAGGACAAAGATGCCTTTGTGTTAACATTTTTGGGGAAAAAAATCTATTGCTGAAGACGGCTATCATTTAATAAAACTTCAGTGAATCCTGGAAACGCAATAGTCTTTCCTGTTGTGAACATACAGTCAGTGTTCAAGGGCATCCCCTCAGTAAGACTCCTCCTCCAGTCTGTGAAAATAGGGATACTGACAGCATCGCGTGAGCTCACGGGGTATTGATGAAGCTCTCAGCTCACGGAAAACACACAAAGCTGGTAGCAGCCTTTGTCTCTGGGCGCAACTGTAGCTGTACTTTCTCCCACGGTTCTCTGCCGGGAGCTGAGCAGGCAGCGGTTGTTTTTATAGGTCATCATCTGCTGACAGTTGCCTTCGCTGCGGCTGGACTTCACCTGGCGATGCAGCCCACCCTGAACTCATTGCCTCTGTAAGGGGCCCTTTAGTCACTCCCGCAAGACACAGTCGGTGTCTTTATTCACAGACCCGAGTCTTATGTTTCTGCTTTACTCTTCAGCCTAGCTTTCCGCCACATTTAATCGTGTTTATTTATTTATTTTTTTATAGCATTCTGATTGGCATTCTGAGTCTTCTTCCCTGTATATGATGGAGCACACCACAGTCGGTTCTGACTTACGATTTTATATATACATATTCTCTATTGCTGCCAAAGTAATCTTCTGAGGTATAAATATGCTCATTACACTTGCCTAAACCTGTTTGTTTGTTTACTTGACACAGATTTTTCCAGGCGGCTCAGCCTGGCCATAAACCTTGCTCTTCATGGCTCTGCCTCCCAAGTCCCGAGACTCCAGGTACATGCCACCACCCCTGATGGCCCGCTTAGCACTTTTCCAGTGACCTCCTATCACTGTATGGGTAGAATACAGACTCCCTAGAGTGGACTGCAAGGCCCTTTGTGACCAGTTCTTGCTTCTCTGGACTCATTTGTCCTGTCTCACCAATGCGCCCGCCCTCTCTGCTCTGCACGTCCACTCTACTCCTCACTGACATTTTGTATACAGTTGTCACTTGTCACAGTGCTGCTGGTCCCCTGAAGTCTCCGACTGCTCTCTCAAGGGTCAGTCTAGACACCAACTCTTCAAGAGTCTTGCATGATTGTGTCACTTCACTGTGCCCATTCTGCGGTGCCTTGCAACACAGCATATTGCCATGGCTGTGTAGTCAGCTGAACTGGGGGGCAGGGGGCACCTGTCTACAGTGGCAACTATCATTGGCCAACCATGCACAGACAGTCTCCCCACCCGTGGAAATACTGAATCAACTGAAGAAGCACACGCAGAACTCAACACTCCCAGAATATAGCTCATTCGTTTGGAGTCTGGTATACCCAGTGATTGATTTAAAAATGTGCAGGAAACCACCCGATCGGGCCACTCTAGGTGTGTCTCCTCTTGCTGCCTATACCGATATGACAATGCAAAGCTGATCTAGAGACATCCAGACCTGAACCCCTGGGTGTCTGTGTGGATGAATGTTACTTAGACACTAGTGCAGACTTGGGGAGCGTGGTGGTCTCTCTTGGACATCGCACAAGCTCTCTAGGCTTCTCTGAGTCTCTGCTGTTTGTGAAGGTCTGCGTGGATTGTTTTATAGCCCACCCACACTTCCCATGAAGAGACCCGAGCTTCCTTCCCTCACTGCCCAGTTGATTTTTACAAGTGTAAACCTGCAGTGAAGAACTGATTTGTGTATCTCCTTTTCTTTCTAGGAGAAGAGACAGTGCAAATATTGTCCTTTTATCTTTTTTCTTTCTTTCTTTTTCTTTTCTTTCTTTTTTTTTTTTTTTTTGCCAATTTGTTATGAACACCACTACACTTTGTGCTACTTTGTGTGACTTGAGGACACTAGGAAGGAACCCAGGTCCTAGCCCAAGCTAGGCAAACACAGTATCACTCATTTTTGAATTTTTGAGTAGAGCCCGGTTTGGGGCATAGCTGCCCCCCTCCCCCAGCACTCCTTACTTTCTCTCTCTGAAGCGAAGTACTCTTGGACAGTATCATAGAGGCCGATCCTGAGTGAGGCGAAGCTGATTTGCCTCTGAATGCCGGCAGGCAGACCGCTGTACAGTTTCGGCAACCCTTCTGTTTTTGCCAGGGTGGTGACGGTCCCCAGGACACCTTTATACCTAATGGTACTGGAGGCCTGGCCCTCACCTTGGATCTGGAAATCAGAAAGGCACAGGTCAGAGGGAAGTGACTGTCCATTAAGGAAAAGGGGGGGAGGGTCCTACCTGGTGAGGAGTAAACGGGACTGGTGCAGTAAGACTATGGAGACACCCTAGATAGGGCTCTTTTTATGAATTTCCTTTCTCAACAACCTCTCCTGCATGTCCCTTCCTCCCTCCCTCCCTCCCTCCCTCTATCCCTCTATCCATTTATCCATCTCGAAGGTGGGTCTGGCTACAACGCAGGCTCTGAACACCTAAACAAGGTACCCAGGAACTCTCCGGAGCCACCAAGTGCAGGATAGGACAGTACCCCCAAAGAATCAAAGAAAGACAAAAGTACCATGCTTGTAAACTCTGAGGGGTTTGTCTTGGTTGTTGGGACCCCACTTATGAAGAGTTTGGTTGACGTCACTGGTAACCCATAGCCCGCAGCTATTCAGCAAATCCGAGAAAAGGGTCCCATTTCCTTTTCTACTGCACCCAGTCCCAAGACAGAGCCACACTGAGAAAGAGTGGTTAAACCACAGCCCACATCACAGGGATGCCTGCAGCAGACCCTCTGCCTGGAGAGCCCTCGCCAAGTTCATTGAACTCTACCTGAAGCCGGACTTTGGCGGTGTCCAGCGGGAAGGTGATGATGTCTGCCAGGCAGGCCGACACGCCCGCGGAGAAGATCTTGACCCCCATGGTAGGTTGCACTTCAGAAGTTGTCGCGCTCACCATCTTGGCTCTGAGGACGGAGAAGCGCGAGTGCAAATCCAAAAGGACTCAGCCCTGAAGATAACAGCGGCACTGCTGCCTGATGCGGGCACCGGGCACCGAACCCGCGACTTCCGACTTCTGGGACAGGCACCCGGGGGCCGGGGGCAGCGCTGTGGAGGAGCTCAAAGGTGAGCGGTCCCTTCGTCTCGATCGGGCTTAGAGGATCCGCTAAGCCCGGGTTGCCCCGCATCTCTGAGCCCTGGCCTGGGAGAGCTATATAGCCCGATCGCGGGAGGAGGGGTTAGGGGCAAGCGGTTGTGTTGGGGCAGGTCTCCTAAGACCTGCCAGTGGGACGCGGCAGGGGCGTGCCCCGGGGTGCGGAAGCCTCCCGGCCTCGCGTCACTCCGAAGCCCTAATCCTAACACCTCTGATTTGGCACCAGTTCCCGGTGATACCCAGAGGGCACACCAAGGGCCTTCATCCCGCTTCCCGGCACATTTCAGCTGTACAGCCACGACCGAGCGGGGCGCAGAGCAGGGTCTGGCTCCCTTGAATAAGCGCGATGTGATCTCCGAAATAAAAGTCCCAGCAGCAGCAAACTTAACCCACAAGAGGCCAGCTGTCCTGTAGGATGCACATCCCAGTCCTGCCCTCTTCCCTGACACCTACCCGGCTTCCCTTTCTTCTCTTTTCAATTCCGAGTGTACCTTTTTTTCATTCCTTTCCAAATGCCAACGTCCGACTGGGGAGTGTATAGGTATGTGTAGGGGTGCGTGGGGGGAGACCCATGTGAAAACTAATAACACTCTAAAACTTTTACAAGAAAACCTTTTGCGTGATCACTTTTAGTAGGCAGATATCAAATGAGCTCATAGCCATGCTAGTGAGCCCTTGTGGGTCTCTGCAGTCTGGGAAATGACAGCCCTTTGCCCCTTTGGTTAGTTCTTCGCCGCGGGAACACTGGAAGGAACAGAGGTAGCTGGCTTGGCTGCAGATACAGCTACGCCATCTGACCAGCTTCGTGACCCTGAGAAAGCCCTCCAGCTTTTGTTTGTGATCGTGTCAAATATAGTCCCAGATTTGAAATGCTGCTAACTCTAGCGCCAGTTCAGACTTTGTAGTTTGGGCTCATTGGAGGGAAAGTTTTTTTTTTTTTTGTTTTGTTTTGTTTTTTTGTTGCTTCTGCCTTTGAGTGAAGATTTGGTCCAAACACTTACTTTAAAAAAAAAAAATTTTTTTTTAAAGTACTGTTTAGGAAAACGTGAGAAAGAGAGCAAGCTGGGTCTTCCAGTTTCACGCAGAGACACTAGAGAACCTCTGGATGCTAACCGCCTCTTCCACAGCATCCAGGTTATTCAACGTCCCCGGGAGGGTGAATGGAAGCCGGACTCCTCTCCAGGAGTGCGGTATATAAAACAGAACGTCCCTGGGCACCACGTTTAAAGGAAAAACTGCACGTGCTAAGCAAAAACCCAGTCCAGAAGGGCTTCCGGGGCCTGACCCAGAGAAGCAGCCATGAGCAGCAGAGGCAAGTCCGGGGCGCGTGTGAAAACAAAAATGCTGGGGGGAGCAGAATGCCTTTGGTTGGCCTGGTGACTGGGAAATTGAAAGATGGAGAGAAGAGAGAGACAGAGATAAGAGGCTGCTAACGCCTGTGGGTGAAAAGTATAATAAACAGCTGGGCGGTGGTGGCGCACCCCTTTAACACCAGCACTCGGGAAGCAGAGGCAGGCAAGTCTCTGAGTTCGAGACCAGCCTAGTTTGCAGAGTGCACTCAGAGGACAGCTGGGGCTACACAGAGAAACCTTGTCTTGAAAAACAAAACAAAATGAAGCGAAGCAAGCAAAAGTGCATGTTTCCTGCGTGTGGGTTCACGTTATTGCTCCCATGTTGTGCAGGGCTTGACAGATTGTAAAGTGCTCTCACACGGATGCTGCGTCTAAGCAGGTAATGCGGCCTAAGGAAGGGTTACTGTGCAGTCAGACGTCATTTAGAGATGGATGCAGTCACCCGATTGTCACAAAGCACTTGGGGCAGGTGGTTTTATAATGCTCATAATGACAACTTCCCATCTCAGACTTGTTTGGAGGAAATGGGGCTGATGCTTTCACAAAAAAGCTCCCATAGGAGGCTTCATGCTGCCTGCAGAGAACCAAAGCTGAGGAGTACTTGGAAGTCATCCCTCCATGTGGAGGAGGAGGAGGAGGAGGAGGAAGAGAAGACTCCTTCTGTGTGAGTGAAATGATGGGATTGTGAAGGAGGCCAAGTCACAAACCATAAAGAAACACAGAGTTATGGTCTGAGAAGAATGACATCTGTAGGCCCTTCTGTTGCTCCTCACCAAGGCCCCGCCCACCCGGGACCCTTCAGATATTCAGCTAGATTCACCAAGTCATCTCTGCTGATGTGAACAGAAGGAATAATCACCCCACAAGGGCTTTCCTGACCTCCTGGTCCCGAAATGTGGGATATGGCTGAGTGAAATGCCCACACCAGGAGACCCAGTGATGTCATTCAAGACAGGGAGTGCTTCTAGTTTCTGAGGAGAGGGCCGACCTTGCTTCCCCCAGAGCCTCTGGGAAGTGGGAGAAAGTTCGTCTCATATTAGAGAGAGCAGTTGGGGAGAGGCTGGTCTCCCCAGGGAGTCAGATTACTGTTCTTCTGGCAGAAGGAGATGGGAGGTGAAGACTAGTTCAGTGTGACCAAGGGTGACTGACTCTCTGTGACGTCGCAGAGGAGTGACAGCAAGGCTCGCTTACCAAGTGTCTGTGTTCGGTCTCTTAAGATGTAGGACACCGGTTACAGAGGCATCTGCTCACTCGGTGCTTGCAGGATCACTGAGCAAATGTGTTCATTCAAACCACAAGAGCATCACAGTGCTTCGCATTCGGACAGGGGTCTGTACTCTCCCATTGTAATTTCTTTTTTTTTTTCTTTTTCCATTGTAACTTCTTGTCTGTCTCCAGTATGAAATGTCAGGGTGTAGCTATACAGATAGATGATAGATGCTCAAATAACATTTATTTATTTATTTATTTATTTTGGGTTTTTTTTGAGACAAGGTTTCTTCTGCAGTCCTGGCTGTTCTGTCTTTGTAGACCAGGCTGGCCTCGAACTCACAGAGATCTGCCTGCCTCTGCCTCCCACATGCTGGGATTATAAAGGCATGTGCATCACCACACTTAGCATCAAATGACAATTTTTTGGTTGTGAGCCTAGCCTCTAATGGCTCTAATAAGCCAGCCATCAAGTGACAATTAAAACAAAACAAAACTAAACATTTGAGGAGATACATTTAATTCCACTAATATGGAAATATGCAATTCCATCAAATAACACCTTTCTTTAACAATCTTACAATTAATTTAACATTAAATTTAGCATTAGCAGTATAATTAGCTAAATTATCCATGTGATTAAAACTTTGAATGTTAAAATATCAGTACTCTGTCAGTGGTGGCATTATAAACTGGCATAATTATTTTGAGATGATTTAGCGGTATGCACTGAGTGATGAAGGTATTTATGTCTTGGGGTACAGTGATGTCACTTTTGGGTTTATACCCTAAAGTGACTATCCCAGACATGAGAGAGTCACCAAGGCTTAATATGTGAAAGAGAAAACTTAGGAGAGCGCCACCATCACTTCAGGGTCCAGACATCGTCTATGCGATGGGCTGATGTGGTGTACATCTTCTGGTGAGAGATATGACACCATTAGAAACTGCTTCCAAAGTGGGAGAGAGGAGTCTCCCAGGAACAGGACAGAGCACGGAGAGGACAGGGTTGGGCACCTTGGTTCAGTCCATCCTAAAAAGGGAGAATCTCTCAAACCCATTGTGAGGAGGAGACTAGCCACTTGGGTTCTGATTAAGGTGGCCTATGACACTGTGATCCACAGAACAAAATGCCTGTGTTCAAAGCCACCGGAGATGCTGATGGGACAGTCAGCTTTAAATGTCTTGACTTTTCTGAGGCTTTTGGGACTAGAAGGATGGCTCGGCTGTTAAGAGCACTTCCTGCTCTTCCAGAAGACTGGAGTTCTGTTTCCAGCACCCACAATGGGTAGCTGCCAACTGCCTGTCACTTCAACTCCAGGGGGATCCAATGCCCTCTTCTGGACGCTGAGGGCACCTGCATGCACTTAGCATAAACAAACACAGATATGGATAAGTTTTAAAAGATTATTTGCTCTTTCAATGCATATTCCTGCATCAATGAGACTATTTTCATGACTAAGCCATTTGCTGCTAAATACCTGATGTACAAAGTATGTACAATCCTCAAACTCGTGAAGCATGTTTCTTTTTATTGCATCTGACCAACACATTATTGCACCAATTTAGACACTTTACAAACTCTAACACAATTCCCATTGCACACCTCTGATTTACACATACAGAGCAGGAAACTCAGGTACTCAGAGTGACCACATGACTTTGAGTAGATCCCATAGCCAGTATAGACAGCATTTAGGGTCAGTGTGGCCCCTAGACTCAACCCTATATGATACACCAACTGTTTGCTGCATGTTTGTGGTGTAGTACTTTCCTGTGACTTGAGGACATATA
This sequence comes from Acomys percivali, assembly GCA_907169655.1. NCBI lineage: Eukaryota > Metazoa > Chordata > Mammalia > Rodentia > Muridae > Acomys > Acomys percivali. The sequence goes on from OU015753.1 coordinate 41,669,394, forward strand.
GTAATTATTAGGACTCCTAATATATTTTTCAATAAGTTATATTGAATGTATCTTTTTATTTGATTTCTTTATATTTCTAAAAAATTTTCAAAGGCCACAAAAGGCATGGAAAGTGCCTTTTTTAAAGTTTTATTTTTATTAAGTATACAGTGTTCTGAAAACATGTTCACCTGCAGGCCAGAAGAGGACACCAGATCTCGTTATAGATGGTTGTGAGCCACCATGTGGTTGCTGGGAATTGAACTCAGGACCTTTGGAAAAACAGACAGTACTCTTAACCTCTGAGCCGTCTCTCCAGCCCAGAAAGTGCCTTTTAAGACCTTTAGTGAGTGGGCCTGGAGAGGTGATGCGATGGCTAAGAGCGCTTACTGCTCTTTCAGAGGACCTGAGTTTGCAGCCCTGAACCCATGTTGGTTAGCTCAAAACCATCTACAATACCAGCTTGAGAGCATTTGATGCCTCCTTCCAGTCTCTTGGGCACCCTCACACCTCTGTGGGCGCCCTCACACATGTGGCATACTCATATCAACACACACACACACACACACACACACACACACACACACACACACACTTGTAAATGACTAAACGTTCTTTAGTAGCACTTGATGGGAAAGGCAGGGCAGGTGGAATAGGCAATTTAGGAAAATAAAACTTAAAGGGCTTGAGCCCAATGTGGGGGTGGGGGTGGGGTGGACAACTGACATCCAGAACAAGACATTTCTGTCCCCAGATCCAGTGGACGGGGATAGATTCGTTCACATGGAATTTGGGAAATGAATCATGCAGGAGCATGATGCTATAGGTGAGTTGGCCACCAATAAGCCTAACAGTGCTGCTGAGCAGCAGCCTGGAGAAGGAGCGCAGCTCTGTGGGGCCATGCCTCTTCTACTGCTGCAAGAAGCACATTTCAGGCAATTTGCTGTAACACGAATTCAGAGTGGTGGATTGGCTGTCACACCTGTGGTGCATGGACATCAGCGCTGCTGCCTATGTGAACTTGGGCAATCTCTCCACACTCTTCAAGCTTCTGCGCTCTTGTCAGTGAAATGGGACAGTAGTTGTAACTGCAGCCATATTAGGAGAATTCAGAGGCAGAAGACTAGCAATGATTTTAGCACAGTGAAGTCTGGGTGTACCTGGAAAGGGGCTAACAAATGTAACAAATGGTTATCACAACTACGTTTTTAGCTAATAAGTTTTGATAACTGCTTAGTAGGTTGTAGGGCATGTAAACACTGGACTAAAGGTTTCTTTCTTTTTCTTCTTCCTCTTCTTCTTCCTCCTCCTCCTCCTCCTCCTCTTCTTCTCCTTGGTACAGTGGGATGAAGGTGCCCGATCCCCTGGAACTGAAGTTATGGACAGTTGTGAGCTGCCATGTGGGAGATGGGAATTGAACCTGGATTCTTTAGAAGAGCAGATAGTGCTCCTAACCACCGAGACATCTCTCCAGCCCCAAATTAAAGGTTTTACCAGACACACTTATCATTCCTCTCACTCTGGTATCCTCCAAGGTCATGTCTATCTTTGGATTTAGTTCTTAGGTAACAGAGGCAAGCCCAGCTCTCAGACAGCCTTATTGAGAACAGCCCGGGGTGACTCGGAGGTGAGGTGGGGACACTCCAGCTAAGAGGCAGCCTTGAGCCTCAGGGTGCTCAGTGGTTCTTGTTCAGATGAGGACATGGTTGTCAGGTTAGAGGTCGCAGATCTGTTCCAGGGCTCTCTGCTTCCACTGTTCCTCCTCTGAAGCTCCCAGACAACTGGAAATTGCAGAATGGTACGTCCTGCCTGGTGGAAAGGACTTGGTAAAAGGTGAAAGGTTGCACTCTTGCGTGTGAACGTGACAGACAGTGGGGAAAGGAGTGCAGAGAAATGAAGGTGACACTGGGAATGTTCTTTGGGGCGTCTGTGTTTATTGGCCTCTTTCCAGCCCTATTTGGCAGTCTGGGATGAGCCAGGAAGCTGCCTCTGTGAACAAATTACTGCAGGAACTTGTGTGACCTGTCAGTGATGTGGAGAGTCTGGGGACTCCACATATGTAACCTACATCCATGTGCCCGTGTTTGTCCTTTGCCTTCCATATACCTGGACGCACACATATGAGCACGCACTCACCCACACCCACACATGTGCACCTACATACATACACACACAAAATTATCATTTTGTGTCAGTTATTATACTGTCAAAAACATCATAAACCTCAGAGTAAGCCCAGGGAAATATGAGCTCAAATGTCTACACTGTTAATTTTAAAACATTATTAGAGGCCAGTAAGGAAAGCTTAAGTAAAAGAAGGGACATATTACATTTATAAGCAGTAAGTTTGACTATTAGAAATATGTCTGCTTTCCTTCCAAATTGATTTAATTAGATGATGTTCTAATTAAATTACTCTAACATCAACCAGGCTTTTGTTTTGCTACCAGTTCTAAAATGAGTGAGAAATTCAAAAGTCAACACGGTCTTAGACGACAGCTCTATGCACCATTAGACTTTGTTCTGAGGCCACAGGGATGCAGACATGTGGAGAAAACATTAGCTTGATGGAATAGAAGCAGAATGCTCACAGCAGAGCTAAGCATGGACACTGGGCTACAGCAGGGGTCAGGATGAAATGAGCCATCAGGGAAGGAAACTCCCCCAAATGGAGCAGGTCAACCTGTACGGAAGCAAAGACTTTTGACCCCTCCTGCAAGGTCAACACTGGTAGGTGCTTATTTAGCAAGTTGGAGAAGAAATCCCAAAAGGCTTTGTAAACTTAGCCACAGTTACCACACCATTTGGAGCCTGACTACCAATGGCCTTCCCTCATCCCACCCTCCCTGCAGGCTCAGAAGCAGCTGGAGGAGATGGGCAGGCCTGGAAGGTCAGACAGTCCCAGGGACAAGAACCCTGACCTGCCAAGATCAAATGGAGTGGGAAATAGCCAGATAGCCACCTAGAAGCCTAGGAGAAGACACAGGCAGAGTTGAGGGACCAGTGACCCCCTGAATCCTCAGCCTTTGAGTCTTCCTAGACTTTGGTTTTCCAGTGAGCCACTTGTTGGAGCCGTCTCTGGCTACGGGCCCTTCCTTCTCTGTAGTTCTTAACACTTGTTTTCCATCCACACTTCTAGTGAAATGAATTGTTTCATATAGCCCTTATATTACATATAGAATAATTAATAGCTTCCATTTGCCATGAGGATGCTGTCTGTCAAGAGATTTGCCTATGATATGTTCTAATTCTTCTAACAGCCCTTCAACACAGGTGTTTATTATTCCCGCTGATAAAAGAAGAGAGTTAAGGAAAAGACTTTCTCAATTCTACCAGGCAAGCAAATAGTGGGGTTTTGTTTTTGTTTGTGTTTTTAAGGCAGGTTGGAAGGGATAGCATTCACGATGGTGTATAAGCATGGTGGAGCATGAGGCACCTGCTCACAATGCCCCAGCAGTCAGGAAGCAGAGAGAATACTGGTGCTTAGCTTGCTTGCTTTTTCTACTCTCTCTGGCCTTGCATAGAAATAGTGTAAGCTAGTTGTAGGACCTCCACTATAGACTCCTGACTCAGCTTAAGTGATCCTGAGTGATCAGGGAGGAGGCACATGGGAGGGCAGCTGCTGGAGAGCCACTGTGCCACCGTCCCCAGTTACTTGGCCTCTAATAATGTTTTAAATTAACAGTGTAGACATTTGAGCTCATATTTCACTGTGCTTACTCTGAGGTTCATGATGTTTTTGACAGTATAATAACTGACACAAAATTGTGCCTGTATGTATGTAAGTGCACATGTGTGGGTGTGGGTGAGTGCATGCTCATATGTGTGTCCAGGTATATGGAGGGCAAAGGACAAACACGGGCACAGTTTCTCAGGGACCGCCCACCTGGTTTTTGGAGACAGAGTTGCAGAGGAATGTTAATTCAGAACAAGGCTGTTCTGGCAAGAGAGCACATCCAAAGATCTTCTAGGTCTGTGTGATCTGTCTGGATACAAACACACCTTTAATGCAGGAGACAGAGGCAAATAGATCTGAGTTCAAGGCCAGCCTGGTATAGACCAAGTATCAGGTAAAGAAAAGCTTAGATCTAGGCATGGTGATACATGCCTTTAATCACAAATGAAAATAAAATTAGTTTGTAGAAGAAAGCATCCATGTTTGAAAGTGATGTCTAATTGAGTGGTAGAAAGGAGACAAATCAGAGAATGTCTGACAGACTAGGATGCACCCAACTCTCATGAGAAGAGAGAGGAAAGAGAAACTACTTAAAGATGCAGTTTTACAGAGAGAGGAGGCAGTTTTACCAGGTGAACTCAGGTAAAGATGGAATGAGCCAGAAAATGAGAAGAAGCCAGAAGATTAGAGCAGATTGCTGAGTTAGTTTGAAGCCAAGCAGAGCAATTCAGGGGCCAAGAGAGAAGCCAGATTGAATAAGTCAGCCAGAAGAAGAGTTTGAACCAGAACAGCTGAGTTGAACCAACCAGCTCAGAGCTCAGAAAGAACAAGTAAGGGTGAGCTTATTAAGCAGTAAGTCTCAGTGGCTGAAAACATTCTAGGCGTTGGTTAGGTTGTACAGAGGCTAGAAGCTTCCAGGACTAGGCCTAGGTTAGCAGAAGGAGATAGTAAGCCTCCCAGACAACAATTGAGCCAGGAGAATAAAATTAATTTTACACAGGGTCTCTCACTGCTCTGGAACTCATCAAATAGCTATATGCAAGTGTTCTCAAGAATCAATACTTAATGTTGATTGGCTTGTGTTTACTTATCAGACCTTCTTGCACTTGTGTGTGTGTGTGTGCGCGTGTGTGTATGTGTGTGTGCTCGTGCAGGTGTGTGCACTTATGCATGTGCACAGGCCTAGAGGAGGGTATCAGGTGTCCCCTAAGAGCAGGGTCTCCTGCTGAACCTAGAGCTAGGCACCTGCTGAGACTCAGCGAGCCTCCTCTCTCTGCCTGTACCTGCCAGAAGCGCTGGACCTGCAGGGGTGTGTGGCCAGGCCTGGCTTCTTTTCGGGTCCCTACGCTTGCACAGTGAGCGTTCTTTCCCACTGAGCCATCTCCCCAACCCCTTCCTGAAGTTTATGTCTCTCTTTAGGATGCTTGTACTTAAAGAACTTCCTTTAGTATTTATAAGTTATTATGCAATACCAATTATTACAAAGCTACAATGGTTAACCCCTTCCTTCCATTTTACACCTGTATTATTTTTGACTTGAAGCTCCAGTTGGTACTGGGAATTCATAAGCATCTGGGCAGGTGCAGCGCTTTGTGCCCACTCCCTGGGGTGCTTTTGTTTGCATCTGTGAGACTGTGAGAATCTCTTACCAAACCACATGGGCTGCACTTTGCGCATACACTTTCATTTTGGTGCCTTTTAAGCAAACAACCACTTTGCCTGCCAAGAAACAAGAAAAGAGACCCCACCCCACCCCACCCCATAAATAGTGAAGCTGATATCTCCACTACCAAGTGAAGCCTGGTGTTTCTTGGGGAAGTGGCAGCTTGTAATCCAGACAGGTTCTCTCTCTCTCTCTCTCTCTCTCTCTCTCTCTCTCTCTCTCTCTCT
>OU015753.1:41678346-41699979 GCA_907169655.1 Acomys percivali
AGAGAGAGAGAGAGAGAGAGAGAGAGAGAGAGAGAGAGAGAGAGAGACACTGTGGAAGGGCATTGGTACCCTTTTCTCCTCCCAATGTTTCTGACATTTAGTTCACTGTTCAGCACTGGGCTCATCTATATTTCTTCTCATATACATTGTCTCTATATGTCCAGATGAAAATGGCATCATTTTGCCTGCATTGGCCTCATCTGTGAGCTTTCTGAGCGGAAGGCCAATCCTACATGCCTTCTTTGAGAAAGGTTGGGCTGCGTTTTGTTCAGAGTCATGCCCTTGAATTATTATTCTATGGCTTAAAAAAATTTTTTTAACTAGGCATCTCCCTCAGTTTCACTTAGTCCTTAAGTATGTGTGTGTGTGCAAATCTGTGCATGTTCATGATGTGCAGGCACACATGACAGAGGCATATGAATACACTTGTACATGTGTGCTTGAGTGTGGAGGCCAAAGGACAACCTTGGTGTCTTTTCTCATAAGTTATTCAACTCTTTTTTTAAAGGCAAGGTCACTCATTGGCCTTTAACTGGCCAAGTAGGCTAGACTGACTAGCCGGTGTGCCCCAGGGATCTGTCTGTGTGTGTGTGTGTGTGTGTGTGTGTGTGTGTGTGTGAGAAAGAAAGAGAGAGAGAGAGAGAGAGAGAGAGAGAGAGAGAGAGAGAGAGAGAGGAGAGACTCCCCAGCACTGAAATTAAAAGCCCTCACTCACTTAGCTTTTTTTCTTTTTCTTTTTCTTTTTTTAATTTGGGATCCAAATTCAGATTTCACACTGTCTAGCCAGCGCTTTGCCAGGTGAACTGTCTACCAGTTCTCCCCCTTAAGTTTTCAAAGAGCAGCAGTTGCCCACCTTTGAAGAGTAAACAAAGCAGGTCCTCAAACTTTGAGAGAGGTGCAAGATCCGTCAAAGGTCAAAGGGTGGCCTTCTTGGGTGATGCTTTTTTTTTTTTTTTTTTTTTGTGCACGATTGCTGAATGTGTAGAGGAAAATTTGCCACAGCCTGCCACTGTGCTTCTCAGGGAGCCAGCGGTTGTCAGGGAGGCCACCAGGGAATTGTCCTACTGAGTCCTGGCCAGCACATGGATGGGAGAGGGTCAAATGTGCTGGTTGCAGAGGAGAGCTTGGTGACCAACGTGGCTTACTCTGGCAAGGATGTGGCCTTGGCAGCATCCTGGGAGGAGAGTTGCCAGCATAGAATCATGAAGCTAAGCAGAAATAAAATCCTGCACCAAGAAGGGAAGGTCATCTGAGTTAATAGAGACATTCTATGTCTTTCAATGACTCTTTGATTCTTGGGGGTCCCAAACTGAAACAAAACAAAGCAAAAACAATCAAAAGCTTGTGGTGCCCGTGGAGTCCGGCCTAGAGTAGAAACTGTGCCGAGCATCTTCCTAGTGATAGTACCATCAGTCTTGATTCAAAGCTCTGTCTGTCTCTCCTTCTGCCTAGGGGTCTGCAGCCTGAAGGGGTGGGGCACTCCAGTTAATTTTGACCCAAGAAGTAAAACTTCAGCTAGGATGTATTAAATGTGGGCTTCCAATCTATCTGCAGGGGACTGCCTTAGCTCAACAGTACCCCTGACTGGGAGAGGGCAGGTGAGCTTGTGTGGGACCCAGCAGAAAGGACAGAACTGGACGCCCCTGGGTGCGTCTCCCCTGCGCCAAACACAAGGGGATGTATTTCAGTTGACAGAAGGCTTGCCTGGCACGCATAAAAAAACACTGGGGAGGTGGAGGCAGGGCTATCAAAAAGTCAAAGTCATTCTTGGCTATGGGCTGGACAGATAGAACTGAGTTCCCTTTTGGGGTGGGTGTCACACGTTGGAGCATAAAGGTTGAGTATCAAAACTGTGCACAGAGGCAGCACAGGGAGAACCCGCTGGACTCACAACTCATGGAGGTGTTTTGTTGTTTAAAGTAAAAAGCAGCTGCACGTTTCCTGTTGTGTAAGCCCAAGATAGTTTTCAACCTTCCTAACCCTGCCACCCTTTAGTATAGTTCCTTGTGTTGTGGAGACCCCTCCAACCATAAAATTACCTTGTTGCTATTTTATAACAGTAATTTGCCACTGTTCTGAAGATTAATGTAAATATCTGTATTTCCCAATGGTCTTAGGTGACCCCTGTGAAAAGGTTGGCTGACCTTCAATGGGGTCATGACCCAGAGGTTGAGAACTGCTAGCTTAAGGAAATGGAATCGATGTAGATGTTCACCAACAAGTGAATGGGTAAGAAAAGATGTGCTACACGTGCACAATGGAATTTTATTCAGTGTAATAAAAAAATAATTATGTAATTTTCACGGCGATGAATAGAACTGAAAAATATTAAATTAGGTAGTCCAAGCTCAGCAACATCACATTTGGAGCTTCTAGTTATGTGTTTGTATATTTTATGTGGTGGCAAGCATGTACAGGGCTAGGGACCATGAAAGGGAAGAAAGAGGCTTTAGAGAGGGAGAGTGGGGACACGTGTTGTAAAATGGAAGGCAAATGCTGGGGATGGAAGGGTATAAGCCAGGCAGGGAACTAGGTTAAAAAAGAAAAATGGCATGGGTCAACAAAAACTATGTATGAAAATGACATAAGAAAACCTGTTACTTTATACGCTGACTAAAAATAACATGGAAACAACCCTTGAAGTACAATGGCAGATGGCTTATTGAGTAAAGGCACTTGCAGCACAGGCCTGGCAACCCGGATATGATCCCCAAAACCCACAATGAGGAGAGAGGGTTCACTCCCAAACATTTTCCTTCAACCTTCATACAGTCTACATGGCATTGGTGCACCCAGACTTAAACATACACATCATATGCACACGCACACACACACATGAATGATTGCGCACACATACGAATAGTAAAAAATAGGATAAGGTTGGAAGTTTGACTTATAAATACGCATGGGAGTAAAGGGGAGGGGTTTAATATTATGAGTGTACTGACGACTGCTTGGGGCCCTCAACAGTTGTGTAGATGACACTAAAGGGACAGTGGTTCTGGGGAAGATGAGAAGAAATAGCAGCTGGGCTCAGTAACTGGAGGTGTGCATCCTAGTTTCATTTCTGTCACTTTTATAAAAATATCCTGACCCAAAAACAACTTAACAGGGAAAGGGTTTGTTTCAGCTCTATGGGGAAGTCAAGGTAGGAATGTGATGTGGTTAGTCACATCACATCCACAGTCACAAAGAGAGAGAGAGAAATGAACGCATGCTTGCTTACTAATCAGTCCACATTCTCCATTCTCACGTAGTCCAGGACCCAGCCCAGGGAATGGTGCTGCCCACAGTGGGCTGTGTCTTCCCATATTAGTTAAAATAATAAAGACAAACCCCCAGGTCCACCTGATCTAGGCAGTCCCTCACTGAGACTCTCTTCTCAGGTGATTCTAGATTGCACCAAGCTGACAAAACTAAGTACCACGGTGGGCCATGAGCAATCAAGAGGTATTAAGAATAGTGCCTGAAGCCGGGTATGGTGGCACATGACTTTAATCCCAGCACTCAGGAGGCAGAGGCAGGCAGATCTCTGTGAGTTTGAGGCCAGCCTGGTCTACAGAGTGAGTGCAGGATAGCCTGGGCTACACAGAGAAACTCTGTCTTGAAAAACTAAAACAAAAAACAAAAAACAAACAAACAAAAAAACACCAAACAAACAAACAAAACAAAAAGAACGGTGCCTGGCTTCAGGTGCTAAGTGGAGATGTCTACGTGTGGGTGTGTTTCTTTGCATGAGCCCACATTTGCCACAGCTTGCACGTAGAGGTCAGAAATAAGGTCTCTTTGTTTTTGCTGCTTATGGCTTAGGTGATCCACGAACATCTGGTGATTCTCCCATCTTCACCTCCCATCTCACCGCAGAGCACTGAGGTCTCAGGCGCCCACCAGACAGCACGCTCTACACGGCTCCTGAGGATCCGAACACGCAAGTGCGTCAAGCATTTCCCCACTCAGCCGCCTTCTCACTTCTACATAGTTTCTTACCTCCAAGTATTTGCCCATAAAAGTTTACTACTTAGTCAAAATGATTGACTGCTGATAGCATCCCTACAAAATTGCGAGATACGAAGCATATGGCTTCAGGCAGAAACTCAAGCACAAAGACACAAGGCGATACTATCTGAAGGATTTTATTTGTTCACATTTATCCTAGTTGAGGGTCATACTATTTCATTGGACAGTTTAAAAAAATCATTCTGTAAACAAAATTAAAAAAAAATTACAGCTGCAACAGCTAAACGAAGGACGTGGTGTGTAATAAAAGAAGAGGATGTGCAGAAAGCAACATTGGAAGAAGCAAAGGAAACGCGCCCTGAATGTGAGGCCGAGGGAGGAGCGCAAAGTCTCCCGGTGTCTGTAACGAACAAATGCAGAACGATATTAAACAGAAGCAAGCATTCAAAGTGCAGGTGTGCCAGCTTTGCTCTCCACATCCCTTCACGAGATAGAACATTCTAGTCCGTTATATAAAGTGACAAACTCTGTTTTAAACATCTAGTTACATTATTTTGAAGAATCCCTTTGCTGCGTAAATAACGTCTACACCAACTTGACGGGAAGCGGGTGATAATGAACCACGATACAGCTTTTTGACTCTACAGAAAGTACGGAAATGCGAAAGATCATTGTTTTATGATTATTCTTTTTATTTTGCTGTATTTTCCGTGAGTAACAAGGATCTAAAAACCCAGTATGAGAAACATCAGGACTTCTAGTCCTTCAAAAACAAAAATTAAACCAAAAAGCCAATCCAGTGTCCTGGGCCTTCTTTGCTGTCACATTCAGATGCTTGGACGGATCATATATTTTTTTTTTTCTGGACAGCTGACATAAGTAACTGGAGCAAGTTGCTGACATCCAAACTGATCAAATATGTCGCTCTAGCATCACGTAAACACCATTTACATTTTCATAACTGCCTGGAACCCAGATGTGTCCCCCTTGAAGGGGGATCAGTGTAGAATATGACTTTTGAATAGAGGATTTTTATGAAATATATTTCAAATCTTAAAAAATATTAAGTCTCACTAAATTAGTTCAAGATTCACCCCAGCTGACAATGCCTTTTCCTTCTAAAAATAGTCTTGTGTTTGCAACACTCCATTTTCCTCCTAGATCTAAATTTATTTCAGAGCCCAAATGCACAGAGCGTGGCTGTCTTAGCATCAAACAGAACTATTTTTCACAACGTGGATACAGCTGAACAGCAAGAGCGTTAAGTTATAATACACACATCACTGACAGTTTGGTCTTTTTGAGGGGGTTCACTGAATAAACTAGATTCTGGTAGCCATGCCCCATAGGCAGGCTGATAGTGCCTTGCTTTGGGGCTTTTATCTATTTCCCACCAGTTTTCATTGTATTACATTATGAAAACACTAGGCTTCAAGCCGGTACTAATAAATATTTAATTTAAAAGAAAAGAACACCCCTCCCCCCAACACAGAAGAACATTTAAACAAAACAAACCAAACCAAACCAACCCTCCCTTCCCTTCCTGTATCAGCCCGAGAGGGCAGAGATCTCATAGTCACTGGCTGAGGTGAGGGGCTTGCCCATCATCCGGATGTTCTTTGCACTGGTGACCCTGGCCATCATGCACACCGGCTTGTCAAAGTACTTCACTAGAGCAGGCTCCGTCAAGAGCGAGGCAAGAAATTGTTCGAAGGTGACGGCCCAGTCATGGTCCAGGCTGCTGCTCCTGGGCAGGGTGGCTCTGCCCTGGCTGCTACGCACCAGGACTGTGTCCTCGCCAATGTCCTCACAGTGCAGTTTGTCCTCCTCATGGGAGCCCGCGCTCAGCACCGAGTAAGATGACATGGAGCTGTCGTCCTTGGTCTCATCGTCGGAGATCAGCATGGAGGAGCAAGCCCCATTGTCCCTGGGTGAGGAGTCCTCCAGCTTAATGTCCTCCATCTGCCCTCCCAGGGAGTGCTCCTCACTGTCACCGGCCAGGCTGGCTGGGAGCGGTTCTGCAGATTCTACCACATAGGGCTGGCCGGGTCCCTTCTTTGGGAAGAGCATGCCTGGGATGGCCTGGCTGCAGGGTGGTCCTGGAACCACGTCCTCCTTGCCAGGCTGAGAGATGAAGAACTTGCCCACTTCTCCGATCTCCAGCAGGAGGCTGGTCACCGCAGCCGTGGCGTGGTATAGCTCTTGCTCGTTGGGGTCTTCGCTGAACATGTTGTACATGGTCTTACAGAGTTCGATAAACTGCCCCTGGACAACGAGTGGGGAAGGTGAGGAGCTATGAGCGAAGACTAAACAGGCATTTAAACCATGACTCTTAAAGATGCTGGGAAAACGCTCTACGGAGAAGGGTGGACCTCCTGTTACGGCCTCTTTATTGGTCTCTCTTTTTTAATTTGAGAGTTTGAACCATTCACAAAAATAGCAAGAATGAAATGATAAAAAGCAGTTATAGCCTTGGCACCAAGAGTCAGGAATGACTGTGGCAGAGGCTGGGCATGTCAGTAAAGTACTTCGCTTTATGCTTCCCGAGAACCCATATTTTAAGGGGGGAGGGAAAGCGTGATGGCATGCACTTGCTTTCCCAGCATTGGGGGAGACAGAAACAGACAGGTCCTTGGGGCTCACTAGCCAGCCAACTTTGCCTTGTCGGTGAGCTCCAGGTCAATGAGAGACTACGTCTCAAAACACAAGGCTGGTGGCTCCTGAGCCATGCTAGCTGAGGCTGTCCTCTGGCATCCATACATGCACCCACGTGGTTGTACTTATGCACTTAAAACACCCCCCTCACACACAATGAATGAGCTACATTTTGCTCAATTTCTTTCTCCTCTTCTGCGGCCCCCTCAACCCCCCATTTTGGTTTTTTTGAGACAGGGTTTCACTATGTAGCTCAGGCTGGCTTCAAACTCACTGTCCCCTTTCTTATACCTCCTCAGTGCCAAGACTACTGGCGTGGACCACCATGTGTGTCTCCTCAGGGCCAGGACTACTGGCGTGGGCCACCATGTCTGTCGCGTTGGTGCTGGTACTACTGGTGTGGACCTCCATGCTAGACACTACATCCCCCCACCTTTTTAATTATCTTTTTCTCCTTGATGAAGGATCTTAGGGAAGCAGCAAACTCATCCCTTCTCACATCTCTGCAGTTTTGAAGACTTTCCCCTGAGGTTAGCTATGATGTGTCTCCCATGGCACAACACCTCACCTCCCTGAACAGATCAATGCCTTCACTTCTAACCTGGCTGCTTAGCTGGAAACTCAGCATTTCACTTATATAACCACTCATAACGCTTCCCCAGCTATGCTTTAGCCTTTTGAGACATTTCCATTGTTGAGCACAGAGACATGAAAACAGCAGAACTTAACTTCAGGGTACCTGAAGGTAATTCTGCCGACTGAGGTGGAGTGTACGTTACTCTCAAAGTTAAGTCCTTCATTGTCCAAATGTTCTTTTAGGAGCACATTCTTTTTCACAACTGAACATAATTTTGATGCCAAAGAAATAAATGCAAACAGGACCAGATATGTAGCTCAATTGGTAGAGTGCTCGCCTGGCATGCATGAAGTCCTGGGTTCAACTCCCAGCACTACTTAAACTAGATGGGGCAGGAACATGCCTGCAGTATTAGCACTTCGGAGATGGCGGTTTAGAGGACCAGAGACTCAGGGTTATCTCAGCCACAGTGAGCTGCAGGCCAGCCTGGACAACGCGACTTAAAAAAATAAATCCACCACTACGTGGTAGCAGTGGCACACATCTTTAAACCCAGCACGTGAGAGGCAGAGGCAGGTGGATCTCTGTGAGTGTGAGGCCAGCCTGGTCTACAGAGCGAGTAGCAGGATAGCCAGGGCTACACAGAGAAATCTTGTCTAAGGAAACAAACAAACAAACAAACAAAAAACAGAATAAGTCAAATCCAGCTAAGTAGTCCCAAGTTGCCACTGCTTTCAGGGGCTATTTACTCTACATTTGTACATGGCAGGAAAGAATAGTCTCTTACCTGATTCAACTTGGGCAACTCCTTGGCATTTTTGGATTTAGACTTATTTTCCGCAGACCAGAGTTTCAGATAATTACGGTTTTCTTGAGAATTTGCTCTCTTCCCTACAACCCAAATGCCAAGAGGTGAGTGGTCAAGAAACAAGAACTCAGGCAGCAAACAGGTAAGCGGAGGAGGAAGAGAGCTGTACCTTTGTCCTGCTTCAGACTCACTGTGACGAAGCCGTCTTCTGCGCTCTGCTTGTCTCTACTGTCCAAGCCAACAACTATCGGAGAACAACCGGAAGAAGAGAGAAAGAAGATGCAGAATAAATCACAGGCTTGGTGTATAGAAAACGGAGATTCTGCAGGCAGGGTAGCTTGATTTAGCAAAACAAAGTTAAGCACTGGCTGGAGAGGCACGGTATGGAGCGCTTGCAGAGGCCCAGAGTTTGAGCCCGCATCAGATTACTGAAAAACTGCCTGTCACTCCAGCTCCAGGGGATCTGATGCTTTCTTCTAGCGTCTACACTCACAAGGCACACACGTACACACCATTAAAAACGAATCTTTAAATGTACATACATATACGCATACATGCACACACACACATACATAAAATACCAGTGTGTCAGATAACCTGTTGGTCAAAGCATATTTCTAATATCATATGATATATACTTATACTAAACAAGCTATTTTTTTTTAGAAACTTGAATTTCACTGGACATATTTTATCAACAACTCCATCTCTTGGTGAAGGATGGCCCCAGGTTTATTTCTCACAGCTAGGGTTTATTGTACCATGAAAAATAAAAGGTTGATGCCATGCAGTCTTTAGAAGCTACTGGAAACGGTGGTCCTTCCTAGCACATTACTCTTGATTCCTCCATCCTGTCTGTGATCTTAGACCCTCTCAAGTATCTACTGTGACTTGAAACAGGACCAAGAACTTATTCTTTTAGGGAAATGGAAATGCTAATAGAAGCGAGAACGCATCCCCCCCCCCCCCCAAATTTGGCAACTCTAAAATATGATTTTTTTTTTCCAAGACAGGGTTTCTCTGTGTAGCCTTGGCTGTCCTGGACTCACTTTGTAGACCAGGCTGGCCTCAGAACACATAGCGATCTGCCTGCCTCTGCCTCCCAAGTGCTGGGATTAAAGGTGTGGGCCACCACACCCGGCTTAAAATATGATTTTTGAAGAACCTAGTTACAACTTTGTTTTCCTCTTGAAATTGGACATCACAGGACACACAGACACTTGGAGAATAAGAGGTGCAACACCCTCGGCTCCGGGGAAATGGGATGGCTGTGAGAGCGTGTTCCTGTATCTCCCTGGGTAAGCTAGAGGCTGCTGAGTTTCCAACTTGCCTTGGCAGCTTTTTGGCTGGAGGGACAGGGGAACCCTCCCCAACTTTATGAAAAAGCAATAGGAAACAAATAGACACCTCAGCGCATGATAGGACCATGCTGTGGTTACCATGCAACCATTCACAAACTACATTTTCTATGAATGTGTTTTCCAGACTAGGTATGAGATCTTTTACTGAGCATGACGCGAGGGGTATAGGACTCGGCATGGCACAGGCCCTCAAGAGCACAGGGGACCACCACTGGTGATATGTTTGACCCCATAGCTATTAGGGAGGGACCACTCCTCGGCTACCACGTCTTCAGATTCATCTGTGTTAAGCTTGGTGAAGCCATACTCTTTGGAGATGTGGATCTTCTGGCAACTGGGAAACTTGATCTCGGTTCTGTGAAGGGCTGTCTCCTTTTGCTCCTAATTCTGCAGTTGGGTGCAGATGGACATGATGACCTGGCTATGTGAGCCCTGGCCACTGTGCCCCGGGGCTTCTCAGTGGCACTCTGCTTGCCCTGTGGAGCCAGCACGTGCTGATGACATGGAAAGGGTGGAGCTGCTCTTGAGTGCGGAAGCCATCTTTGCCACAGCTCTTCATCATGAATTTGTTGGCACAGTGGGCTTAGGGGAGAGTTACTCTCACTCGTTAACTTTTTCCTTCTTCCGGTCCAAAGTCAAAGACTCAGATTTTGGTATTGGTGACACCAGAATAGAGGAAGGACATTGGGTACAGCTTAATCTTGTAACATGGTAACAATAGGTGGTAGGTGGGGTAGGGTAGCTCATAATAACAAGAGGGCTTTTGGTGGGCATCAGAGGAAATGAGATTATTTTCAGAGAAAACCCTAATGACATCAGCATTGTCACTAGGTTTTAAGGAAAAAGATAATTAATGAAGCGCACACTTACACACATTTTTCAGAGACTGCCATTTAAAAGAGCAATAAAGATGGAGGCTGGCAAGTTGAGCTCATGCCTGCTGCCAACCGAATGACCTGACTTCACTCTCTGAGACCCACATGGCCCAAGGAGAGAAGAGACTCCTGCAAGTTGTCCTCTGACCTCCAAACATGCTCTGTGACATACACACATGTACACATACACACACACAATAAAGAAGTGTAATAAAACTAAAAAAAAAAAAAAAATAGCAAGGGCTGGCAACAATGCGCAGTGGGAGAGCCCTTCTGTGTGCAAGACCCTGACTTCTGTCCCCAGCATTTAAAACAAACAAACAACAAAACCAAAAACCAAAAAACCAAAAAGCAAAACCCAAAACTGTGTAAGTAGCTTGATCCCAGTTTAGACAGGTGTGTTGTGTGTGTACATAGTCACACATACACTATACGAATGTATGGAAAAGCAAATTTTCAAGATACAAACAATTATTGTGTGAGAAAGATTTTCAGCTTAATTTTTGTACTTTAATCTATATTTTGAAACATTCACCAAACAACCGAGCTTCTGGAATTAGAAAAGCACCCCCAGAAAGGCACCGTCTCAGGGCATTCCACGGTGCGGCACATGACCCTTGCAGAAGCATTTGCACAGGAGGAGAATCCTTTCTGAAACGAGCATCTAAGAAGGTAAGGCCAATGTTTCATAGACCCGAGGCTGCCCACAGCAAGAGCAAATGGTGGGTGCGATCAGGACCATGTGAAAGGCCATTCTATAGGAGCCCACTGGGTCCCCAACACCCACAGTGTGGCAGCTGTCACTCCCATGTAGTCACCTAGGTAACAGCAGGCAGAGTCTATAGTCTTTTAAAAAAAGATGATGATGATGATGATGATGATGATTATTATTATATTATTATTCTGGTTTGCATGTACACCTGCATGCCAGAAGAGGGCATCAAATCACATTATAGATGGTTGTGAGCCACTATTTGGTTACTGGGAATTGAACTCAGGACCTCTGGAAGAGCAGGCAGTGCTCTTAACCTCTGAGCCATCTCTCCAGGCCCTGCCTACAGTCTTATCCTAAATTGTACTGCAAATCACATGATGACAGAACCTGTTCCCTTTGTAGCTGAGGGTTAAAAGCAGGCCTGTATTACACTTATTCAGATAGCGGAGAGATTTAGGGGCCCACACTAACAAACCAGCCCAGAGGCAGCTTGTGTTTCTTGCTGGACTTGGGGGAGGTGCTGAGGCTAACACATGAGCCAGAAGGGAACTCAGCAGCTGCCACCATGTTGCTTAGACTCCCAAGGCAAAAACTTCATGGCTTAACGCATGCATTTGGAGACAGGTGCAGTGAGCTACACTGCATGTTGAAGTCAAACAGCATCCCTGTAGACCAAATGATGGCACGGATGAGGGCTTGGCACACTTCTGAAACGGGCCAGCTGCTGAACACTCACCCCTGGGACTCTTTGGAGGATTGCTTCCGGACCCCCATGTGGATACTAAACCCACCATCACTCAGATCTGCAGTGTACTTGCGCACAATCTACACACACCCTCCGGCATATTTTAAACCGTCTAGCTCTAGGTTACAAGGAATGTGATGTAAATGCTACGTAAATGGTTGCAGTGCTTCAGTGTTTAATAAATATTGACGAGAAAAAAAGGGGGGCTTGCATATGTCCAATCTAGATGCACTGCTTTTGTCTGAATATTTTTTTCAACAAACAACTGGCTGAATCGGTCACGGTGTGAATACAGAGGCTCGCCTGCGTTTCAGCCTTTGCAGGCCGGGCGGTTCCTGCTTTACATGTTTGTCACTGTCAGTGCTGCACGAAATAAATCAGCAGGCATGGCTGGGTGGCTCCTTCAGCTTTATTTACCAGCTCTGGAGTTTACATTTTATATGCTCCTTGCATGGCAAGAAATAGGTTACATTTGAGTTTTTTTTTTCTTTTAATCTTACATTTTAAAATGTGAGCAGCTTTCTAAGTTCATGGGTTCGAAACAGGCAGTGGGTTGAGTCGATCCCATGAGCTGGCTCATGCTTTGGAGCTGCTACGTAGGGCACAGACAGGTTATGACAATGTCTCTTTCCATTGTTTCAAGCCACCCCTCCTCCTGTGTGTGTGTGTGTGTGTGTGTGTATGTGTGTGTGTGTATGTGTGTGTGTGTGTGTGAATGTGGGCACACATGCTCGTGAAAGTCAAAGGACAAACTCAGGTGTTGTCCCTCGAGATCACCATTTCCTTGGTGTTCGCCCAGTGCTTGTCCATTAGGTCAGGCTAGCTGGCCTTCTTGAGCTGGGATTCCAAGTGCACGGCTACACACATCTCACTTGTTTTTAAACGTGGGCTTGGGGGTTAGAACTCGGGTTTTTGTGCTTGCATGGCAGGCACTTTGTAGGCCAAGCCATCCCCTGAGCCTGAGGATGCCACTGGTGACTGTGGATAGCTGTGTGGCAACTGGACAATGTTGTAGATAGTGATGCCAGCTGGGGAAGGGGAGAAAAGTGTGTTGTACTACAGACCATGGCTCTGCGGAGCCAGCAGGACGCAGTGGGTGTGGTACCCTGTGGGCGTGGTGAGCTGCCCAAGGTTGCTTACCCTAAGGTCCATGATTAGGCAACTTCTCTCACATACTTCTTTGACTAGCTTTGGAGGTTAAGTTCTCCTTCCCCGTCCCCCAATAACAAAACAGCAGCCTCTACAGAAGACAAACACAGTCCCCTGTGAGGAGAAACGTCACCTACCATGTGTGCATTCTGGAGTGATGTCTTCAAAGAAGTACTGAGTCGCTTCAAAGGCAGAGTCCGGCTCATCTTGGTCGGACGATGGTTCTGTGGGAGAGGGAACACATTCTGTGAAGTGTCGGGGCTGTGACACAGCAGGAAGTTCCCTCAGTCAGGAAAATGACAGGGGAAGATGAAAATCTCAAGTCATCGAAGTGAGATGGAGGACAGAGGTCCCTTGGTGGCCTCTGTGGGACTCGCTGTTTCTAACTGCGTCTTCTTCCTAACCCCACACCAGTGTCCCTTCACATGTCCTCACTACTGGGACAATCTCCCAAAGACATTGAAACAATACTTTATGTATCAATTGTAGGACACCATCTGCTCTTCATCCATCTGGGACGTGAGTGATGCTCTGCCTTTGGTTGGTTTTGTTTTTTAGTATTTGCTAGATCTGGCCCAGCGGAGCCCAGCCTTATTTAAAACTGAACTCTAAGCCTCAGCAGCATGCTCACTTGTTCCCTCTGATTGAGGGAGCCGGAGAGGTCAAGGACTCCACAAGAAAACCTACAGAATCAATTATCCTGGGCCCATAGGGGCTCACAGAGACTGAACCACCTACCAGAGCGCATGCATGGGATGGAACTAGGCTCTCTGCACATAGGTAGCAGATGCACAGCTTGGTCTTTCTGTGGGACCTCTGACAGCAGGAGCAGGGGCTGTCTCTGACTCTGTTGCCTGCCTTTGGATCCCTGTCCCTGAACTGGGCTGCCTTGTCTAGGCTCAATAGAAGAAGATGCTCCCAGCCCTACTGCAACTTGATATGGCAAGGCTGGTCCGATATCCACGGGAGGCCTCCCCATTTCTGAGGAAAAGGGGGGAGGCAGATGGGGGAGGGGAGGAGGGAGGGAGGGACTGGGAGGAGAGGAGGAAGGGGAAGCATTGACAGGGATGTAAAGTAAATAAATACATTTCTTGGGTGTTGGTCTGGTGTTATATGTATATAGATGCTAAATCTGTGTCTCAAGATCTGGTTGCAGGCAAATGCATTCTCACATACACCAAGCAACGTCATGTAAACTTTGCTCCCTAATTATCTCTGATTGGTTAATAAGGGATGAGTGGCCTGTAACTAAGCAGAAGAGAGGTGGGCGGAGCTTTGGTTCCCAAGCTTGCCACCATAAGGAAAGAGGAGGAGCAGAAGGAAGTGGCTATGGGGCAGTATGCACCATGGGCAAGTGGCCATGAGGGCTGGACTGATGGAGCAGAAGCAGCCCAGAGAGGAAGAATATGGCCACTAATACTGGGGAACATGGCTAGCAAATAGCAAAAGAGCTTAGAGGGCGGATATCTGCCTGGCTCTAGTGCTGTAAAGCTTATTAAAGATCTAATAAGTCTCTGTGGTTTTTTTACTCAGGAGCTAAATGGTCTTAGGTAGATAATTAACAGTGAAAGGGGAGGGGGTGCAGCAGTTCCCTCACGCCAAATAATTACACTTCATAAATTAATGAAAAACAAACCAAAACCCTGCTACTCAAGGCACAAGCCCTCGGCATCTCCTTTTCCCCATGCCATGCTTGTGTCCCATAGGCCACCAAAGGCTCTGTACCCTTTGTGAAGATGGCTCGATGCTTCCTGTGAGCTCACTTCATTTCTGAGACAGGCAACTGACAATCAAAACAAGGACAGCATTTGGGGACTCGTGTGAAGATGAATAGCAACTCAGCCTGAGCTTTGGGGAAGAACGAATGATCTTACATCAAAATAGACAGACAGACAGACAGACAGACAGACAGACAGACAGACAGATGTCACCAAAGGAAGAGATGTGGAGCCATGGCCAATATAGCAGCATGCATGCAGCTCTGTATGACCCACTTACCAGGCAAGACATGCATTTTGTACAGGAGTTTAAGTTTCTCTGTGAGGTCCCCATGGCACGCGGCACCTAGAAACCATGAAAGAACCAGTGTGTGAAATGTGTCCTGTGGGTTAGTGATGGCCCCCAGGCTTAGCGAGCTCTTGAAAAGTTTACTTTTTATGTAGTCAAACCAAGACATTGTGTGACAAAGGTCTGACTGGGACCTATTCGAGAGTTAAGACTCTAGAACCAGGAGGTTTGGTTTCAAATGCTTTGTACTCAACTGTGCACTATAGAAGGGCCAACCTTTCTTTACCCTCATTTTCCCCTTTGTGAGGTGAGATAATGACAGAAAAATCTACTGGTGATCTCGCCATTGGGACCCCATGACACCTACAAGAACTACATATATTAGTACACAATGACTTTAAATAGATTAATAACTATATAACTGAATTATTTATTTTTCTATTTATTTATTTTCTGAGACAGGGTTTCTCTGTGTAGCCTTGGCTATTCTGGACTTGCTTTGTAGACCAGGCTGGCCTTGAACTCACAATGATTCATCCGCCTCTGCCTCCCCAAGTGCTGGCATTAGAGGTGTGTCCTACTGTACCCAGCTTATAACTGAATTATTAATGGGAAAGATCATCAAACTGGGTCTTAACATCCTAAACAAATATGAATCCAGAAATTAAAGAAGATCACATTTAAAGTTAACCCCAAACCCCTTATCTGACAAATTCTTTCTCAATGTTTTTTCAGTTCCCTGAAATATTTATTTAATTTGCTCTAACATTCACTTTAATTTATTCTGCCTTTATAAGAGTCAATCAAAAGAATTCCTGCTACTTTGACTTTAAACTCCGAGTTACTCCTGGAATCAAAAGATCTCCTGGAGATCTTCAGGAAGAGCGAAGAGAGGACTCAGAACCCAGGTGGGACGGGACGCTATCCCGTCCAACCTATCAGTGCCCCTTGCATTCTTATCTACAGCCATTGTCTATGCAAGCTCTGAGCCAGTGTCTCTGGGGATTGTTCTAGAAAAAAAAAAATGTCCTCTGCATGGGAAATGAAGGACAGGCTCTTGGAACATATAACCCTCATTGACACCCTGGCTCTGACCCATGTAAGCTACATTCACTTTTCAGGTAGGCAAGTCACCTCACATCGCCTGGCTTTTGTTTCTTCAACAGCAGTGTTAACAGTAGACATGCAGATAATGCTGTGACCCAAAATGTGGGTGTCACTCCACACGTCCTATAGAGAACCCTAACCTCTAATGTGATGGTCCCACTGGCTTTTGAGGGGTGAGTGGCAATGCTGACAATGGAACGGTGTCCTTACTGAAGAGACTTAAGGGGGCTGCTTGTTTTTCCACCACGTGTCAACGCACAGGAAGAACTGATGCCCTCTAGGACTGGAGGTGGGGGGTGGGGGAATCCGTCCCCTTCATGTAAAAATTACTCAGACTAAAAAGCATCTTGTTAGAAGAGCCAGGACCGACTGAGACAGGCGGCCATTCTCCTTACTCAGAGTGACAGTAAGGGCACAAACTATGCCCAAGTCCTGCCGGAATTCAAACCTGAACTTTGTAACTTCTGCCTTAAAGCAAATTAAATACATGCATAGAATCTGCTGGATCGGTGTCTGGCATGAAAAACACTGTAGGGATGTTAGCTGCTACCATTAGTTCAAAGGGCTGTTTGCATTCTGTATACCCTTCAAGCTCTTCCATATAAGGCTACCCTAAGTATGTGCACAAGGCTTTGTGTAGTTATGATGACAGACTTAACAAGAAGACGTTCCCCAGGTAACACTGTTCCTATGGAGGGAGGGTGTTTTCTGGAGCCATCCTTAGCTCTGTGCCTGGTCTTTCATCTTTGCCTGGGTATATCATTTAAAGCATATGGTGCAAGGCACAATAGGTTACTACAGCTTGCCAGGCATCTATGAGGGAGTTTCCAGATTGAGCTCATGGAGGTTGGTGACAAATCCTAGATAGGAGTGTCACCATGACATAGGTTGGGGTCCCAGACTGGACAGAGATGAGCCCGGGAGCTGAGGTCCAGCATTTAGGACCCTGCTCCTGACTACAGATGCACTGTGATCACAGGTGCAGTGTGGCCACAGGTGCAGTGTGGCCACAGGTGCTGTGTGACCACAGGTGCAGTGTGTGACCACAGGTGCAGTGTGAACACAGGTGCAGTGTGACCACAGGTGTGGTGTGGCCACAGGTATAGTGTGAACACAGGTGCAGTGTGACCAGGCAGGTGCCTCACGCTCACGCTCACGCTGCCGTGCTTCCTCCGCTATGATGGACCGAGCACTCAAACTGTGACCCAAAGCAAACCCTCCCTTCTCAAGTTGCTTAAGTTGTTAAATGTTGTGTTACAGGGGCAAGATAACAGACTGGCATAATTTCCTCAGAAATATTCATTGTGACAGGAGCTAGACACAAAGCTGGCCACAGCCCCTACTTTACATCAAGTGTGCCAGGGTCTCTTACCACGCAAAACTTTCTTCATCCGATTATGAAAGGGGTAAGAGTCCAATAACAATATGGAGAAGTGAGCAACGCTGATAGGTAACACCTGGTGTCTTGCTGGTCAGGTGCATGGTGTGTGTGTTTGTGTGTGTGTGTGTGTGTGTGTGTGTGTGTGTGTATGCCTATGTCCTAGCTATGGCACTCCTTCAGCTAGGGGATGGACAGGAAAGACTTCCATTCAGACATGGAGAGGCTACGGTTTTCCAGTCTCTTATTGAAATATATTTAATGTTACTTAGAAATATATGGAATCACATATTAGAAAGGCTTACCTATTGCAATTATTTTATGTAAGATATGGTTTTAATTATTATATTCATTTTGTAGAAGAGAAGCAATCCAATCTACCATCTAGATTATTCCTTTTTCTCTGGGAAATCTATCAGGATTGCAAGCTTATGTTAGCATTTTTCTGGTATATGTATCATCCATTAACATATATTTACATAAATATATAAGCATAAAACATAAATTTACATATCTACTTACTTATATTTATTATACAATATATTTATCTATAATATAAATATATTTATGTAAGTATATATATTTAAAAGCCTACCTGTTAGCTACTTATGTCTGTGCATGCGTGCGTGCGTGCGTGCCTGCGTGTGTGTGTGTGTGTGTGTGTGTGTGTGTGTGTGTGTGTGTGTAGGAGGTCAGAGGACACTCTGGGAGGTGGCCCTCCCCCTCCACCATGGGGGTTCAGGGACTGAACTCAGATCATCAGAGTTGGCACCTGCCAAGCCATCTTCCAGGCCGTGTGATAACGTTTGGAACTCCTGCTGACGTCCGTCTCACGCGGAAGGCTGTAGATTACCCATAAACACAGCTACTAACCAAACACAATCTTATGGCTGGCGCGCAAACCTTGCATGTGTTCCTCCTTCCTCTAGGCCCAGTGAGGGGGCCCTGAGAGCAGTAGAGGGAACCCAGGTCACTGCCCCACTGTCCCTCCCCAACTCATACAAGACCATCACATCCTTACTGAGCCCGGAGACGAACTCTCGGAAGTTAATCAGGGAGTCCCCGTTCTCATCTAGTAGCTGGAACAGGCGGGAGGCCAGCACGTCAGAGTGGGTACCACACGCCCAGGGAAAGAGGAGTACAAACATGCCCCTGAACTGCTCAAAGTCAATGCGGTACTGCTCCAGGTAAGGCAGGCTGGGGTCGTGCCGGTCCAGGGCGCTGCTGCTCCCGCCCCAGTAGCAGCTGGTTAGATGTTCAGCCTGAAAAAAACAAACGATACAGGGTGGTTACTGTCACTTGTACAGCTCCAAATCACATGGCACTATTCTAGGCATGGTGTTCAGTCTGCAAGTATGTGGGCTTCCTACGACACGCAGGTGCACCTAGCTTGAGAAATTGCCAAGTCTAGGATATTAACCACGGTGACATTGAAGAGTTAGGCTCAGCGGTAGCTTCCTCGTGCTCTGTACAGAGTCGGGCATCTTATTAGAAGAATGCAGGACCTACTACATTGACCAATTATTTATCAAGTCAACACACATTTGGGTTACCTACTGGGGAGAGAGGAGGAAAAAAGACATTGGCGCCATCTAGTGGCAAGAGTGAGCATTACAGACATCCCTACTTACCAAGCTCTGTTTCTTTAAAAGCTGTTTATAGGTAGTTGGTGGTGTTCTCTGTGTTTTTCTCTATGTTCTCTATGTCCTTGCATTGCCCAAAAGAGCCACATTTTTATCTGTTGGTGGATTTTGCTTTTGAGATAGGGTTTTGTGCAAGCTGTGCAGGCCTCACATTTGCGTCCCTGCGTGCAAGTCCCAAGTACTGGGATAAGAGGTCAGAGCTACCACATGTGGCTGAAGATTTAGTTCAGATTATGGTACGATCTTTTCTTGCATGATGTGAGTCTTTTAAACCTTAAGACAAAACCTTCTAATAAATCTAATAAATTATTAGATTTATATTTTTCTTATTATGGATCAATACCAACAGTGGCTCAGTGAAAACATGAAGACCATAGAAACTGAACCCCTGATGTTCTTCGTTAGACACAGAGACACTTTTTGCTAGGGTCTGAGTATGAGCCATCCCCACAACAATGCCACATGTTGAAAACGTGGTCCCCAGAAGATGAATGCCATCCCTGAGTGGTGACTGAGTTGGTAGCGCCTGGCCTTCATCAATAGATTAACACTTGTTGGCTTCATTGGGGAATGATGGAAACTTCTGGAAGAGGGGCTCATTCGAGGAAGTGGCTCCTATTCCAGAGGGCTACGTCTTGTCTTGGACCCTCTCACTGTATTTCTGTTCCCTGGCTGCCATGATGTGCCGGCTTTGCTCCCCCATTCCCCATGATGCTGACAGAGCTGGCCAACCAAGGGCCAGAAGACTTTAATATTCATATTTCGTTATTAATCAAATTAATAATTATCAGTATATTTAATAATATTATGTATATTTATATATAATTTTTCCCTAAGGGTGATTTGAAGCTTAGTAGGAGAAATTATTAGTTATTAAAATTTCAGGCAGAATTTGAACTTGATCACCACCCATTTTATGGAGGTTGAGAAATCAAGATCTGATCTTCTACGATCCAAGAAAACTAACCTTATCATATGGCGAGGACGTGAACTAGAACATCAACTTAAATTAACGCTAATAATTGATTTACTTTTCTCGCTAAGTGCGGCGGCTCTGTCTTCCTCCTCACCCATGTTTGGAAGCCATGGAACCCTAAATCACCTTCCAGAAAGTCCAAGAACTCATGGGTGGGGGGGGATTAAGGGAGGCATCTGCCGTCCCTTTGAGTGGGTGCAAGCCTCCTTTGGCACCCTTTGGCACCCACCACCTGCTGTTGCTCTGAGTGGGCGCGAGCCTCCTTCGACACCCACCTTGAAGAGCGCGTACAGCTCTTCCAACTCCTCAATGGTAAAGGAGGTCTCCGTCACAATGGTTCGCACCTGTGGAGGAGCGAGGACAGTGAATCCCACAGACTTCGCAATTTTGAAATATGCCGCACTGAGAAAACCTCTAAGCCTTTTTTTTTTTTTTTCAAGTTCTGCCAAAGTGGAACGGAGGAGACAGCAGGAGTGCGAGCAAAGAGGGGGGGGTGAGGTAACCGCGCCCCACCCCACCCGAGGTAACCACCCAGCCCCCCACAAGCCCCTGCTGCCCTTCAAAGGGCATACCACGTTGCGTTTGGTGGTGTCCTCCAAGGTCTGGATGACCTTCAGCCTCTGCTTAAATCTCATCTGCTCAATCAGATCTGCCCGGATAGTCCCAAATTTCTGGAAAGGAAGGAACAATACTGGCATTTCTGGGGGGAAAAATGTGCTGAAGCACCCAGGGTGACACATGCAGACTGGCAGAAACTCTCACAGCATAGAACAAATGGCTCCCTCTGTGACAGTGGCCTTAGACTAGACTGTATGCTGGGAAAGCATTTAGGGACTGTAAATTAATAATAATCCAGAGAGCCTCCCAGCAGCAGAACTAAATTTCAGTCACGTGTGTCTTCTTTGAGTCAGTAGCCCATCACGGAGAAAGCTTGGATCAGAGGCTGTGTGTGATTACACACGCGGCATGGGACACTCTATGGCCGCAGGAGTGCCTGTTGACCTCCGTGTTCCTTGAACAGCACATCTTGCAGTCAGAAACCCACACGGGCACTCTGTGAGCCGGCCACCTCTTCAAACTCTAACGTGCCTAGCCCTGCCTTCATGGTTTCCAAACTCAGACAAGAAAGGAAGACTTAATATTTATTTCCACTAAACAGCCCAATTCAGGAGTTGGTAGGAACTGCCACTGACGGTGGACCGAGTCACTATGGGGTTCACTGTGGCTGAGAGAGGAGAGCTTCCAGGGAGGAAAGTCTCTGATCCGAACAGCAGCTCAATGATCATTGGCTCCACAGTGACTGTGGGGCTGGGCGAAGGCTCAGCAAGTAATGGGCTTGCTGCTCAGGGTTGAGGACCCGAGTTCTAGGCCCCAGAAGCCTTACCAAATAAAATAAAATAAAATAAAAATAATAATAATAATAATAAAAAAATAATAATAAATAAAAATAAATGTAATATGAATACTGGGAAGGTAGAGACTGGAGGATTTATGAGCTTTTCTGGAAAGGCAGCCAGATTGTGGGGCTCCGTGTTCAGTAAGAAAAGCCTGTCTCAGAAAAGCAAGGTGGAAAGCAACTGAGGAAGAAAGCCAACGTGACCCTCTCTCTGGCCTATACGTGATTGTGCAGGTGCACACACACACACACACACACACACACACACACACACACACACACAC
>OU015753.1:41699989-41732581 GCA_907169655.1 Acomys percivali
CACACACACACACACACACACACACACACACACACACACACACACACACACACTAATCACCGGGGCCGAAACTAGTGGCACAGGCTTTGCTAAGATTTTCTAGCTCTCAAGAGGCTGAGGTATGAGGATTGACCAGGGCAAGGCAATGCAACGGTTCCCCCATCTTGTATTCTTGCTGAGGCCACTGCACGTTTGACTGGAATTTGCTCTCCTTGATGGAGAATCTCTAGGAAGCCAACGTCATGATGCCCCAGCTGACTTATCTAACTTATCTTTGCCTGTTTGTGCCGAAATCCCTGCAGCTAGCTGTTTACCTTAGCTGCTTCTACCGAAACTGCCAAGTGAGATACCAGGTTTCTGCCTTTAAAAAAAAACAGTATTCTAGACACTTGGGGCCACATCTAGCTCCCTGAATACCTGGGTGTGGTCCAGTCAGCTGGAATAAAGATTTTCAGCTAGCTATAAATTGTTCCTGAGAGGTCATCTCTAGTGGGATAACTGTCACACTTTAAGGACTTTCTCAGTAAAAAGGAAACAATATTAAACATAAGTAAATAATTGTCACATCTGACACCGTCTACTTCAGGGGAGCTCTTACTGGTCAGTGTGCGAGTGAGGAATGACCCATCTGAGGGGTTCCCATGGCTGTTCCTCAGTCCAGAGAGTCGAATCTGATATGCTTCTAGATTGGGTGTCAGAGGGCCGCAGCCAGCCATGCCATTTATGACAAAAGTTAAGGCCCATGAGAAATCCCAGCATCCACTGAGCATCCATCTCTGAGACCAAAACTGTCAACTTACAGGCACTCACCTGCCTCAGACAACCAATCCTCAGAATGTGAAAGGGGACAGGGTTTCTGTCCGTCCCCAAAGTTATATTGATACTTACCACTCAGTTGCTGCGGCTTGGGCAGGCAGCGGCCTTATCTGCCAGCGTTTAGGTTAGGAGGGCTGTCCCCTTGAGGACAGATGTTATCTATGGACAGGCCTTGCAGAAGCAGGCGCTTTTTTCCCCTGAGTTTCTGTCCCATAAAGACATGGTTCCTCCCACCTGATGGTGTCCAAGGAAACAGAAAGGTGGGGCTCTAACCTGTAGCTATCTGCCTTAGGTTTCCAAGGCTCTATCTAGAACAGCAGTTTTCAGCCTGTGGCTCATGACCCCTGCGGGGGGGTCAAACAACCCTTTCCCAGTGGTCCAGTGTCAGGTATCCTGCATACCAGATATTATGAATCATATTTACATCATGATTCATAACAGGAGCACAATTACGTTATGATGTAGCAACAAAATGGTTGGGGGTCACCAACACATGAGGAACTGTGTTAAAGGGCCCCAGCATTAAGAAGGTTAAGAACCACCGCTCCAGGACTCTGAGAAATCCATCTCTAATCTTTACATAACAGCCGGACTATCGCATTCTATGATGACAGCACACGTTGGTACGAAGTGGGTGGGAACACTGGGCCACTGCTGCCACATGGCTGAGAGGCAAAGCTTACCTCGTAGGATGTTCGTATGAGGCGGAAGATGTCTACTGCAGGGTGGGGCCCCACATCGTCACTGAGCAGGGAGTGGAGATGAGGGATGGGAGGCAGTGTGCTGTCTTTGTTGGTCACGCTGTCTAAGTACCTAAGACAAGATATGAACCAGTTGTCACTGTACTCAAATTGTACGTGTGTGTGTGTGTGTGTGTGTGTGTGTATATACATATATATGTGTGTGTGTATATATATGTATATGTATATATGTACACACACACACATACACACACACACACACACACACACACACACACATATATATATATATATATAGTTTGTTTAGTTTTTTTTTTTTAGACAGTTTTTCCTGTCTGGCTGTCCTGGACTCACTTTGTAGACCAGGCTGGCCTCGAACTCACAGTGATCCGCTTGCCTCAGCCTCCCGAGTGCTGGGATTCAAGGCGTGCGCCACCACGCCTGGCTCAAATTGTAGCTATTAAGACAGAAATCTAAGATTTTTCTTGTTCCTTTTGTTTGTTTCTCTCTTTTTCTCTTTGAAGTCCTGGGGATTGAACCTCGGACCTTAGGCATACTAAACAACCCTACAGCCCCAGCCCCCTTTTTACTATTTATTTTGAGATGGGTTATCATTAAGTTGGCCAAGTTGGCTTTGAATATATGATTCTCCCACCTCAGCCTTCTGAGCAGCTGGGAGTGTGCAACACCAGGGCTCACTAAGATTTTCTTAAAAAAAAACAAAAACAAAACAAAACAAAACAACAGAAAGAAACTCTCTTTACTTTTAAAGAAAGGGAGTACTGGTCTGGAGAGCCGGTTAAAGGGTTAAGGGCACTTGCTATACAACCCTGAGGACAGGAGTTTGGATCTCAGCAAGCGCGCGCACACACACACACACACACACACACACCAGATGCCCAGCACACTCTAACTCCAGCTTCGAGGAGACAAAGACAAGACAGGAGGAACTCTGGGGTTCACTGGCTTCCAACCTAGCCAAGGAAATGTGTGCCCCAGGTTCAGTGAGAGACTCGGTCTCAAAATACTAGATGAAGAGTGATGGACGAAGATGCCCAGTGACCTCTGCATGTGCGCACAGGTGCATCTACCTGTACACGTATGCACATAAATATCGTATACATACAGATAATAAGTAATCCTTAGAAGTGAAAAAGAGGACTGGAGAGGTGGCTCAGAGGTTAAGAGCACTGCCTGTTCATCCAACAGTCCTGAGTTCAATTCCCAGCAACCACATGGTGGCTCCCAACCATCTGTAATGAGACCTGATGCCCTCTTCTGGCCTGCAGCGGTACGTGCAAGCAGAGCGCTGTATACATAATAAATACATATATAAATATATATTTTTTAAAGTGAAAAAGAATATGGAAACAAGTTCTTGGCCACAGAGAGCAATAGGCCTTTTGATCAGTTAAGTCAAACTCACGAGGTGGCCCCCAAGCAAGCCACAGTGCTGTACCTTCCCAAAACAGTCATGGCCTCTCCATCATCCTTGCAAGTTAGCAGTTTATCCACGTTGGCATCCAGCACAGCGAGTGCCAGCTGGAATATCACTTTGATTCCTTCGTAGAAGAAGCAGTCCACAACCACCACCGCACTCTCGAAGGGCATCACGCTGAGAAAGAGGGTTAGGAACCACGACAAGGAGATGGTAGAGATCACCCCCAGGTCCTGCATGCAGTCGTACAACTGCGGGACGTAGTCCCGTGCCAGCTCCTCGAAGACTCCTTGGTCCACCAGGGCACCTGAGTGGGCGACACAAAGTGGCCAGTTGACACCTTCCTGGAGAGCCTAATCAAACAGACAGACTGCATTCTACTTTCATTTCTCTTGCCTCGGGGGGTGGGGGTGGGGATACCTTGAGAAAAAGCAACTTAGGCGAGAAAGGGTTTAATGTGGCTCACAGTCCCTGGGTACCAACCATCACTGCAGGGAAGTCAAGGCAGCATGAGCCTGGAGCAGCTGTCCATATCCACAGGCAAGAGTGGAGAGAGATGAACACAGTCATGCTCAGTGCTCGGCGAGCTTTCTCTAAGCTTATACAACCCGGGGCTCCCAAACAGGGGATGGTGCTGGGTCTCCTCACATCAGCCAAGCCAGTTAAGACAGTCCCCTACAGACAATTCCCACAGGCCCACCTGACAATCTAGACAAATAGAGACCCTCTTCCTAGGTGATTCTGGCTTGTAACAAGTTGACAATAAGAATTGACCATCACACTTGCTAAGCCCTTATTTATATAAATACTATGTAGCTAGCTATGGAGGTCCCAAGACATGGATTGTTTTTTTTAAGCCTCCCTCCTTTTTTTAATTTAAAGAAATTCTAGCTGTACCCACTCAGCACATTTTAAGCTGGTTTCATGCGTGTGATGGACAGTGTTATTGGATTTAGAGTCACCTAGGAGACACACTTGAGTTTTCCCGCGGAGCTGTTACTGTAGCAGTTTAACTACGGTGGTAAGGACCACCCGGAATGTGAGCATCACTGTCCCAAGGGCTGAGGTCCCTGACTAAGTCAAAAAAAGAAAAAAAAAAAAAAAAAAAAAAAAAAAAAAAAAAAAAAAAAAAAAAAAGAAAAGCAGACTGAGCAAAAACCATCCACTTCTCTGTTTCTTGACCGGGACCCGGTGTGACCAGTGGCCTCACGTTCCCACTGCTGTGACTCATGCTGTGTGGGCGAATTCCGAGCCATGATAAGCCCCTTCCTGTCCACCGTTGATTTTTGTCACAGCAACAATGCTAGCATCTGTTTCCTATTGAGGCAGGCTAAGGTGCTTAACCACAACCCCACGTACCCACAACTCTGGTGTTGTAGTAGTCGGGAAGCATGCGCTCGCACAAGGCCACCAGTAGCCAGAAGGCCTCCTCCTCTTTGGCATAAAGAAGCAGCACCGAAGTGACAATGTTCATTGCCTGGAGGGAGGAGAGATGGCATGGTCGTCAAACACAATCCGAACACAGCAAGCGCATTTTTACCTAGAACAATCCTATAAGCTGTCTGAGGGAGGGGCCGTGCCCACTCAATGTTGACTAGCAGCGCTTCTACCTCCATTTTGAGGAAAAAGGGTGAACCCACAAACAACAGCACCTGGCTGGGAAAGAAAGAAAGAAAGAAAAAGGCTATTCCTGCAAGAATATAGGTGCCTCCCTGTGAGTTAACTGGGCTGAATTGAGACTGTAGGGGCATGGGGCGGTGTTAAAATTCTACCAGGAAATTCAGGCCCAAGAACTTATTGGACACACCAGACAGAAGAAAGGGTTTAACATCTCACCTGGACCCCCATAAAGAAAGGACACCCAGGGACTGTAATGGGGACAGGTGCCACAAGCTTGTCTTCTGACAATGACTGAGTGTAGGCAGGACCTACAGGCACAGAACCGCTGGTTGTCACGGGGTTATCCCAGTGGCTGGGTTCCCACTGCTGACAAAGCGGAGCTACCTTGGCCTCCACCCATCCGCCCATCTTTGGCTTTCTTCTGCTCATGCGGGCCTGCCTGTTTGCCTCTGCAGCCAGGCTGAACAGTATAGCTCTGTCAAGCCTGTGACCCCCCTCAGCAACTGATGCTACTGCCCGCAGCTTCCTCCCAAGTCACTCATAGTTGCAGCTCTATTGACATTTATGTCAGCCTGTGTCTGAATCCCGAGACTCTCCCACAGCCTCTTTAATCCTATCTATCCATTCTATATGACAGACAGACAGACAGACAGACAGACAGACAGACAGACTATATCATGTTTGACACAAGAGTTAAGAGTAGTAATCAAGATTGGACTTAAAAACCTGTATTCAGCTGAGCCACATTGCCAAGGAAGTGGAAGCATCTGGCAATTGCTGCCACTGAATCCCTGACATCTTGTGCACTTATTGCTGCTCAGAAGATTCTGGCATTATGAAAGGATATAAATGTGTTTGTCTATGTTTCTGACATAGTTCACTCACAACATAGACCAAAAAAAAAGAAAGAAAGAAAGAAAGAAAGAAAGACAAATAACAGTCATTCTTGTAGGTGCCAATACACTCCCAAGGAAAGCCAGATAAAAACAAGTGTAGGATTCCCAGGCTACAAAAGCTTGGTGAGTATTTTCTGAGTTCTGTTTGCTTATGACCTTTTAGAGTGGAGAAGCTGTTAGTCCCTTCAGCAGCTGCTAAGGGTCTTTCCTCGCTGGCATCACTGCTCATCTGACTCAGGCGTGCACAGGCAAGCCCTTACTGCAGAGCCTCTGCCTGAGCCTGTTTGATGAAGCTTTCAGTCTGCTAATTCCCTTCATTATTCTTAATCTGTAACTCAGCGGAGGAAAATATTTCCCTTTATCCTCCCGTAAATAGCCCCTATCATCAAGTACATAGGGCCCAGGCTGCCCTCAGAGAACAAGGAAGCCTTTCAGAGTCAGAGCCCTCCTCCCTCGTGCTCCTCCAGGAAAAGATGCTCAAGGTAAATACAGGTGATTTAAATTCTAAAGTCATTTCGTTTTATTAAAAAGATATTATCAGAAAGCTTATAACCGCTAAGCGGCTCAACGTGAACTGTCCCTTAATTAAAATATGAAGATCAAAAGATAAAAATGAGCCCTATTCTTCAGAGGCCAAGTAGTTCATAGGTTCCTTTTGATCTAGAAAGCAGAGCCAGTTCACTGTGCAATATAAATCTCCTAAAAGGTGTCTGACTGAAAAGGTTCTTTCTTGTAAGCCTTGATACTCCAAGGGAAGTAGTTATTAAAATTCCACAGGAGAATAAGCCTGCCAGTCAGTTCTAGTCTAAGGTCACGGCCCAGGTCAGCTCCTCAGCCATTCAGGCGAGACAGGGTTCCACGCGGGCGCTTCTACTTTATAACGGCCTCTGGATGAAATGAGAGACCAGCGGGAAGCTGGGGTGACAAGCTTACCAGCTTTGCTGCTACCAGAGAGAAAAAACAAACTGTACAGTCAGTGAAGCAGTTTGGGGGAAATATTTAAATTAGGTGCTATCAAAAAGATAAATAGGGAAACAGTTGTGGTGTGTGTGTATGAGAGAGAGAGAGACAGAGAGAGAGAGACAGAGAGAGAGTCAGAGAGAGAGAGAGAGAGAGAGAGAGAGAGACACTTATGTTCGAGGAACTAGTACAGACATTTTATTTATATGTGGGCAATATTTACTTTGACGTGTTAAAATATAACCCTAGTGCGTGAAAGCTCTGTGTTCAGTAACATGATTTCCTTGAGAAGAGCAGAGAAAATCCCAGCAGATGCCCTGGAGCTGGGGACTCCAACCACAGGACAGAAGGGCAGGCGGGTCGGGGACTGACCAGAAGACCTTTCCTGCCTGCCGCTCAGCTAGATGAGGATTGGCACATAGAAGCTGCTGTTGCCTTTGTCTCCCTTCTCAGGACAGGAGTTAATCAGGGTGAGAAGCTCTCTCTGGAGACCTTGCGACACCTAGAGGGGATTTTACTCTTCAGTATGGGGGTTTCTACTGTTACCTAGCGGCTAGGGGGACAGGGATGTTGTTGAGCGAGCAACACAGTACTGTGTAGCATCCCGGACAAAGAGTTCTCCTGCTACAGAAATAATATGCTCCCTCCACTTAAAGATGGAGCGAAAGAACTTTACTAAAGCGTGTGCATGGCTGACTGGAGGCAACACGCAAAAAGGATTTGGCCTCCAATAGGAGATTTTGCTAGTAGTGCACATGTCAGGGTTAGGCATTTCACACAAATTGCCTTCCTTAAGTCGCCTTCAGGTCCTGGCTCCAGTTACACTTTGAATAATTTAAACAGACCCAGGAGACTTGCAAGTCTGGCCATTGGGTGGACAGGGACAGTATCAGTTATTTATTTATCTATCTGTCTATCTATCTATCTATCTATCTATCTATCTATCTATCTATATATATATATATATATATATATTTATCTATTTAAGTACACTGGTGTTGTCTTTAGTTTTAACCCCGGGGTATTCCGCCCATCTGGCTTTTCTCAAGAAGAGAGCTGGGGGAGCTTTATGGCAGCTGAGGACTTAGCATTGGTTGTGACTCTCTGCTGCCCCCTGGAGCTGCCTGTTGGAAGCGTGTTCTTTGGGGGTGGGCCATGAGGGCTGCTCAATCCTGCTGAACAAACATTTTCATCCCATCACGGTACATTTTGCTCGTCTCTAACAGTCCTGGTTCACACACTACTTATGTTTGGAGTGCCTGGGGGCCAGAGCTCCCTTAGCTGTGTGTGATTTAACGTCTCCCAAGCAAAACCTTCATAGCATTAGTTCCATCACTTTGCGTTTCTCCCACATCACTCTAACCCACAACGCGGAGAGTGGCCAGGTTGAGACACCCCGCCACAGCGGCTCCCAATAGTCATAGAGATTTCCTGTCCGTTCACTATCTGCCGGCAAACACGCACACAAAAAGAAAGCGTTTTTGTTGGTCTCAGCGTTACGTTAGCCTGGAGGTTTGCTCTGCAGGGGAACTGACCAGTTAGACCGTAAAGACTAGCCGTGGTAAACAATGGGTGGTTGGGTGAGCTCACAGTGCCCCACACAGACGGAAGGGTCAACAGTTGACAGTGGTGCAGCCCAGCCAGGTGGGACTCCTTCAGGAGAGGAAGTGTAGAGCACTGTTGCCATTTTCCCATTTTCAACTTTGGGGGTACTGAAACCCTTATACACATTCTGCCTTCTTACGTGTCTACGCACAACAGACTGTGTAAAGCAGTGTTTTTGAGAAAAGCAGCCCCTCTCCTCTAAGTGTGCACACTGAGGGAGCCATGATGGAGGGGCCAACTGGCACAAGTGAATTGTGAACTCGCCGCCTTCTGGGTGGCTTGCGGCCATTGCTGCTTGGCTGGGCCAGACCCTGGCTTCTCAGATTAAGCTCCTGGCTGGTTGATCTGACGCCTGAGTCTCATCTGAATTCTCCTCTTTCGGGATCGTAAGAACTGAGGCTGCAGGCTGGGTTGAGATCAGAGGACACTTGGGGCCCTCCTCCAAACATAGACTCGTGGCAATTACCTGGCAGTACCCTATGTTGGGATTGCGAAAGGCGTAAGCCGTTAAGACCCTCCTCAGAGCCGCGATGCCCATTTCGTTCTGGAAAGCTGGGTGTTCTGGAAGGGAGCGGTGTAAGTCTCTCTCTATCTCCTCCGTGGCCAGATTGTACTTTCCCATAGACTTCTCGACTAGGTCCTCATAGTAGCCGGGGTGTGTGGCCTTTTCGTTGATGGCCCCTGGGAAGCACACAACAGATAGGGCATCAAGAAAGCTGAAGTCCTGTTGTTCCAGCTATAGGTCACGATGATTGGCTGAAACCCCCTGCTTTCCCACCAAAGGCCACCTTGCTGGGGTATTTTCACTTACAACTAGACTGGAAATGGACCCGTGGCCCCTGTGCTGTGCAGTGTCATGGCAAAGTGACTACCCCAGCTTGCCGCACCGGGCTACGGGTTTACAAAACTGTGCTCCGAGCTTACACAGATGGTGCTGAGGGATGCTTAGGGACAGAAGAGGGAGGCCAGACAGAGTGAGCCAGCCATGCTGAATTCTCACTCTTGGCTTTTGTTTTGTTTTGCTTTGTTTTTGTTTTGTCTTTCTTTTTTTTTTTTTAGAGGATCTGTTAAGATTTCACTTGAGAAAGAGGAATGCTTCTCAAAATTACTCTTGGCTTTGGTATTTTTTTTTTTAAATGTTTGGTTGTTTGTTTGAGATAGGGTTTCTCTGTGTAGTCTTGGCTGTCCTAGACTTGCTTTGTAGACCAGGCTGGCCTTGAACTCACAGTGATCCGCCTGCCTCTGCCTCCCGAGTGCTGGGATTAAAGGCGTGCGCCACCACGCCCCAGCTCTTGGCCCTGTTTCTAAAAGATCAACTGCAAACAGCACAACAGTGGCGACGGGAGAGTGGAAGTAACCTGCTGAAGAGCTGAGGGTGTCCTAAAGCTGCAGGCAGTGGTGAGGGTCCTGCTAGTAACGAGTCCCTGTTACGGATGGGGGCGGGGTTTTGGGGTTATAGAAAGGGACCAGGAATTGCCGATTTGAGATATTTATGTTAAGATATTCAAAGACAGAAAACCCCTGTGTATGCCATTACCTAAAGCTGAATCTCACTATGACTTTAACCTGCCACTGGGAGACGGCATGCCATCTGGAAATGGAACTGGACCCTCACCACATACACATCCCCAATCAGCACATGCATCAAGGGCTAGAACATAAGCCATAAGGCCGATAGGCTACCAGAGAAAAGCAGGGAGGACATTTCTTGTCAGAACAATTAGGTTTTGCATATGACACCAACCATATCCACAGGGCCCAGGCAGGATAAGTAGTAGAAACAGGTAAGATCATGTGAGTTCCAAAGCTTGGCTCAAGAAAGAGACCAACAGAGTGTAAAAGAAACTTGCAGGCTAGAAGAGGACATTAGTGAGCCCTCTAGCTGATAAAGAGTAGTTATCCAAAATGCAAAACTATACAAGGAATCTGGGTGTCTCAGTGAAATCGCCTGCCACGCAAGCCTGATCACCTGAGTTTGATCCTTGGGACCCAGAGTGGAAAGAGAGATTCAATGCTAAATATATTGTTCTCTGACAGCCACGTGTACACTGTGGCACACACACACACACACACACACACACACACACACAACACATACACATACTAATAATAAATAAAATAAATGTAAAAGTTAGGGGCTGGAGAGATGGCCCAGCAGCTAAGAGCACTTGCTGCTCTTACAAGGGACCACAATTCAGCCCCTGAAAACCAAGACAGACAGTTCTCAATTGTCTAACTCCTGCTGCAGAGGACTTGATGACCACAGGAATGGAACATATACACACAGACATAGGTGAGAACATAAATAATTAATACTATTTTTTTAAAAATATAAGAAAGTAATATAAAACATTAGCAAAAAAAAAAAAAAAAAAAAGCACAACACAATAACAAAGCAAGAAAATCCCAACTAAAAGTAGGCAAAGAAACAGACATTATTCAAAAAGAGACATACCAGGGGGCAACAAGTACATGAATCACTAGACGAATGTAAATAAAAACCAGAGTAGAGAAAAAAAATATATTAAAGATGCAGAATACAGGATAAATATACAAAAACAAACTACATGTGAACATGCCATTAATGAATGAACAATTGCCAAAAGAAAACAATTCCATTTATTTTTTATTTTTTATTTTTTTGGTTTTTCGAGAGAGGGTCTCTCTGTGGAGTCTTGACTGTCCTGGACTCGCTTTGTAGACCAGGCTGGCCTCGAACTCACAGAGATCCACCTGCCTCTGCCTCCTGAGTGCTGGGATTAAAGGTGTGCGCCACCACGCCTGGCCTAACAATTCCATTTATAATAAGATAAAAAATAAAAATATTTAGGAGTATAATGAAATAACTTCCAGACTTAATATATTATAAACTTAAAAACATAGCTCAAGGAAATGAACAAAGACTCCCCCCCCCCCCCAAAAAAAAAAAATCCTCTGTCCGCCAGGCATGGTGGTGTATACCTTTAATCTCAGCACTCGGGAGGCAGAGGCCGGCGGATCGTCATGAGTTCGAGGCTAGCCTGGTCTACAAAGAGAGTCCAGGACAGTCAGGGCTACACAGAGAAACCCTGTCTCAAAAAAAAAAAAAAAAAGCTAGTGCTGCTAAGACAGAAGAAACCCCTCCCAAGCTGATCTACAGAGTAACACAATGCCTATCAAGGTCACAGGAGCCCTTTCTGCAGAGACTGATCAGCCGATCCTAAATTCTCTGGAAATATAAGTGACTTCAAAAGGTCAAAACAATCTTGAAAGAAAAAACAAACAAACAAACAAACAAAAACAACAGCTATACGAGGGCTCACATTCATTTGTTTCACATCTTACTACAAAGCTGCAGTAACCGAGGCTGTGTTAGGCAGATGCTGGTATAGACAGAAATATACATCAGTGGATTAAAACGTGAAGTCGAGACATAAATCCCCATTATTTATGGTCTTCACTGTTCCCGTTTGAAAAGGTGTCAAGACAACTCAAGGCAGAGAAGCAGAGCCTTTTCAACAAATGGTGCCAGGACAACAGGACATGCCTATGGAAAGATGTGAGCTTAGGCCATCCCTTCTACCACACAGAAAATTAACTCAAAATGGACCAGAGAGTTATGTCTCAAGCACTGCCTGAAAACACAGGTCTGAGCCTGTGGTTCTCGACTTTCCTGATGCCTCGACCCTTTAATACAGCTCCTCAAGTTGTGCTGACCCCCAGCCATACAGTTATTTCATTGTTACTTCATAACTGTAATTGTTACCATTATGAATCACACTGTAAGTGTCGGTGTTTTTCCAATGGCATTCAATGACCGCTGTGAAAGGGTTGTTCAATCTCCCAAAGGGGTCTCGACCCACAGGTTGAGAATCGCTAGTCTAAACTTTCATGTCTTAAAAGCAGAGTGGCAAGGAGAGAGAAGGCGGGGGAGGAGAAGAAGGTGGAGATGAAGGAGCCATGAGGAGGTCGCCATGAGGACAAAGATGGGGCACGAGTAGCCAGGGCGAGACTAGAGGGCAAGGCAGACACCCTGAGGCTGCAGACATGGAGAAACCCAGAAAAAAAAAAAAAAGACCAAATAGAACACAAGGACCAGACACCAAAGAAGCCAAAACAGGCAGCCCAGCGAAATGTG
This sequence comes from Acomys percivali, assembly GCA_907169655.1. Classification (NCBI taxonomy): domain Eukaryota; kingdom Metazoa; phylum Chordata; class Mammalia; order Rodentia; family Muridae; genus Acomys; species Acomys percivali. The sequence goes on from OU015753.1 coordinate 41,712,143, forward strand.
TCCATTAGCCTGGCAGCGCCCCCACTCGAGAGAAGATGACGGGGATGGAAGAACTTGAATTTGTAGTTTGCTTCAAGGGTGGCAAGAAACTGTCCTCGCTTCAACTGCAGACAGCATGCCATTCAGACAGGACGAACTGGGCGCAGGGAAGTCGACTGCCGAGCTTTGCCAAGACAAGGCAATTCTTCATCATTCGTGCTTCACCAAAAAAAAAAAAAAAAAAAAAAAAAAAAAAAAGTCTGCCATATACTGGGCCAAAAGGCCAAGGATGATACCTCAGTGTTCCTGAGGAGTATTTGGTGACTGTCCAAGCGCCGGTTGTCTCTGCCATTTCTGTAGTTTTGGAAGCTGCTTGCTTTTCACGTCCTGTCTACTCAGGTAATATGTATCCATCTCAGGTCTCTGATGCGGTGGAAGACCAGAGAGCTCTAGTCTCACCTAAAAGTTTAAGTTGTGAAGGATCTAAGAAAGTGCTTTAGGGTCCTAGGAGATGTTTAGGGATGATGGTAAATGCAAGTTATGAAGGTTGAAGGACGTGAAAGTTTAAGCTGTAAGGTGTTTCAAGGCTGGTAGATGAAGGTTGGGGGCTCTAAGAAGGTGTTTTGTGAAGGCTGGAGGAAGTTGTAAACAGGTGTTTTAAGGTTGGTAATTGCAAGCTGTGGGAGTTAAGGAGATAAAGGTTTAGATGGTGATAGAAAATGATTTAGGTACAGAAGTTTGGACTCTCCAAGATTGCCAAGTATGAATGGACTGGACATTGTGAATGTAACTCTTACTTGGTAATTTTCATAATTGTTCTTATTGTATATAGTTTACTATTGTAAGAGAAAGAGCCTTTTATTGCACTAGCAAGGGGAGATGTTAGTGGACGGTCCTGAGCACCATGAATTCAGGTGCTCGTTTCTGTGCCCAGAGATCTAGTTGCAGTCCAGACATGGATGTTGTCACTTCTGTGAAGAATCTCCTGTCTCAATGCTGTGTAAAAATTGTCCTCCATCATCTCTGATTGGTTATTAAAGAAGCTGACCAGTATTGTTTTTAAATTATCTGTACGCCAAGTTAGCAATCAATTAAAGACACAGACACTTGTTATATTTTAAAATAGCCTTAGTTAACCTGGGCCAGGGCAGATATCAACCCTCTAAACTACCTCTCATAGTGGGGCAGGCATGGGATCCCTGCCTCAATGCCATGCCATCTGTTTTCAATAACTTCTATCAAGCTACCTCCCATCCGTAATTCTAAATACTTGTTAATGCTCTTCATCTGGGCCGGATGCTCCATCCATGCCGGCCATGTGCTTCTCCTCCAGCTAACCCATGGCTGCCTTCCTCTTCTCCTTCTCAGGACCCTCTCCTGAGTCTCCCCTCGTGGAGATCTTTTTTTCTTCTTTCCAGGATTCCTCTCTAAACCCCACCTAACTCCTCTGCCCATGCCCAGGTGGGATGGCTTTTTATTAAGCAAAAGGTGGGTCACAGAGACAGCAAGCAGTAATTAGCATCAAAATACATCAGACCATCTCCCAACAGATCAGCCTATAGTCTGGCAGAGAGGACGGGAGGCGGGACTTCCAAGCCCAGGGAGGAGGTTCCAAGTGAGGGAGGAGGTGAAGGAGGAGAAGAAGGTCAAGATGAAGGAGCCATGAGGATGTTACCATGAAGAAGTTTCCATGAGGACAAAGATGGAGCAGGAGCAGCCAGGGCGAGACCAGATCGCAGGTGAAAGGGCATGTGGCTAAGAAGTAGGAGGCTAGTATAGACTGGCCAGAATAAATGAGTATCTGCTTAGCCTAATGCTTCAAAGCTTGTTAATAAATGTTAAAAAAAAAAAGCACAGTGACAAAAGAAAAATCATACTCCTTCGAAATCTTAAAAACGGGGCTTCAAAGGTCAGCATTTAGACATAGGCAACAGAATGGAACAGTTTGGAAAATCTCAGAAGAGCCTAGTGTCCAAAATCAATTTAAAAACTCTTACAGCTTAGTGATTGCAACATTGCCTAATTAAACATGGGCAAAGGACCTCAGCAGATATTTCTACAGCAAAATCATACAAACAGCCAATAAATGATTGAGGAAATTAATCAAAACCACGATTAGAAAATCAGTCGAACCGCAGAGAATAAGTGGCTGCGGAATGCTCAGCTCTAAGCGGGTATCTGAACGAGACCTTCACCCTCCGAGGCTCAGGGAACAACACGGAACAAGGGGCGGAGAGACTGCAAGGGCTTGGGGAGGACGTGATGGGGCAGTACACAGGCGCTCACCAAGCCCCTCCCACAGTGGGTGGGGAAGGAGGAGTCAGCTTTCTTCAGGGGTGTGGCCTCTGGTAAACTAACCACACTATGATGTATGGCCAAACCATATGCATACAGCAACATCAATTGGTTTAAGTTGGTTATAGGAAGGAAGCAAGCAAGCAAGGAAGCAAGCAAGGACAAGGAAGACATGAAGTTAAGAGTTGGGAGCATGCTGGTGGTGACAGGTCCAGAAGAGTAGGAGGGGAGTGTATAATAATATATATAATAATAAAGGTGAATATCATCAAAATGCAATATATACATGTGTGAAATATTTGAAGAATAAATTAAAATATTATATTCAGTTTAAAAAATAGCCAAATCAACGAAAACTACCTCCCTAAGCCCAAGCCACAACTCAGAAAGTACCTCACACCCACGGGAAAAGATGTGAAAAGATGCAGTAGCTCTGGCTGATCTCCCAGGGGTTGCTTAAAAGGCAAAGTATGGACTCATTAGAAGGGCCGGGAATCCCACTCCCATGCACACACAAAAGTATCCAAAAGTCACATGTCAACACTCCCGGCAAGAGTATTCAGGGTAAGCTAGGGAACAGCCTAAACTGTCCGTCAAGGGATAAATGTGTGACATGCAGACCTGGGCTCTGAAAAGGAGTGAAACGCTGATATAGGCTGTAGCATGCTTAAAACCCTGCAAACGTTATCCTATGTAGAAGTCAGCCATGAAATTCTGAATGCTGCCTTCATCCGCAGGAGGTGTCCAGAGTGGACAATCTGTAGTAACAGAAAGTAGGTCACCTGCTGCCCATGGCTGGGAGGGGTCTTGAGGGGAAATGAAGACTAACTGGCAGAAGTTATGAAATACTTGTTTGAGGATGGTGAGAGTGTTCTAACACTAACCGGGATGACCACATCATGGTTCTGTGGATATTCTAGATCATTACGCTGAGTTTGGTAAGTCCTGAGTTATAGCTCAAAAAAAGTGAGTGGTAAAATTTATAGAGAATGACAAAGTAAACATTTACATATCATTTTAGAAAACAGTGTCACCAAAAACTGATGGCCGGCCCTGTCCCTGTGCCTGGCATCCCTGGCAGACTGGTTGACAACACCGTGGCGCTGGCTTCTGCTCTGCTCTCCCTGGGGACAGACTGAACTTGACTTTAGTGGGTCCCCGGTCCAGACCTGCAGCAGCCTTTAGGGTCATGCCAAGCAGAGAGATCTCAACAGGGGCTTCCCAGCCAGAAGCTGGACTACCTTTATGGGCAGGCTGGCTCCCACATCAACCCCACCGCGGGTATGTGGACATACACCCAACAAAGGGTAGTGTGTGGACATGCCACCTTTTGGTCACACCAAATAGAACCCTCTGCCGCTGTCTCTCTGCGGGCGGGCTAGGGGCTGCTTTTGCGTTACTGGCTTCGTGGTGAATTCGTGTGAGTCTAAAATGTGCCTACAAATATGTTCTAATTTGAAGAAAGGGTGAAATGAAGTTTTCCTGTACTCTGTGGATGCTTTGGGTCTGGTTGCCAGGGTGACCAGTTCACCCTACCCAGGGAAAAGTAAGAGAAAGCGGTGTAAGGGAACCCTGGTATAATAAAGATCTGCTCTGATGTCATTAGAATGCCAGGCTCAAATCTGAGCTTCTTTTTGCTTTTTCTGAAATCGCATCTTGGTAAGTAGCCCAGGTTGGTGTTACGTTCACTATGTAGCCCAGGCTGGCCTCACCCTAGTAGAGACTGTCCTGCCTCAACCTCCTCAGTCTTAGGAACACAAGTTTCCACCACTGTTGTCCAGCTTATATTTAACTTCTAAATGAGGACCCAACGAAACAAACCAACTTTACACAAAATAGATAAAAGCCATTTTTAATCTTTTTTATTTTTATTTTTTAGGATTTGATCCTCTTATTGCTAAGATATATATAGACAATTTCACCACTTATATCTACTCTTAGAAAGATCTACAAGCATTTGTAAGGCTTTGTTGTAAGCCCAGTAATTTTATTTTTAAGTTTCAATATTTTTTTAAAAGTAAAAAAGATGGTACTTGGATGGTCCAAATAAAAAATATTCCCACCGGGCACAGGGGCTCCCATCCGTAATCCCAGCACTCAGGGAGGCAGAGGCGGGTGGATCTCTGAGAGTTCGAGGCCAGCCTGGTCTACAAAGTGAGTCCAGAATAGCCAAGGCTACACAGAGAGACCATCTCAAACAAAACAAAACAAAAACAAAAACAAAAAAATTCCCATGGGACTCAGAGCGGTGACATTTCCTGTCTCCATCCAGCTAAAGCAGCTGCTCCATGACTGTGGTGAAGCGGATGACAACCAAATGTAGACTCTGGTGGTTGGGGTACAAAGACTCCTGGGGTGCACTAGATGTTTCCAGATGGCAGAAAATACTGGTGGTTTATCCAAAAAGAGTAGCATTAAAATAAAATATTAAAGGGCTGGGCATGGTGGCACACACCTTTAATCCCGGCACTCGGGAGGCAGAGGTAGGTGGATCTTTGTGAGTTCGAGGCCAGCCTGGTCTACAAAGTGAGTCCAGGACAGCCAAGGCTACACAGAGAAACCCTGTCTTCAAAAACATATTGAGTGGAAAAATCACCGAAATGAGTTAATTTTAGATGACCCATATTGTGGTATATTGTTATAACAGCTTTATTTTATTATTGTTTATTAATATCTTATTTTGCCTAGTCAATAAGTTAACCTGTGTTATAAATATGCTCGCTTGTGTGTGTGTGTGTGTGTGTGTGTGTGTGTGTGTGTGTAGGAAAAGCTGTAGTATATATGGCACTGAGTACTGCTGTGTTTGCAGGCACTGACTGGGGGGCCTTGGAAAGCACCCCTGAGAACAAAATACAACTAAGTGTCAGTCAGTCAGCACCTGGAGACCTTTCTTTAGTGGCTTAGATGCCAGTACGTGGCCCATGCTCCTGTAAGAACCCTCTCACTCATGCCCGACAGGTAAGCCTAGTTAAGCTCAGGCTCACTACCCAGACTTCAGTGAATTCTTTCTCTAGTCAGCCACCGGTGCCCCAGCTGGGGTGAGCAGATGTATGTTCACGCCCTCTCCAGGGAAAGTCCACTGAAATAGTCTCAGTGACGTCAACACTGCCAGAGGGAATAGCACTTAGACTCACGAAGCATTATACTCCTGCTTCAGATGTGTCCCCTCCCCCTACACAGCCCCACTGGAGACACAAAAGAGACTACAGGAGTGGAGAACAGGAACTGCTGACCTTGGTCACTTCCCTGCGAAGGAAGAGTCACCACCGGCAGACTTTAGTGTCTGGCGATTTGGGGTCTCTTCGGATGCCTGGTGGAGGCTGGAAGGGAGCCCAGTCACCCTGCGGCGCTGCTCTTAACCCTCCCTACCTGAAAGCAGCAGCCAGAGCTCCCCGCGCATGCTCTCTGGGATCCCCTTCAGCACCAGCTCCCGGGTCTTCTCTGTGCGGTACATGCAAATGCCCTGCCCGTACTCAGCAAAGTGGATCTTCCAGGCTTGTTCTTTCAAAAACTCTTTGGCCTGAAAGACATAAAGGACCATTACTGATCCCCCCAGAAGGCTCTGAGGGGAGGCCCTGAGGGGACCATAATGACAGAAGATCAGGCTGTGTTGCCTGTTGAATGGACAGTTGGCTGAGTAGAACTGCCGAGAAAATGTAGCACTCGGATGTAAAGCGCTCTCTCCCAATTTTATCCACCGTGGCCTGTTCTGTCACCAAGCTTTCTGTTCAGTAGCTACTTGATGGTACATCAATCTTTAACCAGTAGAATGCTCTTCATCCTTGTGGTTTTATGTGTGCAGGCCCACGTCAATGGGAATTGGCGACTTTTAAATGTGGGCTGAGAAAGTGCATCCTTATTTGTTGTTTGGCTTACACAATAGTTAAAGACAAAACCAAAGAACAAGAAAAGTCGCCGTGCTGGTACTGTAACCCTCAGTGCTTCCTTAAAGCATGTGTCTAATGACACATGAGATAAAAACTGTTTTACTTGTTTATGAGAAAATATGCTAGAGAGATTTCTACAGACAAGTATAGCTTAATTACATTAAAATAGCTACGTGGGGTAGGAGCGATGGCTCAGTGGTCAAGAATATACAATCAGAATTCAGGTCCTAGGGTCTGCATAATAAGCCAGGAATCTTGAAATCGCCTGTAGCTCCACCTACACTTTCTCTGGCTTCCATTTACGCACACACGCACGCACGCACGCACGCACGCACGCACGCACGCACGCACGCACGCACGGCTAAAATACCTAAAATTAATCTTTTGTTTTGTTTTCTTCTGCTACAGCAAGTTTCAGGGGATAGGAAGAGGTACCTACCAATTTTGGGTTGAATTCTTCAGGAGACCGCCGACGGTACATGGTCATGAGGGTCTGTGTGGCCGTGGGGACGCTGTTGCCGTTGAGGTTAAAGGGGCGTTCTCCTTCAGCATCGGAGCTTGTGCTTCTCTGGGGACTGGAGGAAACAAGGCTGCTGGGCCGAGAATACACCTGTCAACGGAGAGGGCCGTGCATGGATGGACCTGGCAGCACAATTTACTTCATGGGCCTTCTGTGCAGATACTAATAGCTAGGTTATGTTTTCCTTGTTGCTATGTGAAGGAATGGGAAAAGCTGACATGCCAACACCTTTTCAGAAATTACAGTGGGGTAAAAAAAAAAAAAAAATCAACCACAACATTTCAGTGCTCAAAATAGAGGCAGATATGTAGAGCAGCTGGTAGGGTGTTTGCTTACTACACTCAGGGCCCTAGGCTGATCCCGAGGAACATATAAACTGCATGTGGTGGCACATGACTATAATCCCAGCTCTCAGGACGTGGAGCTAGGAGGATCAAAAATTCAAGGTCATTTTCAGCTAACACATAACAAGTTCCAGACCAGCCTGGTCTACATGAGATGTTGTCTCAAGAAAAGAAAAAGAAAAAAGAAAGAAAGAAAGAAAAGAACAAAGTGTTCAAAGATTTATGGTGTCTGTAGAGAAACTACTATTGTCAAGTAGCAAACTTAGACAATAAAAAAAGTTTCATTGTATTCTTTCACAAAAGTGGTAGGCTCTCTGTTTCGCTGATTGGCTTCTATGCAAAGCTTGCAAAACCGACTGTTTTGCCTCCTATCTGGTCTCTAGCATCTCGAGCATGCCACATAAGTGATGAGGCATTAAGGACAAGGATGGTACGTCCACTCTGCCATCTTTAAAACACGCCTTAGCCAGCAGGGACTTCCTCCCCCACTCTAGCTAAGCTGCATGTATTCTCAGGGCTCCTGCTAGAGAGCTCTAGCTAGAACGATGCTGTATTTCAGGTCTGACTTCTGCACCCTTCCTGCTCATGTCACCAATTAGAAGAGGCACTTTCCATGTAATCAGAACAAATCAATGACACCTCCAACTTAAAAGAGGCGTAAGCCCAGCCTTGTGGTAAAAGCCTGTAATGCCAGTAGAGGCCGAGGTTAAAGGATTACAAGGTCAAGGCCTATAAGGGCTACAGAGTGAGTTCAAGGCCAGCCCGGAGAACTTAGTGAAGGCTGGGGTCATAATTCTGTAGCAGAGTACTTGCCTAGTATGTGTGAACCCATAATTTCAGTCTTCAGTACCATAAAAAGAGAGGAGGGGCTGGACCATGTCATCTTGAAGGGTTCTTTAGAGCAGGGGTTTTCAACCTGTGGGTTGTGACCCTTTTAGGGGTCAAGTGATCCTTTCACAGAGTCATTTCCTAAGACCACCGGAAAACACAGGTGTTTATATTACAATTCGTAACAGTATAGTGAAATTACAGTTATGAGTAGCAATGAAATAATTTTATGGCTGGAGGTCAGCACAATAGGAGGAATTGTATTAAAGGGTTATGGCGTCAAAAAGGTTGATAACTGCTGCTCTAGAGTTAACGATCAACTACTAATTCCTTATAACTAGAACCGATCTTGCTGAGTACAGGGCACTGGGGCAGGGCGCTTAGCACAGCTGTTAAATTCGACAGTCAAACAAGTTGGACATGGAGGACACACTTCAGGGCTGAGCACAGGAGTAGCCCCACTATGCTCAGGGGAGCCTGGGAGTAGCCCCACTATGCTCAGGTGAGCACAGGAGTAGCCCCACTATGCTCAGGGGAGCACGGGAGTAGCCCCACTATGTTCAGGTGAGCCTGGGAGTAGCCCCACTATGCTCAGGGGAGCACGGGAGTAGCCCCACTATGCTCAGGGGAGCACGGGAGTAGCCCCACTATGCTCAGGGGAGCACAGGAGTAGCCCCACTATGCTTAGGAGAGACTGGGAGTAGCCCCACTATGCTCAGAGGAGCACAGGAGTAGGCCCACTATGCTCAGGGGAGCACGGGAGTAGCCCCACTATGTTCAGGTGTCTCCCACCAACCTCATCGTCAGAACTGTTGCAGCTCCCCAAGAACTCTCTGTCTGAGTAGATTCTAGAAGTCGTTTGCTGCAGGAAATCTGAGATCCTTTGCACCAGGAAGTCTCTGTCTTTCAAGTTGGCGAACAGGAAGGTCATCCTGTTCCTGGTGCTGATGGACAGGGGGCTGGGGAGCACACTGCAGCTGTCTGCCTTCTCCACAATGGTTACCTGAGGAAACAGAAAGCAGCGACACTGCGTGAGGGGGACTGGAAAGGCAGCCCGTGCTGAAGCAGCAAGGAGCTTGAACCTTGGTTCCCCGGGGAAGCCATGTGACAAACGAAGAACCTTCCAATTCTGCTCCACATAAACCACGAATCAAGCTGGAGTCTCTAACAGAAACTGGAATTGTTTTTTTCCAGAGGCATATTTGGTTGTCACTAGTGGAAGTGACAGCTGCCTAGTCAAGCATGCTGCCACACACCCTGTGGGGGGAGGGGGGCAGGTCTGCAGCAATAGCTGGCTCTGGAAGCCAACGGTGCCAAGACTGAGAACTGAAAAGGAATTCCTGCTTTTTCATTAACATTTTATGAAGCCAAAGGAGACAGATCTAACTGCTGCCTCATCAGTAATCTAGACAGCAGTTCCAATGCTGGCTCCGTCCACTAAGTGAACGCTACGATGGCTTTCAAAATGCCACCCGTCCATTGGGTGCATCACAGAGACGCCAGGCTTGACAGCTAATGCTTTCACAGACTTGTGCCTGAGCAGACAGGATGCAAACCACTAGGCTGAAGCCCTATGAGCACCTGCAGATTGTATGTGTGTGTGTGTGTGTGTGTGTGTGTGTGTGTGTGTGTGTGTGTGTGTGTGTGTGTGAAAATGTGTTCACTCAAATCTACTACAGTGTGAAAGAAAAGGGAAAGAGAAACATTTGTCTTGGAAGTGAAGACATATGACTGGTTTTTTTGTGTGTGTGCTATAGCTGTGAATATGTGTTTTTCCATGTGTGCGTGTGGGGGTTTGTGCACATGTGCACATAGACGCGGGATGGCCGGAAGTGGATTCTGAGGAGTCTCTCCCTCAATCACTTCCACTTTCCTTTCTGAGATAAGCTTGCTCACTGAGCTGAGAGTTCACCAGTTTGGCTAGCTTGGCAGGCCAGGGAGTGCCGGGGGTCCTGCAGCCTTTGCCTCCCCAAGAGGCATGCCATGTCTGACTGCCATGTCTGAATTGAAAAAAGGTCCTGAGGATGCGAAGTCAGACCTTTGTGGTCGCACATCAAGTGCTTTAGTAAGAACTAGCTCCCAAGCCCTATGCGGATGGTTTTTCACAGGGCTTTCATCAACTCCAAACAAACACAGATGCACTAAGACTATTTTCTTTAACACTTTAGGAAAACAACTCTTAAGGCAAACACTAACTGCCGTGTCTATCCTAGCTCCAACTTTCTGTCTGAAGCTAGCATCTCTCCTCTTCTTTGTTCTGGTCAGAGTTGACTCTCATCTGCACATCGGCATGACTATGTCTGTTCTTGATCCCACACTGCACATCCCTTGCCAGTCCAGGGACCTGCTGTACCACGTCCAGGCAGAACTTGATGAAGGAAGTCATGCGAAGGGGCCAGTAAGATGGCTCAGCAGGCAAACAGCCTGCCATGCAGGCCTGCAGCCCTGCGGTCCACCCCAGGAACCAACCTACAGTTAGGAGAGACCCGACTGCACAAGATTGGCTCTGACCTTCACACTTGTGCTGTGGCATTCATGCCCACATCAGCATGCACACACACACACACACACACACACACACACACACACACACACACACTCACACACGCGTGTGCTCAAAAAAAAAAAGAAAGAAAGAAAGAAAGAAAGAAAGAAAGAAAGAAAGAAAACTATGATCAGAACTAAGTGAAAAGTTTATCAACCAAGGTAAATTTGCAGGAAAAAATTGTGAAGCCTGGAGAGACTCTGGCCTGCCTGAATGTGGTGAGCATGGCTCTGGCAGGCCTTGCTCTTCTCCCCCATTCCCTCTGCCTTGCTAAAAACCATTAGATTACATTCCTGAAGCCAGCCACCAAGGTCTATTCCCTTATTTGGTCACTTCCTGCTTGTAAGGCTGACCACTAAGGTCCAGCTACCAAAGTCTTGAAGCCCAGCAATCAAGAGTCCCCTTTGGCTCACATATTTAACACGTCCAACTAAAATGTATCACCGCAACCTAGTCCATTCTAACACAGACTTCCTTAAAAATGACACCTGCCAGGTTGTTTGCTTCTGTTTTTCTGCCAGAAAGCAGCCACTTTAACTTGTCTTCCCTGCTTAATAAAGGCTCTCTCTGTGGCAGCAGGTATTTGGGTGTGGTTTTGCCTTATCTGGGGTTTGGGAACCCGGCTGTGCAGGGGTCTCCTTCAAAGTCCGTTTATTATCAAGTGTAAACATATTGATCTTTTCAGTTCTGAAGCTCCCCCCCCCCATCCGCCCCAATAAATATATGCTAATACCCATTAGATAAACTTACAACAAAGTGAAGTGACTCTGCCAATTGTTTGATATTTTGTGGGGTGTTTTTGGTTGACCAATTCAGCTCTGGGGAATTTGTAATCTTCGTTTTAGAGAAATCATACATGTGACTGGGAAAAAATAGCAACAGAGGAAAGGTATAGCCAGAGACAAACAGACGAATGCATTATGTATATACACTTAATGAAAAATGTATAGTCATTAAAATTATATCATAGAAGACTATTTAATGATTTGGGGAAGTAGCTTAAGGTATAAAACGAATTTCTCCTATGTTTATATTTAGATTATATGACATATATGAATACACAGGAAAGTTGGAAAGCCATCTGATGGTGTCTCTGAATTCTGGAGCCTTCTTATGTGAACTTTTGCAAATTTGCTAAGACAATAACACATTACTCTTCAAGTATTAAAAAAAATAAAGGAAAATTTAATTATGCAAGCAGCACTTTAAAAACAAAGAGAAGAGCAGCACAGTGGAAGCTGAACCTTTGTACCAGGGGGCTCTTAGCAGGTGACGATGAAGGCTCCCAAAGCTCTGATCACCTTAAGGGAAAAGGGCCACCGCTCACAACTCCTTCAGCGCCCACCCCAGGCACCGTCAGCTCTCACTGATGGAAAAAAAAGGCCCTGGAGAGGTGCTTGGTGTGGATAAGAACACTCAAGTAAACATAAGGACCGGAGTAAAAATGGCTAGAACCCATGTGAGGTTCCTCTTTAAGTAAAGGTCTCTTTTACGTGGTTACATCTGTCTGTGACTTCAGCACTAGGTGTGGCGACAAGTGCATCTCAGGAACTGATTGGCAGGCAGATTAGCTGAACTGAGGAGCTTCCGGTTCGGTGAGACCCTGCTCAGGCCAGTCAGGCAGAGGTGAGAGAGGAAGGCAACTGATAATGGCAACTTCTGGCCCCTACCTGTGGGTATGGTGCACACACTAGCAAACTCTTTTACATGCAACACACAAACACACACACACACACACACACACACACACACACACATGCGCTATACATAAGGAAAACAGAGCTCTGGTTTACACACAAAAGCGTTATAAGTGGACGTCCTAAAATCGGATTTCCACTTGGCACTTACTTCCCGGAGTGGAATTATGAGGCTGCAGAGGTTTTCCTCCTTGCTGGTGAAGCAGATGTAATTTGTAGAGACGAACATCTGACCCAAAATGTGCATTTTGTTAAATGGAGTCCAGAGGGTGCAGTCAGTGTGGCCATCCAGCTTTTCATCTTTGGGCAGCCGGAAAATGGCCCGGTATCGCTCACTCTTTGCCCTGGCATCCAGGTCACTGCAAACCGAGAACTGCTGGTCAGGTCCCCAAGAAAGATGCGCCAGTGCCTTTTCAGTTTGGCCAAGGAGGGACCTCAGCCCTTGCTTCTTAGTCTTTCCAGACTCATTCATCCCGTCCTTAGCTGTATATTGGTAAGACTCCAACCTCTAAGTACATAATTTCACTGCATCTAGCCATTTTACAATTAATAAATGTTCAAAAACATTGCACCAAGTAGGACTGAAAAGGAAAGCTCATTCTCTCTCTAAATAACTCAAGACTTCTATCTGGAGTTATTCTTGGAGATTTCCCGTTTTTGTTTGTTTTGGATTGTTTGTGTGTTTGTTTTTGTTTTGTTTTGTTTTGGTTTGGTTTCTCTGTGTAGCCCTGAAAGACCTAATGGCATTGTGAACAGCAAAGTGAATCTGCTGGGTGTCACTCTGCACCCTCAGCTACAGGGTCATGTGAAGAGACCTGGGAACAGGGTGCTTCTAGACCCAAAGGTCCCAGATGTCCCCTGAGCCTTCTGCTGACCTTAGGATTGCCCAGGCTGGCTGACACCCTTTCTCCTGTTCAGAACTCTCCCCTCAGGCTTCCACCTGAGCCCCACAGAGGGTGTAGTTTGCCTTTGACTTGGCTTCCCACAGAAAGCGAATGCAGAAGAGCCCTCAGCCTCCCTCTGTTCCTGCTCAGTAAAGTTACCTCCATTCTTATCAGCACCAGAGCTACACAAATCTGCATCCTTATCGTGGCTTACGGAGATCTCATTTGAAAACCGCTTTCTTAAGCTTTATCCTTAGGTTTCTTCCTTACAGTACCTACCCTCCCCAACCAAGTTTTCCCATCAGATTCTCCCATTCAGCCTGTTTCGTTATATAGCCATTTTCCCCTGAATGGCAGTATCCCTCCCAAAGGGAGGAGGGAGAAACCTAAGGCTCAGGAAGTAAACAGAGCATACAGGACTCAGGAAGTAAACAAGACTTTCCAGGCTCAGCAACCTCCAGAGACACAGACTATTCGCCAGGCCCTTCCCAGGGTTAAAGGAACTGGGAGAGGGCGCTGTCCATCAGGCTGAGCTGCCCTGGGTCACTGTGCAGTGGATACAAGCATCCTGGAGGGGTGCAATCTCAGGAGTTGATGTCCATGCTGAGGTGGGTTTCCCAGTGACACACCCAAGCTCCTGTGAGGGACCCTAATAAACTCACTATCTCACTAAGCTAGATTTGGGTGAGTCATTTCTTTGGTTTGTCATTGGTGCCATATCCAGGATGAGTAGACATCTTTTCCTGTCTCTGTAGAAAAGGTCACACATAGCATCAAATATTTCCCAGACTTAAAACAAAACAAAACAAAAGCATTTCTTCTCTGCCGATTGCCTTTGATGTTTCCTCTGCTAATTGCTTCAGACTTTTACTGGCTATATAGTTCATTGAGGTAATTAATAAACCTGTTGTTCACTAGGATGTCAGAGCCCAAAAGAAACCCCCCAACGGCATCTTCACTTTTCACACTCCCACTCCCACTTGCATATCTGTGCATTCCACTTTTCATGCATAAGATCTCCATCCTGATGCCCTGGAGGCAACTCCATTCAACATAATCAAAACTGACCTCTCATGTGCTCTGGACACACTCTTCCTAGAATCATTTTTCTATTTCCTGGATGGGCGGTCAAAAGGTGTCATCGGCTTTCTCTCACACCCTCCTGGCTCTCCTCCCACACCCACCTTTCCAGGCTTCCGTGCAGCTCCCCACCCCACGCCCTGGCTGCTGACCTCCTGCTCTGGGTTTTTCCCCCTTGGGCGTCCTCTATGTGTCCATCCGTCTGCCCCAAATGTGCACCTTTCTGTAACTGTGAGCCAAGCTCAGAGTGGCTCCAGTGAGAGGCACTGGAGTGGGCCCGCTGCACTCCGTCTTTAGGACTAGCAGAGACCCCACTATGAGGCAGCGGAAGTGCTGAAGTCTACTTCTCTCACTGGTCTGGCATGGCTCAGGCAGCCTTTCCCTTCCCTGTTGTATCTACACTCAGGAGAGTGATCACATGCTGGAAGTTGGTCAGAGCTCAGCGCCTGGGTGAACTGAAAGGTGTTCCGTCCCTGAGTTCTAAAGTTTTTCTCACCCACCGTTTGAGAGCAGAGACTTTCTTTGGAGATTTCTTCTTGAGCTTTGGCAGGGACCGGTCTTGTTCAAAGCCTTCATTGTCCAAGAGCTGCCTCATGGCTATGTTGGCAAGCTGTTCCATCAGTTTGAATGTCTCGTTGATGTTGAGGAACACGGAGAAGAAATGCTCACTGGACCGTGTGCTTACTTTGATCACATCTGGCAAAAGCAGCGTGGCGTTCTTCTCCAGCTGAGTGATGTCCACCCACCGGATCACTAGCTTGGCTGAGCAGGGGAAACAAGGTTGGGTCAACACTTACTTCATTGTTTTTCCAGATACTGAAAGCTCACAGCCCTGCCGCCCAACCTGCCCAACTCTTTTGAGCTCCTGATCCTGTCTTTATTGTCTCATTTGTTAGGGTTTTTTTTCTTTTTCTTTTTCTTTCTTTCTTATTTATTTATTTTGCTGTTGTTTTTGTTTTGTTTTTGAGACAGGGTTTCTCTGTGTAGCCTTGGCTGTCCTGGGCTCACTTTGTAGACCAGGCTGGCCTCGAACTCACAGCAATCTGCCAGGCTCTGCATCCCAAGTGCTGGTATTAAAGGCCTGTGCCACCACTCCCGCTTTAATTTCATTTGTTAATTGTAATTTGTATTACATAAACCCTGGGATCAGAACTGTTAGACCAAAGTCATGTCTACTAAATCAACTATACCTTTAGTGATCCTTGAATACTCAATGAATAATCTGTTTACAATTTTTGAATTGAAAATAATTGAGTTCATCAGGAAAACAGTCTCGACTCACCCCTACATACATGTTTTTTGATATTGTGATTTGCTCTATGGGTTCGGGGAAAGCCTCGGTGGACTTTCCAAGAGCTCCCACTAAAACACTAGACCACTCACCTTCCCTCCCCATTAGGAAGGAGGAAAAACACAGGTGGTTGATACTGAGGTACACCCAGCCCTGCCGGGGGACCTTCCCCTTCCAGTAGCTGCAAGAGTAATAGTTGACAAGTTTCTCTTCTTCAGGCATCCCAAACAGCCTATGGAACTTCACGATGGCCTCCTTAAACTTCTCCGTGTCGTCATCTTCTTTCACATCGTTGATTTTGTTGTATTCGGCAATGATGCCCTAATCAGGGGTAAAGCAAACAGATGGGATTATGACTGCAGATGGACATATTGGAATGAAACACTTCCTAAGACCAGATTTGTTTCAATGATCAATTCTCTTCAAAGGCAACCCATCAAATCCTAGGCTTCTGGATAGTTCCAGGTTGGCCTGGAACTCACTGTGCAGTCCAGCCTGGCATTGGATTCTCTGTGATCCTCCTGTCTCAGCTTCCTGAGAGCCTCCATGCACGGCCAATTACCTAGTAGCACTTGTGTACTGAAAGACTGTCAAAGGATTTTATTGCATGTCCACTTGTGTTCATTAAATTTCTTATGCTCACTAGAAACTAAGCTGTTTTATTTTAAAACAGGGAAATTAAGCTTAATTTTTACTAAGCACATAATGACAGAGTCAATTTTCTGGATCTTTTTAAAAAACAAAAAACAAAAAAATTCACCATAGAAGAAGACACTGAATATAAGTCACTAATGGGCATCTGTCCAGAGACCCACTGCCTCAGGAGTCATCTGAGCTGAAGACAAGTGAATATGAGAACAGAAATTAACTGGACACTAGATTCTTTGACAGCTGAACAGAAGATACAATGTCTGCATAGCAAGTAACTGGTCTAATCTAAATCCTATACTGAATCATTTTGGTAGCCAGATCTCTGTACTTCCCTGAAGACTGTCTCTGAACATCTTTAGAGAAAGAGCTCCCGGGGCTGGAGAGATGGCTGGAGAGCGGCTAAACGCACTTGCTGCCAAATCTGAAGATCCTAGGACCCACATGGTGGAAGGAGAGACAGGCTCCTGCAAGTTGTCCTCTTAGCTCCACAGGGGTGCTGTCACACAGAGGACAACACACACACACACACACACACACACACACACAAGTTGATTTCAGAAACTGGAGCAATGGCTCAGCTGATAAGAGCACTTGTATTGCAGAGGACTGGGCTCAATTCCCAGCACTCACATGGCAGTTTACAATTGTTCATAACTACAGCTGCATGGGACCCAGCTTCCCCTTCTGGTCTCCACAGGCACCAGGCACATACGTGATACACAGGACAGTCTTTCATATGCAAAACACTCATATACAAAAATAATAGTAAAACCAATTAAAAAATAGTTTGACTACACAATTCTTATTATCCATAACCAAAGTAGTTTGCCACTTTTGTCACACTAAAAATCCTGGGCCATGTTCATTTTGAATCTAACCAACACTGTAACTTTTTCCCTTGGTTGTACAGTATCTGAATAGTTTCCCATGAGAACTCTGCCTCAGTCAGATAGAGGTACCCTTGGGGCCTACATGTAACGTTTAAAACTCTCTCACCTTCTCCTCTGTGGTCACGTCATCCTGATAGTCCCTCTGTGTCTGTCTCAGTCACCTTACCAACCTCCAAGTCTGGCTTAATTAATTCCTACTTCCTAGCTAGGGTTCCTCCCCTCACACCAGCACTGGTGAGCCTCTGCTCTTTATATTGAAAGCATTCCCTGAATTTTATGGCCATTGTTACACCTTCCCCCCCGCTGTGACCTGCTGAGGTGGCAATGAGGGACCAAGGCAGAAGGGAAGGCTTTTGTCTTTCAGAAAGTATTCTTACCACTAAAGTGACTGAAAACCTTGGACACATAGCCAACGGCAAACAGTAGAATACCCCTATGTGAGCACAACCCCATACCTCACCCTCAGTCTAGTCTCCCTTCAGAGACAGCCACCCCCAGACTCTCTCGACACAGGCCAGAATTATTACAGTGGTTTCCTGTCAAGATTCCCCACTCAGGTTTTTACAGTCATGTTCTAAAACAGAGACTTGACAACAACATTCCTACTGAGGCCAGAGCCGAATCCATGCCATAAGGTCATTCCCTGACAAACAACCTCCCAAGTCAACCTTCCCTCCCTGTGAAACCAAGAGACACTTAATTCCACCTAAAGGTCCTCAGTTCTATGCTCTTTCAACTCACGTTGGTGGAAAGATTCTGTTTGTATTTTCCTCAACCACTAAATATGAGTTCTAACACGAACAAGAGTGTCTTGAACATTTTACTGAGACCTAACATCTGGAAGGTATTCAGTGCAATACTCTTAGAGGAGAATATGTTGTGTTCCCAAGTTAGAATACATCTTAAAGAGCCATTCTTAGCTTTTTATTGTCTGATACCAGCTGTGGATTGTGCAGCTACATTGTTCCAGAGTGAGCCGTACTTTTAAGTGTCTAGCTGTGAACTCCGTCTGTCATCATCCAGGCCAGCAGTCTGGCTGGCGTCAGAAGTGGCAACTCTTTTCCTGGAGAATATCTCAGATATGATCATTTTCCTTTAATTAGTTCTGCTACTTACCCCGCCCCCCTCCCCAAGGAACAGCTCAACAGAGATGCTGAGCTCCATGGAGGCCAAGGGGGCGGGCCTAGATTACTCAAGGCATGAGCAGCCTTCACTAGAGAGTTGCATGAAGAACATCAGACAACCAGAGACAGCGTGAGGCCGTTTCATCCCTGCGTGGGAAGACTTCAGAAGGAGCTTGATGAGTTTGGAGCCAGCCTGGGCTACATAGTAACCTCTGGGTAAGCCTGGGCTACATAGTAACCTCTGGGTCAGTCTGGGCTATAGCCTTAGACCATTTCCAACAACAACAAAAGAAGAAGAAGGAATGAAAGAGAAAGCACACACAACTAAAAGAAGGAAGATCCAGTAATAGGAAGATAGGAAGTGGCATCAGCGTTTCCTAGGTAACCCCAATGTCCTAGACTCATCCAGGAAACCTCAAGTGGGCTTTTATGTCTTGGTCTGGACCAACATGGGCAGGTCTCTTACCAAAGTCAGAACAGGAAGAAGGTTACAACTATAAGTGATGCACACCAGACCACATGTATGGCCCTGTATTTTTGGGTGTGAAAACACTGTGTTAAATATCAACATCTAGAATGTTTGCTTAAACTTAAAAATGTTTTTAAGCATGAACAGATTTATGAATGTGTAAAGCTAAGAAATGGTAGCTTGAAACACGATGGCGCTTAGTGTGCATTCATCAACAGACCAACCGAGAGTTCCCACTTCCAACTTCCCCACCTTTAGAAAAGAGAGTCTGGAATGCCAGAGCTTTCCCGTATGTGTTCAGCCAGGAGGCCAGGTCGATGGAACATGAGGACAGAATATTTCTTTCCTTTAAATTCTGTGTGTTCTACTCCATCTAAAACAAGTCACTCGGGCTCTAGGCAACAGCTCCTCACAATGTCAGAAATTGAATGTATCTAAGAGGTCAGATGCCCAATGTTAATTTAAATATGTGAAAGTGTATTAAAAGAGTGAAATTAACTTGGTAAACCAGAGGCTGGCCAAGCAGCCTCTGTGGTGTATGCTTTAATCTCAGCACTTGGGAAGCAGAGGCAGAAAGATCTCTCTGTGAGTTCAAGACCAGCCTAGTCTACACAGTAAGTCCCAGACATACTCAGACTACATAGTGATACCTTGTCTCAAAACAAAACAAAACAAACAAACAAAAAAACACAACAAAATGCTTAGCTTCATAATTAAGGACAAAAAATTAAAACATTAAGACATTAAACTTCAAGGTCATTTTGACAATGCTCAGGTTAAGAACAAACACTACAGGGCTGGAGAGATGGCTCAGAGGTTAAGAGCACTGGCTGTTCTTCCAGAGGTTCTGAGTTCAATTCCCAGCAACCACATGGTGGCTCACAACTATCTATAATGAGATCTGATGCCCTCTTCTGGCCTGTAGGTGTACACATAATAATAATAAATAAATAAATCTTTAAAAGAAAACACTGTTTTTTTTTTTAAAGAGCAAGTACCACTCTTTCAGAGGACCCAAGTTCAGTGTCCAGCACACATATCAGGTGGCTCACAACTCCCTGTCACTCCAGCTCTGCAGACACCTGCACTTGTGCACACATACCCCACACTCAGACATAAGCACATACACACAATTAGAATAATAAAATAAGTCTTTAAAAATTGTAAGCATGAAAGCAAGCACACAAGGATTCTGGCATAATAACATATACTTAAGGTCTATTAAAATCCTTTGCCTTATTAAAGTATTTTAATTACTTCATCTATTAATCTCCATCCCAAAGGAGACTGGAGAAATATAATTTGTGGCAAATGCCACGTGAACTAAGGTGGTCAGTCCACTTTTATTTGTGTCTGCTTATCCCTGCTGGTTTAGAAGCAGAGGTAATTTCTAGGAAGACAAAGTAAAGTTAATAATGGAGTTGTGTTCTGTGATTAAAATGACTGTGGTTGTATAAATATGGTAGATACTGGTCAAGGCAACCAAGTGCAGAGTCCAAAGTCATAGGAGCACAGAATAATACCATTAGGATCAACGTGGTGAAACAGCCAGAAGCAAGTATACAATGTGCTATGTGTGGCACTTGAATTCCTGTTGCCTGTATAGTCAACGACTGCATTTATAATGCATAACAGTTAATTAGATCTCATAACGAAGAAGCCTGCTAGCTCCCTTAATTATTGGACAACCTGTGAACCAGTAAGCCATGCATTTGCGCATGAATGGTATTCTTTCACGCATAATTGCATTAATGGGAACTCCCTCATCATGAATGGCTTCAGGGAAATAAACTCAACATAGTTAATGTAGTGAGAAGAAAAACCACTTGGCATAAATTGTCCTTCTTTCATTTGTCATCTAACTATTGTCCCTTGGAAGCTCTGGTTTCTTCCTCTGCCTCTTTCTTTACGCATTAGCCAGAGATGACAGTATTAGAGGCAGGACTGTGGGGGCC
>OU015753.1:41739294-41749970 GCA_907169655.1 Acomys percivali
TATATATATATATATATATATATATATATATATATATATATATATATGTCTTGCTTTGTTTTTTTTCCGAGACAGGGTTTCTCTATGTTATCTTGGCTTTCCTGGACTTGCTTTGTAGATCAGGCTGGCCTCGAACTCATAGTAATCCACCTGTTTCTGCCTCCCGAGTGCTGGGATTAAAGGCGTGTGCCACCAAGCCCAGCTTGTATTGAGAACTTTAACACAACTCAGGTCAAACTACTAACTTCCTACTGTGTGCAAAACAAGCCCTGAGAGTCTAAGGGTCTGCCAGGCACCTTCAATGGAGGAAAGTCACGCCAACATTAAGGGTGTTAAAGAGTGAGCTGGTGTGAGGCAGAGTCTCACATGTAGTGGCCCTTGGCCATCTGTGACATCCTCGCCTGGTCATGGGAGCCTGCTTAGAACTCATTAAGGCCGAGGACCAGGTCACACATTCCTGGTTGGACAAAGCTAACTTTTGGGTGCGCCTATCCTCATAGAGAGACTGACACAGAGCCAACCCCGAAGAAACCTGCTAGCATGGACTAAGTCCAGAGGAGTGTGACCACACAATAAGGGGTCTTAGTCATCTGTTGGCACAAAGAGAAATGTCTGCAAGAAGAAGAAGCAGCTGGGAGGTGTCCCGCAAGGAGACACTGTCCTGGTGACCTGGTTCAAGACCAGTCAGTGCTGGGCGGACACATACTCTTTTTGGTCTGTCAGCACATCTCAGAATTCTAAGCCAAGTTGTCAGGTGTGGGGATGACAAAGTGAAACCTGCAGTGAGCACACATGCCTTTCAACCACTTTTCATCCAACGCCCCTGTATCTACTCTGGGCCAGCATCACACACCAAACGTTTCCTACTCTAGTCTACAAAAAACAAAACAAAACAAACAAACAAACAAAAACCCAAGAATGGGCAGATGGGGACCCACACCCACAAAGTCTACGAGGTTTCATAAATTAGACGCTTTACATTTAGAATAAATTCGAAACGTGCCTGCTATCACGTGGACAAGTGTCCTCCACAGATCCACTGGAGGCCAGCGATATACGCAGCAAGTCTCTTTCCTGAGGATGAGTAACTAGTCGAGAACAGAGGTTGTATGCCTTGGTTGGCTGTCACCCAAAGTCTGTGTGTCAAAAGCTTGGTCCTCAGGGTAGCACTCTCGGAATTTGCTGGAGCCTTTAGATGATGGGGCCTGAGAGATGTCTGGGCTACCAGGGCCTTTAAAGGACGGTGGGGGCCCTTGTCCCTCACTTCCTTACCGCTCCCTGACTGTAAGGTAAACATTTTCTCTATGATGTGCTCTTACAGTTGTCAGTCTACTCATCTGCCAAAAAAGAAATGGTCTGGTCTGGTCGACCTTTTGTTTTATAAGTTAAATGACCTCTGGCATTTCATTATAGTGACTGAAGTGGACGCAAGTGATTCCCACCATTTACATGTCTTGAATTAGCCCAAAGTTACATAGGATCCAACATACAGTAGAGCTTGTCCTCAGAAGGGGCAATTAAGACTCAGAAGAGTAGCCAGGTGTAGTGGCGCACGCCTTTAATCCCAGCACTCGGGAGGCAGAGGCAGGCGGATGGATCTCTGTGAGTTCGAGGCCAGCCTGGTCTACAGAGTGAGTCCAGGACAGCCAAGGTACATTGAGAAACCTTGCCTCAAGAAAAGAAAAGAAAACAAACAAATACACAAACAAACAAGACCCAGAAGAGTAAGGTTATCTTACAGCATGACACTTTGGTGACACGGTTTCTCTGTGTAGCTCTGGTTGTCCTGGACTCGCTTTGTAGAGCAGGCTGGCCTCAAACTCACAGAGATCCGCTTGCCTCTGCCTCCCCAAGTGCTGAGATTACAGGCATGTGCCACTGTGCCCGGTAGGGCATGGCACTTTTTATTTAACTTTAATTTGTCTATTGTGTGTGGAAAGAGGGTATTCAGATGAGGCATCCAGATGCAGCTCCAGCTGGCCTCAAACACAAACTGAAAAGCGAAACTGGCCTTGCACCAGAGGCGGCCATCTTGCCTCTGCTTTTCCTGCTGTGCAGCTTCCGGTGTCTACTCAGCTGAGTTTTCAGTGAAGCTCTCAGGAAGCTCTGTAGAGGTAGAACTTGTGTGTTCTGCAGAAAATACCACTACAAGGCTCTCTTGATACGACATTTTCCAACAGTGTCTTGCGCTGTGGTTCTGAGCACACCAAGCAGCACCTTGGCGTACACAGCACCCCACAGACCACCTCCGCTTGGCTCTGGCAGCCCAAGGGCTAGAGAGAGCCATGGAGTAGTCAACTCGTGCAGAAAAGCTCAGCGCCAGGTCCCACTGGTCTCATTTCCTCAGTTGTAAAGTAAAGCACATGTCTTCCTGAACTAGAATTATTCATCAAGACGGCTGAGTGAGGGAGGGAGACCACAGGGAAGGCCTACGCCTGTCCTTGGTCACCGTCCAAGGGCAAAGCACCCATTTAGACTCCATGCAAACCACACTTGCCATCAGCTGAATATATAGGGGGAGGGGAGGGGGGCAGTTAGAATATCAAAAATACAACTTTTTCTAAAGTGGAAATTAGCTTTCTCTGAACTAGATAAAATATGTTAAAACTCTTTAAAAATAAAAATAAAATGTATGAGCCGGGTGGTGGTGCACGCCTTTAATCCCAGCACTGGGAGGCAGAGGCAGGTGGATCTCTGTCAGTTCAAGGCCAGCCTGGACTACAGAGAGAGTTCCAGAACAGCCAGAGCGGTTACACAGAGAAACCCTGTCTAGAAAAACCAATAAAACAAAATTTATGGATCCTCCAGAGTTTGGGTAAGGTTTCTACACAATGCCATTGACAAATGCATTTTTGCTTGCTGTACTGTGACTCGAATTTTCTGTAGATAGCTGGTTATTTTTACTATCCACAGGTGGGCAAGTACAGCAACAGGAGGGGCGGAAAGCAAAGCTGGCTGAGAAAAGCGGTTCTCTGCCCCCGCTAGCCGGAAATCCCGCACAGGGTCAGGAGAGCTGTTGATGAGGAGTCCAGCTGTGCCACTAACAACTGTATGTTGGCTGCCACCGCTTCCATCTGGAGTCCAAACAGGAGGTGGTGCCCAGCCTCCTGCAACTCTCTTGTGTCTGTTTTCAGACACACAGACTTCAGTTTGAGGTCAGAGAGCTGGAGGCAGGGGATCAGCCACTGAGTCTAAGGAGCGTTGTTATAGACAGATGCCTCCCATGGGCAAGCCAAGTCCATGGAGAGCAGTGCTTGCTGGCAGCCCTGGGCCTGGAGGCCTTCACTCCCTACCCTGAGGACTCAGTTTCTCCATCCTTATCGGGTCACTAAAGTTTTGTGCTCTGTAGCAGAAAAGAAAGGCGTCTAGAAAAGCCAAACTCATATCTTGATCACCTCAAAGGCACCAAATAAAACCCATTCCCAGTATCACAAGTTTAATTACAGCACAAGGTGTCAATCAGAGATACAGAAAATGCCTAAAGTAGAACACCAGAGTGAGGGCTGACTAGATTTACCAGCTCATTGACTTCAAGTCTGCCTTCACAGCAGCACCGCCAACTTCCACTAAGAATTAGATAAAAACTAACAAATACTTAACATATAAAAATACACCAATACAGCAGAGCAGTGGTGGCTCACACCTTTAATGCCAGCACCTGGGAGGCAGAGGCAGGCGGATCTCTGTGAGTTCGAAGCCAGCCTGGTCTACAAAGTGAGTCCAGGACAGTCAAGGCTACACAGAGAAACCCTGTCTCGAAAAACAAACAAAACAAAACAAAACAAAAATACCAATACAAATTCTTACTGCAGGGTCCATGTTGCAATATTTTATATAAGCAGTATAATACTGGAATATCCCACTAAGTTAGAGATTTTAAATCAGGGTTTTTTGTTTTTGTTTTTGTTTTTTGTTTTGTTTTGTTTTGCTTTTGCTTTAAAAATTCAAAGCAAGACGGGCGTTGGTGGCACATGCCTTTAATCCTAGCACTTGGGAGGCAGAGGCAGGTGGATCGCTGTGAGTTTGAGGCCAGCCTGGTCTACAAACTGAGTCCAGTACAGCCAAGGCTAACACAGAGAGACCCTGTCTCGAAAAACCAAGAAAGAAAGAAAGAAAGAAAGAAAGAAAGAAAGAAAGAAAGAATTATCTGTGCACCTAGCCTTGCACATCTCCATCCTCCCTGGCAGATGGGCCCAATTGATCCTGCAGGGCCTACAGGTTCAGCACTTTGATTGGAAGCCAGGAAATCCTGAGCATGTGCTTGATAGAAAAATAAGGTAGGTTTTTTTTTTTTTTTTTAAGTCTAAGTAAATTATACTAATGTTGTCTAAGCTTGATTGATGCAAGTCAAGGCTCCTATATCCACCTCCTGTTCCTTTAAAAGATTAGAAGATGGGTACTCTGGCTTAGGGGAAAAAACAAAAGAGATGGGGCATCGGGCAGGAAAGGAAGAGAGGGATAGAGGAAAAGGAAAGATGGGGTAGGAGAAGTAGGAAGAGCAGGAGTAAGAGCAGAAGGAGGAAGAGCAGGAGGAGGAGGAAGAGGAGGAGGGGGAAGAGGAGGAGGGGGAAGAGGAGGGGGGGGAAGAGGAAGAGGAGGAGGAGGAAGAGGAGGAGGGGGAGGAGGAGGAGGGGGAGGAGGAGGAGGAGGAGAAGAGGCAGAGGCAGCAGCAATTGGACTTTTCTTAGAAATCCTCTTACTCAGACTCCGGAGTAGCTGTCAAACCCTGCACCGTCATCATCTCCCACACAAAGCACTGTTTGAACAGCTGCTCTGGTCTGCTATTTTGCTGTTAAACAATCTTTAATCGCCTGAGATAACAAAACCAAATTATGGCCCTCAAAATAACTACTGTCTGCATCTTCCTTTTCCTTGAGCTCAGAAGCATCTTACTGAACAGAAGGCTCAGAAAACACCGGGAAGTAATGCACTTAACCTTTCCCTTGGCTGAGGTCACTGGAGGGTGTGTGTCCCCTTCTACATCTGGAGCACTAGCTGGGACTTGTGCATGGTGGCTGGGCTATGGTCCTCGCACGGTGGTGGGGATGCAGGGGGGATGGGGGGATGCAGGGATGTGTCAGGAGAGTGTGCGCGTCATAGGAAGGTACTGGTGACATCCATCACTCTATTTATGGATGATCTCAGGCAACTTCACACAAGGCTGGGGAGGATCTGAGGCTCGCTCAGCCCCCCCCCCCCTCTTTCTTCTGAGACAAGGTTGTGACAGTGGGAAGGGACGGGAGTGGGCTCAGCCTTGGCTCATGTCCTGGCCACATATTTCCTTCATGTCTGTGTGCCTACTTCTGAACCCAGAAAGAAAAATAGCACCTACCCTTGAGAGAGGCTGAAGGTGTGACAAACTATTGTTTAATGAAATATTATGAGCCATAAAAAGATTAAGAACTTGGAAACTACATAGGACATTCTGGTCTTTTCGATATTCTTTCTCATCTGCTGTGGGTTTGTATCTTCAAAGGAAGACAGTGTGACACACACAGCAAGGGGCTCTTGGGGTCCTACAAGCCTAGCACCTTCTTTCTCCAGACCCTATATAACTTTCATTGGACAAGTGTGTGTGTGTGTGTGTGTGTGTGTGTGTGTGTGTATACATGTGTTAACACTGATGTGTTTTGTAATGTATATTTATGATTAAAAAAAAAAAAGTAGATAACCTGTGGCCGGGGATGTAGTTCAGTTGATAAGTGTGCCTGCCATACAAAGGGCCCTGGATTCAGGCCTCCATAACTGCATAAGCAAGGATGGTGGCACACATCTGTAATCTCAGGCATTGGGAGGGAGAGGCAAAAGGATGGAAAATTCAAGGTCATCCTTGGTTACATAGTGGGTTCGAGGCCAAAGCACTGCCAGCAACAAGGAAAGTAGGTACTGCTCAACTTACTTATACAATGATTTGTAAAGCTTCCAATAAATTTGATTAATTTACCTTAGTCATGCAATATTTCCCTTCATAACTATGCTGTGGCATTCATTTTCCTAGTAAAGGGCATTTGGATTTATCCCCCACTCCCCTCCTCTTTTAAAGCAAGAATAGTCATGTAATTAGACTCTGGATAATAAAGCCTTGAACACATGAGCACATTTTTTTGGGATGGATTTGCTGGGTGCCAGAGCAAGTTCATCCCCAACCTTTATTAGATACTACAGAACGACTCTTAAAGGTGACACTATCCAAGAACCTGATGGTGTGTTTCTCCATGATACCTCCAACAAGATTGATTGATTGATTGATGATTGATTGATTTAGGTTTTTGTTTTGGGGATTTTTTTCCCCCAAAACAGTGTTTCTCTGTAGCCCTGGCTGTCCTAGATTCATTTTGTAGACCAAGCTGACCTCAAATCCATAGAGATCTGACTGCCTCTGCCTCCCTAAGAACTGGGGTCACAGACATGCACTACCGCACCTGGCAATATTTATTCATTTTTAGCCAATCCAAAAGGTAATTAAAGGTAAGTACCAAATCATATCTACAAGCCAGGCATGGAGGTGCACACCTTTAATCCCAGCACTTGAGAGGCAGAGGCAGGCAGATCTCTGTGAGTTCAAGGCCAGCCTGGTCTATAAAGCAAGTGTAGGTCAGCTAAGGCTACACAGAAAAACCCTGTCTCAAAAAACAAACAAAGGAAATTGTATCTACACAGTGTTTATTTCAATTAGCATTTCTCTGATAACTCAGCAGCCAAGTACATTGGCCCGTTCCTTCAGGGTGTGTGACCTACTGTTCCTCCTGTGTTGACATTTGTCGAAGGGCATCAAGATGGGCATTCTGGACCTCTTTACTTGTAGGGGCCTTGACTGCCACACACAGTCAGTTTGTTTGTGTCAACAAGTGTTCATTGGTCATTCTAAAGCTGGAGAGGCAGCATGCTCAGGCTTACTTCATGAATCTTCCATACAAACCCAACATTTTGGATTAGTGGATGCATCCCCAAGCACCAAGTTCATGTGTCCATCTTATCTGAAGCAATGAAAGGTTTCAGGAGGCCAACAGCTTGCACCTTATTCTAGCTGCCCCTCCCCATGTGGAAATGATCCCTCCCAGGACATCTTAGCACTTATACAAGCAACATGCATGGCACAGGTACAGAAAGTCATTAGAGAAATGCGTGGAGAGCCCACCCCTGACGGATGTCCCAAGTGGTCAATTGTACATTCCTTTCAGAAAGGGTCCTGTGTTTTCTGATTTGTTTTTATGTCTTTAAGCCAGTTCACAGTGTAGTGTGTGAGCTGAAATGTCCTTTCTTTGATTTATTTTCTCCTTCCTGGTATATTTCTCTCTCTCTCTCTCTCTCTCTCTCTCTCTCTCTCTCTCTCTCTCTCTCTCTCTCTCATTTTTCGTCCAAGACAGGGTCTCTCTGTGTAGTCTTGGCTGTCCTGGACTCACTTTGTAGACCAGGCTGGCCTCGAACTCACAGTGATCCACCTGCCTCTGCCTCCCAAGTGCTGGGATTAAAGGCGTGCGCCACCACGCCCGGCTCTTCTAGGTATATTTCTACACCTTCCACTATCTACAAGGTTTACCCAGCTCATGGATACTAGTGTTTTCCAGGAGTCTTCCCTGGTGTGACCCACCCCCAAGTGTCCTGGCAACTAACTGATCCCTTTTCTGGGCCCTGCCAACCCACCTTTCACTTCGTACTACTATAGGATTTAGCACATTATTTGTCAATTTGAAAATCTTTAAATACTATTTTCTTCCTGTGAGTTCTCGGTGGAAAAGCACCCAGCTTGAAATGCCCAAATCATGTTCAGACCATGACGCCAGCTGGTAGCTTGGTGCCCAAAACAAAACAAGACCCATAAAGCTTTCTGATGGACATTAACAGAGGCCAAGAGTTGCTTCCAAATCGGCTCATCTTCACAGTAGTTCTCAGCAGAATGCATTTGAACAAGTCTGCCTTAAATAATTGAACATGAAAGATTGCACAGTCAAAGGAGACCGGGGACATAGGAAGGCCTGAAACTCCATTTCAAAGAGGGGGTATCCAAACGCATAGGAAGAAATCAATTTCCCTAATTTCAGCATTAGGTTTTTTTGTTTGTTTTTTGTTTTTCTTTTACTGGATCAAAAGCAGAGTATTTTAGGGAAAAGAAAATCTTCCTGGCCTAACTCTGCAGCTTAGTCTGGTGATGAGCAGCTGGTGCCAAAAGTAAAGGAACAAGAAAAAGCCTCCAGACTTTAACTAGCCACCTGACCTGCTTGCCCTCCACACACAGACACTGTCTGCACAGCCTCCTGGCCACCAGTGGGATCAGGGCAAAGGTGGGGTGTTCAGCTGCCAGGAACACCGTTTGCCAGGTGAGCCCCTAACTATGCGTGTAACTGGGCTCCCGGAACCATGGTCAAGGTGGCCAGGGACGTTGTTGTGCACCATGGAAAGGGAACACAGGCTGTGGCTGTCCGCTGTGTAGAGAGGTGACAGATTTAGAGGGAGGCCTGAGACAGAAAGCAAGTCCCCAGCTGGTTGAGCTCTTTGGGAAGGATTGGGAGGTGTGGCCTTATTGGAGAAAGTATGTCATTGGGGGTGGCCTGGGAGGTCTCAAAAGCCCACACCATTCCCAGCTGACTCTCTGCACTTTGTGGTTGTGTCTCATGCTATGAGAGCCACTGTTCCAGGGCCATGATCCCTGCCTGCTGCCACATTTCTTGCTATGATGGTCACAGACACCCTCTGAAACCATAAGCTCCCAATAACCTCTCTTCTATAAGCTGTCTCAGTCGTGGAGTACGTGTTGTCACAGCAATAAAAAAGTAACTAGGACACTTTCCAATCTACTGTAGACTTTTACAAAATGCAACAGTAAAAAGTACATCACAGAAAAAGGCAAGCGTGTTTTATTGTCAAATTCAACAAATAAATCGTTCTAATTTTCTATATGCTTAATCTCAAGTTTCTATTCATAACTGGGTGTAAAACATTAAGAAACAGCCCAAAGGCCTGTCTTTTTAAATTACACCAACCTAGCCAAGTGTGGTGGTGCGCTCCCTCCAATCCTGCCCGCAGAAGGCTGGTACGGGAGGAGCCTCAGTGTGAGGTAAGCCTTGGCCACACAGTCAGATACTATCTCAAAAGTAATAACAATAAACTAAACAAGAAGCAGGAAAAAAAAAAAGGAAAGGAAGGTTCTAGATCAGCAGTTCTCAGCCTTCCTAATGCTGCAGCCCTTTAATACAGTTCCTCATGCTGTGCTGACCCACAACCATAAAAGTGTTTTGTTGCTACTTCGTAACTGTAATTTTGCTAATGTTATGATTTATAATGTAACGATCTGATATGCAGGATATTCAATATGTGACCCTTCTGTGAGAGAGTCATTTGATTCCCTCCCCACCCCTCATCCCACCCCATCCCCGCCCACACACACCTGCTAGGGGGTCGGGGCCCATGAGTTGAGAACCACTGCTCTAACAGGATCGTTTTTTCCCCAGAAGTCTGTTTGTTAGAATCATATGTCCAGATCTTAGAAATTGCCTTCAGTTCTGTAACTCAGCTTTCAGTCTGAGAAAATACACTGCTCCCAAAATGCAAAGGAAAAGAAAAAGCCAACGTCGTTTCTCAGTGGAAGGCCAGAGTACGTGGATAGAGAAGAAAGGAGTTCTCTTTCCTGGGCATTGAGCTCGAGGGCACGGTTTTCAACGTGTTCAGAACCTGATCTAGTGTATCAGGTGATCCCTGGAGACCCTTACCTCATCTTGCAAAGAGGGAAGCGGGCTTAAAGAGGCAGGTGGAGCACGGATGTGTGGTTTTGAAAGAACGCAGCAAGTGAACACCCAGTAGAGAGCTGGCTGAAGCTTTCCTATTTCCTCCCTTAAAAGGGAAAGCACAGGCTGGCTTCTATCTAAACAAATAGAGCAGGAGGCATTTTATCCGCAGAGCCTTTAGAGACAGCCAATTATGCTGTGCTGCTCCGGGCTCCCAGGAACCTTGAAGGCCAAGTCTTCCCAGAGCTGTCCCAGTCGGCCCAGAGGGACATGCTTTTAAAGGCACACATGCTACCCTCTCTAGCATAAAGGGACAGCATCTGGAATGAATTTTGGCCTTCCCTTGGGGGCAGTGGCTTAAAGCAATCATTGAACTACCTCTCAGTGTAAAACCTGACTTTACATCCCACTCAGAACCAATAAGGCCTGCCCAGCGCTATCCTGAATTCAGCCAAGAACAGCTATGAGATTGGCCCAACACAAAATCATAAGCTTCCTTAAAACATTATGAGATCTGTCCTTATCTTTTGTTGTAACAACTGTACTCTTTGTGAACTTCACAGAGGACAATGTTGTCACATTGTCATATGGTTGGACGTGCCTGGCTGCTATGTAATGTGCAGGGTACAGCACACAAACACAAGTGTTGGTTTCGCACTTAGGGATGGCCCAGTCAATACGGTGCTCAGTGTGAGCATGGAGACCCGAGTTCAGATCAGAAGCACCTGTGTAAATAGTCAGCTAGCGCCTGTAATAGCTGAGCTGCAGAAGCAGAGACAGAAAGATGCCAAGGGCCTGTTGGTCAGCCAGGCTCGCCAAACCAGCTAGACCCAGATTCAGTAAGAGACCTGGTCTCAAAACCTACAGTAGAGAGCTATGGAGGAATACACTGGCATTGAGTCCTGGCAATGCAACACACACACACACACACACACACACACACACACACACACA
>OU015753.1:41750975-41767433 GCA_907169655.1 Acomys percivali
GTGAAGCATCAGCCATGAAGGGGATCAGGTGGCAACCTGGGAACCAAAGAGCCAGAGAAGACAGCCACTTCCGCCCTTTGGTGTTCCAGGTCTGGCTCCCACACCAGGTATCCTAGCAACCAAACCCAGGTAATTGGATTCAAGATAATGTGAATGAGTTTCTGTTTAGTGCTACTCAGAGCCCGAATAAACCCCAAGTAGCCCTCATGGTCCCACGGGTCTTTTTCACACTACGATGAGCCAAGTGTCACTCAAGGGGCCCAGCATTAACCACAATTTAATAAGATGCTTTCCAGCTTCGCATCCAAATATTCTAAAAGAGAACAAAAGTATGGCTGCAAAAGGGTAATTAAACCAATCGTGCTATTTGCTGGGGACAGATAAAGTAGCAGCTTGCTTTGATGGTGGGGAGTCTTGTGTGACGTCAGCACACTGCACCTATGTTCTCTCTGAGGAAGAAGTCCAGCTCCGGGGAGCCTCAAGATAAGAGATGCTTCACCGAGAAATCTGTTTGTGTTGGGAAAGTGAGAGCAACCACAGAAAATAGGAACTGGAAGTCTGTGGCACCGACAAACAGGGTAAACGAAGCAAGAAAACCTGCGAGGGTGCAGAACTGGGGGGGTTGGGGGGAGCCGTAACCAGAGCCCACTCTAATCTTCTCAAGGGTGGCTAGGCTAACATCGATACTTTCAGTACCTGAAAATGACTGTACATGCAGTTGGATTCCTTACAGAACACATTGGACCCAAGTGTGATTTCCTAAGATGTTCTCCAGACTTGCAGAAAAACACTGTGTAAGTTATCCTGAAATACACCCTCAGTTTCCAGAACTCAGGATCACTGGGAATAGCAAATGGTATGTGCCAGGGTGGAGAAGCATTTCTTTTCTTTCTTTTTTTAAAAAAAATTTTTTTTAGATTTATTTATTTATTATGTGTACAGTGTTATATCTGCATGTACACCTGCCGGCCAGAAGAGGGCATCAGATCACACTATAGATGGTTGTGAGCCACCATATGGGTGCTGGGAATCGAAACTCAGGACCTCTGGAAGAGCAGTCAGTCCTCTTAACCTCTGAGCCATCTCTGCAGCCCAGTATTTCTTTTCAGTCATTTCAACATCACTTCCACTAAAGTACTGTCTGCCTGGGTCTGGGTTACCTCACTCAGGATGATCTTTTCTGGTTCCATCCATTGGCCTGCAAATTTCAAGATTTCCATGTTTTTAATAGTTGAGTGGTATTGTGTAAATGTACCACAGCTTCTTTATCCATTCTTCAGTTGAGGGACATGTAGGCTGTTTCCAGATTCTGGCTATTATAAAGCTGCTATGAACATAGTTGAGCAAATGTCCTTGTATGGTGGAGCATCTTCTGGGCATATAGTGTAGCTGGATCTTGTGGTAGCATTATTCTCAATTTTCTGAGAATACTCACTTATAAGTGGATATTAGCCCAACATAGATGTCCCCTGAGAGACTCCACCCAACGGGGGATTGGGATAGATACTGGGACTTACAGCCCGACTCTGGCCTGAGTGCTGAGAGTTGTGTGGAAGGGTTGGGCGATGGAAGGACACGGAGGGGTCAGGAGCTCCACAAGGAGACCATCATAGGAGGTGGATCTGGAGACAGGGGGTCCTGCACAAACTGTTGCACCAACCAAGGGCAATGTATTCAGAGAACCTAGACTCCCTGTTCAGATGTAGCTGATGGACAGCTCATCCTCCACCAGGGAGTCAGGGAGGGGAAGGGGTGGGAGGAAAGCAGGGACTGCCCCTGACATGAACTCTGGTGCTTATGATTTGATCACTGCCCCTTGGCGGGATGGCCTTGCAGGCACACAGAGGAAGGGGATGTAGGCTATCCTGATGAGACCTGATAGGCTGAGGTCAGATAGTGGGGGAGGAGGGAACACCCCCCCCCCCAGAGATCTAGGGGAGGGGAAGAAGTCAGGAGAGAGAGGGTAGAATTGGGAAGATAAGAGTGAGGGGATAACAATCGGGATGTAATGAGAATAAATTATAATAAATTTTTAAAAATTGGGGGGGGGAGGCTGGAGAGATGGCTCAGTGGTTAAGAGCACCACCTGCTCTTCCAAAGGTGCTGAGTTCAATTCCCAGCAACCACATGGTGGTTCACAACCATCTATAATGTGACCTGGTGCCCTCTTCTGGCCTGCAGGTAAACAAGCAGACAACATTGTATACATAATAATAAAATAAATCTTTTAAAAAAATTTTTAAAGAATTGTTTTGAAAAAAATAAAGAAGAAGAATGTGCTGTCCGCCTGTGCTACTTGCTGTAAACCTGTCCCACTGACACACGGCAGTTTAGCAGCAATGGTTGCGACAGCTCCAATTCTGACCCCTTACATTTATCTTCAGCTAGGACGTGGTGAGCAAGAACGAAAGGTGGGGGAATTATTTTTTGTATTGTTGTCTTATTTATGGATGGAACATTTTAAAGCAGTGAAGGACTTGTTAAGTTGTATTCGAACCTTAAATTACATTTTCAACACTAAGCTTATTCATTTTTTTCCCCCCAAGACAGGGTTTCTCTGTATAGCTTTGGCTGTCTTGGAACTCACTCTGTAGACCAGGTTGGCCTCAAACTCAGAGGTCCTCCTGCCTCTGCCTCTGGACTGCTGGGACTAAAGGCGTGCGCCACCACCATCTTATTACTCTTATGGAGAAAACTGCACAGAAACATACATACATACATTTAGAACTCCCTCAGGCTGCCAAAAGCCAACAGTGCTCAGGGTGCAGTGTGCCACAGCACCTAGGAACCTCCTCCCACACAGTGTCTTAACATGTCTGCTTCTCTAATACCTAATGTGGTGCAAAGCTACACGAGTAACTGTTCTACAGTATTGGTTAGGTAATGCTTCTAAGAGGAAATGTCTGATGCGTTTTGTACAGATATGATCTTTTCGAGGCTAGAGAGATGGCTCAGTGGTTAAGAGCACTGGTTGCTCTTCTAGAGGTCCTGAGTTCAATTCCCAGCAACTACATGGTGGCTCACAACCATCTATAATGACATCTGGTGCCCTCTTCTGGTGTGCAGGTGTACATGGAGGCAGAACACTGTATACATAATGATATATAAATATTTTTTTAAAAAAACAAAACAAACCCCACAGAGATGATATTTTCCTCAGCACTTTCCATGCAAAGTCCCATGGTTGTTTGGGGTCCACGGGCGGTGAGGGCCAGCTGTACTACTTTTCTCATTAAAAGATTTTCACATAAACTAGGTCTGGACGCTGGGTGTGGTGGCGCACGCCTTTAATCCCGGCACTCAGGGAGGCAGAGGCAGGTGGATTGCTGTGAGTTCTAGGACAGCCTGGTCTACAAAGCAAGTCCAGGACAGCCAAAGCAACACAGAGAAACCCTTTCTTGAAAAACAAAAACAAAAACAAACAAACAAACAAACAAAAAACCAACCAACCAACCAGCAATAACAAAAACCCAAAAAAAACTAAGTCTGGAGAAGGATGGGCTTTCAATACTTGGTCTCAGTCTACTTTGGGATTTAATGAAACTCAACAATGCAATGAAGATAGATCTCATAAAAAGAAATGCTGCGGATCATTTAAAAAAGATAATCGCATGGAAGAATTCCTTCTATGCCGATG
Organism: Acomys percivali; assembly: GCA_907169655.1. Taxonomy (NCBI): domain Eukaryota; kingdom Metazoa; phylum Chordata; class Mammalia; order Rodentia; family Muridae; genus Acomys; species Acomys percivali. The sequence goes on from OU015753.1 coordinate 41,754,613, forward strand.
GTTTCCAACCAGTGTCCTCAAAGTATGAAGAGGTCGGGACTGTAGAGAGTCAGACGATGCAGGCAGAAGTGTTAGCGACTTTCTGTCATATTGAAAGGAGAAGTGAAGGGGAAAAGAAAAACTCAAATGGCTCCTTTGCTGTTGTCTGCTTTGCCTTGCTGAGAGAAGACCTCGCTGTGTAGCCCAAGCTCGCCTCGGACGCCCCCGGCTAGCGCCTCCACACTCTCAGAACCAGGATTACAGGCCTGTGCCACCACACACTGCTTTCTGTGTGTGTGTGTGCGCGTGCGCATGTGTGTGTGCGCGCGCGCGTGTGAGTGCGTGTGTGTGCGCGAGTGTGTGCGTGTGTGCATGTGTGCATGTGTGAGTGTGTGTGTGTGCGGGTGTGTGTGTGTGTATGTGTGTGTGTGTGTGTGTGTGCGTGCGTGCGTGTTTTCCCCAGTTCAAGGTTCCTCTTCAAACTGGATGGGCTACACAGAGGACTAAGGAAGGCCATGCCCTTTCAAACATGACTCCACTTGGCTCTTGTGACAATATTTCACTTGTTTCCAGCACGGTGGTTCTCAGTCTTCCTAATGCTTCCACCCTTTAATACAGTTCCTCACGTGGTGGTGACCCCAACCATACAATTCTTTTCATTGCTACCTCATGATAGTAATTTTGCTACCATTATGAATCATAATGTAAATACCTGTGTTTTCCCATCGCCTGTGAGAGGGTTGTTCTGTCCTCTGAGGGGTCACACTCACAGGTTGAGGACCACTGGTTTGGCATGTTAAAGCATACAGTGGTCATGATAAGTGCTGGACTTTAGCTGAGCACGGGCCATGTTGGCACCGTACCCCATCACTTGCTCACTTCCAAACTATCCCATGGCTCGGTGAGGGACATCGCCTCTGGAATCTAGAGGAGCGATCCGGAAGTGAAACTCTTCCCACAGGTCACAGTGGCCTGCAGATGATATGACTGGGACAGGGGTGTGCTAGACTGGCCAGACAGGAAAGCCATTGTGCTCTGTGCTCATGTCTTCATTCCTTAAGTCCATTTGTCACAGATTCCCAGTGCTGCTCTGGGAAACACCGACAAGCACACCTGTCGCCTCAACCTCTGTAGCAGCTCTAATCTCTGTGGCAGGAGCTTTGGGGTATGCTGAAATAGTTGGGGTGCTATAATGTGAAGAGGTGCTGAGGACTCTGCTGTGGCCAAGAAAACACATGAAAGCCATTTATTCACTACTGCTTTAGACACTATTCCTTTTTTTGTTTGTTTGTTTTTGGGTTTTTTGTTTGTTTGTTTGTTTTTGTTTTTGGAGACAGTGTTTCTCTGTGTATCCTTGGCTGTCCTGGACTCGCTTTGTAGACCAGGCTGGTGTCGAACTCACAGAATTCGCCTGCCTCTGCCTCCCAAGTGCTGGGATTAAAGGCGTGTGCCACACCCAGCTTAGACACTATTTCTATATCTTTAACTTTAGTGCATAGACTACAAGTTCTGGAACTGATAGAATATTATTTCCCAATGTTAGCATATATATGTATAAGCATATATATGTATATGCTTACATATAATATGGCTTTTCATTAGCATGGGCATCAAAATGACTCAAAGACATATGCCTGATCTTTGCTTTTCATGCTGTGAGTCCCTGAAAAGTTTGCATAAGAGAGGAGTGGACAGTTCCCATTTGTGAAAATGTTGAACTGCCTGGTTTTCTCTGATCACCCTTTGAGTCAACCCTGAGGAAACTTGGCCAGAGTCCCATATGCCATCGACACCAGCACCCCTCAGTCATCCTTGGCCCTCTTCAGGGTGGGTCAGAGAATAAGTGCCAACAGTTATGGTTGAACACTTTCACAATGAGCAAGCCAAAAATATCCCCCAAAATGATAATAATTTGAAATAAGTTCCAAGAAGATCATTAGGGAAATTCTCAAAACAACCACTAACCTGTTTATCCTAAATCTAGGAGAGTACCCAGCAGTCCAAAGAAGATGTTCAGATGGTTGTATCGGTCTATTTCCCTGTGGAAAATCATGTACAGTGTGACTACAAAGACCCCTTCAGAGGGCAAAGAAATCAGAGGAGGCGAGTGTAAAGCTAACCTTTGCCTCGAACCCTGGTTTAGCGATAAGTCTGGGTCACCGTGGTCCTCAGAACCTTTAGTAAGGAGCAGCTCATTAGGAAACCAATACCACCATTCTACACTAACGAAACCTAAGAAGTGCATCCTTCCAGGCTTCCTTCTCAGCCTTGGGCGGTTACCAAAGCACCAGGCTATAAAGAATGGTCTTGTCGATGCCATCTCCCTTTCCATCTTTTCCTGGGCCCCGAGGTACAGGAACCTACAATCCTGGGATGTAGAATGAAAGTAGATTGCATCCAGGCTCACTTTGGTTTGGATTCTCTGAGGAGGACTCATGTTTTTAATGATCTTACAGCAGGGTCATCTTGCTTGCTGATGTTGAGAACTATTTCCCTGTGCATGAAAATGCCTGTTGTCCTGGTAACTGTCCAACATCCGTTTCTCCTGACTCAGAGTCTTGTTGGTAGTAACTGCTTGTCTCCACCTATGTCTTTTTTAATCTGCTATGAGACCCAAGGCCTCCTTTCTAGCTTTATTCTCCTGGGTCCAGTCTCCTATAACCAAGCCAGAAACTTATCACCTTCCATATTCTAGAGTTCCTACAAGGCTCGGGTCTATTTGTCTATCTTTGGAAATAATAACTGACGTTCAAGGTTTAGTGAAAGGAACTTCTGGGAAGTGGCATGGAGAAGCTAGGGAGGAACATTCTGAGAAGCTCCAGTGACTACTGTCACTTTCCCAATCTATTTGCAGTCTCAAAAAAAAAAAAAAAGGAGGGGAACACCAGAGAAACACGGAAGCAATGAGGCACGGCAAACCACCTCCTGAGTCTCAGCATGAATTCCTGTGCCTTGCTCTTTGCATTTGATCCCATGGACACAGTAAGTGACCAGATGATGAAGGGACTGCAGACATGCTTATTCCGCATCCCACCCCCAAAGCTTGGGTCAGAGGTCTGCACACACCGCAGATAACTCATCTGTTGCTCTTTCTTCTGTTTGCCGGCCAACACTGAGTGGCACGCCATGTCACTGGATGGGTCTGGGTCACTGCTGGACCTCAGAACTCTTTGGTTTAGTAAGGTGCAGCTCATTAGGAAACCAACACTACCATTCTACCCCAACGAAGCCTCAGAAGTGCATCCTTCTAAGCTTCCTTCTCAGCCTTGGGCGGTTACCAAAGCACCTTTTCCTGCTCTGCTGTGGTGCTCTTGTGGGCGGTGGCGCTCTGCTGTGGCACTCTGCCGTGGCGCTCTGCCGTGGCTCTTTGCAGTGGCACTCTGCTGTGGCTCTCTGCAGTGGTGCTCTGCCATGGATCTCTGCGGTGCGCTCTGCCATGGCACTGTTTTTCATTTTGCACTGGAAGGATTTCCATCACCTCTTCATCTGAAACTGTCCCCCTAGTCCCCTCATGAGCATCCCTCTGTCCTCTCTCCTTTCCTCTTCAGAATTCTCCGCCATGCTCACTAAGTGGTTATCTCAAAACTCTTTGGAGTTTATAATCTCTTACTCCTTCTTAATTTTCTCACTTATCTTGCCCTCTCTTTGAAGAGGTGTTTTAACCTCCTTCGTCAGGGGTTGAAGTGAACCTTTTCTCGGGCTGTTGAATTATACCATATTTCATAAATCGTCACAGTGCCTCCAACGACAAAGGCCTCACTGTGTCTGTAGGTTATGACATCCTCAGTTAGAAACAGTAATAGCTTCCAGCAATTGCCCTGTGTGCTGTGTGCACTTTCAGAAAGCAAAGGAATGTCCTCCCCACAGCTTGTCACCATCTGGCCTCTCCTGGCCTTAGCTCACTGCCATTGTCTCAGAGTTTAGAAGAAGATAACATACTTAAAAGAATTGGCCTATTTTATTTTATTGTTTCCCAGTCTTGGTCATAGCTTCCTTTCAAAGTGGGAAGACTCTTAGAATTTCCTTAATAAGATAACCTGGGTGTACTGGAGCCAAAAAAAAGATGCAGTTGAAAAGACAAAGTGCGATTTTTCCCATTATTGAGATGGTAATGCATTTCAAATAAATTTAAAATATTAAAAATCACAGCTGGGTGGTGGAGGTGCATGTCTTTAATCCCAGCAGCAGAGGCAGGTGGATCGCAGTGAGTTCAAGGCCAGTCTGGTCTACAAAGTGAGTCCAGAACAGCCAAGGCTATACAAGGAAACCTTATCTCAAAAGAGCAAAAACAAAAATAAAGCAAAATATTAAAAGTCCCAAAAGCCAAACACATGGTGGTAGTCTCCTTTGTGAAACAGGACCAAAGAGGCTGCGTTATTTTAAGGTCCCTAATTTCTCAGGTAGGATGGCTGGCCACTCTCACACTCTCTCATAACACCCAGAGCCTCACAATGACCAAGAAAAAGAAACTGGCTGAGCGTAAAGCTTAGGAAGCAACCAGAAGCTTGTGTCTGGTGTTAGTGCCCTAGCGCTGCTCCCCAGTCTCAATGCTGAGATTCAGAGCAGGTTGTCCCCATCTCCCAGCGACAACCTCATCAGCAAAGGGCAGGAAACGCTCATAACATTTTTCAAAACTCTCTCATGGCTGGGCCAGTGTGGCATGGATGGGCAAGTGCTTGAGGTCATGCTGTGCCATCGCTCAGGAAGAGAGGCAGAGGCTGATGGTTCAGTTTGCTTTCTCCACTCTATTTGGTCTATAACCTCCACTCAAGGAACAGCGCCTTCCCACTTCAGTTAACCAGACAAACCTAGAAATCCCTGAGACATTGTAGATACTCTAGAGCTGCCACGCTAACAATGTTACTCACCACGGGGTGTCAGTAAGCATTCATGAGGCGGCCATTCTGATTCTCCAGAATAAACCTGCATTAAGGTTACCTTACTATTAATAATATCATCATGATAAAAGTATCAAAAATTAGAAAAACAAAAGCCCATAGAGAGAGTTGGGAACATGGCTCATTCATGTGGTTCAGATCCTCAGCTGCACATGACATGTGTGGTAGTGTACATTTGTGCTTCCAGGGCCTGCAGGCTTACGGACCAGCTGGTCTAGCCAGAATGACAAGTTCAAAGTTCAGAGCATGACCCTGTCTCAAAAACTAAGGTGGAGGGCTTGGAAGATGGCTCAGTGGGGGAGAGTGCTTGCTGTGACCGTGGGAGGAACTGAATTGGGGTCCCAGGCACACACTTAGAAAGCGAGGCATGGCTGCAGTGCCTGGAACCCTAGGGCAATTGGGGCAGAGACAGGAGGGTCCCTGGGGCCATCAGTCTAGCTCCAGAGAGACCCTATCTCAGTGGAATAAGGCAGGGAGCGACAGGGTGGGGCCATGGTGTCCTCCTTTTGCTTCTAGGTGCATACACACACACACACACACATACACAAGCATGCACACACAGATGCATATTCACCATGTGCAGTCCCATACAAACATATAAAAATAAATAAGGTGTAGAACAATAGAAGAAAACACCGATGCCAACCTCTGAGTTTCACATGTGTGCACACAAGTAAGCACACCCACAGAAACACACACACACACACACACACACACACACACACACACACACACACACACGGAGAGAGAGAGAGAGACAGAGAGACAGAGAGACAGAGACAGAGAGAGACAGAGACAGAGAGAGAGACAGAGAGAGAGAGACATACAACACAAACACCCTGAAAAAAACAAATTACTGGGAGATCTTGAGACTGATCTGTGTATCAGTACCTCGTATTTGAAACAGGCCCCTAAGTAACTGGATATAACCAGTTTAAATGGATGTGAGCACCTCTATTCACTGCCCCAAAGGAGGCTTTTGCCAGAGTTGAACCTCACTTTCCTTCCCTTGTGTCACTGCCCATGGCTGGAGGCAGGGTGGGCCAGGCAGTATCCCTGCCCCTGCTCCTCACTCTCAAGTCCTTGCCTGGGACAGTCCAAAGCTGTCGATTGCCTGTAGACAATCTGTGATGACATCAGCTATCTCTCCACAGTGCACCTGTTTCAGCGTGCACTTCGAAAACCCCTCTCTCTCTCATTAACAAAATCCTTGAGAAAACCAGAGAAGCTGATTCCAGCATCTAACATCTGCAGAGTCTTGTTGAGTCGAGTCTCTCCAGCACAGAACATGCATATAATTTTGCACCCTCAGTGATGAGCATCCAACATCTGTCTGTCTTTGGGTGAATGTGCGTGTGAATGGTTGAGTGCTGAATCTGTCAAAACGCAGAACCAGCAACTTTTAAAGTACCGGAGAGTTCAAGGACAGCCTGGTACGTAAGACTAGGCCTCATCACAATAAAAAATTAAATTAAATTAAAAACAACTTAAAAGGGGGGGAGGGGTTTCAGCATTTACCTCATTAACAAAGCTCTCGCCTGGCCTACAAAAGTCTTTGGGGTGGTCTCAATCCTCAGCCAAAAAGATCAAAGCAACAACAAAACACTAGTTGACCATGAAAATAAGAATTTGGTTTTTGGAATGGAGAGAGGCACATTGGCTAAGAGGACATACTGTTCATGTGAAGGACCGGAGTTCAGTTCCCAGCACCCACATCAGGTGCCTCAGAACCATGTGCAAATGACAACTCCAGGAAACTATGATGCCTCTGGCCTCCATGCGACCTGCACTCATGGGAACATACCCATACAATATACATAACTACAAATAAAATAATTTGTAAAAAACGTTTGGTTTCCATGCAGTTATTTTTATTTACTTACTTAGTTAATTTTGTAAAGCATTTGGATGTGTGATACAGGAAGTGATTCTGAAATCAGGCCTTTTGCCAAGGCAAAGACTAAAGTAAGAAGTTCCCACTAGCCTAACGCTGCCAGGAATGTAACCCTGTCAACCCTGACACAGCAATCACGGTAAAGGGCGCTGGCTGCCTTCACACGCATTCCTTAGCCTGTGCTCAGCATCCCAGGAGTGCCAGGCTGGCCACAGTCCAACAGAACTGAAGAAACACCGTTCTCCCTCGTTCAAGCCACGCTCCAGTGGTGACAACAAAGCTTTCAATTAATTTCTCACAGATATTTGAGAAAATGTAGAAAGGTACTTCCTGTAATGAAATTTACATAGACTGTAAAAACATTCTCAGTGGGTCTGGGGAGAAGGGAGACCTTTCTGGAAGAATTTAGTTCCTTTTCTATCCCTTAATGCTTCCTGTTTTGGGACTTTATCTACTGTGTAAACTTCATCACCATGGCTACATAGTTACCATTAACTGGTTAATCTCTCTCACAGCTGACCCGGTTTTTTGTTGTGGTGATGGTTTGGTTTGGTTCGTGTTTTACCTACCAGACAGTGTTTCTCTGTGTAGCTTTGGTTGTCCTGGACTCTGTAGACCAGACTGGCCTCGAACTCACAGAGATCCACCTGCCTCTGCCTCCTGAGTGCTGGGATTAGGGGGCGTGCGCCACCCGGACTCCCCCACCCCCATCTTTGCCTAACCACAGAATAAAGCCACCTCATGGGGCTTCAGAATGCAAAGCTCTCCTGAAAACAGCATGTGAGGAAGAATGTGCTGGCCAAGGTGGCTGAGAGACTATCTCCTCATCAGGCTGAACTCTCCTTCCTCTTGGTTTTCAAAATAGAACAAAAAATAATGATGCAACAGCACTGCCTTCCTCTGCAGAATTCCCCCTGCGCTCTGCTTTCTCTTGGAGCTGAGTAGGCATTCTGCCTTGGAGTTTTGCCGTGACCAGTGTACCAGATGGCTATGCTGGGGTCCCCAGGAGCCCAAGACTAAAATATTAGGAAAGGGTCGAGGTATGTTAGCAGCATATGGGTAGCAGCTAATTAGGCAGAAAAAAAAAAGCTTAACCTGTTACTCAGTTTTCCAGCTCTATGACAGAACACCTGAAAAATCAGCTTATAAGGTGGGAAGACTCATTCTGGGTCGTGCTTGTAGATGCTTCAGTCACTGTTTGCTCAGCCTGGACTTCAGCTGGCACAGCCCACCGTGGTGGGGAGTGTGGGAGACGGGCTCTACTCCCTTCACAGAGGCAGGAAAGGAGAGGAAGGAGGGGTACAGGGGGATACAGGGAGAGGGGGAGGGAGGAGAGAGGGAGAGAAGGAGAGAGAGGGGGGAGGGAGGGAGGGAAGGAGGGAGAGAGGGAGGGAGGGAAGGAGGGAGGGAGAGAGTGCTTGCTCGCATGAGTACATGTACCAGATCCCAGTATAATTCAAGGGCATGCCTCCAATGGCTGAACTTCCTTCCACTAGACCCTACTTCTTCTCTAAAGACCTGTATTAGCACATTAATCATGTGTGTGTGTACTGTACCTTGATTGTATGTACCCACTTTCTCACTCACGTCCCTTGCCTTCACCAGCCGATGGATCCTCTTCCCAAATAATCCTCCTTCTGCTGCTTTTTAGTCTGTCTTTTGTTCTTGTTTTGTTTTTGATTTTTCCGTCGCTGTGTGTGAACCAATGGTCTTAATTTGAATTACTTACAAAAGCAAGAGAGGTGCTTCACAGGAGCATGGTAAGTCCCATGTCTTAAAAGGCTCTGCTACATCCCAGTGGCACCACAGGCTGGCAAAGAAGCCTTCAGCACATAGGTCTTTGGAGGACACTTAACAGCAAGGCTGAACCCCCCCCCCCAACCGCAACCATTTTTTCTTTCTCCCCAGAACTTCAGCGCGTTAGCCCAGGTCCTACCCTTACTCAAGGCACTGAAAAGCTTCTGTCTGATATAATTACTAAGTCCTGCGTTTCCTCATTGTCCACACTGACAACTGAGACCTCTACCATATATAGCCTGATGTGTGTAGATGGCGACTCTTGAAAACAAAGGCACCTGGCCAAGAAAAAGCCATCCACGTCCAGGCAGGACAAATAAGGAATCGTTTAAAATTTCCAAAGGCAGCCTGACAAATAACAAGTCTGGTGACAGTGTTTAGTGGGACATCAGGAAGATGTACACCAACCAAAGCCACAATACGCAAAACAAGGCATAGGGTTATCTGAACACCAGAGGCAACAGATAGGAGTCACAGATGCCCCTGTGCCCCAAGCAGGACCAGAGCAGGCAGACCTTCCCATGACTGGAAACACTGGGGTCCTCTTAGGACAGGCATGCTTGGAACCTCTATTCTAAGCATGTCTATTGATGAACTCGATTTAAACTGTGTCCGTCTTTTTAGGGTGATCAGACACACACGGTTACTAAGGTCACGGAGCCCTTTACACTACTTTTGAAGTTCTGGAAACCCAAAAGGGATAGCAGAGGGCTGATGAGCACTCAGGGCAGACTATCTCGGTTCATAGAACACCCACTTCAACGCTCATGGGCACAGGCTCCGTCCCATCCTGTACCACACAGGGACAACAGCCAAAGTTTCTCACTGAGATCGCTGTGTCGATCAAACGACAGCATGTGTTCTAAGGCTCTGGGCACGGCACAGGCCTTTCTGGAGCCATAGCCAGTTGCTATTAGCACCGATATGGGATGTTACTGTTACAAATTGTTATGGGGAAATCTCAGTCAAAATCTAGAATCGTCTGGTTATTTACTACGCAAAGAAAAGAGAGTTCTGAAACCCCCCCAAGTCACTGACTCACAAGGGGCAAACCATTTGCAAGCTGCTGCCTCTCTTGGTGAATGAAAGAATGCTGGGCTAAAATCCTGTGCAACTGCCTAGTAACAATAAGCACCCAAAGATGGAAGATCCCCCTGGAGGTCTACAGAGTACATGGTAAAATTCCCAGGGAACAGAGAGTCTTCACCTTCTACCTGTAACAAACAGTTGCAGCTGGTGGAATCTGGTCCCAAAGCCAGATGTCCCCCAAATCCTCTTTTCCCTATAACCCACCTTAGCTGGTGCACAGGGCCCTCCAGGGGAAATCCACTAACACTTCAAAAGGATAAAGGTCACAACACAAGGAGTGTCTGGGAGCTGGGGCTGCGCGTCCCTACAGTGCGCACTCTCTTTCGTTTAAGTCCTCATAGTAACGAGACTGTCCGGAACACTTCGCATTTTATGAATGCAAATAGCGCCAACGTACAGGCTCTAGGTAATAGGTGTTTTACAGATGCCAAGCTGGAAGCTGGGAATCTGAGCCATCCCACCACCCCTGAGCGCTAAAGGCTCTCAGGAAGCCAGCTGGACAGGAGTCAGGGAGGCGTGAAACCTACCTCCAGAGTCTCTTGGGTGTCTGCCACTGCCTGGTGGCACAATTCAGCAAGGACGCCTTTCTGGAAGCCCAGGGGTGGACTTGCTTAGGCCATACTCACCAGACTGCTGTCCCCGGAGGCAACGCCAGCAGAAACTATAAGTTCAGCAGAACTCTGATAAGCATATGAATAATGTATACGACATAATGGGCTCTGAGTTATTAGAGGGAAATGGGGTTAGGACGAGAAGACTAGACCTTCATATTGGCAGCTGACTTCCAGGACACAAGTCTCCATGGGCAGATGCCCCCTCCTTGTCAAAGAGCTGTCACAGGCTCCCTCTGGACACTAGCAGCTGTCTCTGCACTGTTGCAGGCATGTTTATATCGGAAGACGCACTGTCCCTGAATAGTAGGACACCAAGGTATCTCAGCCTACTGGAAGACTTTTGAGAAATCAGGACACCTTTCCCAATTAGGACACTTCCCGCCGGCTCGCCCCTGAACCTCCAGTCCTAAATAAAGCCTGAGCTGTTCCCATTTAAGGCCTTACTTAATTAGCTAAAATAAAACCAGGATTTAGTGCTGCCCCCATCAGTTATGATACACCAGCTAAAACCTCATCCAAATAGCTCTGTAAATGCAGTTCTGATCAGGGTGGCACTGTACCACTGCTAGTGTCAATGACAAGACAGCTACCTCCATCGGACACAGACTCCCCTCCTTACCCTGGTCCTGATCTGCCCTCATTATTCGCTACTGATGGAGGTACATGTCACATTTCTCCTATCACCTCATATTCTTAGAGACACTAAAAGCACTGCTCATAATGGAAAAATATACTTCTGTAATAATAATAATAACAACAACAACAACAATAATAATAATCAAAAGAGTATATGGAAAGGTGGGATAATTATGTGGCCCTTCAGAATATCTGGGGAGAGAAGTTTTGCTGCGCAATAAAGAAATGTTGCTAAGCACTAAGCACTTAACGTTTTAGAAAAGCGACCTTTACAGGGCATCCCTCTCTTCCCCTCCCCTCTTCTCCTCCTTGTTCTCCATTAATTATTTGATTTTTAGATGCCAGGAGTTAATAATACCTACCGAGGGACTAATCCTTCCTTTACTTATCTGCTGTCAAGACCAAATCTGCCCAAGAAAAACAAGTCTTTCCAGAAAAATCTCTATGGGGGATAGTTTCTGGAGAGGACTGAACTAAATGGATGCCTATTAATTTCAGAAGCTACCTTATGACAGGAAACCAAGCAGCGTTAAATCCTTACTGCCTGTGTTTACACACGCATTTCTCTCAAGCCATATCATCCTGTCTGTGCCTCTGCAGGCGAGACAAATAGCCTCCAGATAACAGCTAGTGGCTTTCTCTCCACTTCCTGCCTTAACAAGGAACTCAGGATCTAAAAGGCCACAGTACTGTCGAGGTGCCCGGAGTACCTGTGCCTTTCTCTCTTTCTATGTGTGACTTAAAAATCATGCTACTCTACAAACACAATAGCCCCTCTGCCTCATGGAGGTTAAGGACAAAGGCCACTTCCCATCCCGGACGGTCATCATAACCAATGCTTTTCTGTCTCCCTTTTCTGTCCTTCTGAACCGAAGGAGAATCCGCCACCGATGACGACCTAGGCCTCTTCCTTTGTGCACTGATCACATCAGCTCCATGCTGTCACAGAGCTTATGGCTGCTTGGGTGAATTCGGAGACTCCATTGTTTCTTGTGTTGTGGAATATGGAAGGGAGAAAGTATGGAAGGATGTGGAACTAGAAGATGCCATGGTAAGAAAGAAGCTCGTGTGAGAACACAGGATTCTGGCACCATTTCCAACACCACAGGTGCTTTTGCTCTGAGGACATTCCCAAGGTCCTTTCAAAGATGGGTGTCGAGACAGGATTTCTCTGTGTAGCCTTGGCTGTCCTGGACTCGCTTTGTAGACCAGGCTGGCCTCGAACTCACAGCGATCCACCTGCCTCTGCCTCCCAAGTGCTGGGGTTAAAGGCGTGCGCCACCACCACCCAGCTAAGAGACTATTTTCCTAAGCTTTGTTTTTCTGAGTGTGTGTGTGCGCGTGCTGTATGGGCAGGCACGTATGTGCATGGATGCATGTTCCTGTGTACACCCGGAGGCCAGAGGAAAACATTCTCATCCACTCTGTGTAAGAACTATGGAACCTCTAAAAGAAAGATCTAGTTCATAAGAGTAAGGGGTAAAAAGAAAAGATATAGCGCCTCCCCCCCACCCAAGGACTTTCCAATAGTTGCTGCTCAGAATCCTGTACTGTCTCTGCTTTGTCTTGTTTTGTTGCTGTTGTGAATGGGATTGTCTTCCCACTCCTTTTCTTTCTCAGCAGTGCTGGGGTTTGAATCCAAGTCTTTGCTTTTGCTGGGCAGATGCTGCACTGCTGAGCTCTACATGCGAGTTGATCGCAATCCTAAGAACAGTAAAGACTTGCAAGAGGCCTTTACAAGCACGCATGCTCAAGTGGATTACAGATAAAACACGGGACTCGGGACAGTCCCTGTGACAAATGAGGGAGTGAGACGTGTTCTTTGTTGGTCATCCAAAGTTTTGGTTTTTTTTTTTTTTTAACTTGCTTTAAAGTGTGTGTGTGTGTGTGTGTGTGTGTGTGTGTGTGTGTGTG
>OU015753.1:41767443-41782682 GCA_907169655.1 Acomys percivali
TTGTTTTTCTGTTAATAAACATTTTTATTATTTGTAACTTTCAAAAAAAAAAACAGAAAACAAAAACAAAACCCGAAACAGCCGTTCTCTGTCCAGTGACTGACCCATCTTCCAAGAATTTAAGGAGGGAATGTGGGATCTAACCACAGCCACCCCATCTAGCCACAGAAGTCACAGAGAAGCCGCTCAAGGCAGTTGCTGGCACAGCCCCAGTTAACCTGCCTCCCAATTTGCATCCTCGGGCTCCATTTCTGACCCTGGGCTGACTTGGCGCCCTCCCTCCCTGGCTTTCAAACAGGCTGCCTTCCTCACTCCTCTTCCTCCCTCCCTGTTTGGTCTCTTCACTTCTAATCTCAGTCAAAACTAAGCTGGAATGATAATCCAATTAGTGCTTGCTCCTGGCAGGGCCTCGGCCCGCCCCCCCCCCCCCCCCCCTTCCCCGGGGAAAGAGATGTACTTTCTTTGAGCACTGAGCTTCCTTACTGGACACAGAAGGGAGTAGCAAACTTACAGGATTGTTACAAAAGTGAAGTTAGTGGAGCTATGGAAAGGTCTCAGCAGAAGGCATGAACCACGGGACTTATATAAATGTTATATCTGTTGGGATGCAGGCCGGGGACAAGTGGCTGAAATGCTGTTTAACCAAAGTGGACCTCAGTCCCCACCTGGACTTTCCAGCCGAGGGGCAGGACTTCCCCTCCCCCAAAGGCTCTTCACTATATATAATCCAGACATTTTGATTCCCCCACCTCCTTCCCCTCTGATTCTTCTCTCTCTGCCTCACCTCCCCAATTCTGTCTCCCTCTGCATGGTGACTTCACTGACCCCCTCCTTCAAGGTCAGTGAACTCGAACCTTGCTCTGAGAGCCTCAGAACCGCCCCAATAAACCTGCATTTATATGCTCTAATTTGGCTTGAATTGGCAATTTTGTCAGGCAGGAGAATACCTCTCAATAGCCTCTGTTGTTAAGCTTCTTGCGTGATAGTTGTTAACCAAGGACCGCTGGCCATGGGTGGGGCACACCTTTAATCCCAGCACTCAGGAGGCGGAGGCTGAAGGAATGAGGTAGATTTAAGGCCAGCCTGATCTACAGAATTCAGGACAGCCAAGGCTACACAGAGAAACCTTGTCTCAAACAACCAAAAGGAAGGCCAGGCATGGTAGTGCTAGCCTTTAATCCCAGCACTCAGGAGGAAGAGGCAGGTGGATCGCTGTGAGTTCGAGGCCAGCCTGGGACAGTCAAGGCTACACAGAGACCCTGTCTAGAGAAAAACAAACAAACAAACAAACAAACAAAAAGAAAAGAGTCAAGGACCAAGTGAGACAGCTCAGTGGGTAAAGGTACTGATTGCAATAGCCTGCATACACAGGCACACACTCACCCATGCATGCACGCACTCACTCATCCACCCACCCATGATCTATAGCGAATATATTAAAAACGTTATAGGAGAGTTACAGAAGAAGCCTAAGCTTAAGTTTTAATGTTACTAATCATCACGGAATCTGGGGGCAGGGCGAAAAGCCAGACAAGCCCAGTCCCCCTTTCCTGTCTGAAGTGTAAATCAGAGCTCAGTCCTTCATGCTGCATTTGACCTTCAGTCAAGCAAACACCTGCCGGGCTGAGTTGCAGAGTAAGGAGCCAGAGAGAGTAAGCGAGTTCTGCGGAATAATGAGACTGAGGGAGGAAGCGAGTTCCGGTTTACATTTCCTGGCCTGGCGTCGCTCCAAGGACTGATCACCTGACTTTGCGCTCCTTGCTCCCAAATCAAAATCAGGAGAGTCGGTTTCACCCAAATGGAGGTTTCTCATCACAGGCCGCGGTGGAGATTTAAGGGAGCCTTGTGGCTCGGAGAGTTAATGCGGCTTCAAACAAACAGGGTCACATAGGACAGAGGCAAAGGGACATCAAACAGCTCACAGCTGCCTTCAGAGGCTATGTGGTCCCCAAGCCCGCCGGGAAAGGGAACACAGAGAAAAGCAAAGAGAAAGAGGCAAAACCAAGTCGTGGCCCCAGCAAACGATGGCTTTGAAGTCAGTCAGCCCTTCTGCAAATCTACTATGGCATTAAATTAACTCAGCTTTGCTGTAAGACAACATTAGCCCTTTCTCCACCAGAAGCACACACACGCTTAGGCTATCACTAGGGGCTAGCCTTTACCTCATGATAATAGTGAGGACCGCACCACAGGTAGGGGATGTGCCATCATAGTGAGGTACGCCATGCATGAAGAACCATGACACGGTGTGTGTGTGTGTGGGGGGGGTGACAAGGCTCATTTGCACACGGTGGGGCGGGTGACAAGGCTCGTTTGCACACTCGATAACTTGGACAAGTCAGACCCCTGCCTACCTGAGAAACAGCTGTCCATCTTTGCCTCATTTGGGCTAGCCTGGGATTCTCTCTCTCTTCACATGCTGTAAGAGGTCTGCTCCTGTGACTTGTGCCCCTGACTGATCAAGAGAGAGGAACCCACGATCCACTGGCAGATCACTGAGTGGATGCCACAGCTCAGAAACCCAGCAACCTCATGCTTGCTGAAAAGATGTGTCGATAACCCAAGGCAAAACTGAAATGCAATTTAAAGCAAGCTAGAGGTAGAGGCGATGGGGTAACAGGGGAAAACCAATTAACAACTTCCAGAGCTACTAGGGGAGGTCTGAAAATTGTTTTGCTAAATATACAGTGGGGTGGGGTGGGGGTGAGAGTAGGCTGGAGATGTGGCTCAGTGGTTAAGAGCACTGACTCCTCTTTCTGAGGACCCAGGTTTGATTCCTAGCACCACAACCATCCATGACTCCAGTTTCAGGGGATCTGACTCCCTCCTTCTTGACTCTGAGGACACCAGGCACATAGGCAGTATGTCTGATGCAGGCAAGCCATATAAAATACATAAGGACTGGAGAGATGGCTCAGAGGTTAAAAGTACTGACTGCTCTTCCAGAGGTCCTGAGTTCAGTCCCCAGCAACTGCATCATGGCTCACAACCATCTATAATGTGATCTGATGCCCTCTTTTGTTGGGCAGGCACACGTGCAGGTAGAGCACTGTATATATTATAAATAAATAAGTCTTAAAATAAATAAATAAATAAGTGTGTGTGTGTGTGTGTGTGTGTGTGTGTGTGTGTGTGTGTGTGTGTAGAAGGAAGAGGCGGAGAACGGGGAGGGAGGGAAAGGAGGGGAGAGTGAAAAATGAACCGAGTTAAGTAGAAACAGTGTACTGGGCACACGCCAGTTAATCCCAGCCCTCAGGGAGCAGAGGCAGGTGAATCCCTGTGAGTCCTCTGTGAGTTCGAGGACAGCCAAGGCTACACAGTGAAACACCATCTTGAAAAACTAAAACCAAACCAAACCAAGAGTACAAACAATGAAGTGGTTGGTTCAAATTATCTTCCCTGCAAAACCTATATATCTGACATAACGGTGATGCGGCAGTAGTGACACAGAGAGCCATTTACTTTAATAGGGTGTTTTATGACACTCCCTTTATCTACCCACCCTGCTCCCATCGCTCCCGAGCGCCCTCAGCCCCTCCCCCCACAGTGCAGAGCTCCTCAGTCACTCACAGGCTCAGCTTGTGAATTACAGCAATCACTCACTCCTCTGCATCTACCTGAGACTATGGACCAGGAGAGGAATACAATAAGCTGACAGCCATCAAGGCTCCTTTTTACAAATACATTGCTACACTTAATTCAGACCAGTTGTACATATTAGTGGGTTTTGCTGCAGCACGCCCATACATTTATACGCTGCACTTTGGTTGGATCCATTTTGCCCAAGCACCCTTTCTGCAGTTCCTCTACCTCTGATCTTCCCTTACCATCCCTAGCTGTCCCCTCTACAGCTTTCAGGTTTTTTTTTTTTTAATCATTCTGATTCCACACATGATGGATGAGAGAAAAGCAGCAGTACTTGGCTCTCTGTATCTGAGTTAATTTTTTTAACACCACAACCTACAACTAGATTCATTGTCCCTCAAAGGACATGACCTCAGTCTTCTCCGTACTGAGCAATATTCCGTGGTGTCGTCTGTGAGCCACGCGTCCTTTATCCATTCATCTGCTGATGGGCACTTAGGCTGATTCTACTGCTTGGCTATTATGAGTAAGTTTATAAAAAGCACAGGTGGGAGGGTCTCTGTCGCATCCTGACTCCATGGCTTGCAAATAACACCCAGCTGTACACATACAGCTGCGTCCCACGGCCAGGGGTGCCTTATACGCTTCCTTAGAACGTCCCTGAGACTCTACTTCAAAGCGGGTGCTAAAAGCCTACTTAGCTGCGTGGCAGACAAATAAGTAAACAAAGCAAAATCTAAACTCATACAGGAAGAGAAACACTGCAAAGCACATTGGCCACAGCAGGGGCGACATGTTGTCTGGTTTGTAAACAAAGTGTGGCAAAAAAAAAAAAAAAAAGAGTCGGGAAAGCTATGCCAAGATGAACATATGAAGAAAGGCAGCCTGAGAGAAAGACTGGAAAGCTTCGGGGGAACAAATGGCGCATGCTCAGGCCAGCCTGCGGAGAAACACTGCAAGCCTTCCTTCCCTGGGCTTCATGTTGCTGCTGGAGCTTGCTCCAGAAAAGGCAGTTAAGGCAATGTGGGAGCAGGAGCGATGTAAATGTACTATAAAGGACTAGACAACTCCTGCCCCAGCATTTTGGGGTTTCCCCTCAGCTCGCCAGGCCATTCCGGTTCACAGGAGTGCTTTCCCTTTATTAATAACTGTGTCTATTCCTGACGGTGCGTCTGTGGTCCCGTTCTTTGTCATAGGATACAAGAACCCATCTGCTTCAGCAGGGACTCCAATCTGCTCCTATAGCAGAGCCCAGAGATGCAGACAACCCGGAGAGCCACCTAGGGCTTTTCTGCCTGGCCCCGCACCATGTTCTGCATTCTACGCCACGGAGATGCCTGGCCTTCAGCCTCCAAGTTCTGGCTGAGACCTCCCGAGCAGGATGTTACTCAGTATAGCTGGAAGGATAAACGGCCCAGCTCCACATCCCTTCCCACAGACGTCTGTGGGAACCCTGGCCTTTTTATAATGGGTCCTGTCTGAACCGACCGGCCTGGACAGTGCACCCAGATGTTCTAGGGCCAGAAAGGGGGTCACCCTCTCAACCTCCTCATATATCCGTAGGGACACTTCCAGCTGTTTGTCTCTTGACTAGTTTTTGTTTGGGGTTTGTTTTTTTTTTAATGTAAGTTTGCAAGCATCTAAGTGAGGTCAAAAATCCTGTCAAATTCTCTGGCTCTTTGAGAGAACTGTTTCCAGGCAGATGTACATGGATGACCAGGTGGAGAAGAAGGAGAGGAGGAGTTAACAGGCGAGCAGAGGAGATCTGCTTGGGGCGAAGAATGCTTCTTGTTAGTAACACTCACTCATTATGAAATTTTTATGAGCCAAGTGTCACATAGCCACGGACTATTACATACAGAGGTTACGAAATCGTTGCGTTCCATTAGGAGCTAAGGCAAATTTTAACTGATATAGACACGTATAAATGTATGCATGTGTGTGTATATAGTGTACGCACACTATATAAATATCTGCATGTTTAAGAAAAAAAAACAACAACAGTGAGTTGCTGTGTTCCTAAAAGTGGCAACTTTGATAAGATTTAAGTGGTAAGATCAAAGCATTCATTTAGCATCTAAACCAACCAAGGAGGCCGGTCGGTGGTGGCGCACGCCTTTAATCCCAGCACTCAGGAGGCAGAGGCAGTTGGATCGCTGTGAGTTCGAGGCCAGCCTGGTCTACAAAGCAAGTCTAGGACAGCCAAGGCTACACAGAGAAACCCTGTCTCGAAAAACCAAAACCCAAAAACCAAAACAAAAAACAAAAACACAAAAAACCAACCAAGGCTTTAAGAACATCTGCTGCTGCTGTTGCTCACCCAGCCCTGGGACATCTTTGATTGACAGTTTATCAAAGGAAGACTTTCCAGTCATTTGGTGCAAATGGTAGCAATCCCAGGTAAGCGGGTGAACACTCCGGCGGGGATGAAGCCGACTGATACAGCAACAGTGAGCAAGAAAACCACTGGTCTTGGTTATAACAAAAACAAACCAGGAAAACAAAAACAAAGAAAAAAACCTTAAAGCAAGTAGAGAAAACATGATGTAGGGACAACAAAGTGCAAATTCTGCTTTTCAAGAGAAACAATCAACTCAGAAGACAATGAACAACATCTAGACCATTCTAAAGCATCTGCGTGGACAGGTCCCAACAGCATGTTCCCAGAGAGATGAAAGGGGACTTTTGGGGAAATGGAAACTGATTCTAGAATAAAGATCAAAGATGGAAGAATATTAATTTTAAAAAATGTGGGTGACAATAACCGAATAATTATTTTTCTTTTTCTTCTCTTTGGTTTTTGAGACAGAGTTTCTCTGTGTAGCCTTGGCTGTCCTGGACTCACTTTATAGGCCAGGCTGGCCTCCAACTCACAGAGATCAACTCACTTCTGCCTCCCAAGTGCTGAGATTAAAGGCGTGCGCCTCCACGCCCCACTCATAACTGAGTACTTCTAAAGATAGCACTAGTAGGCTGGAGGTGTCTCACCAGCCATGAGCACTGGCTGCTCTTACAGAGGACTTGGTATTCAGCTCCCAGCACCCACAGTGGTTCACCACCATTCTTAACTGAAGTTCCAGGGGCTCTAATACCTTCTTCTGACCTTGTGGGAGCCATGTACACACATGGTGCACTTACACAGAAGCAGACAAAAACCCATACACAGAAAATAAATCTAAAATAATAATTTTTTTTTTTTTTTGGTTTTTCGAGACAGGATTTCTCTATGTTATCCTGGCCATCCTGGACTCGCTTTGTAGACCAGGCTGTCCTCGAACTCACAGTGATCCATCCGCCTGCCTCTGCCTCCCAAGTGGTGGGATTAAAGGTGTGCGCCACTACGTTTGGCTCTTAAAATAATTTTTAAGTAACAGTATTTATAAACTCTTGGGATGAAAATACACTAAGAAATTTAAATATGTTACAACAATTTGAGGACTGGGGGCAAAGGAGTTAAAATATTCTAGGATAATTATTTTAAAGAAAAAGATTAAAAGAAAAAAAAGATCAGTATGCCTATTGCTCTAGATACAGTGGTCCCAACCCATAATCCCAGAACTTAGACTGAGTAGGAGGATGTCAAGTTCAAAAGCCCCAATAAAAAATTAAGATCAAGAGCCCAGTGTGGTGGCGCATGCCTGTAATCTCAGCACCTGGGAGGCAGAGGCACGTGGATAGTTGTGAGTTCGAGGCCAGCCTGGTCTACAAAGCTAATCCAGGACAGCCAAGGTTACACAGAGAAGCCTTATGGGGGAGGGGGAGTTAAAATTAGGGCCATTGAGATAGCTCAGTGGATAAAAGCACTTGCCACACAAGCCTGACAACCTAAACTCAATCTCCAAATGCCACGTGGTGGAAGGAAAACTGACTCCCCAGAATTATTCTGTACACATGCACTACGGCATGGTAGTCACCACCTCACGCAAGACACACAGACAGACAGACAGACAGACGCCACAGAGCTGGGGAGGGGCACAACGATGATGATGATAATAATAATAACAAATAAGATTTGGGGAAAATCGTTAAATAATAAAATAAATATAGCTGACGGTGTACAAATAGTCAAAAATTCTTTTGTAATTTCCCTTTATCTTTCCACTAAAGGAATGCTGGAGTATGTACAAAAGTTTTAGCTAAAATTTACCTTTAGCAAACATAACACTAAAAAAAAAAAAAAAAAAAACAGCTCTCAGGACTCACCACAGGGCAGGAAAGATAAATACAAGGATAAATACACCTCCTGAGGTGGAGGAAGCATTCAGTATAATGGAGTGTTTACGCTCAGTCCTGCGTGCACTGACTAAACAAGCCCTTGAGGATCGAAAGGCTTCAGAATGGATTAGGAAAAGCAGCAGCATTTGTTATTGATAAGAGGAGAGCCCAAAGATTAAAGCAAGAGTTCAGTTTGGTTTTTAATCCCAGCAGTCAGAAGGCTGAAGCAGGATTGCCAAATTCAAGGTCAGCCTGGGCGACCCAGTGAGTGCCAGGCCGGCCAGGGCTCCAGACTCTCAGAGGGTTAAAGGTGCTTGCTCCGCAAGCATGACAACCCGAATGCAATGCACTTGAAGCGGTCCCCAGAGCCTAAGTGAGAAGACACAGTGGAGGGTGAAACCAGAGCGGTTCCCTCGGAAGCTCAGAGGTCAGCCAGCAGCCGTGAAAATCAGAAACGAAGTGGGGAGAGAAAACCAACTCCCAACAAGCCGTTCTCTGACCTCCACTCACACACAGTGGTACATGCACACACCCACACATATAACAATGACAATCATCATCATCATCATCATCATAATAATAATAGTAAATTTTAAGAAGGTGAAATTTAAAAAAATAAAACCTTGTAATTATAATAATGAAGAGTTTGGCAAGCTAGGAGAGAAAGGTGAGTTTTTCAGAGTGAAGAATTCAATTTCCTAGGGACATTGTACAGTTAGGAGAATATAAGCCCATCTACTAACTCTGCCTCAAGGTGCAAAAAATAAAAAGTTGAGGGAGAATAATCCAAACTCTAACTATGATGAGAACTCATACAAACTCTCTGTAGTTACAGAACTCAATTTTAAAAATTTTATTTGTTTGTTTTCCTTTTCAAGACAGGGTGTCTCTGTGTGGCTCTGGCTGTCTTGGAACTCACCCCGTAGACCAGGCTGGCCTTGAACTCAAAGCCTGCCTCTGCCTCTTGATTGCTGGGATTAAAGCAGGTGCCACCACACCCAGCTGGGTTTCAGTTTTAAAAGGAGTTAAGCTATGAAATACTCGATCATGAAGACACCAAATGAGAACATGGAGCTGCTTGCTCAATAGCTGTAGGTCTCATGGTCTTCTCAAGCACATATGCTTATGCAGAAGGCATGTGCACCCACAGGGAGGGCATCCGTGGGGCCTCGTACCGGAGGGCATCCGTGGGGCCTCGTACCCTGTGAAACACTGATAGAGCATTACGTATGACTGCCATCCCAGCATCATTAGGAAATCCCAGAATGTCTGAAAATAAGGAACTACACATCTAAGGAACTTGAGATTTCACAAGATGAGAACAGAAAATAAAAGCAATTTTGAACGAGCCACCAAAATACTGCAAATAAAAATAGAGAGGTGGAATGCAAGTGTGTACAATTACCGCATCATTCATGGTTGTTTAAGAATTATAAAACCTAAACTGGGTGTGGTGGCGCACGCCTTTAATCCCAGCACTCAGGACAGGCAGGTGGATCGCAGTGAGTTTGAGGCCAGCCTGGTCTACAGAGTGAGTCCAGGACAGCCAAGGCTACACAGATAAACCCTGTCTTGAAAAACTAAAACAAAACAAAACAAAACAAAACCAAACCAACAAGAACAAAATCTGCTCTCATTAAGGAACCAAGAAAGTAAAACAGGAAATGAAGAGTCCCTCACACTTAAAAAAACTCCTACATATCCATAAGAAAAGAACAAAACAACTCAGTTGAAAATGGCTAAATATTTGAGCAGCCCTGTCACACGGCATTACAAAAAAGCTGCTGAGGATGTGAGAAAGGCATCAACTTCCTAGGTTAAGTGCAACAGTGGTTGTTACCACAAACACAGAGAAGGACTGTGGGCCACTGGTACCACGGAACAGCTACAGGATGCAGACCCATAAGACCTCAACAAAGGCAAACGGTGTCACCAACAACATGACAGGCAATCAGTGATAAACCAACTGCAATACACTCATAAGTGCTTCTTACACAGTGCAGAAAGCAAACAGCTAGAGCCACAGGCAGCGAGCGGTATTTATGAATATCACCAGGCAACACGGAGAAGAATCAATGGTTCCATTTCTCCCCTTTCTCAAAAGAGCAGAAACGAAGACATTAGAGAATCAAAATATGATGGTTTGGGAGAATGTTATTTGTTGGAAAACAGAAGAAAAGCAAAGCCATGTTTACCAGAAAGCGTGAGACAGCTTTTAGCTTTACCGGAGGGTGAGAGTAAAGGCACAGCTGGGCAATGGTAAAAATCCCCTCTTTTTGTCCTGGTGTTGGTTGCAAAGTATTGACTTTGGGGTGAATTCTCTTACTCTGCATCTTATTTTGTGTGATTTTTTTTCCTGGATAAATAAGAATTTTCAGTTAATAGTGCCTAAATAAATAATTCAAATGCATGCACAACGGAAACTACATCAGTAACTATGCACAGTGAAGCTGGTGGCGGTGGCGGTGGTGGTGGTGGCGCACACCTTTAATCCTAGTACTTGAGGGGCAGGGGCAGTTGAATCTCTGAGTTCAAGGCCAGCCTGGTCTACAAAGTGAGCCCAAGGACAGCTAGGGCTACACAGAGAGACTCTGTCTTGAAAAAAACAAAACAAAACAAATAAAAACCAATGCATATGCTGGGCGTGATGGTGCATGCCTTTAATCCTAGCACTGGGGAGGCAGAGGCAGGCGAATCTCTGTGAGTTTGAGGCCAGCCTGGTCTACAAAGTCAGTCCAGGACAGTCAAGGCTATAATGAGAAACCCTGTCTCAAAAAAAAAAAAAAAAAAAAAAAGCCAAACCAACTAATCAGAAAACCCAAACCCCATGCATAGTATCTCCAATGGAGAAGAGCTTACTTCTTTCTTTTAAATTGGCAAATGACCTCACATTAGCCCATCATTTTTACAGCTTTCAGTGGTTTTTTATTTACTTTCTGGTTTTGTCAGTCTATGTAGCCTAGGCTGAAACTATATAATCAAGGACAATTTAAAACTTGTTTTAAAGATTTTTTTTAAAGCATATATGCCTTTGTTGGGTATATGCCATATGTGCTTGGGTGCCTACGAGGCCAGATAGGACATCAGATCCCTTAGATCTGGAGTTACAGGCAGTTAGTTGTAAATTATATAACATGGGTGCTGGGAAATAAACTCAGGTCCTCAGAAAGAACAGTATGTGATGGGCCCGTTGACTCGCATTTGTGTGTGTGTGTGAGGGGGGGAGGGGCTCTCAGGCTTGGTTGTGAACAGCCTTATCCACTAAGCCATCTCATCACCTGAATTCCTCCTCTCTTTTTGCCTGCACTTCTAACGCGCTTGGATTATAGAGCCTGCCATAGTATCCATCTTATATGGTGCTGGCAACCAAACCCAGGACTTTGTGCTTGCTAGGTAAGCAGCCTAGAACTGAGCTACTTTGCCAGCCCTAACTTTTTACCAGTTACTACGAGGCCGGGGCATGGACCATTCCTGGCCAGCTCTAACTGGACAGGTTTTCCTCCCATCTCAATACTCCCTGTATAAAAAGCCCTAACATCTTCCAGAAAGTCGCCCACACTGACACTCAACAAAGCCTCTCCTCCTGTCTTAGCACGTCCATCATCCTTCCTTCCACAGGCCTCAGGTTAGGTGCCACTTACTCAGGGACTTTTTCTTTTTCCCCCACTGCTACCCTAGCCCTAGTGGCCTAGACTTGCTAGTAGCACATTTCTCTCATTACAAATGCTGGCCATTTACAGTCCCCTGTCCCGTGCCTGCACCTTCCCAGTCCATCCCTGGGAAGCTGATCTTAGGGGGCCACATCACTAGGCCTCCAGGTCCAGTTGGCTTCTGTTGCCCTCCACTGGGTTTTTACATCAGTAGAAGCTGGAGGGAGGGGACGGAAGAAAGAGGGCGTGCCCATTCTTCTTGCTGTGATCTGTACTTCTGGCAGGTGGAGGCTTTCCTCCCGGATGGGCTGCCTCCTCCCAGGCTCCAGCATCTATTTCCCCTGTGAAATCACTGCTTTGTATCTCCTGGGCCTAAGATACTAACAGCCTCCGTTGCTTGGCTTTCACTGACTGAGATAACCAACCCAGCCTCTGTCTTCCCAAGTGTTCAGTAAACCCTCCTCACTCGATGGAAGCTGGACTCCGCACACTAGTAACTTCAAACGGATTTATATGTTTGTTTTGTCATCTGTCATTTACTAGGCTGCAAGCATTATGACATCGGCACTCCCGATGTTGCCAATAAACACTTGCTAATGAATTAAAAATATAATGAATGAACCCCACATTATTACACTCGAGACATAGTACAACTCCTTCCAATCCCGGTCCTGCCCTGTTTGAGAGAGTAGCTATTTATCAGGCCAGACATTTTACCACCGTTGGTTGAACACAGCTTTTGTTGGCAGGAATGTCTGTACTCTCCAAGATCATTTCAGTTGTCCCAGAAAACGGCGTCTGCAAAAGCAGTGAGTTCTCAACTTAAAAAGATAGAGCTTTATCTTCGCAGACTAAGTCATCAGTGACAGATTCTGTGCGGCTAAGACGAGACACCAATGGACTCCCAACTGGAATTCTAAGTATCAGAATACAATAAAAGGAAATAGAAGACATCATACCCCTGACTAATTTTTCTTACCCCAGTACAAATGCCTGGGAATGACGGATTCTCTGCGAACGGTGGTACAGAGTGTCAGATTCAACAGGAAAGGATGTGTTAGCAAGGAGCTTACTGACATTGGTTGTCCTAGGTTTAAAGAAAGGTGCCTAGGTACATCCTAAAGCTACAGTGTAACTAACATATTAAGATGCCCAGTTCAAGACTCGATACAATATGAGCTGGAACATTCTGAGACCAATTCACTCAGAAATTTCACAGCAAGGCCTGCAACTCTACAGATTTTCTGTATCGTGGTTTAAAAAAAAAAAAAAAAGGTGCAAAGCCCATCAGGTTACCTATTAAGCCATTGCTTGCGTTAGCCAAATATTTCAAACATATGCTAGCATATGCTCTACCGGAAAACGTCTGACTTTTATTTTATTTTATTATTTATTTATTTATTTATTTATTTTTACGTCTGAATTTTAAAGTGGAGGAAACCAGCTTGTAAACATCACAGTCGTGTACACGCCCCAACCAGAACTTTCATTTCACAGCAGGCCATTGTAGGAGCAATTTACCTAACACCTCAACTCCGAGGATGTCAGCAGTCCACGCCATTTCTACAGTCTCTTTCCTAGCAAGCCATCTATTCCTTTCACTAACTTTGGCTGTAATAAACATTGTAGTAACACGAAGGGAGAGCCACTCTCTCCAGAGCACTGCAAGCGTTCAGTGTTAGCTGTAACCTCTCCCTATGCAAACCTGCTACTTAATGAAGCAAGATCTTTCTACTATTACCTTGATAGCATCTTGGTGAAGTAGTTTGATAAATAACTGAACTAACTAGGTAAAACTCAACTATACAGCGATCTCTTACGACCAGAACTAGGTAACTTGTTTTGTTTTATGTCTTATCCCATGCAACAAAAGAATTCCATTTCCCTTATTCATCCTCCTAGGTCATATGAATATAGGAAGTGACCACATCAACCCCCTTAACAGATTGCTTCCCTGGTAACAAAAGGGCATTTTGCACCTGACTGCTGTGATTGCCCATAAAGACAGCCGAGTCCAAGCTAACCGTTTTCCATCCCTCTTCTTAATACATTCAGCAATATGTTAAGGGGGGGGGAGGGTATGCAGTACGGCATTCGACTCTTAATGATAACAATCCATTTACTCATTGCTAGTCTCATCTTAACTCACTTACGGGTTACCCAGGACTCAGGAAAGAGGCAGTTCTCTGCTAGTCTGCAGGAGGTGTACGGGAGAAAAATCTCAACTCCAGATGCCTACCAAGCACCCAGGCGGGGCTGGCGGCCCAGCCCGGGAGACCGGGCGGCGTTCCGGGTGTCCGCAGCCATGGCTCCGGGCGGAGCCTCCCGCAGTGCCCGGTTCTTACCCGCCAATCCGCCGCCGCCGCCTCCGTCGCCCCCGTGGCCCTTCCTCCGTTGCAGGATGAAGTAGGGGTTGGCCCGCTCGGTGATCCACAGCGCGTTGGCCAGCAGCACCTCCTCTGGATTCACCCACATGGTCCCGGTGGCCGCGGGGCAGTCGCACAAAGGGGCCCCGCACACTGCTGCGCACTCCCCGGGCACACGCTCGCCCGCCGGGCCGTGGGCGCGGCGGCCGCGATGGCCTTCAGCAGGCTGCGGCCCGCGGCTCCCGGCCCGCGACCAAGCCCCAGCGGGCAGCGGGGAACGACGACGGGGATCGGGACCCAGCAAGTAGCATCCTCCCTGCGTCGCCGCACTTGCCAGGCGCGCAGCCTCGCAGCCTGGCCCGGCCCACAGCGGCGCGAGCAAGCGGCAGGGCTAGGTCTCGGGGCGAGGCTGCCCTCAAGGGCGAGCTGGTGCGGGGACCCGAGACCCTAGGCCGCCTTGATCCCCCAGCTGCCGAGCCCGAGATCACCGCTCCCGGGCACCGTGCGTCGGGGCAGCGAACTGGAAGGACGCTCCGGACGCAGCGAATGAATGACGACAGCTCGGCTCACTCGCCGCGAGCCCGGGTGACCGCGGGTGGCTCCGCGCGAGCCCGGTAAGGACGGTGTGCGGAGCGCAGGGCCCCACGCCCATCCCAGCGGGGAGGACGCTGCCCGCTCGCAGAGCCTGCGTGTAGCGTGTGTGTTCTAGGCTGACGCTCAGCGGGACAGCGCCACCCCTGCCCCGGAAACCTGTGCTCCCAGGTTCCAGACCTGGAGCTAGGGACCCGAGCCCGAGGTGGACGCAACCAATGGTTGGTAATGTTTTTGTTTCCTGCATCCCAGGATCAAGTCACGCGCTAAACTTGTCACTGCCGACGGCCCCTCCCCTTCCATTCCATTGTAATTAAAGTGGCCCCAGCTAAATGCATTACATCATTTCTTTCCTTGACCTACAGGACGTGAGCTATAGCGAAGTTGGAAACGGCCCAAAAGCTTAAATCAACTAATTCTCACCACAGCTGTTCCTACATGGGGCATTAGGAGCTTTGAGGAGGGCTAGGATGGCAGAATTCAGAGGTTTATTCAAACTAAATGGATAGATTTTTTTTTTTTTTTAAAAGAAAATTAAGCCGGAGACATACAGACCTTAACAGTTTCTCTTTCTCTGTATGTTTGGAAAATCCCGGTGGTCTCAGCGCATCTACCGGTATATCTGATGAGACTAAGCGCATTCACCCAGGAGATCAGAGAAAGGGTTTCAGCAAGAGATTTCTCTTAGGTGATGGGAATTTACTAGATTCTGCAATGGCCCAAACATTGGCCAATCATGGCAACTTCCCTCTCTTCAAGTAACCAAACCAAACACATTTTGTGTGTGTGTGTGTGTGTGTGTGTGTGTGTGTGTGTGTGTGTGTGTGTGTGT
>OU015753.1:41783082-41790582 GCA_907169655.1 Acomys percivali
CAACAAAAAAACATGTGGTTTGACACCAAAACTTCTATATGCCCTAAAGTACAAACTTAGGTTAGCTTTTATTTTAGTCTCTTGGCACCAAAATACTATTTTCTTGTGCAATACATACATTCAAGTACCCACTCATGTATTCAACAGAGTGTCTATTATGCCTATTGTCTAGGGAGAGAAATTTAACAAAACAGAAACATCTCTGTGTTGAGGCCTGCTCTTTGACATGCCTGTAGCCACTGCTGTATTCAGCTTCCATTTTGTTCATAAGGTGAAATTAAGTTCAATTTTTAAAAACTGTTTACTTTTGCTTCCTAGAAGTGGGTATTCATAGCTGGCACTAACATTCCCTGTCAGAGGGTCAAGTTAACCTACGCTAGATGATTCAATGGTGTAATAATTCATACTTTGCTATCTACACACTTCCCTGCCCTCTGGATGCACACTCTGGTTGCACTTTTGATATCTACACATTGGATGTACTCTAAAAGACCTTAACTACTGCCTCAGTTACCTCACCTGGGACCAATCAACTTAAAGGGTAGCTGATAATGCTTTATCTAGTTAGCCAAAAATGTAATACTGCTTTGTATGGTTACTGCGTCCCCCACCTCCTGTCTTCTGCTCTGGGTTTTCCTATAAAAGACTGTTTCCTAAAAACAGGTTGATGTCACAGTTAGGATCCTGAGTCCTTGCTGTGGCCCTGATCAATCAGCTTGGAAAGGGTGTGTTCAAATGCTGGGCATGGTGGTGCACACCTTTAATCCCAGCACTCGGGAGGCAGAGGCAGGCGGATCACTGTGAGGCCAGCCTGGTCTACAAAGCAAGTCCAGGACAGCCAAGGCTACCCAGAGAAACCTTGTCTCGAAAAAAACAAAAAAACCAAAAAACCAAAAACAACCAAACAAACAAAAACAAAAAAGAAGAAGAAGAAGAAGAAGAAGAAGAAGAAGAAGAAGAAGAAGAAGAAGAAAGAAAGAAAGAAAAAGAAAAAAAAGGAAAGAAGAGGGTGTTCAAATCAACCATCTGTAGCTCACTTAGACTGCTGCTCGAGTGGTTTGTGTGGCAGTTCTTGTACAACACTCTGCCTGTATGAAGATTAAAACATAACATTAATAATAATAATACAAATTTGCCACAAAAAAATGCTCAGAGAACAAAGTTGGGCTCTGAGTAGAATGAGGATGCACACATAGACCAACAACCAACAACCGACCAACAGACCTTTAGCTATTTTCTAGTTTCCTGAAAGAAGTTTACAGACTGCCAGCTAACCTACAGAAGGGCATTGCCCCAAATGGAGACATTACAAGGACTCTGTGGTGACTTGCTGGTGCCAGGCTTCTAACAGGTTTGTGAGGGGGCAGAGCCAGGGTCCTGAGATCCCTAACAAGCTAAGCTTAACCACCTCTCCTCGTAGGCTAGTTAAACATACAAGTAGCAGCAAAAATAAGGGAAAGGAGATTACTTGATACAGCCACACTGGGAACCAGAACAAAATTGTTTGGTGATTGGTCCTCCTGGCCAGTGGCCATCTCCAGGGCTGACGTGCAGGGAGGCTTAGGGTTAAGTGAGGGACAGGAGGGATGCTTAGCTAAGGAGCCCCGGGCCAGGGCATGGTCCTACCGGTCATCTCTCTCTCTCTGCCCCTGTCTACCCTGCAAGGTGGCCTGACAAGTTATTAAACTATATAAAATCCATTCCTTGGGCACAGGTTCCATGTCAGCCTGTCCCTTCCAGCATGAGATTTTGGGGGGGGGATTCTAATTTCTTGGGAACCGTTATTTCAAGAGTATGACATTTAAGGGGGAGGGGCACACAAAGTGTCTGTTTAGACTACCTTCATTCTGGTATAACTGAGGTGGTTATAATTCTGCTATCTGCACCTCTATTATAATGGGGCTTTGTAGCAAACACGTAATCAAATAAATCTCATTTAGGACTAATCCATGGAGGTCCTAACTATTCTAACAGTTCTGTTGAGATAAATGAACACCTTTAATTTTCTGTTCATTCTGTCTCAAAGCCCAAAGATGACTTCACTTCATAGAAAGAAAACACCAGGCAACAGTTGCTCAAATAGGGGTCAATGATTCCAGTGTGTGTGTGTGTGTGTGTGTGTGTGTGTGTGTGTGTGTGTCCATGTGTCTGTGTGTCTGTGTTGTCCTGAGCTCTACCACTTCTGCCCCAGATGGGAAGAAGCAACCAACATTCAAAGACCTCTGAATAATCAAGTAGTTTACTGATCAGTACCAAGTTTGACCCAGGAGACCTTGTGAGTGTCATGCACTTGTCTTTGGCAGTTCTTACCCCATCTCTATATGGTTGCCTAATTTCCTCCTAATCCTCTCGTTTCCCAGTAAGTTTTCTGCATCATCTTCTTAGGATTTTCCCACTCTTGGAAATACCATAGACTCATAGGCAGCATTCGTGTCTACACATCCTATCCCCCAAATGTACTCACCCCTTAAGACCTGGGTCTCCCAGAGGCAAAGGGAACATGACTGCAGAAAATTAGTCTTACTAGCCCTTTGTCCCAGCAATTCCTGGTATGTTTCATCAGTAGAGAATTCAGTTCTAGCTGGGCGTGGTGGTGTATGCCTCTAATGCCAGCACTCGGGAAGCAGAGGCAGGTGGATCGCTGTGAGTTCGAGGCCAACCTGGTCTACAAAATGAGTCCAGGATGGCCAAGATAACATAGAGAAACCCTGTCTCAAAAAACCAAGAGAGAGAGAGAGAGAGAGAGAGAGAGAGAGAGAGAGAGAGAGAGAGAGAGTTCAGTTCTACTTACAGAAGAGGAGGATTCACCAGGCAGAGTGCTAAAGGGCTACCACTTCCCAAAAGAAGCCCACTGCTCCCCACTAAAGACAATTTCTTTATAACGACCATGTGTTTTAAATGCTCCCATCATCCTTGGCCAATCTGGAAGGATGATAGCTGTGGCAGGGTCCTTGGGATTTTTCCTGTGTAGAGGTAGCAGAAAGTTGGCCACTTGGTATAGAAAGGGCTGGTCCAGCAGAGATCCAAGCTTTTGCAGTGTCTTTGATGTTGGCTATAGGGTTCTTCACAGTGGGGCCAAGATGCTAAAGCATCTGGAAAAACTAGATAGACCAGACAGCACAATGTCAGCTCTGCAATTACTATAGCTCACTCGTGAGAT
Organism: Acomys percivali; assembly: GCA_907169655.1. Classification (NCBI taxonomy): domain Eukaryota; kingdom Metazoa; phylum Chordata; class Mammalia; order Rodentia; family Muridae; genus Acomys; species Acomys percivali. The sequence goes on from OU015753.1 coordinate 41,786,243, forward strand.
AAAAGACACTTTTTCTTCCAGTTTTAAGTGGTTGAACAGACAGATCTACAGTCAGGGCCGGCCTCATAGACAGGACCGAAGGAGCAAGGACAGTCCTCAAACTCACTCTGGTGTGTAACTGTGCTACCTTCCATTCATTCATACATTCATTCATTCATTCATTCATTCTCAGAGAGATTCTCTTGTGTACTGTATGCAAGCATCTCCTGTCAATAAAAAGCTGATGGCCAAGCTGGGCATGATGGTGCACACCTTTAATCCCAGCACCCTGTGCCCCCCCAAAAAAGAAAAAGCTGATGGCCTATTAGTTGAGGCAGGAAATAGGAGATCTGAGGAGAGGTAGCCAGCCGTATGGCACACATAGAATAGAATAAATGGCTGAAATAAGTTATGAGCTAGTCAGGGAGTGAGCCAAAGTGTATGGCCTAGGCATTTATTCATAAATAATAGTCTTAGAGTAGTTATTTCGGGACCTGGGGCACTGGAGGAACACCTGTGGTTATATTAATTCATTCTGCTTTTGAATTTTGGGGGGGTTGTTTTGTTTTGTTTTGTTTGAGACAGGGTTTCTCTGTGTAGCCTTGACTACCCTGGACTCCCTTTTTAGACCAGGCTGGCCTTGAACTCACGGGGATCCACCTGCCTCTGCCTCCCAAGGGCTGCAATTAAAGGTGTGCACCACCACCGCCCAGCCCTGCTTTTGAATTCTAAGACGTTCTGGGGGGAAAAATTGAATGAAGCATTTACCTCTTTCCATCACAATCATGTGGGGCAGATCTTCATGGAAGGAAGGGAAGATGATCCTTCAGAGGGTATATGAAGTTCAGAATGGACAAGGATTGTGTTTTCTGCTTAGGTATTCGTCATTAAAGAGAACAAGCATTCTTGGGTGGGAAAGAGTGAGAAAGTGATGCTTTTATATGAGCAGAATAAGGGAATAGTCTACTTCCATGGGTATTCTAAAAGCAGATAGCAAACATTTCCCCCAGGCTTCGCATTTGTGAATTTAAAGGTGGCCAGCCAAGATGTATTTACATAACTAGTGGATTTCTAAACTTCAACTTGTTTGCTGGATTTAGAGAGAAAAAGACCCTAGGAAACCCTGGTTACCAAGTGTCCCAGTTAGCTCTTATTGACAATCAAAACATACCTTGGAAGAGGGAACCTCCACTGAAGAATTGCCCAGATGGGCTTGGTCTGTGGTCCTGTATGTAAGATGGTTGACGTGGTAGGGCCCAGCCCACTGTGGGTGGCAACATCCCTAAGCAGGCAGGTCAGTGTCGTGTAAGAAAACTAGAAAACTGTCTGAGCATAAACAGAGAGCAGACTAATCAGCAGGTATCCTTTAGGGTTCATGCTTGAGTTCCTGTCTGAGTTCTGCCCCTTCACTGGCAGACGGTTACCTCAAAGCATAAGACAGAACAAACTATCATGCTTGTCACAGCAACAGAAAAGTAACTAGAACACCAAATTCTTCATTTGATATGCAAGGATATTAAGGCCCGGGGAAGCAGAGAGACTTAACGTGATCACTTGATGCACTACTGCCTACTTTTGTCTTACTATGACAAAATACCAGACACCATCAACTTAGAAGAGAAATGATTTATTTTGCTGGGCTTTCAGTCCGCGGCTGCTTGGCTCCATCTAACTGGATACACCATGGCAGCAGAAGCCTGTGGTCATATTTTTCTTAAAGACCAGTATGTACTATTTACATACGTTTGTGGCCTTGACCAATCATTGTGGTCTAGATGTTACGATCCATGTATTGGTCGATCATAGCTGAATCACATGCCTGCCCTTGTGAGGATGACGTCAGAGGCTTGGAGTCAGTGTGGAGGACAACTGTGCATCTCAAAAGATTCGAGGAGAAAGACCACCAACCCAAATCATCATCACCAAATTAATTAAAGTGAAGTTTTAAAAAATATATTTTATTAATTTATTCTTATTACATCTCAATTGGTATCCCATCCCTTGTATCTTCCTATTCCTCCCTCCCTCCCATTTTCCCCTTACTCCCCTCCCCTATGACTGTGACTGAGGGGGACTTCCTCCCCCTGTATATGCTCATAGGGTATTGAGTCTCTTCTTGGTAGCCTGCTATCCTTCCTCTGAGTGCCACCAGGCCTCCCCATCCAGGGGACGTGGTCAAATATGGGGCACCAGAGTTCTTTTTTTTTTTATTTTAAGATTTATTTATTATCATGTATACAGTGTTCTGCCTACATGTATACCTGTGTTCCAGAAGAGGGCATCAGATCCCATTATAGATGGTTGTGGGCCACCATGTGGTTGCTGGGGAATTTGGATGAGCAGACAGTGTTCTTAACCTCTGAGCCATCTCTTCAGCCCCCTAAAGTGAAGTTTTTGTTTTTTGTTTTTAATTCCTGCACATAGGCATTCTCCTCCTAAAGGCGGGGTTCAAGAGAGCAGCATTGGATGTGAGGAAGATGAGGCTTTTCTAGCTCAGGGATAGGGAGTTTCTAAGTGAGGCATTCGGCAGGCACAACTAGGCAGGAGCAGAGCATAAACTGAACAAGTTGGTCATGACAACCTCCTGAAACAAAGACGTGACTGCAAGGTGGTCATAACAAGGTAGCTATAAAAAAAAAAAAAGGTAGTCAAAACAAGCTTTTGAAACAAAGATGACATTACAAGATGGTTGTAGCAAGTTTTTAAAACAAAGACATGGCTGCCATTTCTTGGAATAGGCAGTACAGAACCACTTGTAGTTGAGGTTACAGGTCGGGCACTGCCGGATCCTTGAGAAACAGGTTTAATCATAAACAGGAACGAGCCCATTTTGTGTTTACTGTAAGATGGCTTTCAAGCCCAAGATGGAGTCAGGCTGGGTCATCACAGTTCCCCAAGGTAAATCAGAGTTAATGAAAGGAAAGGTGTTTACCACCTGCAGGCAGGTTCTCTGTAAGTTCGAGGCCAGCCTGGTCTTCAAAGCTGGTCCAGGAGAGCCAGGGCTGCATATAGAAACACTATCTTGAAAAACAAAACAAAACATCAAAAAGGAAGAAGAAGAAGAAGAAGAAGAAGAAGAAGAAGAAGAAGAAGAAGAAGAAGAAGAAGAAGAAGAAACATAGTGACATCCTTCCTGTTTCAAGGGAGAAAGAAAAAAATCTTGTGGCCCCTTCCAAACTAACTTTTTAAAAAAGAAGTAACATTTTTATTGATCTTTTTGACATAAAATATTTTTGTCCATATGTGTGTGTGTGTGTGTGTGTGTGTGTGTGTGTGTGTGTATGTGTGTATCTTTATAAAAGAAGATGACAAGTTTTATATAGGCATCTAGATCCTAATGAAGTTGGTGGGGAGGAAATCAGTTTAATTTTCTCTCTGGAATGAGATAACTTGGCTATGTTTTTTGTTTGTTTGTTTGTTTGTTTTGTTTTGTTTTGTTTTTTGGTTCTTTCAGACAGGGTTTCTCTGTGTAGCCTTGGCTGTCCTAGACTTACTTTGTAGACCAGGCTGGCCTCGAACTCACAGCGACCCACCTACCTCTGCCTCAGAGTGCTGGGATAAAGGTGTTTGCCACCATGCCTAGACTTGGCTATTTTTTTTTTTTTAACTTAAAAATCATACTGAGAACATTCTCAATACATAACTCTTGTATTCTTCTTAAATCTCAACTCTTCTAAACATTTTTATGGTATGTTTCACTAAAAAGGAAAACAATTTTTTTTTTGTTTGTATTTGTTGCTTATGTTTTTCATAAGGGTTTCTTTGTGTGTCCCTGCCTGTCCTGGAACTCACTCGTAGACCATGATGGCCTCAAACTTACAGAGATCCACTTGACTGTGCCTTCTTGAGTTCTGGGATTAAAGGGGTGACTTTAAAAACAAACTGACAAGCAAACTGAAACAATCCCCCCAAACAGTAAACAACAAAACTAGGTGTGGTGGCACACACATTTAATCCCACCACTCTGGAAGCAGAGGCATGTGGCTCTCTGTGAGTTGGAGGCCAGCCTGATCTACTATACTGAGTCTCAGGACAGCTAGGGCTACATAGTGAGACCCTATCTCAACAAACAAACACAAAAGCAAGCAAACAAAAAGTAAAACAACAGCCGGGCATGGTGGTGCACACCTTTAATCCCAGCACTCGGGAGGCAGAGCCAGGCAGATCTCTGTGAGTTTGAGGCCAGCCTGGTCTACAAAGCAAGTCCAAGACAACCAAGGCTACACAGAGAAACCCTGTCTTGAAAAACCACAAACAAACAAAACAAAAAACCAAAAAACACCAACAAAACCAAAAAAACCCCAACAACCCCACACCATATAGCAACAATAAAATAGAACTAAAACCCAAACAAAAAATTA
>OU015753.1:41795582-41811788 GCA_907169655.1 Acomys percivali
GAGATCAGGAATGGAAATTCCTCCTGAGGATCTTTTATTTCTTTTGTTTTTTCAAGACAAGAGTTTCTCTGTGTAGCCCTGGCTGTCCTGGACTCCCTTTGTAGACCAGGCTGGCCTTGAGCTCACAGAGATCCACTGCCTCTGCCTCCCAAGTGCCAGGATTTATTTACCTCCTCTGCCATAATTACTTGTAACTTTACAATATTAAAGACCAAAATTAAGATGAACATGTTAAAATGCAGATTTTTGTACACTTACTTCTTTTCTTTGTATACACTGGAAAAAGCCAAACTGCAAAAGACCATTTAGAGTGTACTTTTTCAGTGTTCCTGATACCCACTGACAATGAGTTTCCAGAAAGATTTGAATGCTGTGCTTTCCAGAAAGAGGCCCCAGCACCTAATCTCCTGCAGCCTCACGTGTTTCTGTCTTCTGCCTGAGGTTCATAATATGACTCAGCATTTTTGTCACATTTTTTTTCTAACTTTTGATGGACCTCATGCTTCTTCTAAAGCTAGTTTTATTTTTCATATTATAAAAACATGTTTACGTTGTCGCATGGTAGAAATGTATAGCAGAAAGCCATGTTCCAAAACATCACACAGAACAGTGCCCCTTTGAAGGCCTTTGAAATAGCAGCCTGTGCATTTTAAGGTAGGTAGATGAAGAGAGATGCACCATTCCTGTGCGAAATGTTTTGATGTAGCACAGTTTCGCATCTGTTTTCTGAGGGTGTTTCTGGTGCTTATTCTAGACCATTTAAACTAAAGATGAAGACCACAGTTCTGGACACGCAGGTGTCAATGGCATCTGGAGGTGGGAGATCGTTTATACTTCACTTATTTTTTTAAAAAGATTTATTTATTTATTATGTATTAAGTGTTCTGTCTGCATGTAACAACTGCGGGCCAGAAGAGGATACCAGATTTCATTACATGGTCGTGAGCCACCATGTGGGTTGCTGGGAATTGAACTCATTACCTTTGGAAGAGCAGCCAGTGCTCTTAACCTCTGAGCCATCTCTCCAGCCCTATACTCCACTTTCTTATGTCTATGTAGACTAGACCCTGAAAAGATTAATGGTAATGAACGAAAATGCTAGGCAGGGCTCCCTAGCACGTTGCTGCAACTGAAAAGGGCATCAGGGGACAATGCAAATGACTTTCCTTTCCTCCTCAAAGTCTGCATAAATTGTCCTCTGCAACTGCCAAGCAGGGGGCAGAGCTTCCTTCTGCAGAAAGCTAAATGGAAAAGAGAAATAAAAAAGGAAGAGCATGACTGCTCCTGGGTATGGTGGAGGAGAAAGTCTATTGTAGATAAAAAGGAGAGCACAGCCCAAGGCCGAGACATCTGGGAGAGGCTAGAGTGAACATGACCCTGAGCCATGTGACAAGAGAGGAAAGCCAAGAGACCAAGAGGCCAGGAGGGTAAAGGATAGAGCAAAGGGGCCAGGTCACCAAAACTTCTGGATTATATAGGGAAGGTCACCTCAGCTGGGCTGGAGAAGTTTAGAAATAGGGCATGTGGTGTGCCATCCATACCCTGTAACTGGTAGGGACTGAGAGCCACTGGGAGAACCTGGTGGGCCTGATCCTCTTTGCTATACTAAATAGGCACCTCAGTCAGCCCTTTATCCTGGGTTTGAGGCTAACAGAAACTTATCTGCTAAAAGATATTCCCTAGGATATTTATCTCACGTGTTAATTCAAGAACAAGTTAAAAGATAATTTCAGCAGGAGTAGAAATGCCTCTGTGTTACCAAAGGCCCAGGGAGCGCCTGTGAATTGCTGGGCAGACTAGACTGGATGTCATTTGAGTCCTTTGTGGATCTGTGCTCTGGGTTCCCAAATCAAATGTCCAATAGCTCCAAATGTCATATACCATCAGGTGTAGATGAAGACACTGGATTGTTGTTTTTGTTTTGTTTTGTTTTTTGAGACAGGGTTTCCCTGTATAGCCTTGGCTGTCCTGGACTTGCTTTGTATAAGAAGTTGTCCTCGAACTCACAGCGATCCACCTGCTTCCCCAAGTGCTGGTATTAAAGGTGGACCCCGGTGGACTGTTTTGTTTGTTTGTTTGTTTTGTGTGTAATAGCCCTACCTGTTCTGGACTCACTTTGTAGGCCCGGCTGGCCTTGAACTCACAAGGATGTGCCTGCTTCTGCCTCAAAAGTGCTGGGATAAAAGGCATGCTCCACCAGTATGTAGTTTCCTCTAAGATTTTTGTTTGTTCATTTGTTTTTGAGACAGGGTTTCCCTGTGTAACTTTGGCTGTTCTGGACTCTCTTTGTAGACCAGGCTGGCCTCGAACTCACAGAGATCCACCTGCCTCTGCCTTTCTGTTCTTCAAGATTCTATCAAAAGCACCTAAACACATTTGCTAGCGGTCTGCTAGCAAGACACAGTCCTTTATTCTCTTCAACTTGGAGAAAACTAAGAAGAATCTAGAAAGTTGAGCCAAACTTCCCAGGGCAGTAGAGCAAATATAAGGGATCCGAAGGCCCCATGAAATAACAGAGGAAGGACATTTGATCACAGTGTGAGGTGACATCTCTGGTGATCTGGCACTAGGAAGGTCATCCCTCTGTCAGGTGAGCATGATTCAGGGGATGTGTCATGAGGCACTTGCAGGTTCTTTGGGAAAGACCTTTGATAATGACGTCATGGAGAGGCGTGGTTACTCACCCAACCAAACGCTTCCTGGTGTCTCCGAGTGTTGGGGAAATGGTAACCAGGAGGGTACTTACACAATATCTAAAAATGAAAGCATCTTGCTCTTAAGAATTTATCTTGGGGGAAGGGGTGTAGAGATGGCTCAGCAGTTAAGAGCACTGGCTGCTCTTCCAGAGGACCCAGGTTCGATTCCCAGCACCCACATGGCAGCTCACGAATGTCTGTAACTCCAATTCCAGGGGATCCAACACCCTCACACAGACACACATACAGGAAAAACACAGACACAGATAAAACAAATAAGTCCCTTTTTTTTACGAAAAGAATTTACCTTTCACATTTGTGCCAAAAATGAGTGTCTACCCTCTTCACTGTAGCGCCCGTCAGACTGTAGCAGGAATCCCCTGTTCACGGAGTTGGGTTGTAGACAGTGTGCTGTACCATTGGGGGTGACCAAAAATCACAACTTTAAAAGCATGAGGCTGCTCCTTACGAACATCTATACAGGCCTGGCGGTGGTGGCGCACGCATTTAATCCCAGCATTGGGGAGGGGGGGCGGGCAGAGGCAGACGGATCATTGGGAGTTTGAGGTCAGCCTGGTCTCCAAAGCCAGTCCAGGACAGCCAAGAATACACAGAGGAAACCCTGTCTTAAAAAACAAAAACAAAAACAAAAATGAACATCTATACAGAAAGCTGACAAATAAAAAGGCAAAGTTAATACATATGTAGATTATTCTCCTTCACAAAAACAGTGGGCTGTCTCCCCTTGTCCTTTTGGAATGGCTCTGATCCATCTCATCAATTATAATGCCTTGCATCTGAGATTACTGTTGCACTAGGTACACAGGACATCACTGTTTACTAGGAGTTAGGTGCACTGGAGCTTGCCAGCTGCTTTCTGGAAATAGAGGATCAAATAGGAGGAGTTGAGACAGGTAGGAAGGAAAACCCAGCGTTCTTACCCCAGGATCCAAGTAAACACTTTGTTTGTTAGTTTGTCCACTTCCCCACCTACTCACCCATCCATCCATCCATCCATCCATCCATCCATCCATCCATCCATCCATCCACTCAACTACCTACATAGTCACTCATTCATTCTTCCAATTATTCCCTTATTCATCCATCTTCCCACCTATCTGCTCACTCATTCATTCATTCATTGATTCATCCATCTATGCACCCATCCATCCACTTGCTCACTCACTTCATTCATTCATTTACCATCCACTCACTCACTCACCCATTCATTCATTCACTCGGTCTTTCATCCATCCATTGCTTTATCTAGAAGCAGGCGTTGGCTAGGTAAGGGAACAGAGACCGGTCCTGCTGCCCTGGAACTTGCAACTCTTTCAGCTGGGTATGCAATGAAATCCAGCTGACACTTGTAGAGTAGTTAAGGTTTACTGTTCTGCTGAAGGCCTTGACAAAGAGTGACCACCCAGCTACACAGCCCTTATTTTTTAACATCACTCTCTATTTTGACCAAAAGTTTTAATTCCTAATAAGGCTTAAAAATGCAAACATTGCCTGCAAATAGGATGCTCCTCCTGTTGAGCTGAAATGTAGCGCCTTCCTTCTCCAGGAACGTGCTCTTGATTCTAGAGAATAGACGAATGTAACTCAGCCTGACTGTTCTAGCAGGATCTGGTCTGTGGGAACCTCGTGTATCCCAAGAAGAAAACAGGTCAGTTGCCAGTCAGACTGGCAGGGTGGAACTGGGGAAACACTTGGCTTAAGGCTCTGTGTCATTCCTCTATTTAGACTGACTCCTCATGGCAGGCAGAGCAGGCAGCCTCCTCTCCAGTGGCGTGCCTTGCTCTAAGCAGAGCTTTGTAAGTGTGTCAGCAGCTGAGTAAATAAAGCTAAAAATGATGCTTTCTTCCATAAAACATGTGTCTTGACCTACTGCTTTAGAGGGACTTAATAGAGGTATTTAAAGTACTGGATCTTAGAAGCTTTCCACCAGGAAGCTTATGAATGCATTGGCACACAGTAGTATTTATAATATATAACTAGCACATTAACTATTGAATTTGAGTTGTGCAAATTTGGGAAGTCTTACACAAGTTGTGTGAGTTGGGTTTTTTCCCATTTGATGAATGTGATTTGCATGTGGTGAGAATGTCTCAGAGCCCATAGGATTTTTGTGTGTGTGGACACCTTGGCACACTTGGTTATAGACTAAGAAAGGACAGTGACAATTCTGACAAATTTCCCTTAATTAAGTCAGTTGTAGCTAGTTTTGTCCTAGAACATCCCATAAACTTGAATAGTACTGAGTTCATGCTATCACAATCTTTGGGCTTAAAAACAAAACAAAACAAAACTCCCTTGATAGTAACTGCACTCCACAAAGTTCAAGGGTTAGGCTGGCCGAATAAAAGGAAGCCAGGGTAGTCCAGGCAAGAAAGACCTGAAATGGTAAGCCTTTCAAACAAGTTAACACTTCACAAAAGGAAACTTTGTTCTGTAGCAGGTAAAGCCAATATGGTACTTTTTAGGGCAGCTCCATATGTATTGCTAACAACCCCCATATATATTCCTCTCAAAACATGCTAACAACTTTTCTTTTAATGAGATTATTTCTTTTCATTTGTTTGCCTTTTGATTTTCAAGAGAGGGTTTCTCTGTGTGGCCTTGACTGTTCTGGACTCATGTGTAGACAAGGCTGGCCTTGAACTCACAGAGATCGACCTGCCTCTGCCTCCCTGAGTGCTGGGATTAAAGGTGTATGCCACCGTGCATGTTCTGTATGTCTGCATGTTCCTGGGGGGGGGGGGGTAGCACTCGTGAGTGTGCATGTGTGTGGAAGCCAGAGCAGTTTTCTTGCACCTCATTTCTTTCTTTTGTTTTGTTTTCTTAGACAGGGTGTCTCTGTGCTCTGTGTAACACTGGCTGTTCTGGAATTCACTTAGACCAGACTGATCTCGACTCAGATCCACCTGCTTCTGCTTTCTGAGTGCCAAGATTAAAGGCGTGCACCATCACCACCTGGCTCTTATTCCCTTTCTCACTTAACCTGAGGCTCACCGGTATGTACCATGTTCTCCAGGTTCGTCTTGGCTGGTGGGGATCAGAACTTGTGTCTTCAAGCTTGCATGCCAAGTAGTTTACCCAGTAAACTGTGTCCCCAACACTCAGACACTTTAGAAATTTTTGTGGATGAGCTATTTGACTGATGAACTCATTATTGCCAGTCTGCCAAAATATTGTCCCCAATAAGTAACTGCCAACTGACATTTTTTCATTGAGTTGACTGACAGCTTAATGCATTTGGACAAACTGATTTCTTGTTCCTGTATGTAGTAATCACAAGTAAATTAGTTCATTAAAGACGCCACGGTTTTAAAGCTATTTGCTGACTTTCTATTTGTGGAGTCATTTTTTATCAGTCAGCTCAGTTGGTTTGACTAATAACTTTAGAACATTTTCTCCCAGTGGTACAGAAAACAGCTAACTTTACTGGGATGGATTAGGTACTTTTCTGCTGCTGTGATAAAAGCACTATCACCAAGGCAACTCTGGTAGTTTGAATAGGAATGGCCCCAATAGACCCATATATTTGGATGTTTAGCCCTTAGGGAGTAGCACTTTCAGGAAGTGTAGCCTTGTTGGAGTAGGTATGGCCTTGTTGGAGGAAGTATGTCACTACGGGGGTGGGCTCTGAGGTCTCCTATGCTCAAGCCAAGCCCAGTGTGGCACACAGTCCCCTTCTGCTGCCTGTGGATCAAGATGTAGAATTCTCAGCTCCTGCTCCAGCACCATGTCTGCCTGCACGCTGCCATGCTTCCCGCCATGATGATAGTGGGCTAAACGTCTGAAACTCTAAGACAGCAACTTAAGGAAGAAAGGATTTAGTTGGACTTAGGGTTCCATAGGGAGAGGATTTCATCACAGCCGGGAGGCATGGCAGCAAGTGGCAGGCATGGTTGCAGGAACCAGAGGCTGAGAGCATACATCTGAAAACGTATGCATGTAGCCGAGAGGGCAAACTGTACGTGGTAAAGACTATGAACTCCCTTAGATCCGTGCCCCCCCAGCCCCCAGCAGCACCACATTTTCTAACCCTCAGCAAACAGCGCCACCAGCTGGGGATGAAGGGTTCAAATCCCTGAGCCTGTGGAGGGCATTCTCATTCAGATCACGACATTGATCTCTCCTATTTTCAACACTGTGATTCTTTTTCAAAGGGAGGATGATTCATGTGAGAATGGCTTAACCAGTAGAAGAGGACCCACCCAGCACTCAGGAGAGCAAAGTACATTCCCCGTGCAGGTGGGTAGGTGTAGTGTGCCACGGCACAACAACATGGAGGGATAATTCCAGGCAAGAATTCAAGAAACAGCCTGGCCGTGGTGGTGCACGCCATTAGTCCCAGCACTTGGCGGGGGGTGCAGAGGCAGGAGGACCTCTGTGAGTTCGAGGCCAGCCTGGTTTACAAAACAACTCCAGGACAGTCAGGCGCGCACACACACACACACACACACACACACAGAATTAAAAAAATATGTATTGATCATTAACCATAACAAAACAATGCACCTTAAAAAAAACTACTTCTGTCAATTGAGGTGTGTAAGGACCGGGCATTGTAGCACACACCTTTAATCCCAGCACTTAGGAGGCAGAGGAATCACTGTGAGTTTGAGGCCATCCTGGTCTACAAAAGAGAGTCCCGGACAGCCAAGGCTACACAGAGAAACCCTGTCTTGGAAAAAAAAAAAGAAAAAAAAATTGAGGAGTGGCCAAGTGTGATGGCACATGTCTTTAATCTCAGCACTCAGGAGGCAGAGGCAGGCGGATCTCTGTGAGTTCGAGGCCAGTTTGGTCTATAAAGTGAGTCCAGGACAACCAAGGCTACACAGAGAGACCTTGACTCGAAAAACCAAAAATAAAAACTAAAAATAAATAAAAAAATAAAATTTGAGGTGTGTAGAGGAATTTTAATTCAGCAGTATGGCTGCTTTGGCAAGGGATCACATCTAAAGACCTTCTAGGTGTATGTGATCCATCTGGAATGCAGACACATTCTGGAATACAGTATGATCTGGCTGGACTACAGTCATGAGTTTAGTACACACCTTTAATCCCTACAATGAAGGTAAAGTTAGTTTATAAGAAGAAGGAGCCAGGTTTGAAAGTGACATCTAATTGAGGGGCAGACAAAATGATGAATCAGAGAAAGATTTGACAGAATGAGTCAGAGATAGGGTATGCCCAACTGTCATGAGAAGAGGACAAGAAAAGGAGGCTACTTAAGAGTAGGAGAGAGAGAGAGAGACAGACAGACAGACAGACAGACAGACAGAGAATTTTTGACAAGAGTAGGTTGCAGAGACAGCAGGTAGCAGAGAAAGCAAGCTAGACACAGGTGAGGACAGGATCCAGAGAATGAAAAGGAGCCAGCAGGTTAAACCATATTGCCAGAATTAGTTTGAGGCCAGGCAGAGCATTTCAGTCAGAAGCCAAGAGAAGAAAGTTTGAATCAGTTAGGTTGGAAAGGTGCTTATGCCAGAACAGCTGAGCTGAACCAGCCAGCCAGAGTTCAGAAAGAACTAGAAAGTCTTGGGAATGGCTCTGATTTCATCTCCTCATCCCCCCATCTGAGGAAATAAAAACAATATTTACAGAGGTGTCTGATTTAAAGGTCATATTTATTATATCAGTATTAAGCCACACAGGCTCTGGGCCTATCATTTATCCAGTTGTATTTCATAGCTGTTGATCATGTGATGGGGCAGTGAGCTAGCTGACTTTTTTTCACCATGACAAGGTGACTGGGATAATGAGCTTCTAAGGAGGAAGATTTATTTTGACTCACCGTTTCCAAGGCTTTAGGTCAGTTGCTTGATTACACTGTGTTTGGGCTTTTGTGGCAAGGGAGAATTTCACAACCAGGAATGAATAGAGGCAAGCTTCTCACTTCAAGGCTACCAGAAGCAAAGAGGACTGAGAAGGATCTGAGGTCCCAGCAACCCTTCCAAAGACATGCTCCCAGTGGGCCAACTTCCTCCCAGTAGGCCCTACCTCCTGAAGACTCTACCACCTGTGAGCACATGGGCTGGTGACCAAGCTGTTATCTCATGAACCTTTGTCAATTACTTCACACTTAAATTACAGCAGCCAGTCCAGGAGCTGAGCATAGAAAGAATAGGATGGTTCTTACTCTCAAAGAGTAAAGATGTGCAGTAGAAGTGGATGTGTGTGTAAGGAAGCAACAATGTTTCAGGTACTGACATATATGTATGTCACTACCACCTAGCTGGCCCATAGCTCCATAGCTTCTTTCTTCCTCCTCCTCCTCTTCCTCGTCATCCTCCTCCTCCTCTTCTTTTTCTTTTTGCTTTTTGTTTTTTTTTTTTTTGAGACAGGGTTTCTCTGTGTAGCCTTGGCTGTCCTGGCCTCCCTTTGTAGAACAGAATGGCCTACTGAGATTTGCCTGCCTCTGCCTCCCAAGTGCTGGGATTGAAGGCATGTGCTACCACCACCTGGCTTCTTTTTCTTCTTGTTCTTTCTTCTTGTTCTTGTTCTTCTTGTTCTTGTTCTTCTTCTTGTTCTTTCTTGTTCTTGTTCTTCTTCTTGTTCTTCCTCTCCTCCTTCTCCACTTCCTTTTCCTCCTCCTTTTTTTTTTTTTTTTTTTTTTTTTTGAGACAGAGTTGCTTTGTGTACCCTTGGCTGTTCTGGACTTGCTTTGTAGACCAGGCTGGCCTCAAACTCACAGAGATCTATTTGCCTCTGCCTCCCTGAGTGCTGGGATTGCAGGCGTGTACCACTGCACCTGGCTCCCATGGCTGCTTTCAAATGCTGGGAATTGAACTCAGGACCTCATGCTTGTGAAGTAAGCATTTTAGTAACTGACTGCTAAATATGGCAGAAGGCATGTTCATGGTGGCTTGGTGTACCATGGAATTCACTAGGCTCCAGACAAGCTTGTTTATCTTTTTGGTTTTTGAGACAAGGTTTCTCTGTGTATCCTTAGCTATACTGGACTCACTTTGTAGACCAGGCTGTCCTTGAACTCACAGTGATCCTCCCGCCTCTGCCTCCCGAGTGCTGGGATTAAGGCGTGCGCCACCACGCCTGGCTTCCAGACAAGTTTTATGGCCTTCTGAGAAGACAGTAGTGGAAAAGGAAGAAAGATACAAAATCATTGAGGAAGTGAGTCATGTGCTGTTTCCTCCTGGAAAGACTGAGCTATTAGGAGTTTTCTGTGAATATAGTTAAGGTTTGATTTGTGATCCAAACTAAGGCCAAAGGGATTTCCTCATGGTTGTGGAGATGGCTCCAAGAGCTGAGGACACAGTCAGGCATTTTTCATAGTATGTACAGTAGAAGAGATTTCAAGGAGAAAGAGCAGGAAACAGTATATCTCAAGACACAGCAAGTGATGGCCAGGTTTCCTCAGACCTGAACCTGGAAAGATGGAACTGGGCCACTCAGCTCCCAGCAAATGTTGGCTTTGCACAGCAAAATGTGCCCCGTGCACAGCAAAATGTGCCTTGTGCCCAACGTGTCTGGCTGGGCTGTGTGAATAATGAAGCTGTGTGTTTGACATGAGGCGGATGCTGCACCATGATTAACGAGGGACACCTTCCACCCCGACAGCTCTAACGTGGAAGAGAGCAAGCTGACAACGAGGAAGGAAGATAAGGCCAATGATGACGGCCAAGTTATTTTTTTTTAAATGTGTCTTGGATCTCACATATTTTTACATTTTAACTTGTGGGTAGGCCTGAGAAAGGAAGTGTGGGAGAAGCTGAGTCAGACATCTCTCTTTTCTAAGCGGGACACTACCCTAGAGGGGTAAGTGTTCCTGTGTCTGGGTTTGTCCCTTAGGATGAAGAGGATTGAAAAGGCTATATTCCCTGGGTGCTGATTCTGTGCTGGGCAGATTCTGTGTGGTGCCCACGCTGCGTGCCATGGCTTAGGCTGGCAGGAGGGAATGGTGTCAGTGAAGACGCAGGGGGCGGGCGTCTGGTTGGGAGCCCTGGGTCAGCTGCTCACTACTGTGGCTTCTTTGTGAAAGTTACCAGTCATTTACAGCATCAATCTCCTTGGGTTCTAGGCTTCAACCTGGGTATGTGGCTGAAGATGACCTTGAACTTGTGTTTTGTTTTGTTGAGACAAGGTTTCTCTGTGTATCCTTGGCTGTCCTGGACTCGCTTTGTAGACCAGGCTGGCCTCAAACTCACATTAATCCGCCTGCCTCTGCCTCCCGAGTGCTGAGATTAAAGGCGTGCGCCACCATGCCCGGCGACCTTGAACTTCTGATCCTCCTGCCTCTACCTCCTGGATGCTGGGGTTGCACTAGATACAAGACTCTGTACCAAACATTTTATTGTTTCTTTTACTCCCCACAGTACCCTTATAATTAAAGTACTATTATCGCTTCGATTTTAAAGGAACAGAGGCAAAGACAAATTAAGGCAGAGAGAACTATGTAAGTATTAAGACATCTGGGATCTTGAGGAATGTTGTGTCCCATCCCAGCTGGACTTCCTAGCTGTGTGTGCCTCAAGCAAATGACTAAAGTACTCTTGAGGCACTTGGCACACAAGGAGGATATTAGTGGTTGCAGCTATTAGTGTACATCAGTGAAATGGCAGGTGTCCTGTCTGAAAAGGACGTCAAGTGCTCACTGTGAAACGACCAGGCCAGGGGCAGAGGCTGGGCCTCAGGAGACCGAGGAGAAGGGGTTGTGTGCAGCTCACAGTGGTGTCTGGAGGTGATCTTAGGACAGCGCGTGGGCTCACTGACCACCTCTACACCACCAGGGTTATGGGTTCCTCTTTTGGTTCCCCTTAGGGGCAGGATAAGACTGAACTTGAAACAGAAGCATGCCTTTCTGATTTCTCGGAAGGTAAACTAAGGCTGCCAACAATGGTGTTCTAACCACCAGCGTGCTGATGAGGGTACCATCTGTGGTGTGAGGCACATGTAGTAGAAATATATTATTTAGACTTTGTTTGGGAGACTGTTTGCATGCTAGAATGCTGAATCTTACTGGACAAACCAAGTTTTGTTATACGGCTTTTCGGAGTTTGAAACTGAGTTTTATTAACATACATAGCAAAACCCAAACTAGGAAGATGAGATTTGCACAAGTAATGAAAAAAAATTAAGAATTTACTAATAAAGTGACGAACTGGTGGAGGTACTTATGTTGATTTTCAATACTGTTTCAGTAATTGCCTGTAATTGTCCAGCCACTGAAGGCTCAGAGAAGACAGTGGGTGATAAAATCTGCTCACCTGGTGTTTGGATGGGACACTGACTGATCGCAATAGTGCCCCCCCCACCCCCAACTCCTTCCGGGAAGAAGGCAGACAGACTCAGGAGACTCAAGAAGTAAATAAACCTCACAGGTGTCGGGAAAACGGAAATCAACAAGGATATAGAAGGAGTAAAGAGGGTCTCTGACTAGTCCAGCTGTTTGCAGCTCCAGCAGAGAGCTTGGTGTTTGTAGCCTCTGGGAGCTGTCATCCATGCTGTGCGCTTCTCTGCCAGGAAGCTCCTTGGCACTCTCTGCCTCTGTTCCCATGAGCCACCTCTCATCCATACATCCATCCATACTCATCCATACATCCATACTCAGCCAACCCCAGTATACTGGTTGATTCCAACTTAGACTTTGGTGGCACAGTTTCTTTTGCCTCTTATTTGTACTTTGCCCTTTCTACAGTGAGGAGACATTTGTGTCACATCTTTGCAGGAAAAGAATCACACAACAGGCCTGGAGAGATGGCCCAGAGGTTAAGAGCACTGGCTGTTTTCCCAAATGTCCTGAGTTCAATTTCCAGCAACCACATGGTGGCTCACAACCATCTACAATGAGATCTGGTGCTCTCTCTGACTTGTGAAGGCAGAAAACTATATACATAATAAATAAATAAATATTTTTTAAAAAGAATCACACAACAGACACAAAGAAATGAAAGAGAGAGAGAGAGAGAGAGAGATCTGTCTTAGGGAATTGGTAGCCCCCCATTTCTCTTTGGACACTGTTGCTCCCACCTCCCTCTCCTTCCTCTTCTCTGAGTCTGCTATTATTATCCATTCCTAGTGATCTTGGGACCAAAATAACATCACTGGGCTGGTTTCCATGGATTTCTCCAGGGATATTTGATCTGAGCATCTCCTCTGTAACCTAAGCAGTTTGAGATGCAGCAGTCCCTGCTTCCGCTCTGACTACAGTTAGGTCTTAATTGAGATCGCCATGGTAATTGGTTTTGAAGTTTCGGAAGGTCTCTGATTAAGGTCCAGTAGTGCAGTGAAGGCACAGGCTCAGGGATGGAGCATATGCTGATGTCTGCTCCTTCATAAAGATAACACTTTCTGTTTCCCATGTGAAAATAAATGAGGCCAAATTATAAAGGAGTTGATAGGAACAATCAAAAGTGTAAAGGATGACTATTACCCAATACCCAATAAATTAAACCATAAGTAACACTTATGATCATCAATACTTTCCTACAAAAAGCATCCTGAAGATTTTATAAATAAAGATAATAATAAAACAAAATTTATATAAGATTGAATTATTCCTTACTGATAAGAAATACATATATTTATATGAAAATTAAAGATAGGTGTTCTCTCTATATATGTATGCTTAATAGATAGATGATTATAGATGGATGGATAGATAGATAGATAGATAGATAGATAGATAGATAGATACATTGCTGTTGAAAGCTGGTTTCTTTTTAGTGTACAGACATGAGTGTCCTGGCAAAAGTTGGAATCCCAGTCTCAGATTTTCACCATTCATCTTCATTATTCCCTCAGCACAGGCAGAAAGGACTGGAGACTTGAGAGGCAGAGATGGGGCAGGAGGCCATCTTTCTTCCATCCAGGATCGAGGTGTGCTATGTGTATGTATTGTTTTCCCATGGTGCTCTGCTCCTTCTCATACCTTTCCCTCTGGGTCTAGCTGGCTGACAGGACCCAGCGGCAGCTGAATTCTGCACCAGAGGCCAGTACTTGAACAACCGCTGTGGCCTTGGGCATCAAGGCAGCTGCCATCCTATCATCGACAACATAGATCATCAAAATGTCATGGCGAAAAAGAATGGGAGTGCTTTTGTAACTCACTTCCTCAACCCTGTAAGCTGCTGAAGGTCTCTCGGGGCAGATGGAAGGGCCAAAAGATCCATTCTTCATATAAAGTCATGGTATAGATAAGGAAAGAAGGGAGGAGGGAAGGGAGGAGGGAAGGGAGGAGGGAAGGGAGGAGGGAAGAGAGGAGGGAAGGGAGGGGCGAAGGGAGGAGGGAAGGGAGGAGGGAAGGGAGGAGGGAGGGAGGAGGGAGGGAGGAGGGGAAGGAGGAGGGAAGGGAGGAGGGAGGGAGGAGGGGAGGGAGGAGCGAAGGGAGGAAGGAGCTGAGAGTACAACAGTGATTACCTGGTGTTGTGAGGAGGCAGGAGATAAGGACAGGGAGAGGTGGATTAGACAGGAGTAAATGCTGGGGTGCTGTTCCACAGTCGGGAGGGGGGACCATGAATAATGACAAAGTGCTGTGAATTTGAAAAAAAATCTAGGAAAGAGAGTCTTGGACTATTCCTACCACAAAAGGATCAGAAAACGCTAGGAGATAGGTATGTTGACCCCGACTTAGCCACTGCGCAGTGCATACGCATCTCCGAGCCCCACACAGAGCCGCTTCAGTGTGTGTTGTTATTATGCACAAGCTAAAAAGAGAAACTGACCCTATAAAAGGCACAGAAGAGAACTCCAAGAAAGAAGTGTCACTTGCAGGAAACAAGGCAAAAGCAAAGAGGAATCTGACCATTCAGAACCTTTCTGCTTCCTCATCCACCAAGATGTGAGGCGCCCTCATGTTCCCCTACTGCGGTTGAGACCACTCCCGAGGCTCTCACCTGCCACGGCAGGCTCCCCAGACCGTGAGCCAAAACAACCTTCCTTCCTTAACTGCTCAGTCAGGCCTCTGGTCCCAGTGACATAGAAAGCCACTAGTGTGTATGCATGAGTGTGTAAGAATATATATGTGTGTGTAGGTGTAGGGCTGTGTGCCCCTGAGTGTGTGTGCTAGTATATGAGTGCATGTATGACTGTGTGTGTTACGTGTGTGTGTGCATAGGTGCACATACATGCAAGTATCTGTATGTACCATCTGCTTCTCAGTGAGGATTTTTGACTCATTTCTAGCTAAAAAGTGCAAGAAACACTGTCTCGCTTGTTGCAATTGAATTCTTTCTTGTGAAAGAATTGGGTTGTTTTATTAACCGCTCTGAAGGATTAATATAAAAGCAATTGCAAGAGAAAGAGGAGGCAGCAGGACTGGCCTGCCTGCCCATTTATGTTTCCAGAAGCACTGAAATTTGAGCTGAAACTCACAGTTGTGTTTAATTGTCAGGAAGTTGCCGCCATCCTGAATTATTGCTGATGCAATTATTGGGTTAGTTTATGATTCAATCAAACCATTATTTACTAAATAAATTAGATGTACAACAGTCAGGATAAAGTAAAGGAATTGATAACTGAAAGATTGGAAAGAGCCAGAATAGAAAACACAGCAACTTAGGATGACAACTTAGGATGACAGTGTGGGAGAGGCTTCTGGGAACTTGGAGGACTCCGGCCTTTGCCTGTGTGGAGGCTTGGGCAGTGGGAACTTTGATACATTAGCAGAGTTGTCTTTTATCTGGTCTTCTGAGGAGATTCCTTGGTGCGTTCTCGAACCTCATTGCAAACACCATTAATTCCTCAAGATTGTCATTAGCCAGCTTGATGCTAATGATAAGGATGAGAAGTTGCACTTTTAAGTGCTTATTGTCCAGACTATGCTAAACAGTTGAGTGCATTGCTTTCTTAGTCCTCACAGGAATAGGAGTTAGGACTCTGAAACATGGAGCAGTTAGGTAACTCACTCTGAGATGCGAGCTAAAAAGGTATGAAGCTGGAAGAGGAAGCCAGGCAGCTTTTCAAGATAAAAGCAGACGGCTTATATGGGAGCACTAACTCAAACCAAACATGGATTTGAAAAGAGGATGGTGTGGGGACACGGGAGGAGTTTGAGGAAGGACAGATACAACAAAAATACACAATGTTCACACATGAATTCTCAAAAATAACAATAAGGAAAGTAATAAAAGACAAAGTTAAGACATAAATATTGTGGCTGGGAAGGTGACTCCGTGGTTAAGAACACTTGTGTCATAATCATGAGGATCAAAGCTTGGATCCCAGCACCCATGGAACGAGCCATTTCCACAAATGCCTGCAGTCCCCACTCCAGAGTAAGGCAGAGAATGGAAGATGGCTGAGACTGGCTGCTTTCCAGACTGGCTGAGCCACGAGCCAAGGGTTCAAGGAAGAGAGCCTGCCTCAGAGGAAGAGGTAAAGATTGATGGGAAACCCAATGCCTGCTCTCGGCCCCTGTCTTCTGTCTTGTGTGCATACAGATGTTCATCCCCACCCCGCACATGTGCACATAGACTCACAGACACACAGACACTGAAACACACACACACACACACACACACACACACACACACACACACAC
>OU015753.1:41816798-41832418 GCA_907169655.1 Acomys percivali
GATGGAGAACTTGTTAAAACTTCAGGCTTCATTATCGTACGCATGCACACATGTCTGACTTTCTCCTCTTAAAGCTGTAGTTTGGCTCAGGATAGATCTAGGGCCACACCTGTCATCCCAGAATTCTGGTGAGTGGAGGCAGGAGGATCAGGTCTTCAAGGCCAGCCATGGGGACTTAGCAAGTCCCAGGCCACTGTTGGCTTCATGTGACCCTGCTCAACTTCTTTCTCCCTAACCCTGGAAAATAGACTCCCAGGAGTCCTGTTCCAAAAACAGCAAGCTGCTGTCCTATCCCCACAGTGTGATGAAGGACTCTGAGGTCAATGCATGCTGGGAGTGATGAAGTGCACTCGGGCATGACTACGTTGCCTTTTTTTTTCCCTTGGCTTTCTCAAAGATTCTTTTGACTCTCTGTTTTAACTTTATTTTCAGTTTTATGTATCTGCAGTGTCTATGTGTGTGCAGTGTCCTCAGCAGTCAGAGGAAGGCCTTAGATCCTTCAGAACTGGAGTTACAGATGGTTCTGAACCACCCTGTGGGTGCTGGGAATCAAACCCTGGTCCTCGGCAAGAGCAGCAAGTGCTCCAAACCACCGAGCTGTCATTTCAACCCGTGTCTCTTAAGAATGGGGTGGGACCCAGAAACAGAGGAGCCATTTATCTTTACAGGAGGAGAATATGAGGGATAAATCCCCTCCAGCCGTAGCCACTTCAGAATGGAGTGTGTGGGAGCCCTCCGTGGGCAGCCAGGGGTGCTTGCAGTATGACAGGAAACAGCTCACTCTACCCAAGACTGGCCACCTCAGCGATATTTTCATGTTTAAATCGGTACCTCCTTTATATTTTGAAATTGAACACTAACCCAACCCGAAAGGCAGAGAACAGAGATCAGTCTGATATCTCCTCATTCAAAGGTCATTGATGTTAACATTTTGTTAAGCACCCCTGCAGGCCATTTGGCCATCTTGACAGTAACCAAGGCTCTCCAGGCATTGCACATACAAGGCCAACAGTCACAAGTCACCCAGCTCTGCCCACACCCACTAGGTCCCTTTAATTGCTTCTTTTTATATCATTAAAATGATAGAGCAGCTACAATTCTGTGTTTTCTTATATTCCAATGACCATGAATCATTTCCCCATTTTTGATGAATTGGCTGAAAAATATTCAATGAAGAGTATAGCCTATAGCCACATTCTTTTTGTTTTTGTTTTGTGGCTTCCCCCACCCTCAGACAGGTTTTCTCTGTATAGCCTTGGCTGTACTGAATTCACTTTGTAGACAAGGCTGGCCTTGAACTCACAGAGATCTTCCTGCCTCTGCCTCTCAGGGTGCTGGGATTAAGGATGTGCACCACTAAACCTGGCTCATAAATAGATTTTTGTTTGTTTGTTTTTGCTTTTTTCTTTTTTGTGAGACAGGGTTTCTCTGTGTAGCCCTGGCTGTCCTGAACTCACTCTGGCTGGCCTTGAACTCAAAGAGATCCACCTGCCTCTGTTTCCCCAAGTGCTGGGACTAAAGGTGTGAGCAACCATGCCTGGACTGTAGCCACAGTCCAAACTGAGTATGAACATAGTTTTTCCCCTATAAAGGGCCAGGTAGAAAGTTTAGACTGTGATTACATATTTATTTCACAACTGAATAAACAAATGAGTCTGTGTTCTAATAAAACTTTATTAACAAGCAACAGGTCCTATCTGGCACACAGGCTATGGTCTGAGGACTGTTATTTTAAGTGATTTCACTTAGTTTAGATAGTCTTAATATAGATTCTGTGACGGTAACTGTACTTCCTCATGGAGGACCTGGTTTGTAGACATAATATGGAAGTGAAGGTCAAAAACCTTCTTTGAGGTTTCTTTCTTCTTCATATGTCTAGCCAGTTTTAGCAATGTAGCACGACTTCACCACACTTTTCTCAATATTTATTTTATTGAGTCAATATTAAGTCATATTTTGTAGATAATTGCTAATTGACAAAAGCAGCCTAGAAAGTATATTAGAAACAACTAAAAATTTCAAACAAATAAAACATTCTTATTGTTTTAAGGAAATAAACAAGCAAACAAAGACCCTGAAAATTTTGTTTTAAACTGCAAAAAACCCTGACAACTGCTGAGCCATCTCTCCAGTCCCGTTTAAGGTTTTAAAATTATAATGTATAGAGTATACAGTGCTTCACGTAGGTGCTGTGCGTGATTTGTTGTATGTACATGTAACTTTATCCCCTCCGCCCCTCTTTTGATGCAGGCTCTCTCCCTGTGTAGCCCTGGCAGTCCTGGGCCTCAATATGCGTATCAGGCTGGCCTCAGCATCATAGAGATCCACCTGCCTTTGTCTCTGCTGGGGTGAAAGGAGGGTGACTTCATGCCTGGCCAACTTTCTGCTTTGATGCCATTTCAAATGTTTCACTTGACAATTCAGTGCCTATTGCCACCCTATAGAAACACAATTGGTTCTCCTATGCTGATCTTTCTTTTCTTCTTTTTTTCCTTTCTTTCTTTCTTTTTTTTGGTTTTTCAAGACAGGGTTTCTCTGTGTAGCCTTGGCTGTCCTAGACTCACTCTGTAGACCAGTCTGGCCTCACAGCCAGCAATCCTCCTGCCTCTGCCTCCCGAGTGCTGGGCTTAAAGGCGTGAGTCATCACTGCCTGGGTACTGGTCTTACATCTTATGACCTTACTGAACTCACTTTTTAGCTCTCTTGGGAGTGTGGTGTGGGGTGTGTGTGTGGGAGAGACAAGGTCTTGCAAGGCCAGGCTATGCTGGAACTTGAAGCAATTATCTCTCTCTCTCTTATTAAGATTTATTCATTTATTATGTATACAGTGCTCTGCCTCCATGTATGCCTGCACACCAGAAGAGGGCATCAGACCTCATTATAGACAGTCATGAGCCTCCATGTGGTTGCTGAGAATTGAACTCAGAACCTTTGGAAGAGCAGCCAGTACTCTTAACCTCTGAGCCCTCCTCTCTCCAGCCCTTGAAACAATTCTCTTGTCTCAGCCTCCCAAATGTTAGTGTTACAGCCATATGCTTAGGAGACTCTGTATGTATAATGCTGGTTTTTTTTTCTTTAAATATTTGATAGAATTCTCTGCATTTTAGTTTAAATTATAAGGTGCAACTGTTTACAGTTTCTCTTTCTTTTTATTATTTATTTATTTATTTTGGGTTTTTGAGACAGGGTCTCTCTGTGTAGCCTTAACTGTCCTGGACTCACTTTGTAGACCAGGCTGTTGTCGAACTCACAGCGATCCGCCTGCCTCTGCCTCCCCAATGCTGGGATTAAAGGGGTGCGCCATCACCCAGCTTCTCTTTCTTTTTAGATGCTGGTTTCTAGGCCAAAAGTTTGACCACAGTGCAGTTGACTTTTGTAATTCTCAGACATGAAGTCTTTGCAGTTCTGCTTCTGCATCCGCAGACTGAGGGATGCTGCTTGTGTCATCTGCTTCCTCTCGGCTGCCTTTGACTTAGGCTTGGATTGGAACACTTGTTAGGTAAATGCTCTGAGGCCTAGCAGGAAATTAGCTTTTTCCTGAGAGGATTTATTTATTTATTTATGTTTGGGTTTTCTCTGTGTAGTTCTGGCTGTCCTGTAACTCACTCTGTAGACCACGCTGGCCTTAAACTCTGAGATCCGCCTGCCTCTGCCTCCTGAGTGCTGGGGTTAAATGTGTGCACCACCACTGCCCAGCTGATGTGACTCCTCTTAACCCTTAGAGTATAAATTGTCTGATGCTCTGAATAAAGTTGGCTACTGCATGGCACTTCAGTCGGCCTCAGTTTTAGGCCCCCCCTCTCCCAGGTTCATGCCACCAACTAGAATGGTAAACAACTATACAGTTGGTAATTTCTTTGTTGTTTGTTTGTTTGCTTGTTTTTTTAAGACAAGGTTTCTCTGTGTAGCCTTGACTGTCCTGGACTCACTTTGTAGACCAGGCTGGTCTGGAACTCACAGAGGTCCCCCTGGGATTATAGGCATGCACCACTGTACTCACCTGGTCATTTCTTTCCATAGCATCATTTTTGACTCTTTCGAAATATAAGTTGTATTTTTTTTATATTCACATACTATATATTTATATGAGGATAAAAGTTTATTTTTATAATTAAAGCATTCAGTTACATAGTATACAATAGAATTTATAATTTAAAGCATAAATATTTATATACATTTATAACTGAGATGTTTCTATATCCCAATTGTAAGCTGAGTTTGGTCTGAATGATGATTCAGCATTTCAGAAAGTAGCTAGGGGTCCTGTCCAAGGGCAAACAAACGTCACAGACTCTCCTCCGTTTGGCTGGAGATTCCATCAGAAGAAGTCTCAGCCTCCGGCTTCACCTTCACTCGGGGGGGTAGGGTGGGGGGAGTGGGGGGGGAGTAGGGGGGGTGGGGAGAGGGGTGGTGGGGGGAGGGGCAGGGGGAGGGGCGGGTGGCGGGTGAAATGGGGCTTTGCTATTGTAGTGGTATATTGGGAAACCGGAGTGTTTGTAGATGTGACACGGAATGAATGAATAATTCACAGGCACTTTCACTTCATCATTCTGTGTCCTTGATATTCATAATTCTTTTTTTGAGACAGGGTTTCTCTGTGTACCCTTGGCTGTCCTGGACTCGCTTTGTAGACCAGGCTGGCCTCGAACTCACAGTGATCTGGCTGCCTCTGCCTCCCAAGTGCTGGGATTAAAGGCATGCACCATCACCGCTCGGTGATATTAATAATTCTTATCATAACATGAAGGGGAAGCTGTGGGTGCTGCAGGGAACTGGTTAAACAGAGAACTAAGTTTTAAATTGAAATATCAGTTTAAAATCATGAGATAATTTTTCTCCCTCCCTTTCCCTGCCCCTGTCTCTCCTTTTCTCCATTCTTCCTCTCTTCCATAAATAAAAATGTGTGCACCACGGAAAAGTCAAGAAACAGTGGCTGCATCTCCACATACCATGTCTTAGAGATAAGGTTCATTTCACGTTTGGAACAAGAAATGTGCAATACAGTCTTGGAAGGTTGGCTTGTGGTGGACAGCGAGGATGCTCTTACACACTAGTGATATCCTGTAAGGAGGTGTAGGAGTCACTGGGAGACACCCCCCCCCCCCCCCCCACCCGCCCCCCTCCCTGCCATCGACAACTGGCGGCTGTAGGAGACACCGGCCCCGCCCCGCCCCCTCCCTCCCTCTCCTTGTCCGGCCCCGACGCCCATCGACAGCAGGCCGTCACATGTGAGCTATAGTTGGGCTGAGTTCGATTTGGGTCCCAGTATGGAGGTAGCTCTCATCCTGGCATCAGTTTCAGGCTTTCCCTCTACACAGGAGAGGCTGAGCCTAGTCAGGACTTGCATTTTCCGGCCCCGCCTGCATCAATCACAGTTAAGAGAGATTTTTTCCAGTTGCATCTCATCCAGCACAGGGTAGGACCAATGTTCCCATCAGCACAGGCATCTTGAGATACTTCTGGTGATGTGTCTCAAAGATGACAAGATTTCTAAAAATCATAAGTTCTCGTATTGTTCTTTTCTACTGTTTTTTCTTAACATGTTATTGTTCTTTTTTTAACGTGTAGCTGGCTTTCGATGCTATGCTTACTGCTTCTCTCACCCCCAGATGTCCCAGACAGCCCAGCCCAACAGCCAGATAGGACTAACTCTAACTCCAGGTGGGACTATGCTATTTATTTAGAGTGAGGAGCACCGAGCAGACAGGAGTATGAAGGGACGTCTGGTGGGTATGTGGTGAGTCTTTCAATTCTTTAGTTTTTGATTGGTTTTTAAAAAATTTCTATCTATGAAGGTTTTTTTTTTGCCTGCATGTATGTATGTGCACCACCCTTGTACAGTGCATTCAGAGGCCAGGAGAGGGTGATGGGTCCCCTGGAGCTGGTGTTGTTACTGATAATTGTGACTTGCCATGTGGTTGCTGGGAGCCTAACCCCAGTCCTCTGCAAGAGCAGCCAGTGCTCTTGATGACTGGACCATCTCTCCAGCCCCTCATTCAATTATTTATCCTGTGAGAAAGTAAGGATGGTCTCTAGGAGCAGACATACATGCAGACAGAGCACTCATAAGTCAAAAAGGAAAAGAAAAAAAGAAAGAAGCCCAAGGAACTAGTTGTAGGTTCGGTTTTGAATTTGGGCCTAATAGAAGCCAGAGATCATTAAGTTATATTTCTTGGATCAGTGCTTGTGTGTATGCGTTCATGTAAGTGTGTGTGTGTGTGAATGTGTGTGACTGTGTGTGTGTGTGTGTATGTGTGTGTGTGTGCATGTGTATGTGTGTGTGAGTGTGTGTGTGTATGTGTGTGTGTATGCATGTGTATGTGTGTGTGTGAGTGTGTGTGTATGTGTGTGTGTGTGTGTGTGTGTGTGTGTGTGTGCATGAACATGCCCAGGCCTTTGGTGCTGCATTTAGATGTGGGAGTCAAAGTATGGGTGACTTTGTGAAGTACTAGATGGAAAAGCCATTTGTGGTAGATCAGTAAGTGCAGAGATGATAGTCCAAGAAGGTGCTTTTAATGTTACTGTTGTGACACCCATCTGGCACAGTGAAGCCATTGTTATTTTGTCTCTTTTATCTGGTTTTCACTCAAGGCCATATAGTTTCAGCAATATGTAGGGCCAGAGTCACCCACAAAGGCTGTAGAGCCAGGCCCCACCCCAATCCCCTCGAAGAGGCAAGATTGCTGCTGCCTTACCTTCTTTTTTGGTGCTATGCACATATCACTGGGGGTCATTCCTGGGTGGTTATTCTTTGCCATACAAACTTTTCAAAGTTGAATCCATGAATCAGTGTTTTTCAATGACAGGGCAATATTTCTGTTTAGTGGTCACCAGAGCCCCCTACTGGGAGAATAAGTTCAACTATATAAGTACCACCAGGAAGGGTGGGTGTTTTACAATCTGCTACAAGACTTGGCTACTACTTTCGAATAACTCTGACATAGTTACTAAAGTTCAGCCTCTCCGTTGGCATAGTTCCCAATTCCCTTGCATGGAAGGCACATACAAATTAGGTTCTAAAATTGGGGTTGGAGAGGTGTCTCAGTGGTTAGGAGCGCTGGCTGCTCTTCCTTAGGAGCCATGTTTGATTCCTAGTACCCACATGGCTGCTCAGAACTGTCAGTAACTCCACTCCTGAGGTACCGACACCCTAATCTGATCTCAGCGGGCACCAGGCATGCACCTGCTGCAAGCCATACATTCAGGCCAAACAGTTGTACAATAACAAATATATATTAAACAATTGGAATGCATCGTCAGGAAATATTTTGCATCAACGTCCTGCTATAGGAACAGCTGTATATTCAGGGTACCCAGGCCTCTGTTATTGCTAACATTTGTGGGAAAAGATGCCCTGCAATAGCACCAGAAAACCAATATCTGTGTTCTGGTAGCTAAACGGGTATTTGATGAAGCATCTCCTTTAAAAGAGCACATTTAAATTTTTTAAATTAATTTATTCAGATTACAACTCAATTGTTATCCCATCTGAGACTCTAGGTAAGAGAGATATAGGACATGGGGAAATAGAAGGACCCAGAGGGTCCTAGAAACCTACAAGAAGAACATCTTGATGGGTGGATCGGGGCCCAGGTGGGTCTGCTCAAACTATGGCACTAACCAAGGACAATGTAAGTAGTAAACATTGAACCCCTACTCTGAACTAAAAGAGCACATTTAAAAGTAATTATGGTGGGCCAGGCTGTGGTGGCACACACGCCTTTAATCCTAGCACTTGGGAGGCAAAGGCAGGAGGATGGAGGCCAGCCTGGTCTACAAAGTGAGTCCAGGACAACCAAGGCTACACAGAGAAACACTGTCTTGAAAAACCAAAACCCAAACCCCAAAACCCAACCCCCCCCAAAAAAAACCCTAAAAAAGTAATTATGGTGTTAACGAAAATCTGGAAAGCCACTGCAGAGAATGCCTGCGTGCTCCCTACTAGCTCTCCTTTTATTAGTGTCTGATGATTCCACTGTTTGTCTGTCCCAACTAAGGAATGAACCCACTCTGGCATGCTTCCACAAACCCCTCCAGCCTTTGTTTTTGTTTCTGTCCTTGAGCGTTTCCCAGCTCTCCTCTGTCCCATGATCCCGAGAAGGCTGACAGCTGACATATTATACCCACTAGTGCTGTCTCTTGAGTCTCTGGTCTCTTGCCAATTTCTGTAACGTCATTTAGATGACGTCACCCGGCAGTGTTCAGGAGGACTTGTCATGCGCTGTACAGAATGTCCTTCAAGGCGGATTTGTTGCAGAGTTCCATCATGGCTCTGCTGGGGAGATGTTATGGGTTTTTGGAGAGGAAGAGCACAAAGGCCATCATGTGATCATTTGTACCCCAGTTGTCTCAGGGGACCTTGCTATCTGCATGACACCACAGCTGTTAACTTTGGTTGCTCTGGCGGGCGGAGGAAGTGTTTGTTAGATATTCTACCACAGTTACTTTTCCCTCCTCTCTTCCTGCGCCAGATTCAAGATTTTTTCTTATTTATGTGTATGTGTGAATCTGCCCAAGTACATGCCAAGTGTGTGCAGGTGCCTGCCGAGGCCAGAAGAGGGTGTTTGGCTGTAAACTGCTAGACATAGGTGCTGGGAACTGGGTCCCCAGGAAGAGCACCTAGTGCACTTAACCTCTGAGCCACCTCTCCAGTACCTTTTCACGCTAATTTAAATACCTCCCATTTTGTTTTCTAATGGACGAAAAGATAAATGTCTTACCTTTTTTTTCAGAAGGCAAGAGAATGTTGATAAATCAGTTAATAACTAATTAATTAATGAGTTAATTGCTGGGGATGGAACACAAGGAAGGCCTCACCCATCCTGGGACTGCACTACCTTACCAGCCAAGCATAAGAACCACTTTGAAGAGCCTAACACAGGCATGTCAGTTGTGCAGCCCAGTCCCAGTGGATATACATCCACAAAATCACACCCACATGTTAGGCTCAGAAAACACTGTGGAAGTGTGGTTGGGGAGATTGTAAGAGCCAGAAGACCAGGGAGTATGCTGTGAGATTATGTCTCCTAGTGATGTCAGCAGCCACTCCCATAAGATGTCACTGACACGACTGCCTAAATGTGAGCTGAGCAAAGACAACAGCGAAAGCCATGTCACAGTGGACAGGGACAAGACCATGAGGCGTCAAGCCTTCACAGAGCCACAGGCAACTAAGGCTGTGGAAACTGGCCTTCCCAGAGAAGAGCATAGCAACTCCTAAAACTGTACACTCATGCGTCATTATATAGACTAAAAAAGTTACGTTCAGGAGTACATATGTTTGTGCATACACATGTGCATATAACAACAATTAATAAGCAAAAAGGCAATAAATTTGAAAGAAAGCAATGGAGGGTTTAGAGGGAGGGAAGGGAAGGGAAAATGATGTAATTATATTATAATCTCAATCAAAAATAAAAGAAGAAAGCATAGGCGCGCGACTAGTTTTGCCCCTACTAGCTGTGTAGTCGGGGCTGTTACCTTCTAGGCATCATTTGACAGGATTTATATGATAGGATGGTAAGGGTCATCTCCTCAGGGGCTTATGACACAGTATGGGCAAAGCACTACATGCCGGGTACAGAGTTGGCACTCAGGCATTGATGGACATCCTGGGGTTTCTATGACAGCACTGATTGTGATGACCACGTGTTTATTTTGAGACCCTTGTTGAGTTTAGCCTTTAAAGCCATAGGGCAGGTATATATATATATGAATTATGTATAAAATTTATTTTAAAAAATTTAGCCACTTTACATCCTGATTGTGGCCCCCTCCCTCATCTCCTCCTGAGTGCCTCCTCCTCCTCCTCCACCCTCCCTCCCTCTTACCCTAAATCTCCCTTCCCTAGTCCTCAGAAAAGGGGAGCACTCCTCTCCTACCATCTGACCCCAATTTATCATGTGTATGTGCACGCGCGTGTGCGTGTGCGTGTGTGTGTCTTTCTCAGAACAATCGTTACTGGCCTGGCTGGCTTACATGGAGCTCCAGGAGGTTTTCTTTTTTCAGAGCCTGCCTGAACAAGGTTTGTGCTTTTTTTTTCAAACAGAAACCACCAGTACTGTTTCTAGATGAGACAGGGCTCCACTTCCTCAGGAGAAGCCAGGCAGCTGCCACACTGCTGCCCGCTGCTCCCTGGTACATGAGCATGGTGCACTTCCCCCAGGACATCTGTTGCTTGTCCCAGTGACAGTGCACACTAAACAGCCCTTGGTCTCCCTGTTCAACTAGGATCAGCGAATTCTATTGCTGTAGCAGTTAGAGGGGAAAGTGTTCATCCTGGTGGGAGGGCAGGGTAATGGGAGTTGAGGTTGGGACCTCTCCCGTCTCCATGGTTCTGCAAGTAGAGAGCAGGGCATGCTGGGCCTCAACTTGCTTTCTCCTCTTTTTTTTTTTTTTTTTTTGTTCAACCTGGGATCTCAGCCCAAGGGGTGGTACCAACCACATACAAGGTGACCCCCCCCCCACTTTCACTTACATTTCTCTGGAAACAGTCTCACAGCCCCATTCCGGAAGTGTGCCCCATGCACGATTACATGTTTCCTAATGCAGTCAAGCTGCCAACCCCGACCAACCGTCACAGGCGGGAACAAGAGGTCTGTGGAACATGCTAGACACGTGGGAAACGCTGTCTGGCAGGGAGTTTCAGTTTGAATGCTGGTGCACTTACACAAGTTGGTTTTGTCCAGGGCAGGGCTGAAAAAACACACCCCCTCCCGAGAAAACATTCTTTAATTTTTAAAATTTTTTTCCAGACAGTGTTTCTCTGTGTAGCCTTGACTGCCCTGGACTCACTTTATAGACCAGGCTAGCCTCGAACTCACAGAGATCTGTCTGCCTCTGCCTCCTAGAATGCTGGGATTACAGATGTGCTCCACCATGCCTGTCTTGAGAAAATATTCTGTTGACATTCAGCATCAGAAAAAGCTACCTTCTGCTTCTATGGCAGCCTGTTGAAAGCCTTGGTCAGCTAATGGGGACTGCTTGGTACTGTATTGCCACCCTTTTGACCTTGGGACTCCAGGCTGTCGTTTTGAGCACACACCAGCGTGTGCCCCATAAGAAGCCCTGGTCCGTTGGAAAGACATGAAGGCTGGAGCTGGGAGCAATGGTTCCTGGATTCTAGGCACAATAGCTTCATGTCTTTATATGCCAGAGAAACATCTGATGGTAGGTGTCTGGAGGATAAAAATCGCACGGAGAAAAAAGCTGCATGACAGAAGCTTAAAATCCAAAGTACATCCCAGTGTGACACAGCCGTCATTCCCAGTGATCCCCTGGATTATCTACCTGCCTACAGCTTAGGTACAGATTGTCCCTGGGGAAAGCTCAGCTGTAAAAATACTGTTGCATACACAGTACACAGTAGCTCCCAGAGGCCACCGCCAAACGTTGAGTTTTTGACAGTGCCGTCTCTGGAATCTACACCTCCTGCTGGGGAACTTGGGAGATCAGGCTAACCTGCTCCAAAAGGCACGAGCTAGGTATCCGCCATGGGCAAGTGCTGGGTTGGCACTGCCCTGGGGTTGACTTCCTAGGGGTGATTTAATGACTAGGGGGCTACTATTCACTTTCCTTGCCTTCCTGTCTCATCTCTTTGACGTTTCCTTTGCAAACTCCTAGCTAATCCAAGTTTCTGCTGCTTAGCAGTGGTGGACTAGGAGAGGGACTACATCCTTAAAAACACGTGTCCTCGGAACAGAAGGACCTGGATACCGGATCCCTCATAAGAAAACACTGTCCTATGTGGTGACATGATATTGTAATCCTAGACCCAGGGAGGTGGAGGGACCTGAAAGAAATGAGTCAGCTGTTATATGTTGGTCTTTTGCCATAAAAGTGATTTAACAGTAAACATTGATGCTTTTGATAGCCACAGGGTCACTCAACGAGAGGCGATGGGGTTAGGGATATAGATGGCACAGCCACAGAATCTGTTTCCATTTTATTGAAAAACCACCACCAACAAAACAAAACAAAAATTTCCTGGAAGTCACGATCCTTGTGTTAAAATCTTTATCGTTTGCTATGTCTTTTGACCGTATGTCAGAATGCAGTTGCATTTATTTACACAAGAGTCTTTAACGTAATGAAAATAGTCACGTCTGATTAAACGTTGTTCAACTCTCATCTTAACACCTCCTCACTAGCCTGGGACCAGATAAACTATAGATGTTCTCCAAGCAAAATAAAATCTGCATTTCCTAACAGAAGACGGGTTCTTTTAAAGTCAGGTTTTTTTTTTTTTTTCCTCTTCCAATTTCCTTTGAAGTTAAAGAGATATAAAGTGCTTAAATGGAGTAGGGTAGGCGTCTGAGGTAGGGAGGAAGAGACGAGACTTATATAGAAGTGCACAAACAAACCACAAACAGAGGATAACCATGCTCGCTGCCCTAATGGAGCTTGCAGATGTGCAGAAGCCTCTGCAGGGGGATTGACATCTTCAGCACAGCCAGAGTTCAGCCCAGAAGAGCGACCCAAACTCCAAGTCCCAAATTCCCCACCCAGACCCCACCCCAGAGCAACGTGAGGATCAAAGCACAATAAAATCAAGGAAAATCCATCTTGCCTCCTCAGGCTACCAGGTGACGATAAATGCTGAGATGGGCCCGTGCTATACTTGACCCACGGACCTGCCATAAACGACCTTGTGAGCAAGCTCCATAAAAAACACTGACCGGGACACCACCTCTTTGCAACAGAAATACATACTTCATGTTAGGGAGGAAAATTAAAGCCATGGGATTTTCCCATTGCTCGAGGGGTTGCTGATGCTGCAGACTGACTTATGACATCATGCCTGATTATTTCAGGCTTGCAAATCTTCTCTGTAGAATTTTAAAAAAAAAAAAATCACAAATAACGTGTTACACAAAGAGAGTAAAAAAAGAAAAAAAAACAAGAATGCCTTCCTACCCCTTGCTTTTACACTTGACAAGTGCTGGTTATGGCTTGCAGATTGCAGAAGTGTGTGCCACAGAGGGTGACATATGTACATATGACATGTGTACACTCAGGAGATTCTCTTTCCGCGGAATGAGAGTTTTGGAGACCAACCCTCTCCCAAATGGATAGAGCGTAACTTCACAAATACAAAGTCACTTCAAGTTTTCTAAACACGATGGACATCCCAACTATAAAAATACCACTCCTTCCCCACCCTCTCCCACCTCTAAATCTCTTCCTAAGTATAAAATGGTACAATCATTTCCCATTAGTAAGTGGAAAGCAGGAAGTAAATCGATTCTATGTACACATACAAAACACCGCAGTATTTCACACCATTTACATTTGTACGGGAAAAGTCCTTTTATTGACCTTCCTTTGCAATTTCACACGAGGAAGTGGAGCCACGTCAGAGACACCCAGGCCTTCTGCTGATAATTCTGCACACATCCCACCCATTGGAGGCGTCTTCCCAGACGGCATCAGAACACAGCGATGTTTTTACCACAGGTCGGCCTTGAGGTCTCCTACAGCTCCTTAGACTTCCTGGTATTCTCTCCTCATCTAACGTTGGCCAAAATCCTCTACTAATGAGGGACTGGTATGGATGAAAAGTAAGACACGTGTTTAAGTGGAGACCCACGTTAAATAAATGTGCTGAAAGAGTTTAGGTATTGTTCCAGCAGAGGGCGCTCTGCCCCCTTACAATAACATCTTATCGAACAGTAAGTATCAAAGATGCCAACACAAAACTGGACTGCTAAATCCATGCACTGCCCTTCAACTGCTCTGTCTCTATAGCTGTCAATTTGGTATTTTCTTCAAAGAGCAGGATCTACTACAGTGAGCTAGCTCTGATACATGAAATTTCTTTGGCTATTTAAAAATCTTCACATTCTTGAAGAAAACTATTCTGTTTTCAAATCAATGCAAGCGCTAGATTTGTCTGGAAGTTTTGAAGAAAAAAAAAGGGGGGGGGATTAAACACTAGAGTTTAAAGATGGCATGTCACTAAGGCCACGGTCCAGTCCGTTTATTTTAGATTTGTGGATTTAACAAGGCCAAACAGCAGCCTGAAAATTCAAAGCCCCCCCCAAGGGATCCATCTTGACTCTTGTTTGTCAGAACATCAGGAGAAAATTCAGCCAGTTCACGGAAGAACCTGTGCCCATTTGGGTGATGAACAGTCTTTGGTTTCTTCAGCACACATGGTCCTCACATCTTTCCAGATTCTCCAAGGTCACTGCTGGCCTCAGGACGGCAAACCCACAGACTCTCTACCCGGCACTGACTTGGGGTAACTCAGTTTTCTCTCCTTTCTCCATAGAATTCCTGTCTGTCTGTTTAGAGTGCTTATGAGAAGCAAATTCCCCACCATGTCATCATCAATAAACACATATCGAGTGGCCAAAGAGCAAACAGCTCTGCAGTGAGTTAATAGTGCCATGGGATGGAGGATCTGAGGTTCCTGAAAAAGCCACTTGACTGTGAAGGACATAAGAAAAGGAGATGATGAGTGATTGAGGCAGGCTCCTCCGAGACAAAACGTTGATGTAATCAAAGGGCCTGGTAATTAAAGGTCCACAGGTAGGGTCTGCCCTCACTTCATTATTTCTGGATGATAACATCAGGCCATCAAAGGCTCACAATGGTGCCAAGAGGCTTCCTATCTACCAAACTTTATTATTATTTTTTATTTTAATTTAACTAACTAACTAATTAATTAATTAATTAATTTTTTGTTTTTCAAGACAGTGTTTCTCTGTATAGCCTTGGTTGTCCTGGACTCACTTTGTAGACCAGGCTGGCCTCGAACTCACATCTATCCGCCTGCCTCTGCCTCCCGAGTGCTGGCATTAAAGGCGTGTGCCACCACTGCCTGACATCTACCAGACTTTAAATAGTACGGTCCCTACTGCAGAAGACCTGGTGCTGGGAGCAAAGTGGGAGCCAGAAGAGCTACATTTCCGTAAGAGACTAAGACCTGCTCTTCAGAATTAACTTATTTTTCAGGCTGTTCCAATCTTCCTTGCGATCAAGAGTGTTTTAGCTCATGAATATTGAGTTCTTTAAATACCTGCTCTGCCTGGGACTCACTGATAAGCTCTGAAGCCAGGGTTGAGGGGTATTTTTCCAGAAAGATTTCCCACTTAGCCAGCCCTACTTTGACCTGGGATCCCACCTCCTCAGTGATGTCCTTCGGGGTACTTGGTTGCCTCCCTTGAGAAATGCAGCCATCAACCATCAACCCTGCCCCTCACACCCCTCCTGGCAGGGACAGAGGTACTGCTCAAGATCACGTGTAGCCTGATCTTTGAAGGTCAGTGCGTTGTTCCTCTTTGACGGTGCTAGGGGGCCTGTAGATCATGTCCAAGAAGCAAGCCCTGATGCCGGGTGACAAGGAAGGAGCCCGGCTAGATGGCAGGTACAGCTCACACAAATCCTGCTCCTGGGGGCACGTGGCCTAAAAGGTCATAGACTCTGGCCTTGTAAGACAGTAGATCTCTGCAGCATCTGGAATTGTAACCTTGCTAAGTATTTGTTCTGGGGGCTTCCTGAAAAAAAAAAAAAAAAAGGCTGGGAAAGGGAGAAGCAGCAGGTGGCCGCTATTAGAGCATTCCTTGTAAAGGGAGAATGTGATGAAGTAAAGAGTAAGATGGCGGGGGTGGGGGGGG
>OU015753.1:41832518-41850875 GCA_907169655.1 Acomys percivali
GGGGGTAGGGGGGCAGGAGGGGAGGGAGGAAATGTAAGATAGGGAAAGAGCGTGTGTGTGTGTGTGTGTGTGTGTGTGTGTGTGTGTGTGTCTGTGTGTGTGTGTGAAGAAACAGGTGGTCAGAAGCACAGGGCGACACAGCAATGTGCAGAAGAGAAGTTAATGCTATAGGAAGCTATCTTCATGCCTGCAGTACCTCAGATGGCTGGGTCCTTTCTTCATAGAGGGCAACACTATTTCCCAAAAATTCTGAAAGTTTCTATTTGGTAATTTTCATGGTGTTCAGCCAAGGATATGCATTTGGTGGACAACTGAAAGCCATTAGATCCTTTATGCTCTGTGATTTGTTTCAGCACCAACTAAACTTGCAACCAAGACTCCTAGGCAGACTGTCTATCATCCTTTTTGGTTCTGGAAGTGTGGTAGCTACTGGGCATAGCCATTCTTTTTTTTTTTTAATTTTTAATTATTTTATTTTATTTTAGTTTTTTGAGACAGGGTTTCTCTGTATAGCCGTGACTGTCCTGGACTCATTCTGTAGACCAGGCTGTCCTCAAACTCACAGAGATCCTCCTGCCTCTGCCTCCCACGTCTTGAGATTAAAGGAGTGCATCACCACCGCCTGGCAGCACAGCCATTCTTAATAGGACCACACCAAGACCCCTGAACGCCCACAGATGAGGAAAACACCGAAGCAAAAATAACAACAACAACAACAACAGCACATTCTTCAGACAGAGACTTGCTTTCATGGCCAGGATGTCACATGCAGTGTTGGAATAGCTAGGTGTCTCTTACTTACTGCCCCTCCTCCCTCACAGACAGGGTTTCTCAGTGTAGCCCTGGCTGTCCTGGAACTCGCTTTGTAGACCAGGCTGGCCTCGAACTCACAGAGATCCACTGCCTCTGCCTCCTGAGCACTGGGATTACAGGTGTGAGCCACCATTGCCCGGCTGCCTCTGTTATTTCTGTCATCTACTTTCTCCATACTGTATCCCTCCCTTGCTTGTGTGACCAGAATTGACACTGAAGGCACAACCAAACCCTGGGGGCCTAGTCAGTGTTCCAATGTTGTATTCATGAGGTATCGGCTCTTCAGAACAATTAACCACACAGGAGGAAGCTGTTCTGAAAGCGACTCTGAGGAAACTCAAGGGCTCTTTTCCTCTCAGAACCTTGAGGTGACAGACAGTGCCGAACAGAAACCTGCTCACCAAGCAAGAGCCGGATGGTTGCCAGCCTCAGAGGTCCTTTCTGGACAAGGCCACACAGAGTGTGTGCGTGGTGTCAGCACGCAGTTCCCTACCCTTCTCCTCACCTCGGAATTTTAATTCTCTAGAACTGGGCAGCCAAAAAAAAAAAAAAGAGGAAGAGCTAGGGGGTTGAGGTAAATTCTCTTTGGCTAAGTGTCACATGTGAGTCTCAGGGTCTGTCATCGAAGTGGGGGTGTAGTTTTATTGCAGCACCAAATCAACATGGTTAGTTGTGTTGTTGTTGTTGTTTTAACAAACAATTGAGCAGAGAAATAACAGTTGGGTGGTAGTGGACACTAGTGCTTAGAAAGCCTGTTTGAGCCACTATTAACTATGAAGCAAGCCCATCCCTAGCCTTCTCCTTAGGTGACTTGGGTGAAGTCTGGTTCTCCTTTGGGGGAAAACTGAGGTAATATTATCCTCTTTTCTGCTGTTAGGGCCAGGAACACTTGAAAGGATTCTGGAGAATTTCTCAGGCTGTGCTGTCTGGTTGCTGGCCACTAGGCACATGTGGCTGCTGAACACTTGAGCTGTGGCTAGTAAAAACTGAGATGTTGTCTGTGTGTAAAAGACACAATGGATTTAAACGATGTAACAGAAAATAGGGGAAAATTGTTCCCTTAATACTCACTATATCAACTGCACGTCAAAACGATAATATTAGGTTAAGCAAGATACTACTACATTATTTTCACCTGTTTCTTTTTTTGCTTCTTAAAATGTTACAGGTCATGGGACATTTTAGAAAAGTACGTGACTTGGGCTGTATTTCCGTTGGACAGAGTTGGTGCAGACACTTGCTACAGAAAAATGCATGTTTGCATTCCTGGGCCACACAGCCCTGTGGGTATCACTGGGTCCCTGGGTCAGTGTCTCTTCATCATGGACAGTAACAGAGAACTCTAGGTAAGAGCTTTTCCAATTTATTCCAAAAGGAAAACTTTCTGGTTGTCCTTTCTCTTGTTGTCAAGGCCTCAGGGAAGGCCCTCAGAACCCTTTGGTAAGCGGAGACACGCAGGCTCTGGGAGTTTGCCACAGCATCTCCTTGGAGTCAG
Source organism: Acomys percivali (assembly GCA_907169655.1). Taxonomy (NCBI): domain Eukaryota; kingdom Metazoa; phylum Chordata; class Mammalia; order Rodentia; family Muridae; genus Acomys; species Acomys percivali. The sequence continues at coordinate 41,834,827 of OU015753.1, forward strand.
ATCCACAGGCCAAGGATGGACCTCTCAGATCCTTCATCATCCGCTCAGCATCCTGCAGGATATCCGCTCAAGGGCTTGCTTACATAATCACGTGATTTACCTGACTGTTGGCCCCAAAACACCACCCATCAAACCTTTCTCTCTGGCCATGTTTGTAATTTGTATTTCTTTTGCTGTCGAACTACCCTAATTTCGTTAGACTTTATATCTAAATTTGCTATATGATACAGCTATTTCCACAAACAGATCCCCTGGAGAGAAGTGCAAAGAGTGATCCCAAATAAAGGGACCCGTGTGACAGTCATCCTCGAAACTTTTTCTTCACCTTACGGGACCTGGCTCAGCACATCCACCCTCATCAGCGCTGTGAATCTTCTCAGCCCTTCGAGGCTGACATTAATTACGGGGAGTGCTAGAGCTTAGGCAGAGAGATTTTCCTGAAGGTTGTTATCATTTTCCGTGCCTAGCTGTCTATTCATACACCGTCGAATACTAACTTATTAAAAGTAGTTTTAAAAAAAGAAAGAAAAAGAGCAGCGGAGGCTTCCGTTGCCCTGGGCTCAAAATTCTAGGGCACAGCAAGGGTTTGCAGCCCAAACCAAGCCCTGATTGAATGATATTAGTGTAATGAGATGGAAAAGCCCAAATCAAATACAGCTCAGTGGGAAGAGCTTGCTCCCTTGGTCAGTCCCCTGGTCAGTGCCAGCTATTAGACCACAAGGAAGAGAGCCACCTGATGGTCCAGTGACACAGGTGGCCGTTCCTGACTCTGGGGTTGCTGCATGGACTCCAAAACTGTCCAGTTGAAAAACAGCACATTTTGTCATCGATTCAAACAAAACAAGAATAAAATCATAATAGCCCATACTAATCATGGGTTTTGATAGCCATTGGTTATTTTTTTTTCCTCTTTCTTATCTGATTTTAGGAGAAACTTGAGTTATCAGTTTCCCAGGATGTTCTTTGTTGGTTCAGATTTTATCAAGTCACACCTCATTCTTCTCTTGATACCTGGATGCTCTCGGGAAAGCCCAAGGTGCCCAAGTGGCCCTGGAGGGAGCATGGCAAACTGCTAAGGATTTATTTAGATCTCTCCGTGTAGGCTGGTGAGGGATAACAGAACAGTGCCTGAAGACAGCTTATGCCTAGATGCCAATGATGTGAAAAAAAAAACCAAACAAACCCAGACATCTTTTTTTGCTGCCTGTACCCATAGAACTCACTTATGCAGGTGATAAACTGCTGAGGCCCTGAGGCGATCAGGGAGACAGGGCTCTTCCTTCCCTGGGAAGATGGAGTGTCAGGCATTTAAACTAGGCTTATAGCTGCGCACACCCCGAGCGTTGGCATCCGTGCCTTGTGGGGACTAAGACCCTGAAGTCAGAGGAAGTGCTGTCCTCCCTGACAGTTCTCTCCTGCCGAGGTGGCCCTGGGCACAGCATGGCAAGTGGACACCGATGTGATGTGACTGAGAATAAAGGACGATGCTCTCAGTAGACCCAGGACTCAGTGTGGCAGCTGGCCTGGTCAAGCCCTAAGAGGAGGGAGTTAGACACTTGATGAATTCTGGCCTCCCTCCGTTTCAGGGTGCTGAGACAATTCTCAAAGTCATACACACTTAGTACTGGTAACTCCGAGATGTGGTACAAACCTATCATCACAGAAGCAACCAGGACTTCTAAACAGACCTCTGTACATGGGCTGGAGTGAAGGAAGGGGGAAACAGGGGTAGATGTAAACTACACATCATCTTTAAAAAGAAATTGCCAAGGGAATGAAACCGTCTCCCCCAAACAAGACCAAGAAGATGGGAAAGGCTGAAATGAAGTGAAGACGCCATCAATATCTCCTTCCGGTCTGCCGTGTGTCCGCGAGGACACCGAGGAACCCAGCTTTCAGCTTCCACACCGAGGCCACAGGCTGTCGCAGAGATGGGGAGCTCGCATCCTGATTCAGGAGACTTTGGATATTGCTTTCCTTACCACCCCTGAGCAGAGTGCCCTGGGGTTGCCATGGCGACCTGAAGGCCGTGTATCCAGTTCACACCTCAGAACATGCTTCCTTCTTGTCCGCCTGGGTCCTGTTTTCTTTTGTCTGTTTCTACCATTTCACGATTTCACCTCTTCACAGTCTTGGTCAGTGGAAAGTTCTACGTCAGACAGTCCCACATCCAGTGCCATAATCAACGAGATGTCCGAATCGCTGCTCACTGCCGGCTCTTGATCACCTGGAGCAACAAGGCAAAGTTTATGGTCAACATCAAGCTAAACCTTTGGACGCTTCCTTTTCAGTATGATTGCTCCTAGCAGCGTTTCTGTTTTTAGAGCTCTATTTTTATTCTTTTAAACTAAGTGTACGATGGGGATTTTCATATGGGTCTGCATGTGTGTATGTGCACACGAGTGCGGATGCCTGTGGAGGCCAAAGGCATTGGAATTATATGCAGTTATAAGTTGTCTGATACGGATGCTGGGAATCGAACTCGTGTCCTCCGGAAGAGCAGTACGCAGTTTAAAACACCGAGCCATCTTACCAGCATTTCTTTAAAAGCCGTGAGAAAGTCTTGGGAAAAAAATTGGTCTGTAAAAACTCTATTCAAACCTCACCTCAAAATACAGCCCCGGATAAATTCTAAATGGGTCAGAAAGTTAAAAGTGAGCCATCGCAGTAGGAATGTGTGATGGAGACTAGCCACGGTGGCACGCGCGCCTGTGATCTCAGCACCGCGGAGGGAAGACTGTGAGTGTGAGGTCAGCCTGAGGTGCTTGGTGAGACCATGTCTCAAAAGAGGAAAGCGAAGATAGCAACAAGCCCAACAGTCGCGTGATACTAATACAGATTGCCATCTTGACAAAATCCAAAATCCCCTAAAAGACAACCTCTGTCCTCGCCTGGACTTCGTTACAGAGGTGAGGTAAGAAGAGACACAGACATACTGGTGGCAGCCTTGCCATGGGCTGGGGGCTCGGACTGAGTGAAAAGCAGGGTGATTGCTCCCTGAGCACCAGCGTCCACTTCTCTCTGCGTCTGTGAGTTAGTTTTGTCAGATATTTGATCACAGCAATAAGAAAATAGCAAATACAAGACCCTGAAGAAGAAAAATAACAACAGCAAAACTAATAGAGCAGAAGAAAATAACAACACTGTCTACTTGACACCCACAACCACCTGGGAAGAGAGTCCCGGGCAGGGACTGTAGGGATCCTCTTGGCGTGTGGGCATGTCTTTGGGAGGTTATTTCGATCAAGTTCATTGTTAACTGGGGGGGGAGGGGGGCGCCTTGTCCATCGTGGGGTAACACCATTTCCCAGCTGGGGATCTTGAACTGTGTTGGGGACAGTAGGCCATATGGCCAATGTTTAGCCATCTTGTCAGAGCCTAGGTTCCTATTTCTCTAGCAGTCTGTCATTTACCAGACACCAGTTGACCCTGTCGTGGTTTGGCAGTTAGATTAAAGATAAGATTTAGATGGAGCCACCCTGTTATAGTTTAGCAGTTAGATTAGATAGAGATAGCAAAATATTCGGTGTGGGCTGGGCGTGGTGGCACACGCCTTTAATCCCAGCACTCGGGAGGCAGAGGCAGGCGGATCGCTGTGAGTTCGAGGCCAGCCTGGTCTACAAAGTGAGTCCGGGACAGCCAAGGCTACACAGAGAGACCCTGTCTTGGAAAACCAAAAAAAAAAAAAAAAAAAAATTCGGTGTGGCAGAACGTTGTGACCTGCTTGGAATTCCTCGCATCTTGAGATAGCCTGCATCTGGGTTGCCATAGCAATATGCTTCCCGGCCCCTGCCTTATAAAACCTTCTACCTGAACAATAAAATTTGAGAGCTTGATCAAAGACTTGCTCTCCTTCTTCGTATCTTGTGTTCTGTCCCTATACAGGAGAATTCTCCTTTCGAGCATTAGCCGAACCCCGGCAGGCTGGGTCAGAACTGTGTAAGAGTGGGGAAAGTGAACTGGACACAAGCGTGCATTCTCTCTTTGCTCTTGACAGCGGACATGGCCAGCAGCTACCTGTTCCCGCAGCCTTGACTTCCCCGCAGTGACAGACTGTAACCAGGGAACATCCAAGCTGAATGAAACATTTCTCGCCCCCAAGCTGCTTTCGTCAGTGTAGTTTATCAAGGCAACAGAAAAAGAGACAGTGACAAACTGTATTTCTGAGTTGTAAAATGTATATCTAATATAGCTAAGAGGCCAAGAGAAGTAATTGAGTAATTCATGGAACTGAACTTAGATTGTAGAAAAATGCTAAAGATATAAATTAATGCTGAAGGCATATATTCTATGGGAGAATTTCAAACGCATCAGAGAGAATTGCATTGTATATGCACGCACTGTGTGTATACACGTGGAGGCAAGAGGTCACCACCAGGTACCATCCTCAGTTACGCCCAACCTCACTTATTTAAGACAGGATCTGTGGATCTTGTTGATTAGGTGAGAGTGGCTGGACAGCAGGCTCCAGAGTCCTGTGTCTGTCCCCTGCTGCCCCCCCCACTCCCGTGTTAGGGTTGTAAGTGCATCCCTCTGCACATGGCTTCTAGGTGGGTGCTGAGGTTGAAACCCAGATTCCCGTGACTGCCAGCGCCTCAGTCTCAGGATTGTGTTCTTAACATAGCAGAAGCCGTCAAGTCACCCAGAAAGATAATCCAGAAGAAAAGCAGGCACAGAAGACTATAATACAGATCCCTAATATGTAGAAGGGAAAATGAAGTGTTTCTTTTTTTACAAATGTAACCTTTGCTCTTAAAACACGGGTAATACCAAGGTTAAGAGCATACAGAGATGGGTTTATTGCGGCACTGCAAACAGAAATGTAAATCTTTTTAATCCACTAAAAATGTAAATTCTTTTAAATCTGAGACGTGCTGTCTATACATTTTTAATATGGCACATTATGGTAATTTAATACGTGTACATAGTGTATAATAATCAAAGGTAATAAATATTTCTATGTCTTCAAACAGTCATCCTTTTTGTATCTGGAGATTTTTATTCCTTTACTCATTTTGTAATATACTGCATATTGTTTTAACCAACAGTGACACCAGTCTATTTTAAGAAACCCAGAAGTAATTTCTGCACTGTGACTATGGAGCCCTTATTAAAATTCTTTCCATCTTCCCTCCTACTACCCTCCCCAGTCTCCAGAGACCATTAGTCCACTTCATTCTTCCACAGCACTGTAAATTTTTCACCTAATAATTTTATTTCCAGAGCGCTCTAAGAAGCAATAATTAGAAGTGCAAAAACATTCATTTACATATTATTTGTAGGATCAAAATTTGTCAAGTAACAAAGTCCAACAACAGAAAATATCTAAAAAACAATGGCACTTCTAAAGGACAGTGTGTGTGTGTTTTTTTAATGGACAGTGTGTTCTTATAACCACACTAAGCGATGTTTACCAAGAGTTACATAAACAGACATTAATGATACTTTCAGCATGACAATACGCTAGTAAATGAAAGCAGACGCACTCAAAGCTTGCATGCTGCAAGGCTGATGTGAGACCGTTATTAGAGCTGGAGGCAAGGAAATAAAAAACTTCAACACGAGGGCTGGAGAGATGGCTCAGAGGTTAAGAGCACTGGCTGCTCACCCAGAGGTCCTGAGTTCAATTCCCAGCAACCACATGGTGGCTCACAACCATCTATAATGAGACCTAGTGCCCTCTTCTGGTATACAGGTGTACATGCAGGCAGAGCACTGTATACATAATAATAAACAAATCTTAAAAAAAAAAGACTTCAACATGAGAAAGCATTCATGCTTTGGGGACTCCCTTCCTCCCTCTCTCCTGTCTTCCCTCCCTCCCTCCCTCTCTCTTTCTTACTTTCTTTTTTTGAGACAAAGTCTCACTCTGTAGCCTAGTCTGAGTGAGATTTAGGATTTATACTGATTTTCCTCTTAAGATATATTTTTTGTTTGTTTTGGTTTTTGAGGCAGAGTTTCTCTGTGTAGCCATGGCTGTCCTGGAATTCACACTGTAGACCAGGCTGGCCTCGAACTCACAGAGATCGGCCTGCCTCTGCCTCCTGAGTGCTGGGATTATGGGCGTGCACTACCATCACTTGGGTAAGATGCAGTGTTTTCTTTTTTTCTGGATCTATTTCCAAATACTCCAGAATGATGACAGTTCTTGCATTCCTTCAGGATGCTTTCATTGCGTCTCTACTATAAGCTACTACTTTCGCTAGCTGCTGTGCATCTGAGGACCAGACAACCCAGAGCTTCAAGGAGCTTATTGACCAGGAGGCAGACAGACCAGCAGAATATCAGCTTGGGCAGGACGATGGGCCAGGAATGGTAGGAACAGGGGAGGGGACAAAGAACATGTAGTGCCATAAGGTGCATGTCAAAACTGAGTCCTAAGGATAATCTGTACTTTAGCCAGATGAGTCAAATAGAATAATCTTTTAAGTAACATTCACAGTGTGCACAAATGGCTGGAGGTGATGGGGACCTTTGGGGGCAGGCAGATATCAGCCTATACTTAAGTGTGGTTGGAATGCACAGTCAGGCTAGGGAGTAGGCTGCGGGGAGGCTCAAGGCCTGCCTAAAGGCAATGTAATCCAGAAGGTGTTATACTTTCTTTTTCTTTCTCTTTTTTCTTTTTTCGAGACAGGGTTTCTCTGTGTAGCCTTGATGGTCCTGGACTCATTTTGTAGATGAGGCTGGCCTCGAACTCAGAGCGATCTGCCTGCCTCTGCCTCCCGAGTGCTGGGATTAAAGGCGTGCGCCACCACCGCCTGGCCGGTGTTATACTTTGTACCACCCTGCTAAAGAACCAATAAAGACATAGATGAAATAAAGACTGATGGTAGCTGGGTTCCTTTTGCTTTGGCGGCCGCTGCTGCTGCTACTTGCTACATTGAGGGCAGTTATGGAAAGTATATGCATTTGACACAGAGTAGGGAATTTCCAAGAAACTTTGAAAGAGACAAAGAGAAATTACAGAGTCGTGTCCCCAAGAATCAGTCTTAGAGAAATAGACTGTTTCACACAGATCACCCCCCCCCCCCCCCCCCCCCTGGACCAAGTTCTGACCCATTTCAGATCAGCATCTATACGGAGGTCTCCAGGATGTAGCAGACCAGTGGCTAGCTCACAACTCTGAAGGCATCTCTGGGAAATATAAGTATTTAGTATTGGAAGTGGTGGCGCTCACCGAATTCTTTAGAAAGCTGTCCATTCCACAGGAAGTGAAACTGGATATTTGCTTCCCGCTTCACAACAGACTACCTTGTGTGCTGGCCACCTACACAAATCTTCTTTCACCCTTTCTGCTCTAATCTAGAGCCGCGTGCCTTGCTCTCCTGACTGAGGGTGGGGTAGGGGCAGGGACTCACAGGTACACACTGGCATGAGCCTTCCTTTGGAGGGGGGGTGCTTCACCCTGGTAGTCTCAGCACGTAGTAGTGAGCTCTCCTGCTGGGTGAGCCCATTGTCTCTGCAGGCCAGTGTGCCAGAAGGCCACTGTGTCAGAGAGCTTTTGTTCCTACAGTGGGGCCAGTCACAACAAAGCCAGACGCAAGTTTGCTGTGTCTCACATCTACCAGTTCACTGAGTCACTGGCTCAGATTTTATTTCTGTCTTTTTCCTTCATTTACTCTGTACGTCTATCCATGCCAGGTTCTGTACTTGATTTTTAAAGTTTTTGTTATGGCTCTGGTGAGGTTTTAGGAGAGACTGGAAATGGCTTCACATGATTAACCTATTCCTCCCACCCAGTGCTCTCATTAACACTCTACAATGACAACGAGATGCAGACATTTAAGATGACGTGGATGACCTGTGTTGGTACATCCCTGCAACCCCAGCAGCTGAGAGGTGGAGGCAAGGTTATCATTGGCTACACAGTGAGCTTGAGGCTAGCCTGGGTTATAAGGGTCCCTAGCAGAGGACAACCTATTGGGACTCTAGATGAGAGAAGCATGTGAGAATGGCAAAGTAGAAGGATCCAGTGGGTCCTAGAAACCTACAAGAAGAACATTATGATAGGCAGATCTGGGCCCAGGGGTCCCTCTCAAACTATGGCACCAGCCAAGGACAATACAGGTGGTAAACTTCAAACCCCTACCCAGATCTAGCCAATGGACAGGACATTCTCCACAGTTGAGTGGAGAGTGGGGTATGACTTTCACACGTACTCTGGTGCCCCATATTTGACCATGTTCTCTGGATGGGGAGACCTGGTGACACTCAGAGGAAGGATAGCAGGCTACCAAGAAAAGACTTGGTACCCTATGAGCATATACAGGGGGAGGAGGTCCCCCTCAGTCACAGTCATAGGGGAGGGAAATAAGGGAAAAATGGGAGGATACAAGGGATGGGGTAACCATTGAGATGTAATATGAATAAATTAATAAAAAATAACATAACATAAAAAAAGACGGAAAAAAAATAAGGGTCCCTAGCTCAAAATTGTCTGTCTTTCTGTGTATTTACCTATCATTGAGAATTGGGACTCTAGCTTACTTTAGACAATATTTGAGTCCAGCTATTACCAATTACTTGTGCTACTTTGTGTAAGTCACCTTCATCCTCCAGGATGAATGTTTAATTGACCATTAAATGAGAATTTGGGCTGAATGCGTAGAGGACTTTCTATAATCTAACCCTGTATTTCATATACAATAGACTATCAGTGAGTAATTTAGAATTATCAGCTGGAAAGAAACAAGTTAAAATGTTGACTATCTATTAAACTTTTCCTGGTCAGTTTAATTTTTTCTCTCAATCTAAAAGCTTGCTTATTGTCTGTCTAGTAAACGTTTGCGCGAATCGGGGAGTTGGCTCTTAGGGGCACAGTGGAAGCTGAAGTTGTCTTATTCTCCGAGGTGAGAGACAAGATGAGGACCATGCTGATGTATGCGCATCCTTCCAGGACACCTGGACAGAAAGTTCTAGAATCAGAGGCGAGGCCAGCCTGAGGTACTCTGGATCCCAAACCACCCAAACAACAGCATCAAAAGAGGGCTATACAGGGAACTGTACCCCACTCTGTACACTGCTCCCTCTTCCTCTCTCCCTCCCTCCCTTTATTTTGATCTTGAGCATCCCCTAAAGGCTCAGGTGCTAAAAGCTTGGTCCTCAACTTGGCATTGCTGGAAGGTGGCTTCAAACTCACAGAGATCTGCCTGCCTCTGCCTTCCGAGTGCTGGGATTAAAGGTGTGCACCACCACTGCCCGGCTCCTTCCTTCCCTTTATTTTGATCTTGAATATCTCCTAAAGGCTCAGGTACTAAAGGCTTGGTCCTCAACTTTGCATTGCTAGAAGGTGGTAGTAGCCTTTGAGAGGAGGCTGAGTGGGGGTTGGAGGTGGGGGTGGGGGTGGGCGTGGGGGTGGGCGTGGGGCAGATCCAAAAGGGTGAACAGGCCTCCTCCTCCAGTATACTCGCTCTTCCCCATGCTGCATGGTACTGCCTCAGGTCCAGAGCAACAGGGCCAAGTGGTTATGGACCAGAACCTGCTAAATAGGAGCCCAAATAAGCCTTTTCTCTTTTTAAAGCTGGTTTCTTTCAGGTATTTGTTATAATTGTAGCAATGTGGAATCAGCAACTCTCTCTTTCTACTCTACCTCTTCCCTCTTTGTAATAATAAAATTTTATTTTTTGATGTAATTTTCATATTTATCATACACTGGTCTTGACTCAGAGTTCTCCTCCCAGGTAACAAGAATTGTAGGCAAGAGATCACACTCTCAGGATCTTTTTGTTTGTTTTTCAAAACAGGGTTTCTCTGTGTAGTTGGCTGGGATGACAGGCAAACTCTCCGGATCTTTATTCTTTTTTTGTTTGTTTGTTTGTTTGTTTTTGTTTTTGAGGCAGGGTCTCTCTGTGTAGTCTTGGCTGTCCCAGACTCGCTTTGTAGACCAGGCTGGCCTCGAACTCACAGCGATCGCCTGCCTCTGCCTCCCAAGTGCTGGGATTAAAGGCGTGAGTCACTACGCCTGGCCTCGGATCTTTATTCTTAATGGTGCTGAATAATTCAGCTGACAAGTCAAGCTTCTCAACCAACAATTCAATGGCAAATCAACAAGCTTATTATCATAGATTGATTTCATGATTTTTCTATGGCTCTGGCCAAAAAGGAGTTACAAAAAAAAGGCCAATTCACTACAGTACTACAGAGTTAGAGCTCAGTTACCCATGGACAGAGCCGACCTCAACCAGGGACAGAGCTGACCCACCAAGGACAGAGCTGACCCACCCAGGGACAGAACTGACCCACCAGGGACAGAGCTGACCCACCAGGGACAGAGTTGATCCACCCATGGACAGAGCCGACCCCACCCAGGGACAGAGCTGACCCACCATGGACAGAGCTGACCCACCAGGGACAAAGCTGACCCACCATAGACAGAGCTGACCCACCAAGGACAGAGCTGACCCACCAGGGACAGAACTGACTCACCATGGATAGAGCTGACCCACCCAGGGACAGAACTGATCCATCCACAGAGGCAATTTCTCTCTTTATTCCAGTCTCTGCAGTCACCAGCATCATAGATTTCATGGCCTCAAACTCAGTGTTTTCTAAATTGGAATGTGTGAATTGGATTTTTTTTGAAAACATGGAGGGTCACAGGGGCTGCTACAGTTACAAGCTGCTAAGGTCATGGTAATGAAATACTGTCCTTAGTAGCTCAAGGCAAAGGTGGCCACAAATCAATAAAGCCTTTGTAGAAAGTGGTTGGTTCAGTTTTCATGTGGGAACATTACACAGTTTCACCATCATTTTCTACCAAATTTTTCTTTTAAAAAGATCTGAAGACTTTAGAAACCATTCTTTAGTATTTCTTATGTTTTAACTGGAACTTAACAATTTTATCCTTTACTCAAGACAGAAGTTTTACAATGGGGCCACCAGGGACTGCAGAGATGGCTCCGAGGTTAAGAGCACTGACTGCTCCTCCAGAGGTCCTGAGTTCAATTCCCAGCAACCACATGGTGGCTCACAACCATCTATAATGTGATCTGATGCCTTCATTACCATATCTGGCTTCTTCAGCTGGGCGTGGTGGCGCATGCCTTTAATCCCAGCACTAGGGAGGCAGAGGCAGGGGGATCACTGTGAATTCGAGGCCAGCCTGGTCCACAAAGTAAGTCCAGGACAGCCAAGGCTGTACAGAGAAATCCTGTCTTGAAAAAACAAAAACAAAAACAAAAACAAAAACAAAAACAAAAACAAAAACAAAAAAGTAACAATGGGGCCACAAGCTAGATGGAACTTCATGACTTAAGTGTTTTGATGGTTCACGTTGTTGGTACTGAGTATACATAGCTACCAACAACACAAACACACATTGACTTTGCCTCTTTCCTTTGCAAAAAAACCTACAAAAACTGATGTAAAAATAATATAGCCTTCTATTTCATACACACTTCTGATGTTTTGTTTTCACTTTAGAGATGTTTGTAATTTTTTTTTTTTTTTTAAATGGAGATGGTCTCACTATGTAGCCCTGGCTGTCCTGGAACTCGCTCTGTAGATCAGGCTGGCCCTGAACTCACAGAGATCTGCTCACCTCTGCCTTTCAAGTGCTGGGATTAAAAGGGTGTGTCACCATGCCAGTCTAAAATTTTGGGCATTTGAAATACAATTTTTCTGTTTTCTTGAAAAAAGAACAATCTAGTATCACATGCCCACTTTTCTGGCAGAAACCAGCAGTAGAGGCTGAGCCATGGCTGTGTCGTTAGAGCCACGCTCATGGGCCCTGAGTGGTCACTCACACCTTGTGACTCTTGGTCCTTGTTACTTGCCTGGTTTGTGTCCATACCTGAATTTGAAATCTCACATTTAGGGGAGGACATGGAGGTATGGCAGACTAAGCCCCATGACACACTAAAAGAGCTCCCTCTTTTAAGGAAATATTGAGTTCATTAACTCAGTTTACCTTAAACACGCTCCTTTGACTTCCTCCCTCTTTTACAGGTGAGGCTCATAAACACTGACCTGAGGTCCTGCATGGGACTGGGTCATGGGCTAATCGCAACAGTGGATCTCAATCCTCAATCTCAGCCTTGACTCTGTTGCCGCCTAACAGATCATTTAATCAGACAGAAAGTGCCACTTTAAACGGAGCTTTGTGACCTTTGTGTTGCCCCCAGCTACTGCCTTAGAAGATTTTTCCCCATAAGATGCTGGTTAGCCAAGACATTCTGAGTGGTGGCGTTTACTAATTTCATATGGCCACAGATGATTGATACTGAAAATGCTACCTAAAGAGTCAGGGTGACTTTGGTTGTGGGTTTGATGTACTTTTCTACTAGCAGTGGCGTGCTGATAGCTGAAGTTCCCTCCAACCTTAAAACGGGAGGAAGACCCGGAGATTTCCGCCCTGTCGATAGTGGCAGCAGGGTTCTCCTTTCTAAATCTTGTGTTGGAAGTTCAGTGGCCTGAGGAATGTGTCAAGAGGCAGGACCTTGCACTCATCAAGTTCTGAGACTCTACCCTTGTGACCGAATTAATATCGTCATTGGGGGAGGGTGTCCCTGATCAAAGGACACACTGGGCTCAGTTTTCTCTCCCTGTCTTATAAGTGTTTCTGTCTCGGAGACTATGTTATAGTATTATATAGTGAAATAAGACAGTTCTTTGTATCAGTTCTCTGACTTAGGGCCATTGGATACATCTCAGTGTCCATCACCTCCCCTAGGAATGGGAGACACCTGGAAAATGCTTGTGCTATTTAAATAAAATTGAAGTTGCTTTTACCATACTTAAAACACCAAACCAAACCAAAACCAAATAGCAATATTATTAGTTACTGAGAACTTACTGCCTGCCAGGTAATACAAGGAGCACTTTAAATAGATTCTACAATTTAGTATTCACATCTAACCTATGACAGAAGCATTGATTTTCCCCCCTGCTGTTGTTAGGAGAGCTCTCACTGTGTAGCCCTGGCTGGTCTGGAAATCCCAGAGAGCTACCTGTCTTTTTCTCCTGAGATCTGGAATCAAAGACACATGCCACCATTCCTGGGTACTATTTCTTGTTTTGGATGCTAAAAACCAAATTCTCAAAAGGTTAAAAACTCCCCATAATGCTTGGCAATTCTTAGTTTTGGCCGAAATTCACTGTCCACTTTCTGTCTCCAGAATGTGGTTAACCGGAGGACGAGGAGAATCGTAGGGGGCCTGAGAAGTAAAAAATTAGCTCCATACATTTGGGATTATATACAGTAAGCATTTTTTTTTTCTGTTGTCTTTCATCCAATCCTGGAAGAAGCCACAGACAAGAACCAGTCAAGCAAGAAAGCAAGAGCCTGCTTCCTTGGTGCCTCAGAGAACTGTAAGCAATTGAACAGCTTATGTGTATATGCTTGAGTGTATGCACATACACTGTGTGTGTGTATGTGTGTGTGTGTGTGTGTGTGTGTGTGTTGGGGGGTGACCAGTACCCATACCTCTGGCAGAGCAGTAGGCTCTCTTGCTTGCAGAGCCATCTCTTCAATGACAGGATCTTAAAATGCCCGCTCACTGCAGTTTACACTCCATTGGCAAAATCCTCTGTGAACTTGACATAACAGTTTCACAGGGATCTCGCCCCTTTCCCTAGCTGGCGGTTTCTCCACGGTAATCATTCAAAGTTACAGCAGAGTAAGCTGCCCTCTCTTAGGCATGAACAAAAACAGTACCCTGGGAATAAGTGCTCTGTTTTGAGAGAAGATGAGGAGGTAGGGACTGGAATTCCTCTGGCGTCCTGGCTCTCCAGCAGCTTAGTCCCCACATGCTGGCGGGGGGTGGGGGGCTCTTCTGCGCCACAGTATTTCCCCTCATGTATTTGAAAAATGAGGTCTCAAGGAATAAGTGACATCTTCTGCCCACTGCTGTTGATGCTTCTCTTCTGCAAACTAGGACATGTTTCCAACCAAGCCTGCATGGTACAGGAGTACCATAAGCGGGGCCTTTCATGCAGAATAGCTGAATTACAATGTTGCCTTCCTTTCAACTCTGCTCACAGTGTGGAGGCTCCTTCAGGCTGCAGCAAGGCCTGTATATTTCTTTCTTTTTTCTTATAATCCGCACACCCAGTCTCTCTCTCCCCCTCTCCTTCCCCATTTCCCTCCCCCATGTGTGTTTGTATACATATGTGGTCATGTTTTGGGGGCTGAGGTCAGAGGCTGACATCAGGTGTCTACTTTAATCACTTCTTCACCTTACTTTTGAGACAGGCCATTTCTCAGGAAATCTGGACATTGCTGTTTTGACTGACTGGCCAGGAAGGCTCTGGAACCCATCCATCCCTGACTAGCCAGCACTGGAGTCTCAGGCATGCGCCATCAACCTGGCTTTCTGCCTGGTGCCAAGGACCCAAACTCAGTTCCCATCAAACCACCTTCCCCAGTCCTCTCTGTCACAATCTCAGTTGGTGGCAAAGTCAGTTAGACTTCAGATGCACGGTCTTTTATAATAAAGCGTGCACTTTTACACCCTCTGGCTTAGATCACTTGAAGGATTTTCCCAAGTAGCCTTTGTTTCCAGCAGGCTATGCCACAGTCTGACCAGTCCGTGTCTAGCAAGCACTGGCTCCGTCCTGTGTGTCAGGCACTGTGGGAAGCAGTGAAGGATGCATAAATGTTCTGTCTATGGTCTCCGTGCTGAAGGATGTGTTGGATTCCCCACGAGTGAATCATATGTTATGAACAAAGTCAACGTGTCTGAAGTCAGGCACCTAGAGGTAGGGATGTGACCTCGCGCCAGCCAGTGCTGTTGACAGCAGTGCCATTCTGAGAGGGAGAACGAACATCTCCGTGGATTGTATGTGGTCACCTTTTTCTCCCAACCACACTCCACTGTCACTGGGAATCACACAGTCCAGGGTTACAGTATGAAACCACCCACTGGGTCGATTGATTTCTAACTTTGTTCAGATGTAAGTGAAAATCTCAACCTCTGAATTCCCCTTGCAGGGCTCGAAGTGTGCACAGAAAGAGCCCCCACCAGGAAGGCTTTTCCTAGGTTTAGACAGGCAGGCTTAATGCAAAGTTTCTGCTCAGTCTTAATGGGAGGCCAGATCCCCTGAAAGCTTGTTCAGCCCACACCATCAGGCGTTTGCTTCGCTGTGAGGTCTTCCCCACTGTTTTTCACTCTCCGTGACACTTCAACCAGCAGGAGAAAGATTTCATCCAATTGGACTTTACTGATTTCTTTAAAAAAACAAAACAAAACAAAACACCTCAATCATTGTGTCTTTGCCAAGTGACAGAAGGAGAGACGTACTTTTTTGTTTCTTAGGTTCTCATTAGACTTTTACAGGGCGCAGAGAGAAATCTGGTAAATGTTAATGTTCTCAGTAGCTGCGTCACAATCCCCAGGTAGTTTTCACCTGCCGAGTGACAACTTAAGCATTAGGCGAGACGTTTGGTGGATCGACATGTCTCAAGACATGTGAACATGACTGAAACAAAAAGAGTATGGGGAAGTTAAAGCTGTCAGAGGGGCTAGGCAGCTCATGGGCAGAATCACATGGATTCATTTCACAACTATATAAAAATATCTATAGATCTCATTTGTTCAGCCATTAAAATACTTAATTGCCCACATTCAACAGGCATTTATTGGATGTTTCTAGGCATATAACGCATTCTAGGTGAATACTGAGGAGGACATAAGGATGGCTCTGCCTTTAAGTTAAATTTGATCCAGGAGATGAATAAGGTGTATATACATATATATATATACATATATACACACATATATACACATATACACACATATATACACATATATAACATATATAATATATACATATATATAGTATAGTGTATTATATATTCATTTAATACAAGAGAATTCATGTTGAAGGATAAGTATCAGTAAAATGTTATAGGAAAAGTTGGGAGGGTAACATTTTGTCTCCTAGTGAATGACTAAGAGGATGCATGGAGTAGATTGGTTACAAACTCTCAGCGAGGATCTAGAAATTAATAGGAATAATGGGAATGAAGGAAAATGGCAGCTCTTTCAAGGGAATCAGCACCACTCAAGGTCACCAAAGTAGACGTCAAGGTCACCAAAGTAGACGTCAAG
>OU015753.1:41850885-41895836 GCA_907169655.1 Acomys percivali
CAAGGTCACCAAAGTAGACGTCAAGGTCACCAAAGTAGACGTCAAGGCATGTGCATGATGGCTTAATGTGGTCCTTATTTGATAAGGCACAGGCCAGATGTAGTAACAGGCGCTTCATCCACCCTTTGTTCTTTAGAGTCTCTTCTGTTTTGTGGGGGTCTGGGGCTATGATTCTGGGAACTACATTTTCCAGACTCCCCCACTAACTATCTTTCTCTGAGCCGAGGGGAGTGAAAGTCAGGAGGGCTCGGAAGGCTGGTTCCAGGCACTGTAACTCAGGGTCAGAGGCAGCAGGACTCTGGCTTCCTTCCTTCCAGGCAGCAGAGCTGGCGACAGCATCCTCAGCAGGAGAATTACCTCCAGCAACAGTAAACAGTGGATTCTTGTTGAGCTTTGGGAAATACCAATTTTCTTCTCATTCTTCCAAAGGTGTTTAATTATCAGTAATAATAAAGTTAAAGGTTTAAGAGTTTACGGACTATGTAAATCAATTTTCCTTGAACATAATTTGTCTCTGGTAATTTGCATATATGTTTAGTTAAAAAAAACTTTCGTGTGTGATGAGTGCTTTGCCTGCATGTATGCCTTTGCCCCATGTGTGTACTTGGTGCCCATGGAGGCCAGAAGAGGCCATCAGACCCCCTGGAACTGGAGTGGCAGATGGTTGTGAGCCACCAAGCGAGCACTGTGATTCAAACTCATGGCCCCTGGAAGATCAGCCAGTGCTCTTAACCGCTGAACCATCTGTCCATTCCCAGGTTAGCTCTGTACAAGAGCATGGTTAGCTTCAGTGGATCAGACAGTAGATGCCCTTCTGCAGCCTCCATCCATGTCCAAAGACAAAAGACAAGAGCCAACTCGCATATTCTGTTTCTCCCACACACTTTCTTATGCCACTCTGTATAATAGTCCTTATATTCTTCCTTGACCTTAGGTAATATCAGATTGAAATAACTATATCAGGATCTTTTAACAATGACTGGTACTTGGGGCTAGGCAGTTCTCTGCGCGGGAGACAGCCTGTGAACTGCGGAATGCTTCACAGTGTCCTTGTCCCGTCCAATGTGACTAGTGCCAGATGGAGGCAGCCAAAAATGTCTTCAGACATTGCCAAGTGTCCTCTGGGTGAAGTGTCCTCATGCTCCCCCACTGCAGAATCATGACTTTAGGTCAGTGTGGTTTTTAGCTTATATGCTGTAGCATAGACAGGGTTAGTTTCTATTTTTTAAGACCAAATAATATTTCACCATATCCTTAAACTATGTTTTCTTGGTTCATTCATCCACAGATGAATATGTAATTTACTTCCGCCTCTTTAGTACTGTGAATAGTGTGATGGATACAGTGGTGAATATAGGGTTCTCTCGAGTTCTATTTATGTGTTTGCTTTTGTGGGTACACATATACATGTGGATGAGCATGTATTTGTGTGTGGGTGTGGGTGTGCATGTGCGTGTGTGTGTGTGCCTGTGTGTGTGTGTGTGTATGAGAAGGATGTCAGGTGCCTTCTGGGATAGCGCTCCACTATATATATCAGGGTAGTATTTCTCACTTGAGCTCAAGTGCTCTGATTGGCTAGTCTAGGCAGCCAGCTCACTCCAAGGATCCTTGTGTCTGCCTTCTAAATGCTGCGGTGCAGGTGGGCTATCATGCTCACTTGGTATTCCTGGGTTCTGGGGATGTAAACTCTGGTCCCCCTGTTTGCACTCAGGTGCTTTGCCTGCTGAGCTGTCACTCTACCTCCAACATACAGGACTTTAGAGACCTTGACTTCAGTTACTTTAGAACCATGCCCAGATGTGAGATAGCAATAATTTAAATTTTCTAATTTAATTTTTTTGAGGAACCTCCATGTACTTTCCCATACTGTTGTACCAATTTACATTTCAACCAACAGTGCACCCTAGCCAACTTCGTCATCATCATCTAAACTGTAATAGTGGCCATCTTAATAGGTTTATGTGATCACGCCATGGTGGTTTGATGTGCATCTCCCTGATAATGAATTAATGCTGAAGATCTTTACAAACGCATGGCTGCTTGTACATCTTCCTTGCAGAGCTGCCCCTTCTGCTTGGGAATGATGGTGTATAATATCCCATACTGTGTAATTAGATTTGATAATATTTTGAAGAGTTTTGCATGAGCGAACGTGAGGGAGACTGGTCTGCAGCGTCCTTCCTTAGTGTTGTCTGTGACTTTGGCACCAGGGTGAGGATGCCTCGCTGAGCTAGAAGTCTGTGCTTTTTCTCTCCATTCTTTTTGGGAAGAGTTTGAGAAGGAGTCCTATTATTTCCCAATTTTTGGTGTCCTGTTTCCTTCTTTGTCTTAGTTAACATGGGCAATGGGGAAGGAAAGGCAGGCTGAGCTCAGAACGGAAAGGATTGAAATGTTAGTCTGAAATGTTACAACTTCATTTAATGTGTATGGATGATATTATGTTGTTACTTCCAGAAGTACTTGCGGAGAGTGAGAGTCAGTGGTAGAACATTTACTTAGCATGCACAAAGCCCTGGGTGTAATCCCCAGTGCACACACATGTGCAAACACACAGACACAAACACAGACACAGACACACATGCTCTGGAACACGTAGAGACCAATATTTCTTAAGGTGAAATGACGAAAACTAATTACAGCTCCCTTTTTAATCATAATTTTGTAGTCTGTTATGAAATTTCACACACACACACACACACACACACAGTCCAGCATATGCTATACCAGCTGTATAGATATTATTATTTTTATTGCTATAATATATTTATTGTGCCCCTGCTTTTGTTCTCTCATGTTAAGCTTTCTGGGCTCTTTTTTTGCTCAATAACATGGTGGCATATGAGTGAGGCCTCCCTTTTCCTATCCATTGTCCCGTTGTTCCTGTAATGCTGTCTTTCTTCAGCATTGTTGGATGTAGGTCAATGTACCCACATTTCATAAGGAGATCTTTACCACATGGCAGCCAGATAGCCATTTCTTGCCATCCTGTTATATGATAGGAGAGCAGGGGAGCCAGATGAAAGTGGAGCCCAGGGCTCTGGTGGAACACAAGGTCTGCTTGAAAGGCCAAGTCCTAGGTCCCAGCAAAGAAAGGATTCTTTACTTTGCTCTGGGGAGGACTGGAGAGGGAGGGACAGAAAGAAGAAAATGCCTTCTTACCCAGCATGTTCAAAGACAAAGAATATTTAAACAGAAGATTCGTGAACTACAGAGCCCTCACAAAATATATAAACAAATGATGAGTTACAGAGCTCGGTGCAGCACTTGAGACTCAATGCTGACATGGGTGTGTTTGGCTCCGTGGGCAGCAGATCACTTTACATCCACCTGTTCAATGGCCAAGGTCAACTGAAGGTTTGAGGTATCTTAAATTTCTGACTGTTTCGACCACCTGCTTTCCCCCTCAATTCCCCCCCACCCCCGACCCGGCAAAACATGGAGAAGCCCGTTGAAAAGGCACGGAGAAAGCAGACCTTTTATACAGTAGAAAGCTTTGTCCTAGCACTTCATCTTCCCCTCTTCATAGTCCACCTTTGGTGTGAACACAGTCTACAAGTGGTTCATTCGGGGGACCTGGTGTGGCATGAAACATGATGGTCTCCCTCTGAACTACAGAAAAGAGGCCTGATGTGGGTGTGCACAGGCTACTGCCCCGACACTGAACTCTGAAATTGACTTAGTTGGGTGTGTTTATGAACCTTCCTGGAGAACGTAGTAGGTAGTATCTAAATCCAACAACAGAGCAGCGGGCAAGTCATGAGCTATAAAGCCATAACTTGGCCCATTCTTTCCAGCTTACAAACATTTCTAGCACCTGCTGTTTGGAACAGCAATACAAATGTGAACTTGTAGTCAACATTTGCTTTTGCAGGGGCAGTTCTTGGCCAGGTAGCTAAGGTTAGAACTCATCAAGTACACAGAGCTAGAGAGCTCAGCAGGTTAGACGTGGAGGTGGGGACCTCGCTTTGGGTCACGTGGCCTTCCTCCATTGTGCCTTTGCAACTACAGGCCAGCTCTCTGTCTCGGCTTTGTGATTGCTCTGCTGAAGCTGAGGCCTCTGAGATACCTGAGGACTCACTCACTCAATCTAGTCAGACAACAGACACACCACATGTTCCTTTCAAGACCTGCCCTGGTAAAATGGAGGCTGTAGTAGGGGCGACAGATCTGAAACTACTCTTATGAATAAGACAGGTTGCTCTCCTGAGGCAGGCAAATGGCCCTGGAAACACACACACACACACACACACACACACAGACACACACATGAGTACACACACACAGAAACACACATGTGCGCGCGCACACACACATGCGCACGCGCACACACGCACACAGGATTTTTGGTAGCCATTTCTTGACAATGCAGTCCCTGCTCCTGTCCTGTTCAGTAGAAGGCTGATGACCTGCCTCCACCACCAGCGCGTCTCTCACCAGGCCCTAAACAGTCATCAAACGCCATGCAAGCCTGCCCTGGTAGCAAAGGCCAAGCCAGTGAGCAGCTCCCAGCAGCTCCTGTGGAACTCCAGCTTCTGTTGTTGAGCCTGCCCCAGCCAAGCACTCACAAGCAAGATGTGACACAGATCCTTACAGTACATTTCAATCATATGCACCGCGCTGTCTTTATCTGTTTACTCTTCCTGCAGATATACGCACCAGAGAACAGTTCCTTTTTGTGTATTACTTATGGAAAAGAAAACGTGTTTTATTCTATTCTGAAACGTGTCTTTTCCCCCCTCTTAATCTGATTTTACATATTGAATCCTATCAAATGCTTAATCAACTTCTCTACCAAACAATGTTTCTTTTGCTTGCTTGTTTGTTTGTTTGTTTTGGTGGGGGCAGGATGTCACTCTACTCCCGGCTGGCCTGGGCTCCACTCACTGTGTCGCTTAGGCTGGCACCAAACACACAGACAATTCTCCTGCCTCAGCCTTCCAAGAGCTGGGATTACAGGCATGAGCCACCATGCCTGACTAACTTGCTACCTTTTTATTTGTTTGTTTCCCAACAGACACCAGGGCTACTTGTAATTTGTATTGTTACAAGACTTTCCCCTTGTATACACTGTGCACGCACTGTAACTGTATCCCCTGTACAGCCTGATAGGAAAAGTATGGCCAAGACCCCAACACCAAGTCCTCAGCACAAAGGAGATATATTTGCTCTAGAAGGATGGAAGGCTGAGATAAGGGACAGATACAGAAGATAAAGGGAGAGGAAGAAGCGGAAGGGAAAAAGGGGAGGGGAGAAAAGGGGCTAGGGAGGAGGCAGGAGTATTTGCTCCTCAGTGGGACAAAGGACTGCCTCTAGATAGAGAGGAGACAGATGTGGTCCATAGGAAAATGTCGGTTTACGGGCAGATCTGGGCCCAGGGGTTCTGCACAAACTATGGCACCAACCAAGGACAGTATGTGCAGTAAACATTGAACCCCTACCCAGATCTAGGCAAGGGACAGGTCATTCTCTACAGATGAGTGAAGAGTAGGGATCAACTTTCACATCAACTCTGGTGTCCCATATTTGACCACTGCCCCTGGATGGGGAGGCCTGGTGGCACTCAGGGGAAGGATAGCAAGCTACCAAAAAGAGACTTTATACCCTATGATCATATATAGGGGGAGGAGGTCCCCCTCAGTCACAGTCATAGGGGAGGGGAATAGGGTGAAAGTAGGAGAGAGGGAGGAATGGGAGGATACAAGGGATGGGATAACAATTGAGATGTAATATGAATGAATTAATAAATAAATAAATTAAAAAAAGGAAAATATCAGTTTATAAAGGCACAAAGGAGGAAGCCCCAAGTTAGGATGAAGTGTTTAATTTTAGTTTGGACATGTTAATTGGGTGAGCCAAAGGAGGATTTTGATTGCTGGACTTCAATACTTTGATAGCTGGACCTTGGTAGTCAGCCTCAGGAGGAGGAAGTGGCCAACAAAGGGACTGGACCTTTGGAGCTCGCTTTACGAATGTGATCTAACAGGTTTTGTTTGTTTGTTTGTTTGTTTTTTGTTTTAGCAAGGCAGAGGGCATCCTCATCAACTCCTAGGGACCAACTTCTCTATCATACAAGGCCTGCCAGAACCATTGTGTGCACGCTTGAGCTGCCCAGAGTCCCTTCACATGCCACACACACATTGGAACAGTATCCTCTATGCATACTATATACCTGCTGAAGTCTTATCCCCTGTACATGCCATGCACATACACACAGTGAAACTGTATCCCCTGTACATGCTACATGCATGGTGAAACGTATCCCCTAGTGTGATGTATTGTGAGGCTGGGACTTTAAGCGGTCATTAGACTTAGATTCAATTAGTGCTTTATAAAAAAAAAAAAAAAAAAAGAGGCTTGCACACGTGTCCTCACTCAGCCGTGTGAGGATGTAGCAAGAAGGCCAGCGAAGGATCAGAAACGTGCTGACATTGAGATCTTGTAGGTCCCAGCTTCAAGAACTACAAGAAGTCAATATTTGATGTTTAACCCACCAAGCTTGTGGCATTTCATGACAGTAGCCTGAGTAGACGCATATAGTGTGTATGTGTGTGTGTGAGTGTGTGTGTGTGTGTGTGTGTGTGTCTGTGTTCCTGCTGGGGTTTCAGGTTCTTTATAAAGGCAAGCTTTCCTTTTCCCCCTCCTTTTAGGACTCCTTTTGGGAAATGGCATTGTGAGGAGTTTGGTAAAGCAGCAACCGGATGCTACCGCGTATTTTATTTTCTAGAAAGTAAATGTCAGATTAATAAAGAAATGAAGGAGTGTGAAGTACTATTCTATATCCTCGGTCCCATGAGACCAATTACAGTAATAGCTGCTCATATGTCAGCATCTGTCAGTGCAGCCTGGGCTATATCTGGGGACAGAGAAGGAAGGAGGGGCCAGGCAGCCAACGGCACCTGTACAAAGTGGTAGAGTTAGTGGCCAATAAATAAAAGTATTCCATTTTCTTAGCCACGGCAGGGTGGGGTGGGAGGAACGCAAATTAAAACTTGATTTGGGATTTTATCTCACCCCACTCAAAATGGCTGCCATCAAGAAAGCATCATGACAAATGCTAGGGAGGATGCTGAGAGAGAGGAGCCCTTTACATAGGTGGTAGGAATGCAAGGAAGGCATTGCAGTGGCCCTGGAAGCCGGTCTGAACCGCCACACGGTGCAGCCAAGCCACTCCCGTGTGAACATCCACATGCCATCTATTAATGCTTTACTCACAGTAGCTAAGAAATGGACGCAGCCCAGGTGAGCAGATAAAGCGATGTGGTAAATGTACACAATGCTACCATGCAGACATAGAAGAAAGTGAAATTGTCACATCGACGCAACAGAAAATTGTAATGCCAAACAAAAAGACTCAGATCGGCAAGACAGACCCTGCATCTTTGCTGTTACAGATGAACTCTACATATGAGGATGTAGCACGCGTGCGTAAGTTATGAAGGTAGGAAGTAGAGGGAAGGGGAAATTTAAAGGAAAACATGATAGAAGGAAGGAAAAAGAAAATGTGATGGGATATATGGGACACAAAAGCAGAGGTGGGTATTTTGGGGGGCACTTTTAGTTTTAGCTTATAAGGATTGTCTTTGAGGCTGCCTCTCAGAAAGGCAAAGCCCCTGTGTCTTCAAGTCTCTGTAAGAACCACTCAAAGCGGTAGAGCTAGGGCTCGAACCCAGTTCTCCTGTGCTCACTCTGCTGGTTTCATAGCTGTGTATTAAGGTCTAAGGTTGTGTTTGGTTCGCTTCTAGGTGTCTGGGCTATCATATCAGCCTCCCGTTCCTGGCCCTGCAGGCAGTGTCAGGGGTGGGGCTCCCTCTAGTGGCTGGAGCAGTCATTGGTTGACCACTCCCACAATTTTTAGGCCGCCTTTGCCTCAGCACATCATGTAGCCAAGACAAATTGTAGGTTGAAGGATATGTGGCTCCTATTGGGTTGTCCTATCCAGCCTTAATATGAGGGGAAGTGCCTAATCTTATTGTGGCTTGATATGTCCCATTTGGCTGCTTCTCATGGGAGGCCTGACTTTTTCTGAATAGTAATGGGGGAGGAGCTGATGGTGGAGGCCCAAGGGAAAGGGGGAGGGGGACTGGGACAGAGGAGAAAGAGGAAACTGCGCCTGGGAGATAGAAAGTTATACATACACCTAGGGAGTCTTTAGTTACTCGGAGGGTAGCTGTGGGGGAATTGGGAGGCAAAGCGCAGGTGGATGATGATGATAGTGAGGAAGATGGTAGTCATAGCTGGGACACATTTCTTTGAGCTGGTTGTTTGTTGACCCATTGGCTCCCAGCCCATGTCCCTTGGCATTTAGGATGGTAATACATGGTATTGAATCTTTGTGGAAAGCATTTATTAAAACCACTTCATTTGTTTTACTAATCTGACCTTCATTTCCTTTACTAATCTGATCTTTATTTCCTGGAGAGCCAAAACCAAACCAAACCAAAGCAAAGCAAGCATCCCGCTGAAATGAGCTCTGTGAGCCTCTGCCTCTGGTGATGCAACAGTAGGAGGAGGGCATTAGCTTACAGGCATCAGCAAAGGGTTAAAGCATATCTCCTTATCACATTTCAACTATACACAGGGGATTGGTTTTAGGACTCCCCAGGGACACCGGTGCTTTTGAGTACTGTCATATAAAACCGTGTAGTACTTTATAAAGCTCATGTAATCCTCTTGTGTAATTAAAATAATCTCTGGCTTATAATAGACCCTAACACAATATGGATGATATGCAAGGAGTTATCCTGGAATGTTGAGGGAATAGTGACAAGAGAAAATGCCTGTGCAGGCAGAGGACAGACAACTTTTTCCCCTTAAACACTTTCCAATCATGTTTGGTGGAAGCCACGGCTACAGAACATGTGGGTACAAGGGCTGGTTATACTGGGTTCGACTTTGTTGTACAAAACTCAGATGAGGAGTAGGGTGATGGCTCGACTGGTCTCTGTCTCAATTATTGGGGGAATTAACCAGGCCATAGTAGAGTCTTACAGAATTCAGTAAAGACTCAACAACACTTGAAAGCACAAAGGCTTGAGTTCGATCCTCAGAAGGCACTTAACAAAAGCCACGTGTGCTGGTGTATGTTTATAATTCCAGTGCTGGTGGGCAGAGACAGGCGGATGAGCCTATCTTGGTAACACACACTTGGTAACACACACACATACATGCACACACACATACAGAAACACACATATACACACAGACATGCACACACACAGACACACACATGTGCACACACACATACAGACATACACATGCACACACACATAAAGACACACACATGAACACAGACATATAGATGCATACACATGTGCGCGCGCACACACACACACACGTGCACACACACACATGCACACTCGCACATGCAGAAGTACACATACACCAAGGAATGGTTATGGCTAATTCAATTCATGCCTTCCACTCCATTGCAGTCTGCACTATGCTAACTCTGTCTCTATGGATGGGTTAGGGACCCTGCCGGCCTTGTTTTCTTGTCCTGAAAAGGGGTGTATAGGGAATGGTGTCCTACCATTCAAGGTCAAGGGCTGGTTCCGCCCACCATGATTCCTTTTCCTAAAGAGCCCCTGGAACCCCCAAATTCTACACACCTGATTAACAGTACTGCTTCATTTTCAATTAAACACCCCAACCACTCAGACAGCAGGAACCCTTTCTGCACAGACACAAGCCTCCACCTCCAAGGCTATACAGATAAGAGAAATGCAACAATTAGCACTTGAATGATGGGAAAAGGAATCAGAAAGCCTGGACCAATTATGTGGATTTGTTAAGGGCTAACACCGGAAGGAGGCTTGGTCTTTTAATTGCGGTACTATGAGGTGCACGTGACAAGGGATGATGGTAAATTCACAGGCCTTGGCTAGACAACCAGACCCAGGCATGCAGGAAGCCTGGAGGTTATCAGTTAATGGCATTTCTGGGGACCGGAAGCTCCCCCCCCCCTCCCGCCACCCCCTTCCCCGATCTTTCCAGCTCTGCCTTACTAGGTACTTTTCTGTTTCTCTAATGATCTCAGATTCCTGCTCAGCACACCATCCGCCCCCGACCCCGATCTCAGATTCCTGCTTGGCATACCCTCTCCCCCATCCCCCCCCCTCCCCGAGGCAGGACCACCTGCGTGGAATTCTGTCCTCACCCGCTGGCAGCAGTGCCTGTGACTGGACCAAGAGTGCCGCAGTGGGCCTAAGATGCAAGGGGAAACGACGGGAAACTGACAAGGTCTCACTTGCGGGTGGGCTGCCAGGAAGGGGAAATTACATGCAGGATGTACAAATGATCAGTCTCCCTAGATTATGGATGGAAAAATCCTGACCGAGGCATTCTATCCCAAGATATCTCAGCATGTGTCCATGGGCCAATGCTCTGACAAGCCTGCACAGAGTCCCTGGAGTTTAACACAGGGGTTACGGTCATAATATTTCCTCCCCTCGCCAAAGAGCTATTGCCCCCCTCTCTCCCTTTTTAAACTAAGGAGGGTTATCCAAAACCCTTGTGCACGCAGAGCCTGTAGCAGAGGTGGAGAGAGAGGCTGCTTTTTAAATAACAGTGCTCAGCAGAATAACTTCTCCTCAGCACACATCTGGCTCACATCTGGTAGAGTCATAATTTCTTCACAGGAGTGCCAATCTCACCCCAGCTCGAAATAGGCACTCATGAATATATTAGATCGAATCACCCACCTCTTGGCAAAATGGCTTTTTGCAAGTTGATGGCACAAACTTCCAGAGTGACTTCCACGGAGGTGCCTTAGACATTTTAAGGGCGTCACATAATTGCTTCTTTCCTCCAGATTCTTGAGGAGGTTCATGGCCTTTCCACAACGGAAAGTTGTTTCGAGATGGCAGAGATTCAAAATCTTAATTTTTCAGGTACCATGCTGCTATTATTTGGTAGGATTACAGGTGGTAGTGAGTTGCTTTCTTTTTCTTTTTAACTTAAAAACAAAACAAAACAAAAAACAAAATGCCTCTCAAATGTTTACTTAGGGAAGAGCCCATCCCTCCCCCTTTGGCTGTTGTTGCATGCTGTGTTTATTATCGACCCAGTGTTTCCTGTAGTGGGAAAAATCAATACATACTCTGAACTTATACTTTTGACAGCTCTGTAGATGGAAGCATGGCCAATATCACCAATAGCGAGTATTTTATTGTTAACAGATGTTAGCTTGCAGTCTTCAGGGCTTTCTTCTGTTTTTCTACTTGCACCTAGTTTATTTTAGTCGGGAAGGAATGTCTGCCCCAGACTATTTCCAATGTTTCCTGCGGCTGAAGGATGCTGTGTCAATGATGGCAAGTTCGATACAGAGTGGTTGAAAAGCCATCCCCACAAGGAGCTCATTGGATGTGTACAACTGGTACCCACCCGCCTGAGGCTCCATGATGCCAATGAAACATCACTGAAGATGCTTGTAACGCTGACCCCTGAGCCCCTGAGAAAGCTGCTGGCCTGAGGAGTGGAAGTGTGGGCCCTCGAGTATTTCACAGTGTAATCATACTCTATAAGGCAGGGGAGCAGAGGGTAGGGCTACCTTTAATTTTCCTTCAGTGCTCCTAAGAGAAAAGATCTCAGCAGCAGGTCGGAGGACATGGGCAGCACAGAGCTGATTGAGACTCCTGGTTCTTTTGCCTCAGGACTTTGACTATGAGTTCAGCATCAGAGGTGAGTGTGGTGCCTGTCTCACAGCTGTGGACTAGCAGATAATGTTTCTTTAAGGAAATGATGCATATTTAGATACTCAGATGACCCTAGTGTAAGATGAGAGTATCCGAAGCATAAGTGGGTGCGATCACAGCAGATCCTAAGTGTGGGTGGCTGATCATAGCAGGTTCTAATGGTGGGTAAGTATGGCATGCCCCAGCATGGCATATGCCAAACATGGGTGTGTAAACATGGCATACTCCAACACGGTGTATGAGCATGGCATGCCCCAAGCACAGGTGTGTGAGCATGGCATACTCTAAGCATGGATGTGTGAGCATGGCATACCCTAAGCATGTATGTGTGAGCATGGCATACCCTAAGCACGGGTGTGTGAGCATGGCATACCCTAAGCATGTGTGTGTGAGCATGGTGTACCCTAAGCACGGGTGTGTGAGCTCAGTTGATCTTAGAGCCCAGTTGTACTTAGAGGGAAAGTCCCAGCCATACACTGTAGAAAAAGCAACTGCATTTGACTCTAGAGAAAACTCACTGTATCCATTTTAAGAGCCATAGACCATAGGTGCATATGTTCTTAATCATATTTGTCAAGATGGAAAGCTACAGAGACATAGGTCCTACTGTTCTGATCCCTGTCTACATATCACATTTTCAGACTCTACAACATCTAGAGAGAAACTGCATCTTACTATGTAGCCCATTATGCAGCCTAGGCTAGCCTCAGATTGGCTGCCATCTTTTTGCCTCTACCTCCTAAGTAAGTGCTGGCGTTTTCTCTCTGCTACCTCTGGTGGACTTGGAAGACCACGCTGTCAGCAGTTAGTAACTAGGTTAATGTCTTTAATCTCAGCTGCCTTGAATCCAAAGGAATTGGGAAGTGCAGCATTGTTGTCTCTTTTCTTTAAGGTGAGGACTTAAATCCATGGCTCCAAAGGTCTATTTTTTCAATTAAAAAAATAAATTATAAAATATTTTTTTTAAGGTTTATTTTTTATTGTATGGGTGTTTTCCCTGCCTGAGGCCAGAGAAGGCATCAGATCCACTGGGCCTGGACTTACAGATGGTTGTGACCATCATGTACATGCTGGAAATCAGACCTCCAGCCTCTGCAAGAGCAGTGAGTCCTGTGTACTCTTAACTGCGGAGCCAACTCTGCAGGACAGTGGAAAGCCAATTTCAATTCTTTCAATCACTTTTCGCTCTGTAGGTTTAACAATTCATCTTGGTATCTTAGGTGTGGTGTTTAAAGTATTTTTTTTTCTGTTCAAAGTACTACCCTTTTTCTAGAATAATTCAGGAATTGGCAATTACGCTCACAGAGCAAACGGATGTAACATGCTAGCTGCGTGTCAGGGCCGTAAGTTCTCCACAGCGGAAGAGCAATGCCTGGGATAAAAGAATCTGTAGCTTTCTGCTTCCCAGAGCAATTTTACCCGCCAACATTGGCCTTTATCAATATCACAAGGGAGGCAGGACAAGATAGAAATCTGCCTGTACCCCCACAGATGTTCTTTGGGGAGATTTGGAGTCCTGTCTTCAAGGAGCCAATGAAAAGGTCTAGAAAACCAGCTATACAAAACCACACTAATATGTTTATTTTGTGTGTTCTCAAAACTGAATCTAAGATAAGTGCAGCAGCTCAATGACCGAAGATTCTACTGTAGTCTAGTGCCTCCTTGTGAAATTAGCATCACAGCCAATATGATAAAGAGTAGGTTGGGAGATGGGGGTAAAAGGTTATCCTGGGTTCTTTGGCCGGGACATTCTGTGGTAAGTAGCGTTTGGTTTCAAACCCTCCTTTTAGAAAAACATCACCTAGGGGGCTGGAGAGATAGCTCAGAGGTTAAGACCACTACCTGCTCTCCCAAAGGTCCAGAGTTCAATTCCCAGCAACCACATGGTGTCTCAGAACCATCTATAATGAGACCTGGGGCCCTCTTCTGGCCAGCAGGTGTACATGCAGGTAGAGCACTGTGTATATATAAAAATAAATAAATAAACAAATCTTTAAAAAAGAAAAGAAAACCATCACCTAGAAAGTGCAATGGTTTACATGTGGTCGCCAAAGGTCCATAGCTTGCTCCCCAGATAGTGATTTTGGGAGGTGTTTGGAAAACCTTGAAGATGTGGGCCCAGTAGGAGACCCTTAGGACACTTAGAATTAGGGTCTCAAGAGGGATTGTGAAGCCTTACTTTTTTCCTATTTGATGATGTGATCTCTCCATCTCACACAGGTTCCTGTCATCCACCATAGAGTGATGCTGCTAGTGTGTGGAGTATGGTGGGGGTCCCTTGTAAGAACATTAGCCATGCTGTTTGGACGTTCAGCATTCCCAGCTGTGGGATAAATAAACCCTTTCTTTATAAAGTTAGCCAGACTCAGGTATTTCATTATAGTATGAGAAGCTGACCAGCATGGGGACCTCAGTGGAAAAACAATTCTCTATTTGCCCTTTAAGGTTTCTTAAGTCCAGGAAACTCAGTCCACGTACAGCCCAGGTGGGTTAGGGCTGCACTGGAGGAGTGCTGGGGTACCAGAACAAATCTGGTTTTGCCGGTGGTGACCAATGCCTGCATATCCCAGCCCCACAGGCACTCTACACTTCATCGTGCTTGTTTTGAGAAAGGGGCAAGCTCACAGTGCTCCCGTCTCAAGGGAACGCTCAGGTTAGGGGCGGGAGCCATTGTGTCTGGTGAATCTGAAGTTATCTCAGGCACAAAAGCCGGAGCAGAGGGCTAGAGACGCAGCTCGGCAGAAGGCTGCTTGCTCAGCATGTGCAAGGCTCTGGGCTGAGGCCCTGGGAGATAAAGGGGAGTCATACTTAAAGATTAAATAAAATACGTAATGTTCTCTGCAAGACCCTGGACACATGGTATTTACTTGCTAGTGGGAGTCCTTCTTTCTGCCTTTATAAAATAAGAACAACGTTAAGAAAATGCTTAACATAGACCAAGTGCCCTCACATTTCGCATGACATGTGGAAAATATTCTTATCACTTTATCTTCCCCCCCACCCCCCCACCCCCATAAGCAAAAGAAAGGACGAACAGTTGCCCAAAGTTGCACAATTGCAGCAGGTAGCAGGGCTGGGCCTCCACTAAGCCTTTTGACCAAGAGCTTCTTGGCAGAAGGATACATTAGGGCCAGGTGACGTCAGCACCTTTCCCTGCCCGTCTAGCAAAGCCACACATCATTTCTTAGTGCCCTCTCCATTTCAGCCCATTTTCTGATGGCCTGTCAGATGAAAGTTTTCTCCCATGAGGCTTGATCAACACCTAAATTAGGGGCTGCTTCTTGCAGATGTTTGGGAGTCTCTAGGTCCTGGGGGGGGGGGAGGGCGGCGGGGAACAAGATGATATGCAAATTGGATTTTGGAGTTCTTTCTCTGATGAGCTACAGTTTCATTGCAGAAGTAATCATGAGTTACAACTAGAAATTTCAGTTATTTTTCCCGAGATATGTCTAACCACTGTGATGCAAAGTTGAAGGTTCTGAGGAACATGTATGCATGTGTGTAGGTATGCAGTGTGTATATGTCTCTATATCTGTATTCATATATTTTATACGCAGAACTTATATTATGAAATATGTACGTATAAACATGCAAATATATAAATGTGTACATATGCATGCATATTTTGTGTGTTGGTAGGTGTCCACATACATTTCCACAAATGCATATATATGTATATGCATTCACCCTACTGTATACATACGTATGTATAGATTCATCTTACTGTATAAATTATGCGCTATCTTTATAACAGGATGATCTTTTCCTTAATTCACTGTTTCTGAAATAAGTCTGATTTGTCAAATCCAATTTTCCAATTAACTGCTTATTTAAATGACAGTGGCAGTGCTATTATGGCATCACAGTCCCTAATCGATGCATTCCTCTGTTCTCGCTGCATAGCAGCTGCTCGAGTGCAGTCAAGACCATTCTGTGCTGACGGCCCAGACTGGGGTATAAATCTTTATTGATTAAAAACAAATATTTCATTTTATTAAAAATTTTCAGTGGAGCCAAGTAGGGTTCTTATGCCTTTAATCCCAGCACAGAGGCAGGTGGATATCTCTGAGTTCGAGGCCACACTGGTCTACAAAGTGAGTCCAGAGCAGCCAAGGCTACACAGAGAAACCCTGTCTCAAAGAAAAAAAAAATTCCCAAAGGGACTTCAGCCTGTAAATCAACTAACTGTTTCTCCCCGCTGTGAACCAGGGAGAACGCTAGCTGTGTGTGCTGTTGTTTCACAGGTGCACATGCTGTTTCACTGCAGGGTCTCACCCATTGTTTCTTTAAATGAGAGACAGTAGGAAAGTTCAAATCAGCGGCCCCGTGTGAGACATCGGTCACTGGGTGTGAGGGCAGTTCTGCTGCCGGACACTGTCCCTAAATCTGGAGTTGCAAAGCTGCAGTCAACTGCAGACGATGCTGACTCTGCCATGACTCTGGTGGGGATTCGGGGTTTGTCTGCAAAACCTTGCCATGTTTTAAATGTTGCCTCCCAGCTGAGCTTCAGCGGGAGGGGGTTCTTATGAGCAAAACCAACTCACACGCACAGTACAGGGTCCTGTGCTGAGCTGTGGCCAAGGACACATGCTGAGGACAATGCCTGGGGATTCCTGAGGGCTCTGGATGATAAGCCAAGCTGTCAGGACTGGTGTGTGTGTGTGTGTGTGTGTGTGTGTGTGTGTGTGTGTGTGTGTGTGGTGTGTACATGTGCATGAGAGTGCACTTGGGCATATGTAGACATGGGATTCAGGCTTGACTCTTCCTTTGGATCCTGGTGTACACTCTAAGGGAAACTTCTGGAGTGAGGAAGTCTGCCTGTAGTCATCCTAACATTCCCAGACATGTCTAAACTAGGGAGAGGGTATCCCAGCTTCTACAACCACACACGGGCCCTGCATAAATATGGAAAGGAGAGTTTGGTTACATCATTAAAGCACAATATACTTTCTTTTCTCCAGAAGTGTTCCCTGCAATTTTCTCATCCCAAAGAGATGCTGAAATTTCAAGGAAAGACCACCACAGAGGAATCCAGTGAATTAGATGTTTTTAGAGGTCTTTTTCCATGTGTCTGTGTGAGGGTATCCGCTCTAAATTTGGAGATGCACACCAACAGGCATTCCAACATTTTTGTTTGAGTTGTCCGCTGAAATCCAGCTTTCTATGGCAAAGAACAAGACCTGGTAGATCAGAACTGATTGTCTGAGGTCAGTGTGCACAAGGAACTACTTGAGATTGTGGGTGGAGCCAGTATCTATTAAATATGTCTGCACACCATCACAGCCCAGATACGAACTGCAGGATGCTGTGAACTCTGCAGCTCTCTGAGCACGTGCATATGTCACAGGTGGAGGTTTCCACATTTGACAAGCCATACTCAGGCACACTGAAAACATCGTACTGGGCTGTGTGGGGAATGCAACCTATGAAAAACATAAAGATATTTCATGATTAGACACGATCCTTTTCTCAAGATACCAGTTTATGTATAGGCAAAGAGTCTTCCAAAATCCAAAGAAACGTCTGAAATCCACAAGGAGTTTGATCCCAAGTCTTTCCGATTGGGGCTACTCAGGCCATATAATCAATACAGAGCCCTTCACAAAGAGGGCATTTGTCCCAACCTTCTAGGAACTAACTCTAATGGGCTGTTGATTGATTGGTGGGCTGAGCAAGGATAATACTGTTGACCTGAGAGGCTTCGCTGCAAGTGATGCTGCGGGGAGGGCAGCACTTTAAATGAGATCATGCTCATGAGGACTGTAGTTAATATCTCAGTAGCTCTCCGATGATCACCCAGTGAGATGATGAACAAGTACAACCAAGCCTGCAGCTCTGGCTAATGCAGTTCTGAGAAGAACAGGGTGACGTCAGTTCTCAGCTCCACAAGCCAATGGTTTTGGAGCTAGCTTACTGCTATTAGGCTTTGGGGAAACATGAACAGTCTATCAAGAAATTTCAGGGCTGGGGAGATGGCCCAGTGGGTAACAGTGCTTGGTATGCAATCATAAGGGCCTGAGTTTTAACCCCCAACACACATATAAAAATCTGAGAGCACTTGGGAGGCAGAAGCAGGCAGATGGCTGCAAGTTCGAGGCCAGCCGTGGTCTACAGAGTGAGTCTAGGAAAGCCAAGGCTATACAGAGAGACCCTGTCTCGAAAAACAAAAACAAACAAAAAAATCTGAGTGTGGCTCTGCACCTGCCTGTAACCCCAGCTCTATAGAAGGCAGAGATATGAGGCTCTCTGGGGCATGCCAGCTCCCAGCCAAGCTCCAGGCTCAGTGAGAGACCTTTATCCAGGAAAGATGTCAAGACAAAGATTGGTATAGTATGATGTCTGGCATCCTTCATATCTGCACACATGTGTGCATGTACCACACACACACAGACAGAGACACACACACATACACACACATACACACACACACATGCACACACACATACACATACACACATGCACACATACATGCACACACACATACATGCACACACACACACACACGCACACATGCACACACACATACACACGCGCACACACACATACGTGTACACACACACACATACACAAGCAAACATCCCCACGTGTGGATGCATGCACATGTATGTGCATACCACCACCACCACCACAACAACAACAACAAAAGTCATGAAGTTAGTGCCTCTTGGTGCTGTCATCATCTTATTCTGGATTAATGAAAGGCATTAAGAGTCATGCTGACAATTCAAACCAGGGCTAACGTGCTCCACGAGGCTCACAGTGGTTTCTGAGTGTTTGGTTTCATGATGGTACTAGGGTTCTTGCAGAGATGTGTGCACAGTTAGGCGCCTTTCTCCAGGGCGATTCCCACTGCTGCTGCCGTGTCTGCCCCTTCATTTTCCATCGCTGCTCTTACTCCTGTGTCATCTGTGCAGCACGTATCACATCAGTGACTATAAATAATACATGGCCAGTCCATTTCCACAAGGCGTGAGTCAACCCCCTCCTTGCTTATAACTTGGGACTAGTTTGTCATCCTATCTATGTCCCATAGGGGTAGGGTCACAGTGCTACTGTGCAGGAATTAGATACAGGGATGTGTATTGCAGGCTGAATGCCCTTGGGAGATGTGTTTAATTTTTCACTAGCAGTGAAAATACGAGGTATGTACCGTAATGCAATCTCCATCATCTTCTATTACTACTGTTGGTTGCCTTAAATCCAGCATATGCAGGCGGTGGTGGCACATGCCTTTAACCCTGGCACTCAAGAAGCAGAGGCAGGTGGATCCCTGTGAGTTCAAAGCCAACATGGTCTACAGAGCAAATTCCAGGACAGCCGGGGCTACACAGAGAAACCATGTCTCGAAAAATAAAACAATGGCAAAAAAAAAAAAAAAATCACTGTATCCATCCACCCATGCACCTATACATATATACATAAATTCAGTGTGTATCGAATCTAACTATGTGACATAAACTCTGTTGGTTTTTGGAACATAAGAGCAAAACTTTTCCCGGAAAGAGGCCTGGCTGAAGCTTGTATCAAAAGCAGCTGTGCTGCGGTTTCAGCTGCCTCTACACATGGTCTCGGCCACTGCTCGTTTTTCACAAAGCTAGACAGATGAAGGACACCATGGAGACCCGCTGTGGTCTGGGCAGAGCAGAGGGACTGGGTTGCGTCGGAGGCGCTGGAAGGAGAGAAGCGGCAAGAAGGTCATGGGAGTGAGGATGCAAGGTCTCGAGATGGCCTAGTGAGAGGTAGGGATGCTGCCTAGGAATGGAGTTATGAGCCTGGAAAGGCTGTCAGAAATCACCCGCTGGTGTGATCACCTAAGAGAGGAGAGGGTGGGCACATGGCTTGTCCAAAGTCACAGGAGTAACCAGAGGCCACACCAGGAACAAGGCTCACTTTCCTATCTTTGAATGTAGTCATCACCTCACCT
Source organism: Acomys percivali (assembly GCA_907169655.1). Taxonomy (NCBI): domain Eukaryota; kingdom Metazoa; phylum Chordata; class Mammalia; order Rodentia; family Muridae; genus Acomys; species Acomys percivali. The sequence continues at coordinate 41,870,503 of OU015753.1, forward strand.
TTCCCGTTAGGATTCTGTGACTTCCTGAGCCCCTGTGTCCGAACTGTTCAAGCTAAATCCTTATCTCATCTGAAAGGCATCCCCTGCTTTCCCTGCCTTCTCACTCTTTGAACGAAGGATCTTTGGCACAATTTGACAATTGAAATGCAAACAGAAATGCCATCTCGTTTATACCTGGCGCCATTGGGACACTCAGGAAGCCTTGACCTGCCTGGATGTTTCCCAGCCATCACAAGCAGGGCTGCTGACTTCCTGCTTGCTCAGGGTGGCAGTTTGCAACCCTGATCCTTAGCCCTGTCCCCAGCTTGCTCTGATAACAGCTGCTGAAACAGGACGCATATCAGAAGCGAGACAGCATTGTGAGGAGTTAATCACATTAGAGATGGTTGCTGTCCACCCAGCAGCTCAGAGCATCTGGGACAAAAATCCCAGCAACAAATGAGTTTAATCTGCCTGTGCAGTGTCTCCTGGAAGCCAAGTTTCCTCTGGGCGGGTCACGTGTGTTGGATCTAGGAGCAACACTTCAAGGGGCAATCTGCGGTTGCAACGGATTACTTTTCTCTTGGACTGTTTGTGAGTCTGCAGACTTTCAATTTTCCCTGTCAGAGGCACCAGACACACAAGGCAGGAAAAACCCTGGGAGTCTGGCCCCAAGTGGACTTTCAGAGATTGGCAAGTGTTTTTAATTGAGGAGGAATGCTGTCATGGAAAGCCCCGTGGATTGAGGATTTGACAGCCTCCATCTGGGTGCACTAAACAATCAAGCATGCACTGGCTGCAAGGCTCTCTGCTCTATGCCATAGCTGTGCCTCTGCTGAGACTGTCCCTGAGCAGGAGAGCAGGGTCGGGGCATGGGGGGGTTTGGGGGGTGGGGGTGGGGCAGGGCCTGATGCAGCTCCGGGGACCTGACACACATGGAGACATGGAAACTTGCCTGGAGGGGAGTCTCCAGCTGCAAAGACTTCATTTTGCACAAAAGTAGTCCACTGTGGCTTGCCAGTTTCCCGGAGAAGACCCAGCAGTAGGTGACTCATCTGAGGTGATCTGACTGATTGTTTAGTGTGCCACAGTGGAATGTGCACGCAAATTAAGGTGTTCTTCTTGCCTGGGAAAATGTAGATCTTATGGCCACTGAGGGAAATCATCTCATGGCATATTAATCCATAGCTGAGGACAGCTACTCTGACATTTTTAAAAAAAATTTTACTGCCAGGCAAAAATGCAGCATATCTGAAATATGGCGCAGTGTTCATACCAACACTCTCTTCTCCTAAGGTGACTACATTCCCAGAGTTCAAGGTCAGGTTCCCTGGGGAAGTCAATATTCTATTCCCCTCTCTTGTGTTTATGCTCAGGTTGAGGTTAGAGCAGGCCCTGGGGCATTTACAGAGCTGATATTAAAAGTCATCCATCAAGTGATCATTTTAAAAAAATAAAATAAAATCATGGGACTTCAAAAATGGGCGTGAAGGTCACCTCTGCCTTGATTAGGAAACAAAACAAAACACATTTCAGTATGAAGAATCTCCAGAGAGCTGCCTGTTGAGTCCCTGCCACAAGAGACAGAATCACTTCGGAGCTACACATGTGCCTCTGAACAAACTCTTTGGAAGTTTTGTCCATTATTAGTTTGAGGTGTGTGTCTCTGGAGGATTCAGGCTGGTCCCTGTGACAGTTGCTAGAGATGATGTGTCACAATCACTTTAAATACTGCACTTCCTGTGTTAGCAATAGTTTTTACCTTATGAGTACATTTTGAAAAGTATGCGTGGCACATACATGTGTGCATGCAAATACACACACATGGTGTGAGTGTGTGTGTGTCTATTTCCTATCAAACAATTTATCTATCTCAAAAATTTTTTGTTTTGTTTTGGTTTGTTTTATGGTTTTTCAAGACAGGTTTTCTCTGTGTTAGCCTTGGCTGTCCTGGACTCATTTTGTAGACCAGGCTAGCCTCACACTCACAGTGATCTGCCTGCCTCTGCCTCCCGAGTGCTGGGATTAAAGGCGTGCACCATCATGCCTGGCTCAAAGTTTTATTTTTAAAGAGCAATTCCACAGTTTACATCAGCTAAATATGCAGTTCTCAGATAAAGAGTATTAACAGACCCAGACATTAATTCTTCTGTGTTCTTCTGAGACTCATCCATCCTGCCTCTTGAATTTCTCTTGAGAAAGACTTGGGAGATCATTTGGTGGGTAAAATGCTTTCTGTGCACAGTGAGGGCCTGAGGTTGAGCTCATGTAAAAAGCTGGACACGGTAACATACCTCAGGAACCCTAACACTCCTGTCGAAAGGTGGGAGGGAGACATAGCATTCCTGAATCTTATTGGACAGCTGGCTTGTCACACACAGAGAATGAAGAGACCATAAAAAATACTTGTTCCCACCAACTCTGGGGTAAACTGGATGCAGAGACTCAAGAGAGTAATCGACACAGAGCCTTCTCTTGTGAGGTACAGGGATTAGAATGGAAAACGCCCAGAAGAAAACAAATTTTAAATTTTGATTTGAATTTGAGACTCTTAATTGTTACCTAAGAGGAAATAGACAGCCCTTGGTCCAGCTGGGACCCTCATCCAGGGGTAGAGGTAGGACAGGGCAGTATATTTACGTGGTATATTTTATTCATCAATAAAACAAAAAATAAAAATGTCATGCAAATGTCACCTACCATGCATATTTAATGGATCAAGGCTGACAGGAAGTTAGCAAGGGACATTTTCTGAGGAAACTTGTTACACTTGGCCACTTTCCACTAGCTTCTATCCTCTCACATGGATTGCTTCCTCTGCAAGGCCTGAAGAGCAGCGCCCCTGGTCAAGCCACCATGCACTTCTCAAACTGCCCATCTCCATCCTTCTCCCCTTGGGCTGGCTGTGGCGGGATGTGGCAGGATGTGACAGGATGTGGTGGGATGTGACAGGCTGTAGCAGGCTGTGGTGGGATGTGGCGGGATGTGGTGGGATGTGGTGGGATGTGGTGGGATGTGGCAAGATGTGGCAGGCTGTGGCGGGCTGTGACAGGATGTAACAAGATGTGGCAGGATGTGACAAGATATGGCAGGATGTAGTGGGATATGGCAGGATGTGGCAGGCTGTGGTGGGCTGTGGCAGGATGTGACAAGATGTGGCAGGATGTGGCGGGATGTGACAAGATGTGGCAGGATGTGGTGGGATGTGGCAAGATGTGGCAGGCTGTGGCAGGATGTGACAAGATGTGGCAGGCTGTGGCAGGATGTGACAAGATGTGGCAGGATGTGGCGGGATGTGACAGAATGAGGTGGGATGTGGTAGGATGTGGCAGGATGTGGCAGGATGGCAGGTGGATCATGATCCTTGGGCAGTATCTTTAGGCAGCTCTTTATCACAGGCCTTTGGAGTGGAGGAAGGAAAGAAGCAGACTGTGGAGTCAACAACCCTCTTGAAAACTTAAAGGAAGGTTCCAGAGTTTCCTGAGAAGATGCCAACTGGAGCTTAGGGGATTTGGGACAGTGCGATAGTCTCCCTCAGCGTCATTCTCTAGGTTCTCTCCAGAGTCTCCAAACACATGGGGATGACTGTTTAGCTGTGTTTCCCTTTGTTCCTAAGACACCCTTTTTCCTCAGTGGAAGCAGCCAGTGCTTGGTTTGGCATGAGCAGGCCTGCACGTAGAGAGCAGTGAGGGGGCATAGAAACGCACCCACAGGCCTTAAAATAAGGTCCAGGAGAAAGAATGTGATATGGACTGCTATGTTAAGATCTCTCTCTCTCTCTCTCTCTCTCTCTCTCTCTCTCTCTCTCTCTCTCTCTCACACACACACACACACACACACACACACACATATACACACACAAGCACACACACATACATACACACACATAAACACACACAAACACACACACATACGCGCACACACACGTTCAGGAGCCTGAGTAGATAAAGGAGAACACCTCCTTCTCGATGCCAGAATTGCAAGCCAGGCACTTCGCGAAATGCTTTGCTTTCCTTTTCCCCTTTTTATGGGAGCTGAAGAGGGTCCCTCAATGCCAGATTATTCCATCTTCAGTGGCAATCTACTTACACATCCCGGCTGTGAGTGCTCACAGGACCGACATGCGCTGGACCGATTGCAGCACAACAGCTCTGTCCACCGAGGAGATGGGCAGGACATAGGAACGACAGTTGGAACTGAGCAAAGTCCGGAATTTTTTAGGAGATCTGAAGTGGCAAGAACCACTTCATTAACTACAATAAACGAGAAGTGAGCAAGCAAGGTGTATTCACTGACTCAGTCTGCTGCCCTTTTCGCCCACCCCTCCCCCACCCCACCCTGTACATCCTCTGAGAATAAGTAAAAGAGCCAGAAGCTTGGTTTGAATTCCAGATGTAGCTGTCACAAGTGTATGGCTTTTGGTCAGTTCCTTTCATCACTCAGGACCTCCACATTTGCATCAGTGAAAGGGCCATAAAAACGTTTACCTCACCAGACTGTTGGGAGCAAGTGTATGAAACAGGCTTCGAAGGGTATTGGCTGGTGCCTGTTGCCTTTGGTTCACTGCTACTAACTCGTCATTTTCTGTAACTTCCTGGTGTGTGCAGATGTAGGGACAGAGACGATGGTTTGATACCAGGGTCTCTATTTGATGGCTTGTGATTTATAGCACCGTGTTCTCATCTGCATCCTTTTTCTTGTTGTTTTGGGGACTGAACTTGGGGCCATACCGTGGCCCTCCTCCACACTGAGCCCAAAGCATCAGACAGCATCAGAAAGCTGCTGCAAACGATGCTGGTGAGAGCTGAAGTCGTCATGCTTTAGTGGCAGATTTATGTCTCTTCACTTACTGATTAGTTTGAAGAGGGCACTAGAAAATTAGAAAATCTTTATTGATAACTCTCCCTTTAAAGCATCTATAGTGAGAGTTTGCTTGTCCATTTCTGTTAAATCCAAATTAAAAAAAAAATCAAAAGTAGATGGCTTGGGAAACATTTTATAGACAACATTCAGTTTCTTTGCTAAGAAAGGAATCTCTCCCAGCACGTCCATTCTGTCTGTCAATGTTCCGCCCCCCCATGCCCCCCCCCCACATTTAGTCCCATCTGCTACTTCGCTTCACCTTTCCAAAGCTTGCTTCTGGAACTACATGGGATTTTTTCCTTTCTGCTATGAACAGAAGGTCCCCGCTTCAAGCCTACATTGAAAACTAGTGAGAATTGTGTGATTTTGGTTTCTTTGAAAAACGAGGAAATATTATGGGATTATGTTTTCATTTTATTCCCAGGTGTGGGATATGGGGCTGCTTCATGGCAGCTGACTACGATTTGCCTTGTGCTGTGGCAGGGGCATGGTTTTGCCTGCTGCAGAGAGTTTCTGTGATTGTGTGATGTTTGGAGATCTAGGAGCTTTTCAGAGGCTATACAAATGCTAGAGTCTGGCTGGTTGGTGGTTGGCTGCTGTTGGCTGCGGGTTGTCAAGTAGTCGTGTGTAAAGAAATGAAAAGAGGAAATTAGACATCCTGCCAATGAAGACCAAACTTGCCCTAAGGAACTCTGACGGTGCCCCTCATCAATAGGAACTAGTTCTTTTTTTTTCTCTCTTATCTAGTGTTAGGAGATTGAAAGGGAAGAAGTGAAGGGGTGGAGATTAGTGGAAGAGAGAAAGAAGAACCCACAGCACACAGCACTGGCTACAGAGCACTTTTACCTCACAGCATTCAATAAACATTTACCAATGGCCTGCTTTGATCTGCACACTCCAATTTTATTTTACCCAAAGAGCTGGAGGGTTATGCATCACATGGCTAGAAACTGTAATTTTCTATTTTGTTTTGGACAGATTTTAGGCCATAGTGTATTTATATCGATTTCATTTTGGGTGGTATTTAACCACTTCAAATGAAAACACCTTTTCAGTTGTCACCTGGACTTTACTGAGTCTATGAGAAGCATACAAACAATTTTGAATCACAGAGTCCAGTACATGTCTTTGGTCAATTCCATCATCCTACTGCAAGAAGAATGACCCACTTTTTATTTTGTTTTTCTTGCAGGCTTGCATGGTTTTGGGCTGCTGGTAACTTTTTGTCAGACCTTCCTATGTTCTTCACTAAGTCCATTAGTGCTCAGATGCCCAATGGTGACAGCAGGTGCCCAATAATAGAAAAATCACAAGACTCCGCTTGCATATTGCAGAGAGAACTTACTGCTGACCTGGGTCTGACATTCACTCCTCTGGGCTGTAACCTCCTCCTGGCCAAAATTAAAAGCATGTTCTGATAAAAACAAAACAAAACAAAAAAGGAACAACACCAGATGGTGGCAGCACACACCTTTAATCCCAGCATTTGGAGGCAGAGCAGAAGGATCTCTGAGTTCAAGGCCATCCTGGTCTAGATAGCAAGTTCCAGGACAGCTGGGGCTACACAAAGAAACTCTGTCTCAATAAACAAACACACAAACAAAAAAACCAACAAACACAAAGCCAAGCCAGGCAGTGGTGGCACACACCTTTAATCGTAGCACTTGGGAGGCAGAGGCAGGTCTCTGTGAGTTCGACGCCAGTCTGGTTTACAGAGGGAGGTCCAGGACAGCCAGGGTTGTTATACAAAGAAACCCTGTCTCGAAAGACCAACCAAACAAAACAACAAAACAAAATAAAAAACCAACCGACCAACCAATGAAGCCAACAACACCCCCAAACAAACAAACAAGAATGAGAACAAATAAACCTCAAGGATCTCCTTTACTTTGCTGATCGCCTTCCTGTCTGTGAGCTGCACTATGGCAAACCACTTGTCATACAGGACTGCTGAGCACGTCTAGTGTGTCTAGCCTAAATCCCAACATACAGAAAGGACAGACTGTATCCCACATTCTGAGGACCGATTACAAGCTAAAAGAATGTCAATGTATTAGTCAAGTGAGCATTACCCAGCTACATTTTTCTCTACTATGGTACTAGACAATTCACATCCCTTGCATTGGCTTCCGAGACATCAGTATGTGAGAGTACTGTGAAAACAGAAGGGATCAAATTAATCTTTAAGGAATCTCAAGTGTCTAGGGCTCAGTGTTTCAATCTGAGATTAAAAAAAAAAACAAAAACAAAAACAATGACACCAGTGCGGTGCACAACACTACTTTCTTTTCATGTTACTTCTGTGGAAGTTCTGTGGGAATCCTACAGTTAGAATGCTCAGCAGTTAGCATCTGCGGTGTTGTCTTCACGCCATCAGAAAACAGTGTGACATGACGGGCTGGTGAGATGGCTCACCTGGCAGAGAGCCTGCCACCAAGCCTGACAACCTGAGCTTGATTTCTTAAACCCTCATGGTGAAAGGACCAACTCTGTACTTTCTCCTGTGACCTCCACATGTGTGCTGTGACACACGAGCATACCCCATCACCCAAAGAATATATGCAAACAAAGAAAAAGAAAATAGAGCATATTAATAAAAGTAACTATTTCTGGATTGGCGGTAACCCACCTGAGGTCTCTTGGAAAAAAAAATTTTTTTTGTCTTTCAGTCTTCCAATAATTAATAGTTAATGAGAAAATACTAGTCTTAGCCTAATTTTATAGGTTCTGTGAAAATCAAAAATATGTAAAAAAGAGGTTGACTTCAATGGACAAAGCCACGATGATTTAATTTGTCTTTCTACCTTTCCATAGCGTATACGTTGCTTCTATCAAGAGAAAGAAATACACTTTATTCAAAACTACATTATCCACCCACTCTTTTAACTTTGAACTTAGTTAATCTGTATGCTGATATTCTTAGAACTCCCAAGGCTTTTTATCTCTTACTGTATCTGACTAAACGGTAGGTACTTCAGATTTTAGCTTCAAACTCAGCACTCACATGGATATTTAAATATTTTTATGCAAATTCCCAGCAAACAGCACAGGACCTAATGACTGTCCATGTAGGAGGAGCAGGATAGCCAGGGAGCATCTAAAAATGCCCATCTGAAGCAATGTCATAAGCAATAGCACCCACTGGCAGTCCGAGCTTGATGGAATGCTTGATGGCAGATATTTGAGGCTAGCTTAGGCAACACAACAGGAACCTGTCCCTTAATGAAAGAAAATAACTAAAATAAAGATGTGCCACGTGCAAGTGAGTCTCCAGCCATTGGAAAGCTGCACACAGATCAGGCAGGCTTCTGCAGACACTGGTGCACTCAGTACCCTCCCATGCACAGCACACACAGTGTGGGTGGTGGCTTAGTCTCTGACATTCCTTTCTCTTACCAATCCCCTGACATCAGAAGGCAGGCTGGCCTTCTCGGGCCTCAGGGAAGGTGTGGTGGAAAGTTTAGGCAGCTGTTTGCTTTGCATCCGCAGCCAGGAAGCAGCGAACAGTGAACTGGAGTGCTCAGCTCTCTACTTCCTTTTTATTCAGTCGATGACCCCACCCCTTGGCACGATGCCATCCATAGTTAAAGGGTCCTTCTACATCAATTAACTTAATCTAGACAGTCTTTAACAGGCACTCCCAGAGGCTAACCTAATCTATACCTTCACAGGCTTGCTTACGGGTTTGTCTTCTAGATAATTCTAAATGCTATCAAGCTGACATTATCAACCATCACAAAGAGACATTTCATTTATCCTCCAATCCCCTTGAGGTAATAAGCCTGTGGATGATGGTCCGTTGGAACACAGTACTTACTGTTAGTTGTAAAGATGGCTTCTCCCTCCTGAGGAGTAGGATCTGGGTCCTGGACCACCTGCAGGGCCCCCACTGTCCGAACAGCAGGATCCAGAGTGACAGAACTTTCGTTTACAGTGGTGTCACTGGCTCCTGTGATCTGATTGGTCGGTGGGCCTCCTAGAGAGCCCTCAAAATCAATGGGCAAGTCATCCATGCAGTCAGCGTTGGGCTGAGGGGAACAACAACACAACAGAAAAGATCCATTTTAGAGCACGGCCTCCTTTTAGAGATGCAACATCTGCAGCCTAAATATTTTGTCTGAGTGTAAAATTGAGCTCATTGTTTCCCCTGTTGTGTTTGTAAGCCACTTTATTTAAAAACTGTTTACATAGTTTCTATTGTCATAAAAAGATCTTCACAAATTTTCTTTCCAAAGGTTCCTTTTAGATACAAGGATAAAGAGTTTCAAAAAAAAAAAAAATCTCTATATTTAAATAGCTAGTTAGGAGGAATGCATGATCTTTATTTATAATGATAAAACTGGGACTTTCTTTTATATAGAGAGTTTATTTCCCCACAGAGGATGGAGCCGGCAGCCTGCTAATTATTGTCAGGCTCATGCATTGTTTACAAACATGATATCAAAGTAGGAAGGAGAAGAGTCTTAATCACTGGGAATTATACAGCGATGATACATGCATTCACACACTCGCGCGCGTGCGCGCGCGCGCACACACACACACACACACACACACACACACACACACACACACACACGATAAGGCTACTTTTTAAAAACCACAAGCCAAAAATCAACCGTAGAAAACCATTTCTATATATTTAACATGGCTCTGGTCACATATTAGACAAATCCTTTACTCCCCTTCTTCTTCTGTTGTGTCTCTGTCTCTTTTCTTGTGACAGGCTCCTGCCTCCAGTATGTAGTCTTGGCTGCCTGGAACTTGTTATGCAGCTTTTTTCTGCCTGGAGGTTTGCTTTGTATGTTAATTTCTTTGTCATGAAGGATGATAACTCCATGATTTCTAGCTCTTGGAGTCTGCGGAGCATGACAGCCAAGGCCAAGTGAAGAGAATCCCAGGTGTGCACTGAATGGGACCACAATGCTACTGTTATATTCACAGGTCATTATAAGTCCTGTAAGTCACGAGCATGTGGGGAGCACTGAGGAGATCTGCTGTGCCGTGTGGGGGCTTCTCTTGAGCATCACATCACTTGCACTTGCGACTGTCATCTCGGAGCTGCCACTCTCCCACAGTTTCTCAAAGCCAGCTCATGTCTCTTCTCTGCTCTCTTGTTCCTTTGCTTTTGCTGTCTCTGTCAGAAGTGAGCCACTGTATCAACACCCAGCTTGTTACAAGGCAGTTCGTAGAATGACCAGTTAGTTCACTGTTGACTAAATTTGTTGAGTTTGATTTGGAATGGGGACAGCCATTCTGATCAACATCTTTCTCCCCATTGTCAGTCTTTCTGTCTCCATCTGGCCTCTTTTCTCCCTTGTGCTCTGTCGCCAGAGGTTCCTATGGAACAGCACCAACAACCACAACACCTACAGTAACACCAACCTCAATGGCCACACCAATCACAACGTCAACAACCACAAGATCTACAAGAGCCACATCGCCGTCAACAGCCACACCTACAACTCCATCCACAGTACCACCAATAGTTACAACATCAACCACCACAAGGATATCTACAAAAACACCTATAGCAACGCCACCATCAACAAACACATCTACCATCACCACAAGCACAGCGAAGTGACCACAACAGAGACCTGCATCCTCTTCTGTGTAAGGTACAGGGTATATGAGCCTACATGAGAAGACACAGCATGCTGCCTAGGTCAGCTTCTTACTCGGCTCTCACCGTCAGCCTCTGGAAAGAGAGCACACACGTGTTCTCTCAGCTCAGTGTGTCATCATATACTGTCCCTCTGCTCAGGATGACATTTGCCCACCACCCTCCTGCTCCCCATCCTAAGGTTTCAAACTGACCCCTGGTGATTGCTAGCCTCTCTTTATTCCCAACAGTGTCACCATTTCTAAGGCGAGCTCCCTCTGAGGTAGTGGGTCTTTGGTCCCGTGGTGCCTTGGGTTTGGTGGTCATTTGTCACTGTGATGTTCTCATGTCACTGTTCACAGGCGTGACACTGAGCAGTGCCCACACTGTCTTGGCTTTGCTTCTCAGGCCTCCACATCATGCCACAACAGTTAGATGCTCAAATATTGATTTGAGTCTTTTATGAGAATCTCAGATTTTCCATTCTCAAAACTTGGGCATATTAGAATCTTGCCAACATCAATGTCAGGAGGATTTGAGAAAACATTTTAAGAACTATAAAGTTCTGTGAAAAATTGGGGTATGCTATGTAAAGGTGTTTATTAAACAAAACATTTAAGGGCAGGGTGTTGGATGGAGGACATTTCTCTAGGGGCTGGCAGTGTGACTCACTCTCACAAACAGCCCAATGTATGTGTGTGTAACAACGGCTTGTGCGATCTTTGAAATTGTGGCCCTGTTTTTTTTCCATGCCCCAGCTTCGGCAGAACTTACTTTTATAAAGTTCTTACTCTATGGGTCGGGAGAAACTTCGCTCTGTTCTTCACAGAGAAGAGGGAACAGAGATACTTTAGTGGAATGGTCAATGGCGGTAGGTGTGCCAGCTTTGGCTTGGAGGTAGGAGATAATAAATTAGCCTTCCAGATGTATATTTATATTTAATCTACATAGATTATTACATATTTTTTCTATCTTTTGAAAAAAGCCAAGACCATACTGTTTAAAGACCATAGCCAAGGCTCTCTGCTAACAAACTTTGTCTAGGCACTGGAATTAAGGTAGCTTGGGGGAAACTCCTTAGACAAATCAGTGGCTAACAAACAGTGAGAAGCTGGCGGCTGCACTAGTGACACAGGGTTTTCTGTTCAATGGTGGTGAGAGTCCTGTTCACATCTGGAGAAACAATGAGATAGGAGGTGTTTCCCGGCCTCTGACACCTGGATTTTATGACAGTTGGGAGGAAAATTCAGGAAAATCCATTGTTCTGAAAGGAAGATCTGCAGCAGATGTGTGGATGGGGGCTAAAGCACTGCAGTGTAGGCTAAAGATACAAAACTTCTGGAAATAACAAAGCCTTCTGTTGCAGGTCACTGGATAAGTGTATGGAGTTCTCAGAAATTTAAAAAAAAATTACTTCTTTCATCTCCATTTAATATTTCTTTTTACAAATGTTGGGGGGAAGTATGCATCACTGTGAGGGGCTCATCAACCATGAGATCTGCTCTCACTGTTTAAACCTGTTGCAGGGGCAGTAGAAAGAAAAATACATTGTCTCAGCTCTTGGATTTTGGCTCATGCTTTTTTGTTGCTTACCACAGCTGGTGTATATGCACTGAGCTAAAAAGAACAAAAATGCAAGCCAGGCGTGGTGGTGCACGCTTTTAATCCCAGCACTCGGGAGGCAGAGACCAGTGGATCGCTGTGAGTTCGAGGCCAGCCTGGTCTACAAAGCGAGTCTAGGACAGCCAAGTCTACACAGAGAAACCTTGTCTCAAAAAACCAAAAAAAAAAAAAAAAAAAAAAAAAAAAAGCAAACAAATACAGTACCCCCTGGATTTGAATAATCTAGTGGGTCAAAGTCACAACTAAGTTACTCGTGGGTTGGCACTATTCCAAGGAGAATTGGGGTGCAATTCATAAGTCTGATTTTGAAAAGACTGTGAAGGGCTCCAGTTCTACAAAAGTGAGGAGCTTGGTTGAGGACAGAGAGGTGAAGGACCAACTGGTACCAGTGTGCAGGGATGGGCTCCTCCTGATGCTCCCTAAATAAGACATCCCTAGTCCAGTGTGGTGGTGCACACCTCTAGTCTCAGGAATTCTTGGGAATCTGAGGCAGGAGGATCACAAGTTTGAGACAAGCCTGGATTACTTAGGGAGATCCTGTCTGAGCAGGGCAATACTAAACTAAACTAAACTAACTAACACAACCTAACCTAACCAAACCAAACTAAACTAACTAAACAACTAAACTAAACTAGAGTATAGGGAAAAACTAAGACTATATCTTAAACGTTCTTAAACAAGTGTTGGTATTTTAATGTTTCTTAATTGGCACAGCTGTGCGCTGGTCCATGCAGAGTTTAAGAATGCAACCAATTATGGCACAGCACTCCCTGATAACAACATGATGGAATGGAACCAAATCCTAAGCTCCTCCCAGATCCTGGATCTGTCTTCACCAGGACAACAGAGCTTCGGGAGCCAGAAGGGCAGCCATACACTTTGATGCTTCTGAAGTAGCTGTACAGTGCACGTGTGTCACTCTTCACAGGGACGGCTTGTTCTCTGGGGGTGAGTATGGATGCGTCATGTTCTTCAGCTGGCTTTTCAAAATCTTTGGCAAAGCCCAGGGATGCTACCAATGTTTATCTTTCTGGGAGTTGAGTGTGCTGAGTCAAATCTTACACAGATTTGTTAGGAATTGGAGTTTCAGCCAGAGTGTCCAACTGCTAAAATTTAAAACGTTATTTAGTTTGGAGGTAAGCCAAAAGGGCCACACAGTATTTCTATTTTAGAAACAATTAACATCAATATTTGGAAATTCAATTAGAAGTAGCTTCTGGAGAAATTATACTTCCATGGAAAAAAATTGAAATCAGATATTCAGCACAAAATTTAAGCACAGAGGGAGGGATTCTTTCCATTCTTGTCCCGACCTAAAGGAGCAGAGCTGACAAGAAGGCTGTGAAACTGTCCCAAGTAATAAGGAGTATATGAAGTCATGCACGTGCATATTTGCATATATGCATGTGTACAGTGCACTTATGCAAGCACATGTGTGAGTACATATGTGTAAGCTCACAATGCACACATGAAAGAACATACATGCCTATGTTAGCACATGCACATATACATACAAGCTCACACATGCATGCGCATAAGGGCACATACACACATGTTCATGTGAGCACATGCATGTGTTCATGCATGTGAGAGACAAGGAGTTAGACAGATTCCCTTGTAGGCAGATGGCTAGAAAGAGGTGTCAGAGCGAGGTGATAAGTGGTGGATCTCCAAAATGGCCAGCTTCTTTCTCCTGTGTTGTCCCCTCATCTTCCTTTGTACCTCATGGATTTGGTGGTCTGGCTTGTTTCTGGTTCTCACTGGCCCAGAGAAAGCTACACCCAGCAGATAGTGTCTCACAAGCTCCCAGGTGTGGTGTTTACTGTATGCAATCCTAGGTAAGGCTTTCCTTGGAGCATCTTCCTGATGGCTTCTGTCTTCTACCAGCAGCCCCTGGCCCACTGCCCTCCTGGCTGACTGGCTGGCCATATCAGGACATCAAGCACACAACAGTTGCACACCAATCAACCAGCTTGTCTGTCTTCAAACTGACCAACCCTAATGTATGGGAGGAAGACTCTTCAGAGGCTTTAAAAGCCCAGCTTACATGAAAAGACTGCAGTTTAGGTTTTTCAGGCCCCTGCCTCCTGCTATGCAGAGTCTTTTTTCTCTGAGTTTGCTGTGTGTGTGTGTTTCTTCACCGTCAACAAATGCCTTCCTTCAACAGCTAATTCTGTCCATGCCACTTGAGTTTTCTCTGCTGCCACATCTCGTGCTTCACATACCTCCTGCCTCTTGAGTCTTCAACTGGTTGAGAAAACAAACTCAATCAAGACCCACATGCACACAATGCATGTATGCAGTAATACATATGCACATGTACTCATTCGGTTGTACATACATATACATGCAAACACATCCATGCAGGCACGCACACACACACACACACACACACACACACACACACTTTCAAGAAAACATGTACACTTTCCTTTCTTCCTTAAAATAGTCAGTTACAGCTGGAAATGTGAAAGGCACAGTCACCAGTGTCTAGTAGATACACATTTCCTCTCATGCTCGACATTCGTGGTGATTGATTTGATCCTTGAAAGCACCGCATGTGCACAACTCTGGACTGAACGTCTAGTACAATGTGCCTAAAATCTAGCTCAAAGCTCTAGTCTGTTGAGTGGCTTTGTGTTTGGTAAATCAACTGCCACTGAGGCAGCTGGCCCAGGGCAGCCAAGGCAGCCACAGCCGGTCCAGAGGCACATCATCCAGCAGAGCCTTCTGATATTCCTACTTAGCCTTTTGACATGTGATCTGGCCCTCATCCTTTAATAACAACCTGGACCATTTGCATCCTCTATTCTTTATTGTAATAGGAGTGGCATCAGGCAGGTGGCAGCAAGGTGGCTCCTTTCAGACAATGCCAATGTTTTCCTCCTCATACACTTCTTGGATTTGGTAGCCTGGCTTATTTCCTGTCCTCATAGGCCCAGCGAGGACAGCACCTAGCAGCTGGTGTCTCATTAGTTACTACTTGTGGTGTTCACTTAATGCAGTCCTGGAAAAGGCTTTCTCTGGGACATCCAGCCAGCTGGCGGAATGAGAAGCCGCTTGATGGCAGCGCTGGGCTTATGTGGCTCTGACTCTGACTTCCTCTGTGCTCAAAGTCTCCAGAAATGTGAGCTTAGCGGATGCTTTGAGCTGCACTCCTGGTCTTGGACCTCTGCTCCCACTGGGTGGGGGAGGGGGGAAGGGGGAGGGGAGAGGCAGGGTAAGCTCCCCCTGAATGCTCGGGAACTGGAAGGCAGCAAGCACCCGAAGTGAGACGTGAAGATCTCCTTGTGGACAAAGCAGGCATGATAACCAAAGAGGCCATTAGTGTCCAACTGACCCATTGGACCGCTTCTGGTGTCTCACCCACCTCTGAAGAGAGATGCCTGTGAGGCACGCAAGCAGCACCTTCCTCGGCTCACAGACACATGGTGGCCATGGTGTGATCAGACCGAGCAGGGCAAGGGGAGGGAAGGTTCAGCCACAGAGTTCCTTGGCTGAGGACAACAAGAGGGCGTGGGAAAATCCAGGTAAGGGGGCTGTCTTCCTGCTTTGGGGGCAATGTGAAAGGACAGACACGACAAGGCTCCGGGCTGTGCTGTGCTTACCGGGATCCCTAGGGCCTTAAGAATGTTCATCTTGCACATGGGACAGGTGCGGTGGTCTAGAAGCCAGGGGTCAACACAGGACTTGTGGAAAAGGTGCCTGGAATGAGAACCACACACCTTAGTAACTGCAACTGAGGCAGCCCTCGCCCGTTATAGCCCATTGACTTGTCCGAGGTCCCTCAACCACCGAGGGGCAGAGCTAGGACTCCCGCACCAAAATATTTCCTTGTGCAGATTGACTTCCTGATTCGCAAGAGCACCCCATGAGGTCTGCAAGGGACTCTTGCAGGGTTTGTTTTTGTTTTTGAGGTGGAAGCTGTGGAAACAGAGATCTTTCCCCTTCCTCAGCGGCAAGAGAACAGGGCAGAAGGTCCCCTGCACCCGATGACTCTATAAAGGCTTATGTCCCCTTCCTCCACCTAAAAGTTTCTTTGCCACAATCAGAAGATACCTGCAAAGTAAGGGCTGATGCCCATTCGTATTTGGGCACCAAACACAGATGGGCAGAGGAGCCCCTGGAAGCAATAGAAAACACAAAGGACAGTTTAAGCTGCTCTGGTGGCCTGTTGGTTGTCAAGTCAGAAGATGCAAAGGACCGTGGCTTCACTGTGGGTGACATAACTGTCTGTACACAGCTCTGTGCTCAACTGCCCTGTCTGTATCAAATGCCAGGTGCCATAAGGCCTCGTCAGCCTGCCAGGAGAAGGGTGTGTGAAGACAACGTCCTATCTGAATGTCCAAGCTGGCTCAGGAGCCAGCTTGGAGACTCCAATGGGCTGTTTGCATCAGAACCTTCCTCACCCAAAAGACTCCCCATGGGCAGATGTTAAGACTTCCCACCTGAGTCAAGAACAGCCAGAACTTTCTGCTTTCAGTAGGAAGGTCTGTTTAGAACACCCCATCCCTGCCTGGATCTTTTCAGTTCCATAAAAAAAAAAAAAAAAAAAAAAAAGAGTGCACTGTCTAACTGGAGAGGTTCATGGAGAAGAACGCAGATGGTGAGCATGCCCGAGGATGATTAAGTAGTCTGTGGGCTAGGACCAGGGCTGAGAGCTCCGTTGATAGCATTTTCGTTGTGCAAGCTACATTCTCCAGGGCGTGTGTCAAAAGCCAGGTGCTCCTGCTCATCATCCTGGCAGTCACCAGTGAGGCAGAAACAGGTAGATTGCTCCAGCTCACTGGCCAGCAAGATTAGCCTGAAAAAATGGTGACCCCCCCACCCCGGTTTCAGTGAGAAATCTTGTCTCAAAGAAAACCAAGGTAGACAGGTATGACGTTCGTGGTTGACCTTACACCTCCACATCACTCACACATACATGAACATGCATGGCCCTGCAATGAAAGGCCAGGAAGGAGCAGACTGGGGCTTCGAAGAACAGCAGTACTGAGACCACACGGTCCTCTTTACAGGTCCCTGTTCAGGACACCCTGCAGTTCAGGACATCCCTGGGAACTTGATTTCATGCATTCATTGTTTTCATGGGGGAATATATTGGCAACACTTGTGTTCAACACTTAGGATTAGCACAGAGAATGTTGGTGATTGGGGTTCCTCTTCTAAGATTGAGGCTGACGAAATAAATATCTTGAAAGAAAGGAGTACCCAGACTTTGGGGTGAGGGCTTCCAGCTGGAAGATTGATCAGCGGTTAAGTGCAGTGAAACCCTGAGGAAACAGCAGGGCTGGGAGCTGAGTGGTAGTCACCCACACATGAAGGGGAGGGAAGAATGTTCTTGCAGATGAAGGGTACGGGCAAAATGGCTCTTGGAACAGCCTGCACTGGGAAGTGGGCCAGTCACACTGTAGCACTGTGAGGAAGACAGATCTCTCCATGGCTTTCGCGGTTAGCAGAAGAGGCTGTCTGATACCCAAGCCAGGTGAAGCTGTTCCCAACCCCTCCCCGAAAGTCATGTTGACCCTTTGGTTCAGAATCCATATTGAGACAGGTTCTTGTCTAAACCCCTTAAGCATCTTGTGTTGCCCCTGGAAGAAGCTGACCATTTTGGTCCCTTGGACTATTCCTGGGTAGCATATCTATGATGTGTTTTTGACATCTATGTGGGAGATCCAATGGCAGCAGGACCAACTGTTAGCCCTTATTAACACTTAGACAAGTTGGTCCATATCCTCAGCCATCCATGAAACGGGGATCTGTCTACTCAAGCATGAGAGGCTCAACCCAAGTCTCCACAGAGGCCAGCATTTACTTCTCACACTGCCATCCCACGTGTCTCCTTAGCGACGCTCTGCTGCCTGGTTGTTCAGCCAGCCCTGGCCCAGGACTTGCTGTGAAGACGTGGGTAGAGGATTCTCTGATCTAGGTGGATCTTACCCAAGCACTTGAAGGCTCTCAGCAAAGCCGAGTTTTCTCGGAGAAAATATCCTGCCTTGGCACTTGAAGCATCAAGTCCTGTCCAAAAGTGTGCATCCCAAGACCCGCCCTGCAGAGCAACTTCAGTCCTGCTAGCCCTACATCCAAGCAGTCCAAACCCTTGAAATCTCTTCCTCCATCTCTTCTCCCCTGTGTCCCCCGTCTCCCTTCTTCTTGCCATCTGGCTCTGTGTCTCTCCCATTGACTCTGTTTCTCGGTGGACCAACTCATCTTCCACTGAGCGTACAAGTCCAGTGAGAGCAAAAGCTCCTATTTGCATCCCATCACAGCACCTCAGTGTTTATAACAGTTCCTGGCAGAGCTGATGATGGTGAAAGACTTGCTGTGTGAGTGAGTGTTTGTTCATCAAACGGCCTAGGCCTCCTCTCCATCTGCGCATGCCTGTATGCCTGTCAACTCCACTCACTCACTCTTTCTAGTCTCCTCTGTCCCATTTGCTCCTCTCTCTCTGTCTCTCTGTATGTCTCTCTCTGTCTGTCTCTGTCTGTCTGTCTCTCTCTGTCTGTCTCTGTCTCTGTCTCTGTCTCTGTCTCTGTCTCTGTCTCTGTCTCTGTCTCTCTCTCTCTCTCTCTCTCCTCCCCCGCCTGTTGGTCATCTCATGGCTTTTCTCATCACTGTAATAACATCTAAACTTTTCTCCGCGCTGCCAGGCCTTCTCTGTTCTCTTCGTCCCACTCACTGCTGCCGGATTTATCTTCTGAAAATAGAGTGCTCCTTACGTCACTCCCTTCCTCCATTCTGTTCTGTGCAGGAACTGGGTACAAAGATGACTAAGACAGGGTCTCCCCCTTCACAGAGGTACCACAGTTCCCCTGCAGTTCCATCTCATACACAGTGGGAAAAACATGGAAAGTTCACCCTCCCAGACTAGAGGTTTTCTTTCTTTTCAATCTTAGGAAAGTTACCTCAGAGCTTCAAGACTCCCTTACAGTTGATAACATTTTATCTTATGGGAATGGAGTTTGTAAGACAATCACAGGGGTGTGTGTGTGTGTGTGTGTGTGTGTGTGTGTGTGTGTGTGTGTGTGTGTGTGTGTATGTGAGAGAGAGACAGAGAGACAGAGAGACAGAGAGAGAGAGAGAGAGAGAGAGAGAGAGAGAGAGAGAGAGAGAGAGAGAGAGAGAGGATCTGGGTGCTGGTGAGAGCCTTTCCCCCTTCTTAGTGCCATGCATATTGGACACTATGAATCACTTAGAATCTCATTCTCTGGGGCAACATCATCTCCTTTGCAGAGCTAGCAAACGAAATGTCTCTTTGGAGTGTCTGAATCACTTTTCAAAGTTGTCGATGAAGTGAGAGTGAAATTAAGTGATTATATGCTACTGAAGATGTCTGTTGTATTCTGGGCACGCCACACACACAACTGACCCACGACCATTTCTTGAGGGTAAAAAAAAAAAAACTGTTGGCGATCTTTGGAGGAGGACACTGAAGTCAAGCCTCCAGTGAGCTGGAAAAAAATCTAGAGCTGGCACTCGAACCACAGAAAAGTCTTTCCATAAGTCAGGGTGTTGACGTGGCTCTACACTCCGATCCTGGTTCCAGGGACTGATGGAGGGCTTCACATTTTTATTTTTTCCCAGAATAATGCTCTGCTGTCAAGTGCGTATCCTCTCTGAAGGCAAGTTTCCCACATGCAGAATGAGGATCATAACCTCAAGGGTCTTAGCAGCTCAGCACGGTCCTTCTAGTGGGCCAAGTGGCCCTCTTTAAGTCACATGGGAAAGCCACAACCTGTCTTTGTGGCAGCTACGGGTACGTGACAGATACTGGAAAATAACTATGAAGAGAGAATTGAGAGCAGGTTGCTTTGTCAACTCAGCTGCCTGCGGTGTTAGCAGAGCTCCTGGAAAACAGCGAGGAATCTTGCTTGTGGTAAGCCACAAAGAGTAGACTTTTTTTGTTGTTGTTGGTGCGGCAAAGCTTAATCTATCCTGACTAGCAAAGTAGCAAAAGAGT
This sequence comes from Acomys percivali, assembly GCA_907169655.1. Classification (NCBI taxonomy): domain Eukaryota; kingdom Metazoa; phylum Chordata; class Mammalia; order Rodentia; family Muridae; genus Acomys; species Acomys percivali. The sequence continues at coordinate 41,890,530 of OU015753.1, forward strand.
GGTCGGTCTAATTACATGTTTCTTTGCACACTGTTTACATGGCAAGTGTTCAATGGGTAAGTGATATGAACTATTAAGTGATGTATGCAGTGTCGTTAACAGACATAGATAAAATTGCCATGGAGTTCAGAGTGTGAGGACTTTATGAACTTATGGGGCATCCTAGGGTTTCCTCTGCAGCCTGAGGATGGGGGGACTTGAAGGGTAGAGACAAGAAGAAACTCCAAGGAGGAGTTTGTTGGAGTCAGGTTAAAGAGGTAGCGTTACATACGCATGGGAAACCTAAGTGAGCTGAACTGTAGGATACGCCAAACATGGAAAGTAAAGTTAGAAAAGATGGGCCAGGGCCACACTGTGAATCAATAGGGCGAATGGGCTGAGCAGGTAAGCAAGGAGAAAAATCACAGACACGCACTGTGTGTTTCCTCTTTCTTGGTGCTGACCTATTTACCATCGCCTTCTCCTTACATGCCATTCATCCTTCTAGGCTTCTACATGAAAGGAGGGCGTGAGCCCATCTACTACTCAGTTGCTTCCCATTGACCAAGCCAGGGAAATGCATAACCTGTCTCCTTCTTCGCAAACACTCTGTCCTGCCCCCCCCCCCCCAGCACGTCTAGAGCCTCATGATGGGCAAATCCTGCTTGTGGAAATGAGGAGACCAAGGGTGAGTTACTCCTTGTCACCTGTCACCTTATTTAACTTAGGTAAACAACAGAACTGCTATTTAAAGGGAAATAAAAGGGAGACATGAACTAATGTCCAGGAATAGCAGTAACTAGATTCTGGTGGTCATGAACACGATTGTCCTGTTACCAAGACAACTGGAGAGTGGTTTCCATTGATGGAGAAGGGGTGGACCAGGCATGTGAGAGAGATGGAAAAAGCCTAAAGGAGGCATGTAAGAGAGATGGAGGAAGCCGAGCGTGGTGGCGCACGCCTTTAATCCCAGCACTTGGGAGGCAGAGGCAGGCAGGTTGCCGTGAGTTTGAGACCAGCCTGGTCTACAAAGTGAGTCCAGGACAGCCAAGGCTACACAGAGAAGCCCTGTCTCAAAAAGCCAGTAAAGATAGATAGATAGATAGATAGATAGATAGATAGATAGATAGAGGAGAGGAAATGAGAAAAAGAAGAGAAAAAGAAACAGATGGGGGAAGGAGAGTAGAGAGAGAGAAGGAGGAAAAAAAGAATGGGAGAGAGAAAAAGAGAGGAAGAGATGATGAAGGGAAAGAGGAAGAGAAAGAAAGAGAAAATGGCAGGAAGAGTGGAGAGAAGAAAGGAGAAATAAAGGAAAGGAGAAAGGGGAAGGAGGGAGAGAGTGATTCAGAGAAATCGAGAGACAGAGAACGGGCAGATTAAGAGAGAGGACAAAGCAAGCTACTCGAAGCCGGGCAGGCTTGCTTTGGTTTCCTTGGGGTCTTAGGCCATTTGGCTTACAGTGACTTGGGCTTCCCAGGCAACCATGTTCCAGCCAAAGCAAAGGTGCTTTTCAGCAACCCCTCTGCCCCTTAAACACAGCAGGACTGACTCAGGGGGATGTGCCATGCTCACAGCAAGAGGTACAGTGGACGGAGCATGGGCTTCTGGGGGAAAACCCACCTAAGCTCTGGGGGACCAATTTTCTGAGTTCAAGTTCTCTTTTACTGAAATTCAGAGTTTATCTCCATGCTTGCCCTGTGCATCTTAGAGACTCTTGCGAGATACAAAGTGGGCAATAATGTACAAGAGATTTGTAACACATAGGATGCTTCTCAGAGTTAGTATGATAATCAATGATTAACTTACCGCCGCCCCCCCTCCCCCGCCCCGCTGCTCTTTCTGGTTAGGAGGGAGCTGCAGCACCCTAGCTTTAAAGTAGAGGCAGGCTCTGTCCTTAGAGCTTGACCCTGGTCTAATTATATCATTTGGCTGGAGCAGTAGAGCTGGTTGGCACTCTTCCTGGGTGTCTAGCTGATTAATGTGACTAGGGACCAGGACACTTGAATGCTATGTTGAACGGGGTTACTACAGTGCAGGATCTTGCTCCTAAGCTACCTTTGTTTAATTCTAGATTTTGTAAATGAATACATTGAGGCCTCCCAGCTTGGTGACCTTTGCCCCCCATGTGTCTTTCCTTAATTCCTTTCGTCAAGTGATATGTAGTCATTGGTTCTTGCTTAGGCTGTGCATATGAACATCTTTAAGTAGTCAGAGAAAATGGTTAAAAATTTCCACCAGCATACTAGGCCAAGGGGCATGTCTCATGAAAGCCTTCACTTACCAGGAAAGTGGGATAGTGGTGAGGACATCCTAAGGTGAAAGAAATATAGGAGATAGGGAAATAGATGGATCCAGAGGGTCCTAGAAACCTACAAGAAGAACACTATGACGGGCAGATCTGGGCCCAGGCGTTCTGCTCGATCTATGGCACCAACCAAGGACAATATGTGCAGTCATCATCAAACCCCTACCCAGACCTAGCCAAGGGACAGAATATTCTCCACAGTTAAGTCGAGACTGGGGACTGACTTTCACATGAACTCTGGTGCCCCATATTTGGCCATGTCCCCTTGATAGGGAGGCCCGATGGCACTCGGAAGAAGGATAGCAGACTACAAAGAAGAAACTTGATACCCTAGCATCATATTCAAGGGGAGGAGGTCCCCATCAGTTACAGTCATAGGGAAGGGGAATGGGCTGAAAGCAGGAGGGAGGGAGAAATGGAAGGATGCACGGGATGGGATAAAAATTGAGATGTGATAATAATGATTTTATTTTTTAATAATAAAATTTCCACCAGCAAAGTTTCCACTTGAATAGAATGTGACTTCGACCGATGTGTAAAGTCTGTGGGATTGCTATGGAATTTCTTTAAATGAAGTTACAGTGCACTAGAAGGCATGGCTTTTACACAGGAGCGATGGTCTTTAGGCGTGAGCATGTTATACACTCAGTACCCAGATAAAGAGGCACATCACTCTGTAACCCCAGAAAGTCCTTTCCTGTTCATAGTGAGCATCACATTCTGTCACACAGTTGCCACTGTGACCTCTGTTCCTGGAGGCTAGTTTTCCTTGTCACTGCTTCATGAATACGGAATCATAAAGTACATAGTTTTTTTCCTGGGATATCTTGTGCTCAAAATAATGTTTCTCCAATTTATCCATGCCTCACTGAATGTAAGTAGCTTAATTTGATTGCTAAGTAGTGTCCCACTGAATGGATGACCCCCGATTTGTTGGATGACTTTCTTATAATTAGAAAATTATTGTTCTCCTAATGTGACCTGTATGAATAAGCATGCTCCAGTCATGTGAACATCTGCCTATGAACACATGCAGTCTTGGTCCTTGGGTACACACTTAAATATTTATTTTTGAGGCAGTGGTTTCCACTGAGCCCGGCTAGATGTGATGAGCTCCTGGAATTCACTCTTGCCTCTGCCCCTCCTGGTGCTAGGGTTACAGTACAGTGCCTACTTTTGGCATGGTGCGGGGGATCCGAACTCACGTTTGCATGACTGAGAGGCAAATGCTTTCCTTGCTGAGCCACCTCTCCACCCCCATGAAACACACATTTTACAACGTAACTTTTAAAACCCTGCTACTGAAAAAGCACCATAAAAATAAAATATATTCGGGTAAGAAGAAGCATTATTTACCCCCAGTTCTACAAAAATATTAGAACTAGCTAACACATTTATTATTTATCAATTTTAGCTCACAGGCCACTTTCTGTTCTAACATCTCAAATTAGGACACATGGTCCAAGCAACATCAACTTATATAAGGTATAAAATTGTATGAGCAATTCAGTAAACAAATCAAAGCAGGGACTGAAGTTATCCTAATAGTTGACGATCAGAAGAGAGAGAGGCTTTATGAAGTACAGCTTCAGGGTTCCAGCTGGCACCACTCCCCAATGCTGCTGCTGTCAATCATTACTATCCTCCAAAAAGCAATCTGAGAAAACGTCTCAAGATACTTCAACATCACATTGGACCCAGTGAGTCAGCAAATTTAGAACCTCACAGTCCATGATTCCAGAATGACAAAGTTATTAGAATCAAACTAGATGCTGAGTAATTGACTTAAATCAATCCAAAGAGGAGACTCTTAGTTATCCCCTAGATGTTTTTAAGTAATTAATTTTTAAAGTTACCAGGAATTTGTAAGTCTTTAATGGTACCCAAGGGATTAGAATTATAGTTTTATCAACTGTTGGCTACACAGTATTTAAAATATGCATGCAAGATGCAGTGGCTACATCCAGTACCTGTTAGTCCTAAGAGTAAGGTTATTGTCTTTGCTAGTTTTAAATTTTGTTTCTATTTTCAACAATTTCCCAAGTGAGTCATGGAACCCTTGAATGTTATGCTTAAAAAAAAAAAACCAAAAACTCATATTAGAGTAAAAATATCTATCTATCTATCTATCTATCTATCTATCTATCTCTATCTATCTATCTATCTATCTATCTATCTATCTATCTATCTATCTATCTATCTAAAATGTGTGTGGAGAATAGTTTTAAATTTGAATTCTGTATCAATGTATCAAAGTTAATCTTATTTTGTATCAATATACAAAGTTCTATACAAATGAATTAAAGATAACCTTTTTTGTTAGTAACAAGTAAGGCCTTAGGTTGAAGAGTAGATTTAATAATCTACTTTTTATCCTATCATCCCTATATATTTCTATATCCTCCCTTCTTTCTTTTCCCTATCTCCATAGCTACGAAAGAAAGATAGAGGATGAGAGATCCCTGAGTCCAACCTCGTTTTCTCTCTGAATAAGACCAATCATAACCTATAAGCAACTCCCAATGAAAACAAGCATTTGTAGCCCAAGAGAGCAAACATACACCTACCCAAACTCTCCTTAGGGGAAATGGAGTGTCATTCTCTTAGAGTTTCTTCTGGCTGATTTGGGATGAATAGTAGGAGCCTGAATAAGATTGGGAACATAGTTAATCAAGCCAGGAATAGCATTTATGGTTCAGTTTCCAAATGTTGAGAAAATCTGGCTTGGTGAGATGGTGGAGAGAGAGAACGGATTATCACAAGTTGTGTCCTTGACCCCTACATGAGTTCTAATGCAGATGCACAGACACAAACAATAAATGAATATATGTAAATAATCAAATATTTACAAATACATAACTATGACAGAATGTTTTATAATCTAATTTGTATAACAAGGGCACAATAGAATAAGTCAAACCTGATGGATGTCGTTAATAGCTATCAATCTTTTAAAGACTTATTTTTAATTACGTGCTTGTGTGTGTGTGTGTGTGTGTGTGTGTGTGTGTGTGTGTGTGTGT
>OU015753.1:41901768-41922450 GCA_907169655.1 Acomys percivali
GAAGAAGAAGAAGAAGAAGAAGAAGAAGAAGAAGAAGAAGAAGAAGAGAACAGTTTTGATACCATCATGGTAAAAGTGCATACATGGATAATTGGGAAGACACCCAAACAGTGGCCATGGATATGGTATTTGGGGATTATAAGGCCACAGAATGTAATATTAAAGAAGAGACATATGCACGGGGATAATTTTTGAGATAGCTTCTCCTTTAAGAAGAGTGAACTATTCCATGGACGAGATGCCTGGAGATACTGTGAGAGAAAGTCTATGATGTTCACAGGAGCAAAGGCTTAATGGTACCCAGAGGGAGACGGAGCAAAGATGCAAACACAACTGCATCTGATCGCTAACATCCATTAGTGCACACTGCCCGCAAGAAGCCAGCATCAGCCATAAAAGGACTTTGATTTTAAAGCTAGAATGGAGGAAGATACATGAGCTATTCATAGAGTGCACATGTGTGACTAGTGTAAGACCAAACGTAATGCATGATGGGTAATGCTTGATGTGTTCTGTCACTGAAAACAGGGCCTGTAATAGAAAATCATGACGGAGAATAAGGATCTTGAAGAATAAAGAATTGATATGCGACCTCCACTCCTCCCAAGGTTCAGGGACCGTCAAGGAAAAGGAGGAAGGAAGATCGTAAGAGACAGTGGACATGGAAGGCAGGGGTGAAAGTGTCCTCTGGACATGACAGAACCACTGCACTCAGGAATTATAGCGGTGATCGCCTGTACGAGAGCGCACAGGATCCAGCCAGTCAGCGTGCCGCATGGATAGGAGACGCTCAGGAGCTAAGGACAGTGAGGAGGCAAGGATAGCTGATCCTTTTTGGGGAAAGGAGAGTCAGTGTTTCTTAAGGGTTTGGTCCTTAGTAGGCCAGCCATGTTTCGGTGGATGGTCCCACACTCACGAGTATATATATATATGGGCAGTGTAAGTTGGACATGGTGAGTTATGAAAAAGAAAAAAGAAAAAGAGGACTTGAACGTGAGAGGGGGGTGGGAAGTGAGGCGGACCCTGGAGGGGTTAGAGGAGGCGTGGCAGGTGACTATGGTTAAAACACACTGTATGCATACATGAAACTCTCATTTAACCCAAATGTTATCCTGGAAAGATTAATGTGTGGGCCTGGAAACAAACAATCATATAGAAAAACAGAAGCCACACTGAGCAGCCCAGGGTAAGGCTAATTTCAATAAAGTCGAGCTTCTGAAAGTTTTTTCTTTAAATGGCAAGCAGTAAAATACTAGTTTTTGTTTAATATTTCCAAATAATCATATTATAAAGGAGACCTGCATTAATAAGAGCAGTTTGACACTTGTTAAGGAGATATAACTTGTCATAAATAGACACTGGAACAGGCTATGGGGTCTCATATTATGATTCTGCAATTTCTAGTCTCCAGCAATTTCATATAGATACACAATATTCAGTTATAATAAATCTTTAGATGAATAGGTTATTTTATACTGTGTGAGCTGGAGAACTAATGAGACATTACATAAAAAATTTTGAAAACGGATCTTGTTCATTAAATCGAAGTGTTAGAAAAAAAAAAGCAGATGTTTATTTGGTCATGGGTATCCATCAGCAGGACCCTTAATAAGCTTGGGATCTGCGAGAAGAGGGCTAAGGGAATCACCTGACCTACTTCTAACGCTGAAGCTCCAAATCCTTAATACAAGACGTGAGCAGAGGGGATCTCTGTGGTCCTAGCAAGACATTCTGGAAGCCACTGCACGCGCACCGTGTGATGTCTAGCAATAACGTAATTACGGGTTGGTGAGACAGCTCCGTGGGGAAAGGTGCTTGCAGTCAAGCCTGATGACCCGGGGTTCCATTCCCAGGACCCACATGGAGGAAGGAAAGGACCAACTCCCACAAACTCTCCTCTGGCCTCCACACTCATGGCTTATGTGCTATCCCTCAAATAGGTAAATAAGGGCATTAAAAACATACTCAGAGTACGTCCATATGCTCAAGTGTGTTCATGCACAGGAAACTGCTAAGTGTCCATGTCTACGTGGCTCTATTTGTTGTTCTACTTTAGGGACGGCCAGACATCTATTCGTGGAGATAGCCAAGTCACCTTTGCAGGCTCTATGAGTGAAGAGCCTTCCTGCTCCCAGTCCCCTAACGGCCAATCACTGTGAGCGGAGCATTTCAAGAAAGCCCTCTGGAGAGATGCTAAGTTCTCTCTGAGCATCCAGTCTTTTTTTATTTGTTTTTGAGCCACTTCTTCATCATCTTGAGATTATTATAGCAATTCCCCTGATGCTATTTATTCCACTTGTATTTCTAATAAATAGTCTTAAAATGTGTATTGTTTGGGGCAAAGCAATGGGCTGTGCTATGTCTTTGTGTTACACTCTTTTCTGTTTAATATGCTTTTAAACTCAAGAATTTTTTAAAAGCCATTTTCTCTACATGAAGTATCGTTCATTGAGGCAATTACAATTTATTTTTAGGACACTTGCACAGATGCAACTAAAAAAAAGGATTTTTTTTTTAAATGAAGGATATGGCTCTTATGCAACTGTAACTTACTTGATTTAATTAGGATGTTCAAAGAAAAATGCCAGGCACTGTAACAGTAACTTATGCTTAGAAAGGAAAGTTAAAGTGATTTCAGCATCCTCTGGGGGAACTTTCCCCAAGCCTGCACGCTAGACTGTTCCTTCAGATCCTAGAGTTCTGTGGGAATTTGACCCTTTCTGTTTCTATTGGTAAAAATTCAAGGATCTGCTCACTGTTGGCCACATTCAGATTGCCAAGTGTGTCCTGATCATCTGCAGCATCTTTAAAGAGTTTGCTATTTTAGTTGAAACAGTGCCCGGAAAAAGCCACATGTGATTGTGAGCATTGCTGAGGTATCCAAGGAACTGCCTCGAGCACGCGGCATGCATCCACTGTATGTAAGGTCTGCCTTTCATGCGAGGCGAGGGTGGGGGGTTGGGGGGGTGCGGGGACAAGAAAGACTTCCGCTTTCATGTGGACAAGGTTACAGGGAAGTGAGGGGAGGCTCACTTGTTTGCAAGGCCAGCACGGAGGACTGTGTCCCCTCCACATCAGAGAGGGGAGACTCACCACTCACCGGCAGGGCAGGATCCTGACCACATCGCTGGGCTTGTACCCTTCGATGCAGACTGCACAATTATCAAAATCAGACTCTGTTTCCTGCAGCAGAAGAAGCAGAAGAGCCAACTTTAGCTTCCAACCTGAGCAAACGCTGTCAGAAACTGAAGGAGAGCTGCCTGGGGCCAGCTCTCAGCTGCAGTGACACTGATCTCCTTAATCAGCAATTCACCAACTGGCTTAGTTTCCACCCCTTCCAACTTTCACTCCTAGTAGATTCCACTCCGAGAGCTTTTGTGAGGGAAACCTAATTCCCATGTGCTGTTCTGAAATGCTGTAGTTATCTTTCCTCGTCGGCATGAGGAGTGGCGTTGCATAATCTACTCAGTCCTCTGGAATCTGCAGCGTTATTAAATGTAAACAAAAACAGAGTTTTGATTTTTTTTTCTGTATGCAAACCTAAAAGAGGCACCACATGTCTTACTTATGCTATGATGGTGGCAGTGCTCACTCTCTGGTTGAGTGGGTATGTGTGTGGGGGGGGAGGCGGGAGGGCACTGATGAAAATAAATGGCACTTCTGAATTTAGTTTGTGTGCATGCTCATGTGGGGGCACCTGTGTGAGATGCTCCTAACCTTATTTTAAATTTTATTTTAATTTTATTTTTCTTGACTGTTGGAGACCCATGGCAATTCAGGATAAGCATTTTTTAAAAAAAACCAACTAAACTATCTTCCTAACCCCCTGGTTTTCCTTAACTATTCATCCTTACTCATCTCCATAGCCTTGTCTTATTTAAAATGATAGCATATAACTTGTGAGAAAAATGTTACTCAGAGTAGAGACAACACCTGATAAGTATGTGCATCCACTACTAAGTCCTCAGGGAGTGCTGAGCCCACATGCTCTCTCTCGTCACCTGCCATTCTAAGGGCTGGATGTTAAGGCTCCATTAGAGCCTGCAGGCTCGGGCTGTTGGCCTTTTTGCTCTTCCTGGAGGTGTGTGATGGCTGTTGGCTTCCTGGCACCATGCCACAGGGAGGGTGGCTGTGCAGCGACTAGGGTTCTAAGCTGCAGAGTTCAGAGAAGCTAAATATCACTTACACATTTATATTCTAAACTTACGTGGAGAGCAGAGCTCAGCATGGAAACCCAACTCCTTTCCAAGCCATGTAGTCCTGGCTAGCCTGGAACTCACTATGTAGACCAGGCTGGGTCAGAACGCTCAGAAATCTACCTGCCTCTGCTTCCTGCGTGCTAGGGTAAAGACTTGAGCTACCGCACCTGGATTCTCGCACACTTTTTAAAGCACGTATTTATTGCCTCCGATGTCGGTTTCACTATGATATTTTCACACTCTTCAATTTTATTTACTTCCGACTAACCTCTTCTATCCTCCCACTCTTTCCTTGGTGGCGCCTCTTATTTTTCTCAACCAGGGTCCCTTCTACTTCTAAGTCCTTTTGTCATATCTAGATTGTGAATAGGAGAGAAAATGTGGTAGATTCACTTTTCTGCACCGTGCTTGTTATTTTGTTTAACATGGCGTATCTCTAGTTTCATCTACTATCTATTAAATTTTCATTCCTCTTAATGTCTCAATAACACTCCACTGTGTATGCATATCACATTTTCTTTATCCATTCATTTGTTGGTGGGCATTGCCCCTGGCTATATAATTTAGCTATTGTTGTCCACTTAATGTTGACATTTCTCATAGTTTCTAAAGGTTTATTTATTTATTTATTTATTATTATACAGTGTTCTGCCTCCATGTACACCTGCCCATTAGAAGAGGGCATCAGATCACATTATAAATGGCTGTGAGCCACCATGTGGTTGCTGGGAATTGAACTCAGGACCTTTGAAAGAGCAGGCAGCGCTCCTAACCTCTGAGCCATCTCTCCAGCCCCATATTTCTCATATTTGCTTGCCAATAAGCTGCATGTATTTTATAAACACTTACTATGTTTAATAAAAAGCAGCTTAAGTATGTGACGTGTATAGAAACAAGAATTACACCTTTCTCTTCTTTTCATGTCTCCCTCTCTCTGCTCTGGCTCTCTCTCCTCTCTCTCTCTCTCTCTCTCTCTCTCTCTCTCTCTCTCTCTCTCTCTCTCTTTCTCTCTCTTTCTGCTCTGGCTGTCAGAAAAGACAAGAGATTTGTTGACTAGGCCCTCACCCAAAGGAAAAGAGGCTCTCACCTTGTCACCCTTTTTGATGGTTCTGACCTGGAGCTTGCTGATGGCTTTCTTTGCTGCGTCTCCCAGGCGGCGCTGAAAAAACCAAAAGCTTCTCGTTAACAACAAAGCTGTGTGATGCCTGTCTTACCTTCTCACAGCATGTCATAAAACAGAGCAGCCACCTCCGAGACCGTGCACACATGGCATGGATGTTAAGGAGGATGGGTGGAATTTGCAGAGAGTGGTTCTCTCGAGGTCCATGAAACACTCCGCTGGAGAGAGTTCCTTGGTCCTGATTTTAGGCTGACATGACATACAGTTAATGTCCTAGCATGACTTCAGTGCAGGGTATATCTGCACAGACTGGCAACTAGCAACAAATAAAGTATTTTCTAACTTGTTGAAGCAACTGGTAGTATGTTACTTGAGCGAACAGCCTCTCTTTTTTCACCATGAAGGCCTTGTGTCTGCATGTGCCTTTCAAGTTGTTCAACTGGACCAACTGATGCAGTCTGAGTGCACTACTCCATAGCTTTCTCCCTAATGTATGCATCCGAGTGTGCTATAGGTAGAGTAGGCGATGGCTCAGTAGGTGACGTTTTTGCCAGGGTAAGCATGAGAATCTGAGTGCGGAGTCCCAGGACTCTGTAAGAGCTGCTGTGGCACCCCAAGTGTGTCCCTTAGAGCTGGAGAGTGGGGACAATGAGTCCCTGGAGTTTTCTGGCCAGTTGGTCTAGCCAATCAGTAAGCACCAGGTTCAGGGAAGGGCTTTTGTCTCAAAAAAATAAAATAGATATAGACACAGAAAGGTACATCTGCCTCTGGCCTCTACCTGCATTTGAGTTTATTATGTGTATTCACTCACACGTAGATGTGCACACACACACACTAACACACACACACACACTAACACATACACATGGACATTTAACACACATACACAGATACATACACACAGAGACACACACACGCACACACACCCCCCCCCCATAAAATTTAGCATTCAGATTAGCACATAATTACCAGTCACATACCTGGGGAACCATTATCACCCATGTCAAGAAAGAATACATCATACCCCAATTTGCATAGAGAAAATTGCTGTCCTAATGAGCCCTGCAAGTGGTAAAGCAATGAGGCGAAGGGCATGGGAATTAAATCCTCCTCTGTAGAGGGAAAATGATAGTTCCGTGTGCGCCTGCAAGCTTTCTGCATGTTTTTTGCAGCATTCTTAGCATGTGTGCTTCTCTACTGCAATAGTTACATCAACGTATCAATGAAATGTATTGAAGGATTCAAATCAACATAGAATTAGCCCTTTCTGATAATGATGGTGATGATGATGATGTTTAGTTTTCTTCACACTCTCTCTGCCATAATTTTTAGAAGTTAACTTGGCTTTACTTTCCTTGTGGTGCTGGGGATTGAACATAGGCTCTCACGCACGCTAAGCAAGCCCTCAGTGGCTGGGCTACATCCCCATACTTTTCTCCTAAAACAACAGAGCATCCTAGTCATCCTAGTTACACTCTATTGCTGTGGTAAGACACTGTGGCCAAGGCGACTTGTAGAAGGAAGGGTTTACTTGTGATCCTGGTTTCAGAGGGATAAGAGGCCACCACCATGGAGGGGAATCATCGTGGCAGCGAGCGGGCACGGGAGGCCGGAACCGCAGAGTGCGCACATTTAAATCAGGAAGCAGAGAGAACACCCAGGGAAGGCTGCAAGGCTTTCCCCTCCCAGAGCTCACTCCCCAGTGACTTACTGCTTCCAGCAAGGTCACTCCTCCTAAGCCTCTTCTGCCAGTGCCACCAACTGGGGGCCAGCTATTCACCTGACACTAAGGGTACATTGCATTCAAACCACACCAGTGAACCTCCCCCACGCCCCCGCAATGTTCGAGGCACCTGCTAAAGTGTTTTATTTTCTTTACCCGTCCTTCAGCCCCACGAGAAAGGCAATATTCTCCAGGAAGCACAGAGCTTTACAGCGTTCAGGAAACCATACTACAACACAGCTAGTTATCAGTCCAGCCCTCTAGCAGGCCATGAAGACACTGGCCAAGCAACCTGTTAGCCAGCCAACCAAAATTTATTAAGTCCTTACAAATCACTCCTCTAGCATTTAGATGAACATAAAGTGAGCTGTTTTCCATGTGGTTTCATTTTCCTCATTGATAATTTGTCCTTATTTCTAAAAAGTAATCTGGCATTTTATTTGTATTCCATTTTTTCTTTTTTTGAACCAGGGTGTCTTATGTATGTCATCTTAGATCCTGACGGCAGTGCAGCTGAGGATGGCCTCCCTTCTGAGCCTCCTGCCTCCTCCTTCCTGAGCACAGGGGTTATAGGTGTGTGCTACCACATCTGTGCAACGCTGGATCAGACTCGGATCTTCCAAATGCCAGCAGAGCACGTCAGCACTCGAGTGGCACTGCCAGCCCAGTGCTGACACTTTAAACAGAAAAGTAGGCTCTGGCTGTTTCCTAAAGGGAGAACTGTCTATCTAAAATCCATGTAAAAGGTCCATGAGCGGCCGGGAGACTAAGGTAGAGGAAACTTAGAACACATTAGCAGTGATGGCTGAGAACGGAAGGGGAGAGGAGCTGGGAAGAACAGAGGGGACAGGTCTCCCATCTGTGTGTCCTCTAGCTGAAATCCCATCAACCTCTATTCTTGGAGCAGGCTACATCTTCAATAAACGCTTCCTACATCTCCTGGCAAGGTCCTCTACTGCACACCCTGGCAGTGCCTCGCAGGGCACAGCACCACTGCAGCCCAGTACTTGTTTTTATGAGAAACGTCTGTTATATTTCCTTTAAGTAAGCTCCCTAAAAGCAGATCTACGTTTATTTTTGTAGCCCATTGTGGCCCCAGCATATAGAATAAAGTTGCTTTCATTAATGGCCATCCAATCATTTAACACACACACAACCCCCCACACACACACACATACAGAGTTTTATTTTGCCCTTTTGCTTTTTACTGAGCAGCCTAGGTTGGTTTTGAACCCAAAATCTCCTCATAGTTTCTGTGCCAAATGTGAATCTGGGTTTTAGAAAAAATGGTACTAAAAAATAATTTCCCCCGATTCCTACCATCTAGAAGAATTGCTATAAAAGATGAGTAATAGAACACTTGAACAATAGACTTTTTTTAAGCATAAAAATCACCTGAGGAATTTAACTAAGAAATGGGAAAATTATGAAAGAACTGCAGTGATACATGCTGTAAGGCACAAAGCTGAGTAACAAGCCTGGTGATGCTTCCAGTTTTGACCAGTAGCTACTAAGTACTGGAAAAAAGGGGGAAAGCACTGATGCCATTTTGTTCTCAGGAGTAAATGCCTCAAGTCTACAGGATGTTACATTTAAAATAAGGCACCTGAACCCCAGAGAAAGAGATGTTGGCTATCTTTTTAAAAATTACTTAAAAATAAAATTTATATGTAGACTATATACACATTTTGTGTGTGTGTGTGTGTGTGTGTGTGTGTGTGTGTGTGTGTGTGTGTTGCCTATAAACATGCCTGTGCCTCTGGCTAGAGTCCAGAAGACATCAGATTCTTGGAATTGAGTTTACAAATGGTTGTGGTTGCCATGTTGGTGCTGAGAATTGACCTCAGGTCCTCTGGGAGAGCAGCCAGTGCTCTTAACTGCTGAGTCATCTCTCCAGCACTATGGCTTGTTAGTTTTCTTTCTTTTTAAAGTTCAGAAAATTTTGCAATTATGTTTAACTGGTACTTTAGAATATTGTGTTCAATTCAATCACTTAATTTTTTAAAATGTTTCCCCTGTGTGAACAAATAATTAAATGAAAAACAACATTTTCAAACAATTGCTACATATTATTCTAAAATTAGCTAAACTATAAGAAATCTGTCTCTTTCTTCCTTCCCCTCCTGCTTTGTTTTGCTGTGACAGTGTTGCCCTGGGGAATCCAGATTGGCAGTAATTTCCCATCATCCCTTTCAGCCTCATGATGATGGAGATTAGAGGTGTGTGCCTAGGTACCACCACATCTGGCTAAAAACAATATTTTCAAAATTATATTTTATTTAAATCAAGTTTTTTTTTTTTTTTAGCAAATGGCATATGCCTTTAAACATGAGCATGTAAGACAAAATTTTTTAAAAAGTCTTTACATTTTGACTGTTTATTTTTACTTTTGTCGACATCTACATAAGCATCGGGTAGCTTTTGTGTGCTCCTGGAGTTTGAACCCAGAATCTTATAGATATTAGGCAAGCACGCTACTGTTGAGCTGTCCCCCTGGCCAACGTTTGATAACATTTACTTTCTCTATTCCTGAGAAAAGGCTCTTCCTATGCCCTTAAAAAGGACATTGCAAGCCACTTTCTTGAAAAAAAAAAAAAAAAAAAAGTAAAGTCCATGCAGGAAATGACAAGCGAGCTAATATAAGGTACCTGGGATCACGGCCGACATGACAGCTCGTGGTTAGGGAATTAGAAAGACAGGCCCATTCCTGACTTTGTCTGCTCTCAGTTGAGAGAATGAAAGTGGCTTCCTGAAGGGCAAAGTTATGGCGGATGTGAGCCACTCAGTGGTCAACTGAAAGCGAGGTAAAGCTTAGTATGTCTGCTTTCATTTTATTTCTGGCACCATCATTAAGCCTTAAGCTTTTGGGGTCATTTCCTGATCAGTCTGCAGGTAGGTATGTAGAAAAAGGAAAAAAAAAAAAAAAAAAAAAAGGTTCATCTGAAGATACCTAGATAAAGGGAACTAGGATTCACTAGGACTCGGAGCTGGAAGATGGCTCGGAGATTAAAGTGCTTGTTGAGCAAGCATCCTCCACACTAAGGTAAAAAGTTGGGCGTGGTGCGCGTGCATCTCTAATTGTCAGGGAGTGGAGTGGAGGATGAGACGGCCATAGAGCAGCAGTGAGGGTGGGAGTGGGGGAGGAGGGGAGGAGGGGGAGGATTCCTGGCAGGCAATGTGGCTGAAATTCCAAGTCCAGGTTCAGTGGGAAACCCTGCCTCAAAAATTAAGGTCAAGAGAAACAGGGACTGAAATCTCAGCGTCAGTCTCTGGGTTCTGTGTGTTCTTACAGACAAGCGCAAACATACACCACACGCCTGTACCTTCTGAGAGCCCCAGAGACATCATGCATAATCAATAGCTCGTGACCCTTTACTAGACTCTGGGATCGATCGGAGCATCTCTGTCTCTAGCAATTTCCCTAAACTAGCTGAGAACAGTAAGCCGCGGGCCCTTCTGTGAGCTTGCTCCTGTAAACAAAGTGTTCACCTCCAAAAGGGAAGGGAACTGCGTCTTGAGTGGGAGGACTTCAACTTCCCCAGAGAGACAGCTCTGAGCTGATGAGTGACCAAACCCCAGTTTGACCAAGATGCATCTTGCCCCTTCAGCCAGCATCTCGGAGTCAGGATTCTTGAACACAGGCAAAGGTGTTTGATTGCCCACCCTCCCACCCACCCCGTCCCCTCAATTTGTTTGTTTGTTTGTTGTATGTACCTATGTTGAGTAGATTCCTTTCCTGGACTTCTTGGTGACTTTCCATTGGAGTCCTAGGGCGAGCGGCTGGATGTGGTATGCTGACTCTACCCAGAGCCCAGGTCCCTATGCTCTTGGACTCTGGTAGCACAGGCAGAAAGGACACGTTTCATCCAATGATACTGAGAAATGTGCTATTATAGATTCATTGCTCTCTTGTTGCAGTTTTTTTTTTTTTTTTTTTAAATCAAGGCTCATTCTGCACATTATGACAGACATTACCTCTTTAGAGGAGGAAAAGGACATCCTTTTAGTTAATGTTTCAGGAACAAGATGTCAGCCAACCCACCCTGCAGGGGCAGGACAGATGGCCGAGACTCCAGGACACAGGAAACTCAATTTCTGAGACATATATCATATCATATATCATATGGTAATTATGGAGTTAGGGGGTTTAAGATGTTTTTGTTGATGTTGTTGTTTGCGTTTGTTTTTGTTTTTGTTGTTATTGTTCGGGGGTAATAAAATAAGGTGAAAATTCACCATAAAAATGCCACACCATTTGCATATTATATATGACAATATTGATGTTGTGTGTGAAGGTCTGTGTGGGTATGCAGCATATGACAGTGTAATTTTGGAATGGTTTCCCATTGTCTTAAGCCTGACAACTAGACTGCATAGGCCAGCCAATGAGCCCCAGAGCCCCACCTATCTGGGCTCCCCCAGCACTGGGTCTGTAAGCACGTACTGTCACTCTGAGTTTGTTCATTTCATTAATGTGGTTTCTGGAACTTGAACTCAGCTCTTGATGGTTCCAAGTTAAGCTTTTTGCAAATTTGTGATTCCCCCAGTCACTGTATTGCTTTTCAAGAGACATGAAAATCAAACGGAGGAAAAATAAAAATAGCCCAGCTGAGTGGTGGTGCCGCACGCCTTTAATTCCAGCACTTGGGAGGCAGAGGCAGGCAGAGCTCTGTGAGTTCGAGGCCAGCCTGGTCTACAGAGTGAATTCTAGGGCAGTCAAGGCTACACAGAGAAACCCTGTCTTGAAAAAAAACCAACAAAACAAAAAAGTCCTACTTTCACTATTTAAAAGGTACGTTTTAAAACTAATGTTTGGGATTCCCAAAATGTACATTAGGGAGATGGTAAATAAAAGTGGGACTTCCTAGGTGCTACGCACGCTCTGCCCTGAGCTAGACCCTCAGGCCCCACAGCGTAAACTTTTTGGTTTCTTTGAGACAGTATCTCACTATGAAACCCTGGCTGGCCTGAAGCGCAACACATAGCCAAGTTGGCCTCAAGCGCTGAGTGCCTGTTAAAGGCATATACCACCATGAGCAACTTGGACATCAAGACTTGCTCCTCAGCTGGTGGCTCTATAGAGATGCGATGAGATCCATGAGGATGCTGCCTTCATCCCTGCATCCACAGATGAATTCTCAGCTGCAGGGCCCAGGAACACTCCCTGCCCCGAATATTTAGAGCATACTTTTATTGTAGTCTATAATCAAACCTATGAGGGCAAGACCATACATATTTAATATAGTGTGTTGTATAGAAATGGAAAAAATAACTTCTATGTTTCTTGTCTAATAGGGCCATTACTTTCAATGAAATTAACTGGATATAGAGGATATTTTGTCTGAAGGAGAGATAAACCTGTTTTTGTTATGATCCCAAGTGTGGGATGGGGAACGGTCTTGTAAGAACCAGTGAGGTTAATCCAGTAGGAGACAAACTACCTCGTGCGGTAGCTTGACTTGACTGCCCTCTCTATGTCCCTTCCTCTTGCTGTCTGTCTACCTTTCTCCCTCTATCTCCCCCCTCCCTCCCTCTCTTTTTTTGGTTTTCATATACAGGGCTTTTCTCTGTAGTCCTGGCTATCCTGGAACTTGCTCCGTAGACTAGGCTAGCCTTGAACTCACAGAGACCTGCTTGCCGCTGCCTCCCAAGGGCTGGGGTTAAAGGCGAGCACACCACCACCGCCCAGCCTCTTATTCTCTTGCCACTTTATTGGTTACCAAGAACTGAGCAGCCTTTGCTTCCACATGCTCCTGTCTCCACGATGGAACAAGGCAACCATGGATCGGAACCTGTGAAACTCTGAGGTAAATCTTCATCGCCTTCTTATGTATTCTGTCACAGCAAAGAAGCAATGCAGAGTGACAGAGACAAGACCAATAAAGCTCATGTTTCCTTTTTTTTTTTTTTTTTTTTTGGTTTTTCATCTTGATGCTCCTGAAGACAGGGTCCAGGACATCACATGTTCTAAGCAGGGGCCCTACCACCCAGCTACATCCTTAGCTTTGAGTTTTCAACTGTACCAAGTACAAAGGGAGGAGGGGGAAGGTTACTTTCCCCATTTTTCATGGAGGCTATGTAGAGAGGGCACATGTCGAGACCTGTAGTCTGTCAGGAAACACAACTCTTCGTTTGTTATCCTCAGTTAAAACAATGGTGACGGAGGATTTAGGGACCACTTGTGGTAGACTAGGGAACCACAGTGGTGTGCAGCATTCTTTTGTTGCAGGGGTACCCCCATAGTATTGTATGGCTGGTGTGGTTATGGATGTCTTCTTACACAAGTAATTCCAAATTCCGCTTCTTGGTAAAGATTGTCAAGAGTAGGGTGTGCTGGTAATTGGATTTATCCATCAACTTGTTTTGAATAGGTACGAGAAACCATTTATCAAGTTTACTGGGGATTTTTTTTTACAGTAGTGATGATAAATTGCTATATGGACAATAAAGACAGAGCTATATATTAAAAGAAAAAAGTCCTATAAATGTCCACAAGGTGTTACGTGATTACATACCCCATCAAACTCAAGGTACTACACTGACGATCTTTTAAATATTTAGGAATCTAGGGGAAACTAAGACGGTTCCCTCATTCCCTTAGTATTAGAAATGCAGGGAAGGGGGAGAACAGATGCATAACAGAAAAATGTGGAGCCGAGGATGTCAAGATGCAGGGTTGGGCTCAGAACATCGTACCCACACGCGTTCGTTTTGACATAGAGCTGAAGGCCGCTTGAAGGTCCCAGGGAGCCTTTTCTGTTTCCCTGACTAAGTCACAGGGGTGTCAATTCCTCTTCTCCATGGTGAGTCATAGGAACAGTTCCCCCTCCCACCAAACCCAAGCAAACACGAAACCTGCAAAGGTCACATTTGCTCCTCTTTCCTGAAAGCTCTCATTTCGGAGAAGGCCGGGCTTTGCTCAGGAGAAAGGAATGCAGCGTAGAAAAACCCAAGAATCTGAGCAGGCTGGCATTGCTATGTCCACCCAGGCAATCCCCAGGAGGTTAGACTCTGCCCAATCACACTCTTGTGTAAATCTTCATTCTTCACTGACCACGAGGACAATGATTGAAACTGTCCCCCAGGTCCTTTGCTCTTCTTTACTGAAGAGTACCAATATAAATTGACAAAGTCTAATTGCTAAGCTGATCTCTTCAACTTTTGTTGTGTTAGTGGTGTGCTGGTCAGGACTCTTATGATGAGCCCTTGGTCATGCACTGCCTCATACTCTGCCTCACTGTAAGAGCATCAACGGTGGAGAGACTGGGGAAGGTGCTAAGTCATATTTGCTTAGGCTCAGGACTCAGACCTCTTGACCTGAGTGCCTGCTCTTCAGGTGTGCCCCACGCTCCTAATGACTAAGTGGTACCCATGAACTGATGCTTCTCACATCCCTTCATCCATCTCTGACTTCTTTCCTGAGCTTCAGGCTCATAGTGAAAAGCCTCCCAGGGCGTTTCTGCCCCAGTAGCTAATACGCTTCTAGATCTAATATTGCCAAATGCAGTGTTAAAAGCAACCTCACTGGACCCCTTCTGCCTTCCCCGTTTGTAGTACATGTTGGAAATTGAGCCAATTGCACCCTTGGTCCCTCCACTCATCTCAAACTCATGGTAGTTGCACAACTTCTCAACTGAAGTGCAGCCCTCTGGAGAGTTAATAATCAGGCTGTGTGATACTGTGGCATATAAGAAACACACATTTTGCTCTTTATCTTAGTTCCCGGTGAGAGCTCCCCAAAGCCCTGCAATTTAGTGGTGGGAGCGGCAAGTGTGAACCAGTCTTGTTATTCAAAACAAGCACCTCTCAGTCAACTCTGGCTTTATATTAGTAAGGTGGCTTTTGGAAAGTCCCTAGGATGGGGCTGGCCACCTCAGAACTTTGTGGTTAGAGGTATGGGATTTTCAGACATGCTACCACGCATGCCCTGAGTGCAGCGCCATCTGCTGATGCTGTTACAATGTAAGCTCTGTGTGGGCAGAGTTTTTGACCTTGCAATGGGTGTTGAAAAGAAACCTGATCTCCCTCTCTCTGGGAAGGAGAGAGGCTAAAGGTTGAATCGATCACTAATGAACAGTGATAACTTAGTCCCCTCCTGCATAGGTAATGAAACCTCTACATGTCGCTCCCCGCCAAAGGGCTCAGAGAACCAGATGAACAGGTGTGTAAGCTTGCCCATGTACAACCCGCCATCCAGATGAACAGGTGTGTCAGCTTGCCCATGTACAACCCGCCATCCAGATGAACAGGTATGTAAGCTTGCCCATGTACAACCCACCATCCAGATGAACAAGTGTTCATCCAAGTATTCCAAGTATTCCAAATAATCCAAGTATTATTTTCTTTGTCCATTAAAAGTAACTTCAATGAACTTCTTATAACGGCACATGTTTCTGGTTTGATTCTCACAGCAGGACTCCAGGCCTCTCATCCTATCACACTGACTGGGGTCTGGGCAAGTTCATACCACTAGGTAGCATCAAATGCTAGGCTCACACTGCTCTGATTGCCAAGCTGGTGCCTTTAGCCATCACCCTATTTCAGGAAGCACAGCACAGTAGCCAAGTCTCGCCTCCACTCTCAGTTGTAGCCCTTACTTGCTACATCTTCATGTAAAAGACTTTGCTCTGACTACTCAGTGACTATCACTCCATGGACAACTGCACAGGCACAGCCATCTCCATGTACAGTACAGCACGGAAGGCATCACTATCGTTTTAGATGCTGGCTGGGGATGCTTCTTAAAGTTATGAGCAGACACCTAAAGCAGGCTAATTCAAGCTCAGTTTTCTCCATATACCTGACAGCAGAATGCTTCTCAATGTGAAATGAACTCCTTTCCTATTTTACCTCAGGCTGTGATCCTCTGAAGAACCGAAGGCTCACTTCTTCTGAAGGCCAGTGACGCCTTAATAAAAATAAATGATTTACGTCAACCTGCTGCTTTTTATAGATACAGCTTGACAGTTGTTCTTTTGAACAGAGTGGAACACTGTCTGTCAAAAGATATTTTTTCCCCCTTAAGATCTTATTCCATCCTTAAAAAAGGCTAAAAATGTAGTAGTCACATTGATCAGGAAACAGGGCTAACTTTTAGTGTGGCCCTGTTGCTGAAGGGCCTTGGTGGTAGCGTGCGGTACTTTAAGGAAAGTTAATACATATTTCACAGTGTGTGCACGTGCCTAGACGCACACGGGAGCTCTATCTACCTGCAGGAAGTAGACTGATCAACACGATTATTCCAGTGCTAACTGGATTATTCCAGTGCTAACTGGCTGCTTGCGTTCTCCATGGGCACAAACCCCCATGTTTTAACTTAGGATGGTCTAATTAGCTGGTGACTATATATACGTTATATGGGAACCTATAGGTGTAGCCAGCTGGTACATCCACATTCACCACCTTGTGTCTAGCTGGTATACGCGCGACCACTGCAGAAGACAGAATTGATCTCACATTTGGTCATCCAGCAGCCAACATGATGGCATTAATGGATGCTGTTCACTGGGAACAGCCATCACAAATTTGCCATTAAAAAAGTAAATACCCATTCTTGATCAAAAAAATTCAGTAAAGCTGGGCTAAGTTAACATTTACAAAATTATACATTTTATAATGGGAGAAAATGCCTCAAACTCGAAAGCTGAATGGAAAACAATATGGTGGAGCTTATTTTTAAAACCTCATTAAATTGAGAGTATTCCCTTAAATACTACTGGAAGAGAGGTTATCTTGTCATGCTATTCTAGGTTATTCAGAGGGGTAAATGCCAGTGAAACCAAATAGGATGTTTAAAATTAGAAATAGTTAAACCAGCACACAATGATTAAACACCTGAGATTAAGACTGTTTCAGATTGACAGTGACAAGTCAACAGTGCCAGTGGTGACTAAAGAGTTAAGAAAAAGGAAACACATTTAGGGAGTATTTAGAGAGGAGGTTCAGCACCACAGTTATAAAATTCTCCCAAGCTGTCCTGTGAGTTTGAAAGCTGGTTTGACAATCCCCCACTCATATAAACACAAACCCAGTGACGACAGCACCACGGAGGAAAGCAGCAGTGACAGATGGAGGCGTGCAGCAGCAGCTCTGTAGGTCTTGAGATGATGTGGTATTGGAGCAGGCGGGCCCAGGAGATGAAAGGAACAGTTTACAGAACATGGAAACAGCATCAGCTTCCTAGGGTATTGTTAAAGGAGACCACAGCCCACAAGAGGAAAGGTTAATTACTCTACACATGCCAGCTGTGAAAATGGCAGGCCACCATAAAAACATAAAAAATGAAATAGAAAACCTCCGCTTCATTCTTTATAAGGAACAGTTCTATAAGACTTAATTATAAAAGGGAAATTAAAATGAGGTAGAGGAAAACAGAATGTTTTTCTGAAGTTTTGCCCTGGAGAAGATCTGTTGATACAAGTTCTGGTGATATGTTCAAAACTGGATAGACAGCAGAGTGTGGTAGCTCACGTCTTTAATCCCAGCACTAGGGGAGGCAGAGGCAGGCAGATCTCTGTGAGTTCAAGGCTAGCCTGGTCTACAAAGTAAGTCCAGGACAGCCAGGGCTACACAGAGAAACCCTATCTTGAAAAGCAAAAAACCAACCAACCAACCAACCAACCAACCAACAAAACAAAACAAAACAACAAAACCCCAACAGCAACAAATCCTCACGCTTCAAAGCACCATGGATAAAGTCAGAAATACTGGGGATCTGGGAGGAACATGATCCCATATAATAAAAGAAAATTGCTTAATTTTCTTGACCAATAAACTCCCGATACAAGCTAATAGAAAGTTTCCAACAATCCAGCTGAAAAACTGTCAGCTCATGGCAGCAGGGACTTAACAGAAGTTTCGTATTGTGTACTGTGCTTAAAAAGGTTTCAGCTTTGCTTATAATCTAAAAAGTGTGATACCATGTCTGGGAATGAGCCTGGTGGTGGGCTGTTTGCTCAGCATGCGCAAGGCTGTGGATTTAATCCCCAACACCACAGTAATAAAACAAAACAAAAAGGATGGTGCTATTCATAGACTCATGATAAAGAGCTATAACATTCCTTTGGTAAGGATATGGAAAACTGTGCTTTATTTTGTTTCTAAATTTGTGTATGTGTGTATATGTCTGTGTGTGTGTGTGTTATGTCTATATTTGTGCATCTGTGCCTGTACATGATGTGGTATGTGTGTGAATGTGTCTGTATGTGTGTGTGTGTTTGTGTGTTTGTCTATATGTGTGTGCTTGTGTGTGTGGTATGTGTGGATGTGTCTGTATGTGTGTGTCTATATGTGTGTATTTGTGTGTGTGTGTGTGGATGTGTATGTATGTGTGTGTGTGGTGTGTGTGTCTGTGGGAGTGTGTGTGTATGTGTGTGTTTGTGTGTGTGTGCGTACACATGTGCTTGTCCTAAGAGGAGCGTGCGGAGGTCTCACTTTGTGGCAATCAGTCTGTCCTCCTACTCAGTGGATTCTGGGAGTAAACTCAGGTTTTCAGGTTTGGAGTCAACTACCTTCACCTCTGAGCCCACTTGCTGTTCCTGGCAAACTACTTTTAAATATTGTTGGATAAAGTATAAATTGGCTCAACAATATTTTTTGGAAGACAACATTCCAGGCATCATACTGCATTTAAATACATATACTATAGTCTTAGCAATTAATCTTCCAGGATTTACCTTATAGGCATACTAACAAGTGTGCTAAGTACCACACGTGTGTCTTTTGTGAAAGAGAAAGCATGTTCATTAATGGGAGCTGGACACATAAGTGTGACGTGTAAAGGCAGTGCAGTGCTGGCACTCACGAGGATGAGAAGGCTATTCCGTTTTGTTGGGATGAATTCATCTTGGTGATAATTAGTCTCCAAGATGAAGAGAGAAAGGAATGGAGTTAAGTAAGCTCTCATTCTGTTTAAAAAGTGCGTGTGCATGCACACACACACACACACACACACACACACACATGCACGCACGCACGCGTGCACACACGCGCACACGCACATGCACATGCACACACGCACACATGTACACACATGCATTTGCATTTTTTTATTAATTTATTCTTGTTACATCTCAATGGTTATCCCATCCCTTGTATCCTCCCATTCCTCCCTCCCTCCCATTTTCCCCTTACTCCCCTCCCCTATGACTGTGACTGAGGGGGACTTCCTTCCCCTGTATATGCTCATAGGGTATCAAGTCTGGGAGGATACTTCATGGAGGAGCAGTGAGTAGCTAGGACTCACATGCAAAGAAATTGGTTCTCATTGCATCCCGTTGTACAAAAATCACATTTTATACAATGCACATATATTCATGAATTAACTGCTTTAAAAAAACGGCTTTATTTAAAATAATAAAAATCTCACTCCCCCTGTTATGCTCCTAAGGAGGAAAGCCTGGCTCTTTCCGAGTCATGCTGTCACTATTAGTGTAATCTCGACTCTGTTCTTCTCCCTTCATCTTGCTTCTGCTTAAACAAACAAGTGTTAAAAAAAAAAAAGAAAGAAAATGAGCAATGGGAGGAGGGACACAGTAAATCATGACCATCTTATATAACAACACCGGTAAAACATCAGAATACAAATGTGCAAGAAATTTCTGAAAAACTGCACAGTCGAAGTTAGCAGTGTGTGTGTATGTGTGTGTCTGTGAGTGTGTGTGTGTGTTTGTTTGTATGTGTGTGTGTGTTGGAGTGAGTAGACACTTCTAATCTCATCCTGTTACTTGTGAGTCATGACAAGTGTACGACCGCATGTGTCATCTGTGTTGAGCTTACAGAGCTGTGCTGTTTCTAGTGAGCTACTCACCTGGTTCCTGTCCCTGGCATTCGCGTATCGGAACCTCTGGATATAGTAAAAGACCAGCCACGCGAGCGAGATGATCATCAGGACAATGAAGGAGATGGAGACAAACACAACCGATGTGCGGCTCACATATTTTTGCAGGTTCCGGGTTCCGATGGTGATGTGCATGGTCACGGTGATGTTCCTTTCCAGTAGGCTCACTAGCTCCTTCCCTTTGGGCTCAGGAATCATGATAGCCACGATGTCTTCCACACCTGTGGCGAGAGGGGCGAGGAAGCGGGCAGTGAGGGTTGGGCGAGGGGTGGCAACTAGAGTGCAACGTTTGGGAGGGTGCCGTCCGAGTGATGGCATCACTTCCTGTTAGCCAGGGCCATGCCATTTTGTCGAGTGCCGTCGTTTTAATCGACAGTTCCCCAAACTGCAGTAATTTGGTCTCGAGGAATAAAAGTCACGTGTGTACGTCCCTCTCCCCACCCCCCATCGTCATTACTGGCTCAGAAGCAGCCTGGCTGCGAGCATATATTAAGGACCGCCATCGCACACGTGATGCAGAATCCCTCCTTACCTCTAACGTCTCTAAGAAGGACTCCAAGCACGCCACAGAGTCCCTGCCATGCAGGACCATGTTCATGGTTAAAACCTCTGCTAATACATTTTCATACTCCAAAGTGCAACCCGCCTCATGTTCCCCTTCAATCCAAACTCTACAACCTTTCAACTTCCAGCAAACTTATTCAAAGCCGAGTCACATAACAGCCCCCAGAGATGCCGCAGTTGCACATGCGCGAACACACACACACACACACACACACACACACACACACACACACACACA
>OU015753.1:41922460-41937510 GCA_907169655.1 Acomys percivali
ACACACACACACACACACACACACACACACACACACACACACACACACACACATTCTGCTCCTGAGTTGAAATCCTACTCTCTAAGATGCTCTATGAATCTGGTCCAAGTGAATGCGTCCATAAATTCCCCCCAAAAGACTGAAAGGCATTTCCGGTTCATGGCAAGGGATCAAATGGCCTGCTTTCTGCCACCAACTCAGTGCACTCTCTCTTACCCCCATATCTACTCTATAAACAATTACAGATCTCTGAGGACCATTTTTTTTTTTTTTTAAAGCCATTTTCTCCAATAGCGAGTACCCAAGCCAGCAAGGCCAGGGATCTTAAAGAGCTCCTATAGGATTGCCTAACTGATATAATGGCCTCAGAGCTGTTTTCTGCTTATTTTTTACTCAATTCAGTGGAAACAGCTATGTGACCTCAGGCCAAGTAAAGGGAAAATAAAATTAGCTAATTTTGGAACACTGTCACTGCCTTCTCATGCACTTCCTCCACGGTGCCCTTGTCATTACACAGCTTGAAGGAAGGAGGCCTTTTCCTTGGACACCAGCCATATGGGTCATTGTCCTTATGCCATAGCACTGTGTGAGGAGCAGGTGTCAGTAAGTTGTTCTAATAATTTATTATGCACAGGGTCTTTTCATAAGTGCCTGACACCAAATTCAGGGGAGCCCATTCAACCTGTCACTGTGGCTGATGCATGGGATAGAATCCCACAGTTTAATCTACAGGAAAAGCTGTAAACTGATTGGTATACACAGTCCGACTTCCAGATGGAAATATCCTGTTACCTGGTGTGATTAAGTGAAATGGAACCCGTTTATTATTTAGTGTGCTGTAGATTCAGGGGAAAAAACCCCAAAACTCTGCTGTAGATGCTCACAGGCTGTAGCCAGGCAGAAAGCTGGGCTGGGTTCACTCAGCTAGGCTGAGCCAGATTACACACGCATAGGTGTGCTTGTGTGCACATGCATGCATGTGCATGTGTGTTGGGGGGGGGTTGGCTGTGTTGCAAGTCTCTTTGACTTTGTTCTCTAGGGAGTTTCAGTCCCATATCCTTGACAGTCTTTCACTAAGGCTGATTAAACACTTTAAAAGTTAACTGCTGTAGAAGCACTTACTTGTACTATGAAATATTTCTACATCATTGGAAAACACAACAAACAACAACAACAACCACCACCACCATCACCATCACCCAGGTACACACGAAGGCAGACCAGCCATTGGTTATGCATTTTTAGCGATCCTATCCTACAATTGTTGCAGTCAATGCTGTAAGACCATCAAGCCACTCGCTGGGGGTGTTCAACTTCTGTTGCTGTCTTTAAGAATTCCTGAAAACTGATGGCTTGAATTCTAACTGAATTTACCTACAATCCAGTAGTCCCCTTCCTGTGCTGTGTTTGTTCTGCCTAATGGCTACGTGTGGTCTGGGCTTTTGTGAGGGATTAAGGCCGCTCCCAGGATTTGACTCTACGGAAATATGTCTTCTTTGTGCTCTGGACTAATCTGGCCTGGGGGTGGGGCTCATCGCAGAGCTGCCATTAATTTAGAGATGTGCGGTACTGCAGAGGGAACCACGGTTCCTATGTGCTTCCTTGTTTACATTCTCTAGGCATGCTTATTTAAAACTCTAGATTAGATTTTTTTGAAAGACAGGATGTGTGTGTGTGTGTGTGGGTAAATTGAGAGGATTTCCACTCTCAGACAGGCATGCATTTATACTTTAATAGCCAAATTAATATATCCTTGAATTGCTTCCAGTTGGGATACTTGGTTTGAAGGTTTTGTTTCCACTCAAGATCACAGAACTCCTTGTTTTTAAAAAACCTTTTTCTAAGCCATACAGTTTTACTTTCCATATTTAAACCTTCAGCAACCAACTGTGGCTTACTCATAAAACGATATTTATTGAGCTCTCTTCATGGATAAGCAGACTGGGGAGAGATTAGAGTGTGATTTGGTTTCCTCCTAAACTCTCAGCTTTATTTTGTACCTTGTGTTTTCCGTGAAGTTGACCTACATTTTTGCCGAACCTGCCCCAGGCTTTTAGGCTTAAAGCTTTTAATCTATCCCCTACCTGGTGGCCTGAATGCCCTGGCGCTATTTGCCCTGCCTCCAGTCCACACTTTTCCTATTAGGGAACCACGCTGGAGACGCCAGGGTATAGTCACTGAGAGTTGCTCTCTGGAAGCAGACAGTGTGTTTTAATCCAGGGCAGCACTTTAGAAATAACACTGAAAGTTTTGGATAGCTGCAAAACTCTAAATTATTCATTATCTTTATTTTTTCTGGGATCTGAGAAAACATTTTCTCTTTCTGCAGGGTAAGGTATAATTAACTATTTTAAGCTATTTGTTTTAAACCTAAGTGCCTAGTGCCAGCTTGTTGTTTCTGCCGCTGTGGGGACTTCAGGACATACCACATCCTGCACGTGAATGGAGCAGGTCTGTTCATCTGGACACCAGTGTCACTCATTTCTGATATTTGTAATAACTGTCAGGTCTGACAGTGAAGAAAAAGATGAGATTCTCAGAGTATTTCTCTTGGTACTTTAGACCATATACGGTAAAGTTGTACTGGGGATATGAATTTATCCCAGTGGGACAGTCACTGAGGACTGAATGCCCAGGGGCTTGAGAGATGGTCCAGTGGGGAAGCGCATTTGCTGCTTTTCCAGAGGACCCGAGGAGTTCAGTTCCCAGAACCCACAAAAGGGCTTACGACTGCATGTAACTCCAGCTCCAAAAGATCTGACGTGTTTCCCTAGCCTTTGTGGGATCCTAAATGCACATGTTGCATATAAATCTATACAGGCATACACATAAATAATAAAAATTAAATTGGTGTCTAAGGTATCAGAAAAACCAAACCACCACCACCACCACCACCACCACCAAAAACCCAACCAACCAACCAACCAACCAACCCAAAACTGGCATAGAGTCAACTGCACTTGAATCAATTATTTTGATAAGTGCGTAGAATCCAGGCCAAGAAGCAGTTCCGGGACCTGATTTGCTTGAAGGAGACCTGCAGTGAAATGGGTAGTCACACTCTTCCATGATCTTTACTTCATCCCATGTGTATACCTGCAGCAGCCGTGCAGCTGCTGATGTGTAAGAGACAGGCAAGAAGAGAAACTGGAGCTGGCCGGTGTGGCAGGGCTGCCGGGAGACCCCTGAAGCAGCCTCCGCGTTAAACGCGGCTCTGTTGCTGAACTCTGTTGGTGTACTTTGCATTACGACACACTAGGGACTTGTCGTCCCACGGATGTGACATACACAGATAGCATACATTGTGTGGTAAAATCCACAGAGACCAAGCTGTCTGGGTAACTCCATGTTTACTGTGACTCGTAGGCACTTTCGTGGCAAATGCCTCCTCAATGAAAACGCATCAGCCTACCATCTATTTTTGTCCCCAAATGTACTTCAGGCCTTGGAGTGGTGAGTGATTGCTGTTATGTAACCACTGTGTATTCTGGAAAGCTTCGGCAGTTACAGACAATGATGTGTGACCATGACTGCCACCACCACCAAAAGCCAGCGGCACCTCCTTGAATTTTAGTGCTTTCTCTATCCTTGACAGCATCCGGCAGCCACGGTCTCACTTGATACATGTGTGTGGCCGGGGACCCAAAGCTTACAAAGCCTGGGAGTGTTTGATGATGAGAAAGCCTCCGCTTAGACACTCGCCAGGCTGCTTAGTCATTGAATCAGTGACATCCCTAGAAGGCCAGCAGAGGGCAAAGCCGTGATGGAGCCTGCTGCCCATTCCTCTCTCTGCACCTTGGGTAGTGTAAACATTCCTGTATCCTCTTCTCTTCCCAGCTTGTGCTTTAGTTTGCCTTAGTCTTAGTTCTCTAGGATTTAGGTGATTATAAGGAAAACATTCAGTGCTCATTTGTAAATATTTCCTACGTATACACTTCAAATAGTTCATTTACAAAAACGTAGTCAGCTTCTGATTGCTGTCAATTCACAAGCAGGATATGTATGAAACGATTTTAAAACAGCGAAGTGCCATGTAAATTGAAAGTTATTACTACTTTTTGCACCAACAAACATTTTTAATACACGCAGATGCAGAACTTTTGCATCAAGCTCTCCGAAATAGAACCCAGCAGTATATTAAGACAATTTTCATGTCCAAGTGGAATTTATTTAGATCGCAAGAATGATTCAATGTCAGAACATATTGTGGTGATGTTTAGAACATGTCTATCTTGCAGAGCTTGTTGTCTTATGCCTGTATTTGGTCTTCCGTTCCTTACAATATTAGTATTTTAGCTGAGCATAGGCTGGCAGTAAAAATGTTAATACCAAGACTCTCTTGCACCTAGGTGTTGCCCCATGCTTACTACTACTTGGCCACTGATATGTTAGTGGAAATGACGCTTTCCACTCGTGGTCTTACTCTGTTGTGGAAAGGAAGAATGCCAAATATGACCGTGTGCACCAACGCTAACATAGTTCTGCAACCGAAATGGCAAGATCATTTAGTAAAACATACGATTTTAATAAACATTCAAAAATGTAGAGTTTCCCAAACACCTTAATCCATGAGAAGCCAAGGGTAAAATGGTCTATGTGTTACAGTAGTGGGCACCACAGAGCTACTAGCAATAAACTAAATAAACATTGGGAGTAAATAAAGAGAATCATGCAATGATGTTTCTCTGAAAGACATAAAAAAATTGTAAAAGAACAGACATCATTTTAAAACTGAAGGTTGCTAATTTAGTAGTATGTAATTTGTGTCAAGCACATGGCAATTTTTAGTCAGCTCTTGGTAGTTATGACTTTGTCGTCAAGTATGGCCAAGGAGCACAATCTTTTGAAATTGATCATCCTTTTTGGGGAAAGGGTTCTATTTGTATTTTTTTTAAAGTACGGCCTGTTCTCTGATAGTTACAAACATCTCAGTGATTAAACAGTAATTTTAGTCAAATCTATATCGTTCTCTAATTTTCTCTGGTAGTTTTACAACATAATGTGATAACAATCAATAGTCTAATAAAACTATTGATCATGGGCATGGGATATCCCTCTGTAGTTAAAGGGCTTACCACACAGAAAGCCTGAGGGTTATAGTTTGGAGTTCCAAAATCTAGGAAAACCTGGGTGTGCATAGTGGCCACCCCCAAGGATTCCAAAGCTCAGAAAGGAAAGACTAGGTCTCTGGAGCAAACTGCTTGGCTAGACTAGTCTCTACAAGGTGAGCTCTGGGCTCAACTGAAGAGGCCTTGCTTAAAAATATAAGGTGGAGATGACCAAAGAGGACTGCCGGCCTCCTCCTGGTCCCTCCACATGGACACCTGCAGACTGCTGTGCATGCACACATATGTAACTGCATACACACCAGAGCAGACACGAAGAAAAACGAGCCAGCAAAAGCGCACAAACGAACGAAACCCAAGCCAACTCTAGTTCAGTTTGTTTCCTCAGCTCTCTGGCTGCCTTCGGATGCACCTGGGTCTACATGGTTCTACCTGCTCGCAGCGCTCTGACGTCATGGTCGGCTTTCTTCCCTCTTCTGCTCGGAGCTGCATGTCAGAGTGTCCGTGTAAGTGTCACCGTGTTCATTTATGAGCCCTCACCCATTGCTTTGGTGGAATATGGACATATTCAGTCCAAGTTCTTTCATTTTCCCTTTGAATCCTTGAACATTTGACTTTATGCTTTTCTTCAGATATCGCTCCCTCTGTTTTCTCCTCTGCATTTATTTCTGTGATCCTATTATTAGTGGAGCTTGTGCTCCTTTTCCACATACATCGTGTTCTTTCCCATTGCTTTACAGTGCCTTCTTACATACGGGAGGTACATTAGGAAAGCAGAGAACTGAAGGGCGCAAATTACTTAGATATCACATGATTTTACATGTACAAGTTTTAAAAAAATATGTCCATATTTCTATGACAGTTATCACATGCATAGGGTCATATAACCATGACACAATGAAAACTCTGAAACATTCAGTCCCCACCAAGAGTTCCCTTTCTGTCATCTTTCTTTTCCCCAACTCTTAAGAACTTAAGAAACACACACACATACACATATATGCATATATATGTATATATATACACACATGGACATATATACATATATACACATATATGTACATATATATCTATACACATAGACATGCATAACACATATATACATATATGCACATATATGTATATATATCTATACACACAGACATGCACACACACACACATCTTTCAGAATAATTTTCTTTAACTTAGCATAATGCCTTTGCCACTCACCCAAACATCCATCGCTAATTTATGCTCTTTCATTCTTGAGTAGAAATTCATAGCACAGGCGGTGATATAAACCACAGTTCATTCAACCATTAGCCGAATGACAGACATAGGTTTCCTGTCAGTTTGGGGCTCTTGTGAGTAAAGCTGCTATAAACATTCATGTAGTTATTTTATATATGAATGTAAATTTTCATTTCTCTGGGACAGAAGCCAAAGAGTGCAACTCCTAGGGTATATGGTGGTTGAGCACTTGAGTTTTATAAAAATTGTGAAGCGTTTTGCAGATTTGCTCTCACACCTTGCATTCCACCAGCGACGTCCTCATTTTCGACTTTCTCACCATGCTGTCCAGACTTTGATATGGTTGCTGAGTTTTATTTCAGCCATTCTCACAGATGCACAGCAGACCTTTTTTTTTTTTTTTTTAGGTCTTTACAGCATCCTTTTCTGTCCTGGCTACTTTGTGAGTTTCGGGATTGCCTTTCTGTCGCTGAGGAAAAAAAAATGCCTGGAGAAAGCAATTTAGGGGGAAATGGTTCACCCAGGACCCCAGCACTGGAGGCTTCAGCCTACTGTTTCCTGGCTCCCCTGACCTTTGTGCCTGTCACCTGTCACATACATCATTCACAACAGAAGCACGTGATAGAGAAAAACAGCCACTAGGCCGATGTTCCAGTTCCCCGCAGAGCATGTCTCCAGTGACTGGAAGCTGTCTCCACGAGTCCTCAGCTCTGAAAGGTCTCACTGTTCCCCCAAATACTGCTACACATTGAGGTCCAGGCCTTGGGGGACCCTTAGGACCCAAACTGTAATCATTTCTCAAGCTGTGATGTCACTCACCAACTCTTTTAAAAAATTTTTATTTTATTAATTTATTCATATTACATCTCAATGGTTATCCCCTCCCTTGTATCCTCCCATTCCTCCCTCCCTCCCATTTTCCCCTTACTCCCCTCCCCTATGACTGTGACTGAGGGGGACCTCATCCCCCTGTATATGCTCATAGGGTATCAGGTGTGTCCATCTCACATCTTAACATATTCATTGTGCCTTTTCCTCACAGTATTGTAATTCTCGTACTAAATATTTCTCATTAGCTTCTTCCCACAGTTTCTTGCTCTTTCTGTGCAGCACTGGCCAGCACTGAATGCTCATGGCTCATCTTTCAAATCATCCCTCAAGTGGTCCCATCATTGATAATGCCAGCAGCCACCTCCTGAATATGCCTAAGAGTTCATGGTGATCCATCTACTACATACTGGGAAAATCCCGGTCAGAGGCCATGACTTGGTGGCTGCAGGAGATTTAAGAAGAGAGAGAAGCTTGGCTGTCTCCATCCACGAGCAATTGACAACAGATGTCTCTTCCTTTACTTGGCCCTGTGACATGCTAGTGGGTTTGCTCTGTCTGACGGCCCTTGTTAGCTTTTACTTGAAGTACTGCTGAACTCCAGGCTGCCCACTCCCAGCCCACATTCTTTTATGACAGACCATCCAACCATAAATGGTGATAAGTGTCTGACATAATCTAACCCAGCCTAATTTCATACTTTTGTTCCGGAATCTTTCCTCTGTCTCTTGGAAAGTTGGGTCAGGAATGGCCCCTGCACCTCTGTCTTGGGATCGTTTCCTGGCACGGGCACAGCTTGCCCTGAATTATAATTAATAGAAGACCGGAAGGGAATTTAAATATGTGTTTATTAAACCCAATTCCTCATACGGCAGAGCCAGGAGACAGGTAACATGCCTCATTATCCTGAATTTTGTGACAGTCACTTCCCAAACTATTCTGATGGTTTTTTTTCCCTACAGGACTTAGATTTTCCCACCCCCCTCCCCTTGCTTCCCTCTGCTAACTTTTTGTTTATCTCTCCCATCATCGAGTTCCCTCTAATTTAACCATCACTTGGACTAGAGTTCCACTATTAACAGAATTAAACCTACCCAAACAGCCCAGGCAGCTGTTTGCCTGCACATCACTCCTTCCTCTGGTCCACTTCAGACATGTTTTCTGGTCCACTTCAGACGTGTTTTCTGTGTTTCCTCTTTGCCCGTGCCCCCATTAGAGACCCCGCCAGTCTGAAACTTCCTAAACACGACTTCCTGTTCTCCATCTTTCTCTGCTCACTCTCACCCATCAGTCTCCACTCTGCTTTTCTCGCTACCCAGCCTGGACCACACACCACACTTAGAAACTCTTTGCAAAACAGGCCCCACTCTTTTGATCTCCAATTTATCCTCAGAACACCCCCCCTCCCCCGCCGCTGCCAAGTCTGCTTTTTCTTGTCCTCCACATCACCATGTGAAGGAAAACAGAGAGAAAGACTGTAGGAGCCATTGGCTTCCATTGATATGCGTGACTGCCACGCTCACTAGACCTTTCTCCCTTCTGCCAGCCGATGACCTCATACCTTCTGTCTCCCTGACAACCTCCCACACCTCTTCCAACACACCCAGTTCTCAATTACTGACCTTAACCACAAGGGTTCTTGAAGAAAAGTACCTAGCAGCAGGAAATACTCCATCCTATTATGAAATGAGGTAACTCACATTGAACCACCTGGCACAGGGCCCGCCATAGGAAAACCACTAAGGACACGTTAACTTTTATTGATACCATTACCTCGCCAGTGCAAACATACAAATCGGTCTGCCTGCCACCAGCCTCCTCCTGTCACAATACAAGTCCTTTGAGCTAAGGTGGCCAAATCCTGGTCTTAAATAAGGATTCCTGGGAGCCTAAGCTTTGGCGCTCAGTACTGCAAGGGACAAAGGAGAACTTCCCTCAGAGGGAGAGGCATGGACGAGGCTGGGAACAGCCGAGGTCAAGACTGAGCCCTGATCAAGCCGAGTCTGCAGTTACCCTGGCTCTGGACTTTTCTCTTCTTGTTTCTTCCATTTACCATGACCACTCAGTGGCAAACCCCAAAATGCTGAGCCCTACAGTCTACCACATTCCACACTGTCATCATCCCTGAAGCTCACAATGCTTTCATGACATTCCTAGGTGTCCTCTAACTTAATTTCCCTTCTATCATTTTACCAGCATCCACAGTAGGACTCACCTCTAGTGTCTTAATACATTCAGAAAAGAATCTTTACATCCAGCTGCGTTGTGAACACCTGTCTGGTACAAGCACTCAAAGCCACCCTAGACGCGAAGGAGTGACTGTCCCATACAGCAGCTCTCAGGTGCCCTATTAGCCTGTTTACCTCAGGGAGATGCATCTGATGCATAGAACCACACACCTTTCATGTGATCCATGCATTTTCACACGTTTTTTTGGGGGTAGGAAAAATATTGTAGGGAACCCACTCTTAGTTTTGGCAGTGAAGGTACTTCCTGCTATAAAAATTTAAACTGAAGGCGGGACTGATTAAGGCTTAAACTTTTAATATTTAGGGGCCAAACAGGGTGCAAGCCAGCTGATAAAAATTTCTCCAAAAGTTCAAAATGGGAATGTTTCTGGGTTGTTAGACAAGCATGGGTCAACGTGGGCCAGCCTGGTTCTCTGCTATAAACTTGAAACGGTCAACTGTGGTATGTCACTGAAGGGCACTTGAATCCGTGTGGTGGGGTTTGTCATTACAACCAATGACAGCTGATTTCTGTGAGGTCAGAAAATCACTAAGGGGGATGCTGGTAAGGAAGGACCTCTTTCCTTCCCGTGTGACAGCTGCCTAACTTAGCTAACTCACAGCCTATACTACATCTTTAAAAAAAACTTCATGTGAGTTCCTGTTGTCAAGGCCCTGAACGTCTCTGAATTTTCATGAGACACAAGGGGTACTGCAAGGTAGACACTGAAGCCTTGTGGGTCCACCTGTAGCATTTCTCTTGGGATATGATCAGTAAATCAGACTCGTAAATAACTTACTTTTAGTTTTTGTAGCGATTATGATATAAGGGGTTGAGGTTGAAGTGAAATAAATTGCAGAGTATTGATTGGTTTTACAACAATGGGGTTTCAGTTAGACTCACTGTTTTTTAATATATATTTTATTAATTTATTCATATTACATCTCAATTGTTATCCCATCCCTTGTATCCTCTCATTCTTCCCTCCCTCCCATTTTCCCTTTACTCTTCTCCCCTATGACTGTGACTGAAAGGGACCTCCTCCCCCTGTATATGCTCATAGGGTATCAAGTCTCTTCTTGGTAGCCTGCTATCCTTCCTCTGAGTGGCACCAGGCCTCCCCATCCAGGGGACATGGTCAAAT
This sequence comes from Acomys percivali, assembly GCA_907169655.1. Lineage (NCBI taxonomy): Eukaryota > Metazoa > Chordata > Mammalia > Rodentia > Muridae > Acomys > Acomys percivali. Next base: position 41,932,958 of record OU015753.1, read on the forward strand.
ATGGGGCACCAGAGTTCGTGTGAAATAGACTCACTCTTATCACAGCAAATAAGCTTAAGAGCTTTTTGCTCATCTATAAAACATTTTACACTTGAATTCTGGTTTGGAAAAAGCTCAGTGTCTGTAAATCTCTCAGGAGCAGATTAACGGAACCGTAAGACAGGAGATTATGAAGGACTAAAATTCTCCAGCACATTTTTTTCTCTTCCTAAAAGTCTTAAATAAAATTAAATATAATCATTTGCTATAGCATCTAGCTAGGCAACTGAGCAAGATTTATTAAGCTTTCAGTAACCTTAAAACTAAAGGCTCACTGCAGCCCACAGCTCTAACAGTCAATGCACTCAGTCTAGAATGTTGGCTGAAGAGGAAGTGGATAGAATCAGCTAAAGAAGCTCAAAAGCATATGCTCAGGACACGAGAACATTCTTACATTGGTTACATTTACTTGTAACATAAATGTGTAAGACACCACAGTTAGCGTAAACCCTGCACATTAGATTAACTGGTACCTGTGTGGAAACAGACATGGATTTAGAGACAACTTATAACTCCTGAACCCTGTAAAGACCCTCTAGTCAGTTACTGACAGGGACACTCAGACTAGGCAAGTCACTCTGAGAAAAGGATCCCCTCAATGCCCCGTGTTAATGCCTTGTTCCATGGCCCATCGCTCTATTGGGGAGCCTGGTTGGAAGACTTCTGTCACCTAGGGACACGCCTATGGAAGTGGTAGTGGACTCCAGGTCTTTTTTTCCTCTGTTTCCTCTCTGCCGTGAGGACGGCAGCTCCCCCACTGATGTATTCGCACCATGATATGCCACCCTAACATAAACCCCAAAGCACCGTGTCTAACTGGCTATGAGCAGAGACCTCCAAAATCGTGAGCCAGGCACACTTCTATTTGTATAAGGTGATCATCTCAGATTTTCTACTGTAGTCACGAAAAACTCAAACAAGCCATTTCTGGAAGACCAAAGGGTTGACATCCCAAACCACATTGATCAATGAAGGGAAATTCTGAAGCAGATAAATAGAAAAATTGTCTTTAAGGTCAAAGATTAGCATGGCTGGGTTGGTAATTAACAGCCAAGTTGATGTCACTCTCTTGAGGTAGTGAAAAGGTATACATTTCAGTCAGAAACAGTTGCACGATCCAAGGAGGTATGGGCTACGTTTTGCATTATTTATAACTACTAGAAAAATGCCATCTATTCCCCATTATACCACCACTAACAAGCCACAGAAGATTCTAAAACCTCAACTAAAAGCACTCGTTACCCGACCCTAACAAGCCTCTGGATTACGATGTACTGTAACTATAGCGCTGCATAAACCAGGAAGGTTAGCACCCGCCTCTTGCACATTTGTTTACTGGTCAGTGCTCTGGAATTCCCAATTTACTGCCTAATTATAAAGTGTCTCATGACTTGACTCATCTGCTTCTTTTTAGTATCCGACAGGTTGCCTTTGACATATAGAAATGAGAAACCCCTTGTTCAAAATTCACGTCGGGACATCCCTCTTTGGAAGCAAACTTCGTTACTCTAATTTCTGGAAGGCAGTAAGATGACATGAGCTGCGAGCTCAGCAATATTGAGGTCAGGTAACGGGCTAGCTGTTGGAACGAGAAAGCACAGTAAAGCCTCAATGGACAGGAGGCAGGCTTTCCCAGTTGCAAAGCAGTGAAAACAGCAGGGACTGGGTGTGACAAGCCTTGCTATGCAAAGGGTTTTGACCCCTATATGTACACAATTGGTCCCTCCATCTCCTTGGCCTCTATCCCTCTCACAGTTCTCAGGGGAGAGGAACCAGTGGTTCTCTTGGGTCCTCAGGTCTAAGCCAAGAAACAGCTGGGCAGATCTGGAACCTGAATCAATCCCACTCCCCATGTACTTTTGGCACACTGTGCACCGTAAGTCGAAGTGTCTGTCGGGTCTCGTCTATTACCCGCATGCTTTCCGGCACACAATGTTCTCATTCTTAACTGCCAATGTCTGGATTTCATTGACCAAATAGCTTTTCTAGACCAGTAAGGATCAGGCCCTGAATAGTTGCCTCCTGGGTGCAGCCCTAATGACTGAGGAAATGGTGCACGAATGCCACAGCCTCCCTCCCGGGGCTGGAATAGCTCTGTGCACATTTTTCTACGTCATTTCGCCAACAGTCCTAGTGGCATTTAGCTCCATCCCACATAGGAGGCCGCTGGGTAACATAGCGTTTATGGGCGCCCTTCTTTCCGTGTCACAGGTCCACATAACCAAACAGGAGTTCCCCAGAGCTGCCTCTCAATCATCTAAATCCTCATCTTGACTCTGTCTCTGTGGCAACCAATACTTGCTAAACATTATGTCCCGTGTCTTCTTTCTAACGTCATAATTATAAGCTCTAGTGGAATGCGCCTCCGCAACACTTCCATGCTTCTTACATGGGAGCTTTTAACTTTTAATTAGTTTATAAATAGGAATAAAAAAATCTAATATGCACAATGTGTACCAGTGTGCACATGTCTTTCAGCAACTCAGCACCATGCATATATATACATATACACACACATATATATATATGAAATGTGTCCATATTTTCCATTTAAAGGGAGAATCATTGTTTAGAAATGCCTTATGTTTTAGCACCCGTGTCAATGCTCTGAAGATAAATGTAGTCATGTATAGCTTGTGGCTGGAGATTCCAGTCTCTGTGGCTTCAGACTTGAAGAGAAGAGTTTTGAACATGGAACAGGTGCTGTGCCCCGGGACTCCTGACTAGATAGTCTAGTGTGGCATGCTGCAACAGTTGCCACCAGCCAGCTGTTGCCAGCATCTGCAGTGCAGCTACAAAGGTCAGGAGAATGACTCTGTCTATCGTAGGTTCTGACAATTTGATCTTAAGTTAAAGCCTTTACCAGGGCCACTTATCAAGAAGCTTTTAAAGTATGTTTGAAACCACTTTAATATTTGAAAGCACTTCTCATTGACTCTTATTTCCACAAAATCTAAATACAAATCGAGTATTCCTGTCTCAATGTAGTGTGCTAAAATGCAAAATACACACAGAAATTTGCAGACCAAGGACTTCAGAGACTCCGGTGATATTTGGATATTTGAAATGAGTTTCTTTTTTCTGAGTGGATATTGAAATGAATTCCAGATATAGTGGATTGCATAAAGCACCTTCAATGCATCATTTCCCATTCCTCTATTCCTCTATTCCAAAGCCTGTGGCTGCTGGAAAAGTCCAATATTGAACATACAGCTTACATGGTGTTGTCTTTGGCAAGTGTTGATCAGTCATACACTAGAGAAAGTGCCTTTGCTAGTCCAGAGGCAGAGGAGATACCCAATGAAAGGATCATGACAAGAAAAGAAAACCTGATTCTGGCCGTGGTGGTGCACACCTATAATCCCAGCACTCGGGAGGCAGAGGCAGGTGGATCTCTGTGAGTTCGAGGCCAGCCTGGTCTACAAAGCGAGTCCAGGACAGCCAAGGCTGCACAGAGAAACTCTTTCTCGAAAAACCAAAAGGAAAATAACACCAACCTTCTTAACGTGTTGACATTTTAAAGCAACCGCACTGGCTTGGTAGTGATACTTACAGGCCAGTGAAAGGTAAAGGCCATAGGACCTCACTCAGGCATTTGGCTACTTCTTTTTATGAGTAAATTACTGATATTAGTGTAAGTTAAAGAAAGGGATTGAAGAAGCAATGCTATCCTCTAAAAGACAAAGCCTCCATGCTTGCTTCTGCTTGAGAGAGCGGGGAGCATTTTGTCCTGCCAGTGTTTTGGAAAGACAGAAATGGAAGCCTGGGTGCTGGTAGTGTGTTTCCCTGTCATGATATTAAGGAAAGCAGGGCCTAGCCTAGTGTGGTGGCTGGACCAAGGCTTATCCCAGCTCTGTTCTCCACCAACACAAGAGAAGAAGAAGCATCACTGCCGCGCCACTTTTGATACTACTATAAGCAAAGCCCCTAGCTTTCTGCAGCCTTGAAACTCCTGTTTTCACACTCACCATCCACGCACCTGCCACTAATTCTCTCCCAATGATTCCTACATGTTTGCTTCCATGTTTCTGAATAATTTGGTTAGCTAACTTTTCTTGACTTGCAACTCTTCTTTTTTCTTTCTTTCTTTTTTTGGGTTTTCAAGATGCAGTTTCTATGGGACCCTGGCCATGCTGGAACTTGCTCTATAAACAAAGCTGGTCTCAAACTCAGAGATCTACCTACCTCTGCCTCCCAAGTGCCAGGATTAAAGGCATGTTCTACCACCCCCTCCAGTGACTTATAACTTTTTTATTTTAAACTTTATTATTAGAAGTTGTTGCAAATAAGAAAACCACAGATGGAAATTAACCCAATGCAGAGACTACACAGTTCCATCAGGTTCTGTGCAATTGGAGCAGCTGCTGGAAAGGAAGTTTTGCATTTCATGCTGAATCTTGTACCTTTACTTTAAATTTTCTACCTTCTGCTTCCGTGGATAAAGTCTTTTTTAAAAAGATTATGTGTACACACACACACACACACACACACACACACACACACACACACACACA
>OU015753.1:41942013-41957484 GCA_907169655.1 Acomys percivali
CTAGCAGGAAGTCCCACCTCATCTGACTAGCAGGAAGTCCCACCTCATCTGACTAGCAGGAAGTCCCACCTCATCTCAGATGGCACCCACTTGGAATCCTCTTTTACAAACACACTGGGAACATGGCAGCTTCTAACCTGCACAGATAGACATTGCTTCCTACACAGGAACCCCACTCTCAGCAGCTGATGGTCACAGAGCTAAATGCGAGCATGGGTGTAAAGTAAGATTTATGCAGGTGCTTGCTGCTGCCCTGCTCATGCGTTTGTTAGGAATATAATCTAAACTCTAAAACCTTAGCTTAGAGGCTAGTGACGGCAGATTGTTTAGAAAACCAAGGCACATCCACAGGGAAGGACTTCACAAACTTGGTAAAACATGCAAACACATCAGCTCTTTGTGAACAGATATTGACTATAATTGCCCCAATATAATGTTCAATTTTTTAAAAAGTATAAAACTGTCTCCAATGTGCTGACATTCACATGTAAGGGGAAAGAGAGCAACCCTGTATACCGCTTTTATAAAAACCAAGTCACCTGTAACTGTAACAGCCACACATGAAGGAGTGAGAGGGAAACAGAGCTTTCACCACATGCCCCTTGAATTCCACGTCGCACTTGCATATTACTCACTTACAAATTACCTTAAGATGCCAGAGAGATGGCTCGGCAATTAAGGGCACATACTGATCTTACGGAGGATTGGGGTCTTGTCCTGGACACACAACTAGGGGTTCCCAACTGCCAATAACTCCAGTTTCAGGGGAGCTGCCCCTCTTCTGGCCTCTGCGGTCAAAGGAACTCACGTGCACCACCCCACCCCACCCCACCCCACCCCACCCCACCCTCATACTCACAATTAAAACAATACTTTAAATGTGCATTCTGCTGATCCATTGGCTTTAGAGCCTCCAGAGAAATGAAAGCCTCCAACTTCAGTGTAGGGAGTACCCCCAGACAAAGCCCTCCCTGAGGACCCCAGTGGAGGGGGCTGCAGGAAGTCATCAGTGCAAAACAGAACTGCCTAACCCAGGTTCCTACCCAGGTCCCTCTGAGCTTTACTGGGTCATTGGGTTCTTTTAAAGAAAACAAGCCACCCATCTCTGGTGATGTGTCATCACGCAGCCTGAGCAGATGTGACTGTGGAGGGGAGCAGTCCTCTAGCTGGGGGTCAGCTGAGCTCTGGGAGTGGGATGATCACCCTGGCCTACAGAGAGGACACTCTGCTAAGTAAGACTGAGAATACATGGCTGAGGAGGCCAGGGCCCTACTCACTGACTTAACAGCTGTCATATGTGACACTCTGCTGTCAGCCTCTTTGACAGGGTTTGTCATCAGACAAACTTTTTTTGCTTCTCCCAGCTCGCTCATGGGATCCAGAGTTCACAGCCCACAGACAGAGAGAGCATGCACTGCAAAGTCAGCTTCCAAAAATAGTGCGGCTGCATACTTGTGAGCGATAAACAGCAAGCTGAAGCTAGGAGTTCCCACTCCGTGAGAGAGGCCTACTTCAGCTTGCAAACCAGTAGCTGCCTCTGCCACAGAGTCCACTTACTGTCCTCAAGGTAGGCGGGGCAGAGTTATCCCTCTGGGAGTCTTCAGAAATCTCAGCCCTCAAGAAAGCACAGTGAAAACATAGTCTGCCTCACTAACAGGAACGGTTAGTGCAATCCCTGCAGCTAGCCCCAGGGAGGGAGGTGGGGCTAGGCAAACATTCACCTCCCAAAGAAGTATGTGACTGTTCGATGAGCAGATCCGAGAGCCCAGAAGGCACAGACCCAGCCAGAACTGCTGTCATCTCTGGCACTAAACACTGTTGGTCATGAACTGTAGGGTGTGGAGGCAGAAAAGCAGTATGAATAAAACACCTTGCCTATGTACAATCCAACTCTGCTGCCTTAAAAAAAAAAAAAAAGAATCTCGTCTTAGGATGTTTTATTTCTATCATTTCATATTTGAGCAAAAATCAAAAGCATTAAGGAAACAGGAATGTGAAACACACTCCAATTTATTAATGAGAAAGCTCAACTCTCTATAGCTGCCCTGCTCTCTTTGGTCTGCGTGCGAATGCCACTACTGGAGAAATTGCTTGCACTTCCCCGTCTTCCAGATAGATGGCTTGTGATGCAAACCACATTGCTGGGTCTAGTTGGTCTGCGTTTGGGTCTTATTCCCATCACTTAAGGCCCCCTTGTTTTACTGCTGGCTTAATCATCTGCTTCCTTTTTCTCCTGCTTTGCTGAGCTGAGCACGGTGGATCCGTTCCTGGGTCTCCCCTTGTGAAACCTGTTCTTGTACGCTTGCCACCATGGCTGCCTTAGGTATGTAGGATTCCGTCACTGGGTACAGTTTTACAAATCCCATTTATTCATTTGTGTGTATGTGTGTACACCTGCATGCTTGTTGTGTGCATGCCGCGGCAAGTGTGTGGAGGTCACACGGCAACCTCTGGGAGTCAGCTCTCTGCGACTGCCACGTGGTCCTGAGTATTGAGCTCAGGTTGTCAGGCTTAACGGCAGTGAGCATGTTTACCTGACAAGCCATGGTAGTCTTGGCTATAATTTTTAATCTTGAGAAATTTGTAGAATTCTGAACGGAAGTTGTTTTCCCCCTTGAATCATTATTACATTCTCAAAGAACAAAGAGACAGTGGTTTACCAACAAACTATATTATGTTTGAAAATACCAGGTGAACATGCTGGCCATGGCTAACTACTTCCTCAGAACATGAGGAGAAAGGCAGTAACATTTTCGTGTATAAATCAATGGATAATGGAATAGACGCCAACGTCCAGATGTGAATGGTGCCTTTTCTGATTCCAAAACTCTGACTTGGTTCTTGGCTTAGTCTAACCTCAAGACAAAGGAAATAGAATTTTGTTTTCAATTGCCTCTTTACAAGCCAAATGTGTACTTGCCTAAAGTCTTTCCCTTCCCCACGCCCCAAGACAGGGACTTGCTCTGTAGACCAAGCTGGCCTCCAACTCGCAGAGATCCACCTGCCTCTGCCTCCTGAGTGCTGGGATTAAAGGCATGTGCCACCACTGTAAAATCTTATCTTTTAATGTAGATTTTATTTCGAAGGTCAAAACAATTTTATCTGGGTAAATGTTAACCCCTGGAGATAGACATCCTTATTTGAAAGTTTTCTTTTCTTCTTTTTAGTTTACTAGGGCCACAAATAACATCAAATGCAAATAACAGAGGATATATTTAGGATGACAATATAGAATCACTTCAGTTGAGTTTTTCAGGATGCATAGCGTAATAAATACTGAATAAATGATTCATATGGTGGTAAATTATCTGGAGCCTTTAATGTTGCTATCCAGGCAAAGAATTACAGATAATCCTGACTTTATTTATACTTCAGTAATGATGCTAAACAGATATGCAAGGGACTCAACTCATGAAGGCACAGGCCACATAAATCTGATTTCTGTGTCCATTAAGTTTATGCTGAGCCTGTCTATTCTGCTTATGGCAATACTTGTACCAAGCCAGGCACTCGTTTGGGAGTCTATTTGGAAAAAAAATGCAGGACAGACTAAATTCTGTGTTGTTCCATCAAAGCTGACTCTCCAAGCCTCTGTCCTCACCTTTCCTTTGTCTGTTGTTTAATTTAGACCCCTCACCCCTTTATTTGCGCCATTTCAAACTTCTCATATGTCATCAGTCCTGGCTCCTGATTTTGGTGCGTTCTCCTGGCTTCTCTCAATCCCTCCACGTCCTGTTCAGTGATCAGTAGAGATGTGCATTTCCCATTTTTTTAGTTGTATAGGAACATAAAGAGAAAAACTTAAGAAAGGATTGTTTGTTCCTTAGTTTGCTTTTCAGGGTTTCCCATTGAGGTTTTTTTTTTTTTTTTTCTGCCTTACACTGAACATATTTCACGTCTGGTCTTATGACAAAATCCAAATGTGCAGACTTGTCATCTGTGGTGGAAGCCGGCACGGGGGAACTGGTGCATTTTGGTGGAGGAAATAAATAGGAAAGTGGAAGAGATGACGTGACCTATTCTGCCGTGTTTCAATTTGTTCGGAACCTGAAGTATGACTTCTTTACGAGGAAGGGTGACTTGGGAAGAGGTGAATTCCCACTGGCTTCTCCTTCTCATCCCAAAGCGAAGCTTGCAGAACTCAAAGAGCTGAGGGTTCCCAGGAAACTCACGGAAGGAGCGGTTGCCTCTGCAGCTCAATTGTTAGGAACTCTGCGTGCCAGCTCTATACACTGTGTGTGCCTGAAATTCTTTACACAAGTGAAACAACTGTTAAGAAGCGAAAATGAATACATGGAATTTATCAGTGTATATAAAATAAGGCATGAATGTATAACGTGGGAGAGGGTTCAGTTAATAATGAAGAGGGTTTTTTTTTTGGCTTAAAAACTAGGAGCTTTTAAAGGCACATAGAATCAAATTCTAAGAATGACATTAATAATTAAAATCTGTCCTAGTTTTATAAAATAATATGTATGCATGCTATTGCTAAAGAGGGTTTTAAGCAGTATAGACTGAAGCCTTGAATACTGTTTTGTTGTTAAATTTACTCATGTCATACCAACATTTTTGTCTGTGTTTCTGTCATATTTATAATAATGACCAGCATTATCAACTAAGACTTATTCCTGGTTTGAGTTCCTATTTTAAGTTGGGAAATACAACATCTTTGTCCTGATTATTTACCGATAATATGGTAGTCAAAGCAGAATTACTTATTGAGATAGAATTTTGAGCTTTAGATATGTTTTTTTCAACCATTGTTTTCCTCTCCCTGCCGCCCTCCAACCCACCCCAGGAGTATGTGCACAGTTTGTTCGTGATGACCACTTACCAGAGCAGGTTATTTGGCTCCTATCATGGTTCCATCGTCAGTCTCGCATCTTAAGAACAGACCTGTGATGTCAAGCCTTATCCATCTGCCTCTGTTACCACCTTCCCTGTCTCGGTCTCAAGCTGTGCCACACTGAACCACTAAGAGCTCGGTCAAAGCCGTGTGGTTATATCAACAGCCACTATTTCTGTCTCATGAAAACACTTCCCTGCGAGTTACTCAATGCTCTCTCCACATCAGATGATGTATCTCCTTCCTGAGATCACACTGAAATGTTTTTCATTTCATCTAAAGCCCCTGACAAATTGCTAAGCTTCTCATATTGGGGTGCTGCAATCCCCAGGAAATAGGAATGTGGTTTCAGCAGGACTGGCAACGATTAAGCAAGGCAGAGTCAGTGGTAGTGTGCTGGAGATAAACTGAGGCAAGGCTAAGAGGAGGCTGTGCTCTTGTTTCAGCTCTGTCACCCTTGACAAGCTTCGTGCCTTCACGGACCCACCATTTTCTCAATAGCAGAAGTCAGCTCCAGTGATCTCAAAGGTATCTTCTTAGGTGCCGTGTGACTGCCAGGCTCAGCAGAGGAGGCAACATTACTCACAGTGGTCACAGCACACTTGGTGCCCTGCAGCACTGACTACACAGGGAGCCACCACCACCCCCCATCCAAAATGCAAGATTTGGACAACTCTCAGAGACTGAGCAGTTGCCTAACATGTGCTTAACTCTGGAGTCAAAGCCCTACCACTGCCCCCCGCCAACACCCCAAGATATGACATGTTAAAAGGATGAGTGCAGAGTTATGTCCATCACCACCACACTAAAGCCACTGTAACTGGAGAGACTGCAGAACCTATTTCTAGGCAGAATTACTTAATCACTTAATGGGCCAATTCAGAGTGGCTAAGGGCCGAATCTTGAGAAACAAGGGCAAGAGCAAGCTATGGGATACTTACAAGAGGCAAACTCGCACTATATTACTATTGTACATGGTGTACAGGAAGGCGTGGCTACATGGTGCACCTCTCACCTCTCATAGGAGATGTGAGAGAGCCCTCCCATGGCCACATTTAACCACACACCGCCAGGGCCACGCACCCAATGAAGTCCTCCGATGGGCTGATGGGTGGGGAATGGCAAGATGGCAGCAGGGAGGGGAACTGGCTTCTTGCTTTTCCCATCAGTCTTTGGCAACATTTCCCACACTCTCATCCTTCATGTCTACACCTGAACCCCCCCAAACCCTGAAACCCTTGGGAAGTCTCCATGGAGATGACTGTTTGTCAAGAGGAACCTCAGGGCTGCCACAGAGAGGGGGATCCGGAGCCCAGGTGACAGGGAGGGCTTGCTTCTTCCTCACTCAGCACTGCATTTCCACAGTGCTCTCCTTTCCAGGCCGTCCTTGCTTCCATCTTGGTTTGAGAAAACCCTTGCACCGGGCCATTAAAATCCTATTGACTGTTTAGATTTCAAGAACAGCCGGTGTAAATCATCCTGAGGGAAAGGTTGGCTCTCACAGGAGTGGAAAGGGATGGGTTGAGGAGTTGTGTCCCATAAGCCAATTTGGATTCTGAGTCCAGTTCCTCAGAGAAACACACCCAGGGCAGTGCTTCTGGGTCTCCTCGGTTCCTTTACTCAGCAAGTACCTCTTAGGCTAAGTGCTGGGCTAAGCTGTGGACCACAACAGTGGACAAAAATGTGTGTGGCTCCAAATCCTATGGTTTAATGGGAGCGACAGATAGTGACTTAAAAAAATCTCTACTAGTAAATATATAATTAAAAACTGTGATAACTAACAATAATAAGAAAAACAAAAACAAAAAAAAAAAAAAAAAAACAAGATTCTCTAAGAATCTTCTAGAAACAAGCCTGAAATCAGGAAAGGCTTTCTAGAGGGTTCCTAATTCTGAGCCCTGAGGTCTGAGTAGGAAATGGCTCTGCAGAGGAGGGGTGGGAGGCAGTCGGAGAATGAAGAGGCAGCTAGTTATAACACCCTGAACTCTGAAGTCAGGCCTATAATTTTCTACTTTCTGTTATCCAAATGTCACTAATAGAATTATGTCTGAAAAGGTTCTAAAAATGCCGTTGCTGCTGAGAGCACGCTGCTAAGGTCAGGTAAGAATGGAGACAGGCTTTCTTTCCTTTCCTTTCCCCTTTTCTCTTTGAGATGGTTTCTCACACGGCAGCGCAGCTTGACCTCGTATTGATGGTCCTCCTTTTTCATACCTCCGGGAGCTGGAGTTACAGGTAACCACCGTCATATCCCCGTGCAGAAACAGGATTCTGATTAGCGACCCTTGGGTCACAATGCTATATCCTATCCCACCTCTTTTTGTGTTTTGTAGCTACAAAATGGTTCCTGCTGGAATATGCTTCTGAAAAGCTGCCTTGGGCCACGTGGGTTTCAAGGGTCACTACATTTGTAATGTGCTCCTGTGTAATGTGTAATGTGTATTCCTTCTCATTGTGAACACTAAAAAGAAAAAAAGAAAAAAAAGAAAAGAAAAGAAAAAAAGAAAAGAAAAGAAAGGATGGGACTGAATAGGCTGACGGCAGGCAAGGATCAAGAGCTGGCAGTCCCATTCCTAGTGCTGAGACCATGGGAGGAGCCTGTGAAAGAGTCAGAAAACACGTGCCTTAGAGACAGGAGGACGCACAGACACAGCCTGTGCTGAAATGTGGGCTGTTGAGAGAGGGAACAGCTCTTCAGAAATGACATTTCCAGATGCAGTGGGACCTGAAGGTGAGGTTACAGCCCAGGCCCAGTGTAAAGGGTTGGAATGTGTTTGTTGAATGGCAAGAAAAACCTCTGAAAAGCGTGGTTATCCCAAGTGGCTGCAACCACCTTCTTTTCCTTCAGTGAGACCTTCCTTAAATGTTCTGCATAGACATAATTTTTTTTCTATATACCTGTGGTATATGATTGTGTGTATGTGTGTGTGTGTGTGTGTGTGTGTGTGTGTGTGTGTGTATGTGTGTATGTGCTTGTGTAGATGTTGGTGTGAGCTTATGGAGTGTTCATGGAGGTCTACAGGTCAACACTGATATCTTCTTTAATTGCTCTCCACTTTATCTCCCCACCCCTCCCCACAACCCCCACCCCCTGGGTTTCTCTACATAGCCCTGGCTGTCCCGGAACTCACTATGTAGACCAGGCTGGCCTTGAACTTACAGAGGCCTATGCCTCCCCGTACTGGGAATAAAGATGAGCACCACTATGCCTGGCCCACTTTATCTTTTGAGTCGGGGTTTGTCACTAAACACAGAGCCACTGATCTGGCCAGTGTGGCTGGCCAGAAAGCTCCAGAAACCGGCCTAGGCTCCCTAGAGATGGGTCTGTAGACTCACAATGTCATACCCTGCTGTCATGAGGGGTGGTGGTGGGGACCTGAACTCAGATCCTCACGCTTGCATGGCCCTCCCTTTACCAACTGAGCCATCTCCTCAGCCCCGGGACTTTCCTATAATAGCACATTATTCTTAAAGTTACTATACATATAATTTGTACTTTTAGCAACCAGAATGAAGATTAAGAGGGGACGAGATGACAGACATACTCAGTTTTTTTGTTTGTGCTTTCTTAGTTGTTTCTCACTGGCCAATCTGGCTGTCAGTTAAACTAACCAAACCCTCACTTCCACGTGAGGGAATTGACCAATGGGATCCCCAGGGTAGGGATGCACAGCAAAGTGAAGCCGAGGAAGGAAGCAAAGCTGAAGGCACAGACCAATGTCCTCTCATCCACAGGAAGTTAGACTGGACATGGCTGATTTAGCAGGAATGGCTGCTTTATTTGGCATTTAGAGCAAGAAGATAACGTCAGCGTCGTTTGCTGGCTAGGCAAAAGTCACCTGGGTTTAGTAGGACACAGTCTCCCAGCTCTGTGCCTAAGGCCTCTCACTTCCTGGAGCATTTCAAGCGTTTTCACAGCTCACTCACTGAGGAGTCTCCTGGTAGCAGAAGCACCAAACATCAGATCCCCAACCACGGCTTGTCACTAATGTCCCAGTCTTAAGTCGTGCAGTTTGCATACGTGGACACTAGATCAGTGACAACTCCTGTGTGTTAAAAGTCTTTACGTGGACGGGCAATGTAGATGGGTATGTAGAATAGGCCGTGTTCTGGTCCTTAGCGCTGGATCCAGCACTGAGTCCAGCACAGACACACAGGGACGAACCTGCATACCCGGTAAGTCTGTCTTATGTTGAAACAAAGCAAGACCTGGCCGTCCTGTTGTTCTCTCTGTGTTTCCACTGTGTGGGGCTGAGTCGCTGGGGCTAGACTATAAAAAGAGGAAATGAGAATTTATTACTGTTTTAATTCCTTTATAACCTTAGGAACTCAGTGTATTACCCTGAAAACCCAAAGTTGTAAAATGCAAAATGAGCCAAGACTGGGAACCCTGTGGTAACTTTAAGGTCTAGGATTGCGTTTCCTCAGTAGGGATTAACTTTCTGAGAAATCTGTGGTTTTTCTTTTTTTTTTTTAAATGTCCCTATTTCAGATCAACACTGTTACCAAATAGCATAAATTCAAATATATAGATATATTTGGATACTATATAATATGTAATATTTATATATTTCTATTTATACATTTTATATAATATATATTTTTCCCTTTGAAGAAAGAAATATCTAAAAATCTGATTTTTTTCCACCATGTGTTATATTCTCAAGTGCAATTGAGAAATATGAAAATTTGGAAGAATAATATTTATTAATGTCACAACTGCTTCTTAATATTTCAAAAAAGGCCAGCACTCTTGACAGTTTATCCCAGATCTAGAATACTATTGTCTCATTTGTTAGGTGACTCTTGGCAGTTTTAGTAATCCCAATATTGCCAGGCATTCACACGGCAGCCAGGTCCACTCTTCATACACTCAACTTTTCTTATTTTAAAACAAATTTAGATATTGAAGCTAACTTCCCAATTATTTCAGCAAAATAAAGTCCTAAAGGCTTCATCCAGTCAACAACAGTTTGTTTCCTGCTCTTTGCTGCAGCAGGAATAACAGAATGAGTGGTTGCTAGCAGCAACCCGTCTGGCCCACTGTCCCCTGGGTGTGTGCTGTACATGCCGTCGGCTTGAGCTTCCAAGTTAACCTCCTTGATAAGGCACCTCTTTCCTTCGAGGACTGAGAAGCTGTAATTCAAGCTAGAACTCATCTGGGATCCTGAGAATGCCTTTTCCATTAAGCTGCCAGAGGGCCGACAGCATAGATTTTAGGAGAGTCACTACTCAGAGTAGGCCTGGCTACTCTGAGAGGTAGCTGCAGTCCTCCCTCCACTGTACTAGTCTGCTGCCAAGAGATCAAATTACACAGCTAGGAATTCCTTGAATTATTGAGCAGAAATTCTTACATAAGGAGTTTGAGAAGCTCCTTAAATGTCAGAAGATGGGTTGATAAAAAAGATTTCCATTTCTAATGCCACAGCCTAAGGCCAAATAATTGGTATGCTTACGAACTACAGCTCTTATCTCTTAAAGGTCTTTGTGTATGTGGACCAACACAATCACATCTTCATCCTGCTACTGAGGGTATCTGATGCTCTGTTTCCTAGTGCTGGAGAGCTGAGTATGCTGTGTGTGTGTGTGTGTGTGTGTGTGTGTGTGTGTGTGTGTGTTCATGTCCACTAGGATTAACAGAAGTGTGTGGCTGCTCCTTGTAACCTGACAATTTTATGCCTTCACACCTTCCCATGGAGTGATATCCCGCTGGTGTCTTGCGGCCCCCTACTGCAAGATAAAGATTCACCACCTCTATTATATTTTTATTATTACATTTATTTATTCTTATATTTATTTATTTTTTGTTTTTTTTTTTTGAGACAGGGCTTCTCTGTGTAGCTTTGGCTGTCCTGGACTCCCTTTGGCAGACTAGGCTGGCCTCGAACTCACAGAGATTCACCTGTTCTCTGCCTCCCAAGTGCTGGGATTAAAAGCGCGTGCCACCAAAGCCCGGCACCACCTCCGTTCTTATCTCCAAACAGTGGGTATGCCCGCATGAAGGGCTCTTTCAATTTCTGTGAACCTGGGTTTCCATTTGTCCGCATTCACGCTCTAGGGCTGACTAGCTGCACTCTACAGACTGAGCAATCCACTTAAGGCAACTGTGATTCATGCGGACAAAATGTTTTGCAGGCCTCCTCAATATTTTATCACTTTTATCTGCAGTTTGGGAGGAAAGGGTAGATGATGCTCATCGTAAGGACGGCGTGTTTCAAGGGCTGCTGGGAAGGGACAATTAAGAACAGTCCCTGGAAATGTAGTACGGATTTTAGAGATACTAATTATTATTTTTTAAACAAAAAACAAAAACCAATCCTCCCCAGTTTACCCTGTTCCATCCCACCTTTATGAAATTTTATCCAGGAGAAGAGGAAGAAGATCCTGAATTCCACCCCTCTGTCTTGACTTCTGACTTTTATCTATTATATTGTACTGTGAATATATAATTGTTCTATTACACTGTGCTGGTATTGTGGGCTGTGCTGTGGGTGTCTGCCAGGCTACTCAGAGTGCAGGCATCTCCAGTATGAAAACCTCTACATGACGCAATGTCCCTCCAGATGTACTCTTCTCTCACAGGTCCAATAACGTTGGTTCCTATGTTGCAGCAAGTCGCCCCTGGAAACTGTGAGGTGCACACAGATAACGATGCTGCTTGATCTGATTGCTTTCTGAGAAGCATGCCGTCTGAACTTCTCCTAGGTACTGGCAATCAATAGAGAAGCCTTCTCTAGCTTCTGTGGTTTCAGCTGCCTATGGCCAATTGCAGTCCCCAAAAGTATAAAATGGAAAATCCTAGAAAAAAAAAAACAGTTCAAGGGTTTGAAATATTAACACATTTCATTCTGATTTATTGTCATGATTATTTTGCTTGAGTATTCGTATTTATTTCTTAAGTACCTAACTTAGACATTAAACTTTATGAAATAGATTTCTGTGTAGAAGGTGAGACAGTATCCACAAGGCTCAGGACAAGCTATGATTTCAGGCTCTGTCTGGCTCTTGGAAGCAATGTGGGTAAGGGGGACCACTGTAGACCTTCTTGGTAAAGCCAATAGCCAGGCAACCAACAACTGAGCCAAATTCAGGAATAAGGCTTAGATACTGGCATGAAAATTCATGGTCAGACTGGAGCAACTAATTGGGGTGCAATGTGGCCTCTTAATGAAAACTTGAGGTTGATGTGATTTTTCAAATGTAATTTTTAAAAGCAGTGCTGCCTCAGGCTGCTAACACATCTAAATGTTTAACAGGAGACGTGGCGGTTTAAGTTTGTGGCTAGAAAGTGTGGGGCTTCAGTACCAGCCAAGGTCTAGCTTCCGCCCAACGTTTTTCTTTGAGTCTTGCATCCCTCAGGCAACATAGTTTCATGATCTCAGCAAGGAGCACACACATGATAAAGTAACAGAGCAGATTCTCCCTCCCTCCTGCCCTCCCTCCCTCCCTCCCTCTCCCTCTCTCCTTCCTTTCCTCCTTCCCTTCCTCCCTCAAGATGGTAATGATGAAAGAGGCAGGCTTGAATTTAGGGTTCTCAGCCTCTTTGTGTTCAAGACTAGTTTCTGGTGGCCTGAGGCTTCTCTATTCTTCCTAACCTAGACCTTCAACATGTGTGGACAGATCAGGCACCTGCCTCCAAAAGCTGCCTTTGGGACCTGTGGGGAATCAGAGAGACAGGACAGCCCAGCCTAGAGAGGATGACCTCAGTGAAAAGGACAGCCTGGGCCCCGGAACTGAGGGGTCTAGGGTTCTGGACGTGTTAGCTTGGGACTGAAAGGGAAGAGATACCATGGGCTGGGTGCAGACTCCAGCCCTGCCTTGTGGAGAGCAGTGTGTCTTTCAGACCCAAGCAAGCTTCTCCAGAGGCCCCAGCCTTGCCTGGCTCAGAGTGACAGCAGTGTTTGTAAGAAGTTTTCTCTTCGTATAACTGAGATGATTTTATCTAGGACATTAAAAAATCTGCAATTGTATGTGCCACTTGTATTCCTAATTACCTATTTTATAGTAGTAAATAAAAGTCCCAAAACTACTCTTTTCCATACAAATGGAAACCTGTTTTAGAGAATTTTCTCTTTTAAAGAAATAGGCTAATTGCCAAATAGACCGACTAGTTGCACTTGTATTTGTTTGTTTGTTTCCTGTCTTAATTCTGAAAGCTGTGGATTTAGCATCATCCCTCTGTCATCCTAGGAGATAGGTGTGGACTTCACCAACAGCCATGTCATACTGGCCCATGGTGGCTCGGTCATCCCTGAGGATTTCCCAGAATCCTGCTGGCTGGCCTCTGAGGTTAGCCTTGTTTCAGAACTTTGCTCTTAAGGGCTCCACTGTCTCCTCAGAAAGACAACACCTACAACTTATTGTGAGGGAGCACAAAACCTAAAAAAAGCATAGCCTCTCGAGAAGGCAACATGGTGGTGTATCTAAACATTAAGCCCTGAGCTCAAGTAGGTGTGAGTCACATTCCAGCTCACCCAGGCTATTGCTGAGTGACATGGGCGTGGGGCTCACCAGGAAGTCCTGTATCTGTAAGGACCGCCCAGTCATTTATGTGGAAGGCCCTGGTGCAGTGCCCAGACGGTCAACAAACACCTATTCTCTTTCCCTTCTGGGTCTCTCTGTGGCATTTGCCTCAGCTTCTTCAATCACCCAGCAGATAGAAGACTCACCAAGGAGATTAAAAGTGGCCTTTTTCACTCAGTGACCATACAGCTCTGTGTGAGGGCAGAGCACCAAGCTGCAGCTTCTGTGCACAAATCTCTCCTTGGAGTGAAAGGAATTCTGGAAGCTTATCATGGGATGTACCGAGGGGCCCTGAAGAACAAAGAGCCCTTTGGATATAAAATTGAGCTTCGAGGGTCATCTTGTTCTTACGTTTTAGCTGTACTTCTGCTTAGCCCCAAATTCTTGATGAGTACAGTTTCTCTTTAGAAATGATTTTCTCCACTAATCACTCCTAAGCATATTGAAGTTATTGCGAAATAAAGAATCCTTTCTTTCAGCCAGCCACAATTCGAATTCCAACACAGGGCCTGCTCTGAGAGCTTCTGAGAGCTGCCAGGCAGCTGCTCTTTTTCAGACCCTTTGCAGCAGGCCTCAGGGCAGGCCCATCCCTGATTCAAGGTCCTGGGCAGGTGCCTGGAGGCTGCTGACAGACTGCTCTGCTGTCTCAAGACTTGCTGCTGCAAGACATCGATTCTGCTGTCCTTAAGACTGACTGTTGGTTAAGAAAAGAAAAGACCATTAAGGCTGGTAGATCTGGACCCAGGGGGCCCTGCACAAACTGCTTTACCAACCAAGGACAATGCATGCAGTAAACCTAGACACCCTATTCAGATCTAGCTAATGGACAGCGCATTCTCCACAGTTGTGGGGAGAGCAGGGACTGACTCTGACATGAACTTTGGTGGCCCCTATTTGACCACTCCCCCTTGGTGGGGAGGCCTGGTGGTACTCAGAGGAAGGAGAAGCAGGCTACCAGGATGAGGCCTGATAGGCTGTGAATATATGGTGAGGGAGGAGGTCCCCTTCTGTCACAGACCTAGGGGAGGGGAATAGGGTGAAAGAGAGAGGGAGGGAGGGGAAACAGGAAGATACAAGAGAGGGGATAACAATTAAGATGTAATCTGAATTTAAAAAATTAATAAAAAACTGTACAGAGAGGGGAAAAAAAGAAAGGAAAAGAAGGAGCCAGACATGGTAGCACACATCTTTGCCTTTAATCCTAGCAGAGGTGGGTGGATCTCTGTGAGTTCAAGGCCAGCTTGGTCTACAGAGTGAGTTCCAGGACAGCCAAGGCTATTACACAGAGATACTCTGTCTCAGAAAGAAAGAAAAAAAAAAAAAAAAAAAAAAGGAAAAGAAATAGTCTCTTATACTTTTACTATTGCAACATTCTGAGTGTTTGTCTGTCTGTCCAGCTGTTCCTCCCTCCACCCCATGTGTCTGTCTGTGTATCTGTGTGTACGAAAGCCATGTAAGAGAAAGGCAGGGACTGGGGAGACAGCTCGTCCACCAACTGTTCCATCTTCAATGGATGATACACTGAGCTCTATTTTCAGAAGCCATTTTTGTTTTCTGTTTTTTATTTTTATTTTTATTTTTTTGGTTTTTTGAGACAGGGTTTCTCTGTGTAGCCTTGGCTGTCCTGGACTCCCTTTGTAGACCAGGCTGGCTTCGAACTCACAGCGATCTGCCTGCCTCTGCCTCCCGAGTGCTGGGATTAAAGGCGTGCGCCACCACCGCCCGGCTTGTTTTCTGTTTTTTAAAGCCAGGCACTGGGGCACACTTGTAGACGTAGTGCTAAGGAGATGGGGACAAGTGGACCCCTTGGGATCACTTACCAATCTAGGCTGGCCTATTTGGTGAATTATAGACCAGTGAGAGACCCTGTTTCAAAATACAAATCAAGGTGAGAGCCAGCAAGAAGGCTCAGAGGACACTTGTCCCCAACCTTCGTGACCTAAGGTTGACCCCTAGAACAAACATGACAGAAGGAGAGAACAGATACCCACCAGTCATTCCCTGACCTCCATATTAGTATGCACTTGGGTGCATATGTGATGCTTACACAGAGATGTGCACACACACACACACACACACACACACACACACACACACACACACAC
>OU015753.1:41957494-42064193 GCA_907169655.1 Acomys percivali
CACACACACACACACACACACACACACACACACACACACACACACACGCAAGACACTCCAATAGCATTTATATATCTTAGATGCTATTACTTCTCAACTAAAGGAAGGAAGTGCACTCAGGGCCGCTCATTGCAAGCCCTGCCAGTGTTCTATTTAAAGGAGGCTGTGCAGGGCCGAGGGATTCCTGCTGTGCTTGCAGTAGCTCATGGGAGCTCCTCACTGAGGAGTACTTTCAGTCGAGTACTATTTCAGAATCTCCGAGGAAAAATGAAGTGGGAGTCCTGAGCGCACTGAGATCATGTTTACATACAAAGGTTCCTATAACCATGGAAAGTACACACACGGAGTAGCATTTCTGTATTCTTGACTCACGGTGAGTCTCAGAGGCGGCCACTACTGCTAAGCTAGGACCAGCACCAGAATTAACCTCAGGGACTCACCCACGATTCCAGGCCAAACCTCCTGAGCTACAGACATCTCCAGCCCTGTTGTGTTGAGCTTTGAAGGTGGAATGCTAGAAACAAGAGATATCACTTTGTTAATTGTAGTGTCTGGGAAAACAAAACCATAAGAAGCTGTTGATAAGTTCTCACTTAAGGAGGAACCTGAGGGTCCACACGGTGTGACTTGCCCCAGCTCACGGAGGTACTGAAAACTGGCCTGTGTGTGCTCGACTCATTGCTCTCCTGTCAGTGTCCTCCTTCTCTTCCTCTATTCCGAGCTCCGGGGAAGTGTACTGCCTGCCGGCACAATCCTCAGTTCTCAAGCATTGTGAGTGACTCCATCTTCCTCGCTTCCGGTACTGTTGCGTGACCTCTTCACCGCCTTCCTCCTCTCTTCTCGGTGTCTGCCCACTGCAGAGTGATCTTCTGGGGCGATCCCTATGCTCCCGTGGACCACTGCTTTCTGCTTCTGTGGCTGCTGTTGACTCGGCTCCCACCGCATGACTCCAGGGTGAAAATGCGACCCAATTTTGGAGTCTCCGCTACGTTTCCTCGCTTTCGTTCTGCTAGCTCTGCAGTGGGCAGACAGTTGCCATCGCCGGTCCTGTTCACGGGATTTCTTGGTTCTCCTCCCAACCTGTCTCCTCTCCAAACTGCCTTCTCACGTGTTCAACCAACTGCCTGTCCTTCCTTCTCTTTCCTTGACTGTTGTCTGCTCTACCGGGGCCTCAATAGCCCCAGAGGTGAACAGCACACGTCTGTCCCCACAGCCAGCGTCTTCCTGGAGGCCAAAGCATCTCACCAACCAATGAAGTGTCGGAAACCATTAGACGGCCTCTCTGCCCAGTGCATGCATGCATCCTGTCTGTGAAGTCAGTATTATCATGTACCAGCTTGCAAGGAAGCACAGCACCGCGGTGTCCTAAGTTCTAGTGGAGTCTCCAAGTGTTAAAAACTCTCAAATGGATCTTCCCTTCTTTCCTGAAGCCACGTTCCCTCCTCACACTCCTATTTCTGCGAAGATCATCAATCACTGTCATTTTATGCACAGGCTTAAGATCTTAGTGTCATCAAAGGCCTGTTTATTCTTAATTACTAGAAGGCAAGCTTAGGGCAGTTTTATTTCAGATCAAAACTGCATGGGAAACAGAGGATCCCCGCCTACTCTCCCCCTCAACACACTCTTCTAAAATTCTTTCCCCATTGTTTCCCCATCAGTATGAAACACAGTGAGCATATTCGTTAGTTGGCAACCTCCCTGGTATGGCATTACTAACCAATGGCTGTTGCTTTCCTTAGAATTTGCTGTTGGTCCTGTGCATTCTAAGCTTTCTGACAAATGGCTGATGGCACGTCTGTCACTGTGGTATCACTGTACTTTCAAGCCCCTGAAATCTTATGTCTCCCTTTGCATTATATTCTTTGACTCAGCCTTCTGACTTATTCATTTATCTATCTATCTATTTATTTATTTATTTTTATCTCTCCATAGTTTACTCCTTCCAGAATGGTCAGACATCTGGAGCTGTAATACTTTCTACTTGTCAAGAAAATAATTACAGTCATTCATGGTTGACATGTTTCTGTTCTATGGAGTCAAGCTTAAGCTATTTTTAAAAAATTTTAGTAGATAAAAAACCACTTCTGTTGAAAATGGTAAGTAAATTTAATGGCACAGCCATTGTAAATGGTAGACACTCAGGCTGAAGACTTAACATTTTGGTTCCAAAATCCATTACTTGGCTTCTTCCCAAGGTTCCTGTGCAAAGCCATCCTAGATTAAAGGCGCTGACTTCATTATTTTTCTCAGTTTTACTTGGTTATTTTTTATGAACATATATTATTTTTATCTACTTATAATGTAACCAAATAGTTTCTCTTCCTTCCTCTTCTCCTTCAAGTATCTTCATCATGCTTAAGAGTCTTTGACCCAAAGTCTAGATTTAGGAGACTAGCAAGAATCAGATCTCTATTTTAAGAGAATTTCTATGGGAGAATTCCAAAACAAAACATGGTGTTTAAAATGATTCCCCCTCGAGAGATGTTATTTTCGATGACTGAAATGATAAACATCGAAAATCGAAGCTTCTAGGATAATGACTTGCTCTTGTCCGTTTTTCTACTTTTCTCTGAACTTGTACAGTCCAGGCTAGCCTTGAACTTCCTATGTAGCCAAGGATGCCCCTGACCTGCTGAGCACTGGGATTACAGGTGTGCATGGCCATGCCCAGTTTATGCAGTGTTGGTGATGAAACCCAGGTCTTGCTTCATGCTAGGGCAACATTCTACCAACTGAGATGTTGTCGAACACGTCTTCGTTCAGGCTGGTGGTTCTTAGAGCGCCATAGTGACAGCTTGATTGAGCTGTTCAGAGGATTAGAGCTGTGTGCTGCACTTCCGTTATCACCCCATTGCATCTCCTGCCCTCCGCTGCCAGCCGGTAGCATATGCTTAAGGACTAAGTTGAGATTTTAATATCTGCGGTCTGGACGTGCTTATGAAAACCTCCCCCACGTTTTCAGGTGTGCTTTGAGCAAACGGCTTTCATGCATCTTCATTGACGAGCCCCTCTACAGGATTGCTGAACAACACCTGGTTGAGTTATCAATGGCTCCAGAAGTCAGGCTGTTTCTTTGTTTTTCTGACAGAACCCATCAAACTTATAGGGAAGACCTCTTTAAAACACGAAGTGTTTTATGGTTGATTTCTGGCTTTGGCTTCTAGGTCAACGTTAACCCATTGAACTCCTCGAGTCACTCTCCTTAACATGTCTTCCTCATCTGTATCTGTACATGTTTGTATGTGTGCACACGTGTAGGGTTGCATGTGCACATGTGTGCATGTGGAGGCCAGTGCTCTGTTAGGTGTCTTCTTCCATCACTCTTCACTGTATGCTTTGTGATAAGTTTTCTCAGTTATCCTGGATTACTGAGAATCACAGAGGTGGCTAATTGGCTGGCCAGAGAACCACAGGGATTCTCCACTCCATGGGGACAAACACTTTTTATGTGGGTTCTAGATACCTAGAACTCTAGCTCTTATTTGATCACATCCTGAATTTGAGCCCTCACCTGATCATATCCCTGTTTGTTTGTTTGTTTATAGTCAATGTTTCTCCAGAGTGTCAATTACTTAGCTTATTAATCCACCATGAGCTCTTCTCTCTTGTCTGGTCACTGAAGATTTATTTTTTTATAGTTTTATTTCATCTTATTGGTCCACGACAAAAACCAAATCCTTCATATGTAAGTTTCATGGTTTTCTATATAAGTTGCGTTAGGCTTTCCCGCTCTGTTATTTGTAGCATCCTTTCATGGCTCTTTGGTCCCTAGGAATGTCTAAAGATGTTTCCCTTTCTCTTGTTCCCTTTCCCCAGTGGGTGTGGCCTCATGTGGCTAATTTGCAGGCAGATGCAGCTCTACACCCTGAGGCAAAGCATGGTTACAGTTACAGGGAGAGGGAACCAGCTTGAGAGCAGATGTGGAGGTCAACCACTCTCTCTGCCAGCAAGGCAAGGATGGTCTGGGTCATCAGATTCTCCCAGAAGTACCTTCCAGAGAGTATAGAGAAAACACCATCCCTATGTACTCTTCCTATTGCCCAATAGTATCTAAGTGGAGGACATTCTTTATCTCAATCTTCCAAAGCAGGAATGCAGGGCAACGATAAGCCTGTCACCCAGGCCCTGTGGATGGCCACACCCTTCCTACATCCTCAGCTAAAGCCAGAGCGTGTGTCCTTTCTCACGTGTTTCTTTCAGATCTTCCCGATGGAGGTTCTTTCATTCAGTTACTCTGTCGAGTAACCAAAGTTGAGGGTAAGAGCTGGTTAGACAGACAAGGCCGTTTACACCGAAGGAGAAGTGAACACTGTGGCTCAGCGTGTCAAAGACCCCAGGCTGGCTGACTGGTGTCTAATGTTCTGGGAGCATGCTTCCTTTAGGGCTGTCACTCCTGAGGGACAGAAACTTCGGTCTAGAACACAGCCTATCTTAAAAAACAAAGTCCTTAAGTGGTGGGAGTCAAGGCATCAAACAGTAAGGGCCGTTCCTGGCCCTCTCCAGTGTGACTGTGCACTCCAGTGAAGGAATATGTCAGCTGACAAACACATCAGTGGCATCAGAAGCCTGGAGTCAGAGGTCACAGAGGAAAAGAGGCATGGTCATGACATCTGCACATGGCTGTTGGGACCTTTTGTTCCTGTGACTAACAAAGTTGGGGAATGGGGAATTCCTTGCCTGCAAACTGGAACTAAACGTAAGGGTTGAATAAGAACATCTGAGAAGTGTTACATACAATTCACTTCAGAGGCAATTTCCCTTTCCATATGCCTCAGCTATTGGGTCCATATGCCGGTCTCCTCATCACAGGCCCTGGGGGCACAGGCGTGTCCCCTTCCTTGCCAACTCAAGGAAAACTGGTTGTCTATAATGCTCAAGGCCAAAGCCTCTCGGTGCCCTTCTATTTCTTGTGACCTGTCCCTGGTGTTCCTTCGTGCCTCTGCCTCTCTGTCCAGGTCCCTGGAATCAATATTCTGAACATGGGAGAATGTATGTATGTATGTATGTATGTATAATACAAATGTATGTATAATACAAATGATTGTGTGGCAGTTTGCTAGCCTCACAGGGGAAGCACTGAGGCCACTGCCAAGCCTTGTAGCTCACTCACTAACTGCTATCTGCAACCAGAGGACAGGAGACCCAGAGCCTTGACTCCTGTTCCTTTGCTAGCTGAGCCAGCAGCACAGTCAATGACAGTCACAAGGACCACTAAGACTGGAAAAGTGTGTGAAGGAGACATTGGTTACAACTTTCAGGAATAAAGGGTGAGGGGAACGGACCTCTTCACACAGGCAGCTATGGCTGTAAGGACTGTGGGCTGTCACTGGATCTCAGACTGAAGTGGGTGATCCCTCAGGAGGACATTTGCTCAGTGTGCTGGTTGGATACCAGTTCTTGGGAAGCGTCAGCTCTTTGACCTTCTGTTCCTTATTTCCTTGGTGTTTCTCTCTCCCTCCCCCTACATCCTTCTGAGAGGAAGAACATGTGTCCTTGGTTAGCGGGCTGCTGGGGAATGTAGCAATTGACAAGGGAAAAGTAAGTGCCTTAGAAATGGCGCATAACTGGTGCCTGGCTACAAAAAGCTGAGAGCAAACAGTGTCTGTGGCTAGCTTGGCTGGTTGTAGTGAGTAAGCACATGTGAAAGGCCCAGGAATGAACAAACACTCTGGGTGAGCATCTTCCTCATGCATGTGGTGCACAAGTGAAAGGCTCCTCAGAGACGGAGATCGGTAAAAATGCTAAGGAGAGGCACACCGCTGCCCTGCACAGTTCGCAGTGGGTGCCGATTTCCTAAAGAGCACTGCCACAGATGCCTGGGTTCTTCTACGGGAGCGACTGTTGAATGTGTTCTGCCTTTCTCTCAGAGACTTTCCACCTGTGTTTGTTGCAGCGCAGTGCACTAAATTCTCTTCCCTCATCTCACCTCCCCACACATGTGAGGTTATAAATGGAAAGTACATGCTGGTGCTGTAGAACTCCCACCACTGACTATGCTTTAGAATAATGACCATTAGGCACTGCCACCTGCCTTTACTTATTTATTCAACTAGCATTTATTGTGCACTTACTGCGTACAATGGTGCTGGCCAATGGACATAGAGGGGGCACAGAGAGAATGAAAATTTTTCTAGCAGACACATAAAAAGAATTTGGTGAAGCTAACGCTCATATGTGTTACTTGGCTAGCATATATAAAATCATCTATTGGTATGTTATTAACTATAAATATTACTGAGATGTTTTGTGCCGTTTTTAGTGTCCAGTCTGTTCTGTAGCTTCAGAGTGAGCCGGTTCACTTTCTGCATTTCGAATCCTCAACATCCTCAGAGAACTAATGGGTCCCACAGAAAGCATGTCTGCACACACACAGAGCAATAAAAGCAAACAACCCCCCAAGCTTTCCTGTCTCTCTTGCCTTGCTTACTTCTGTCTTCCTTCCAGAATGTTAAGATGCTTTCTCTATAAATTCCAACGCTCGTTTAACGCGCACTTAACCCCGGCTGCTGGAACTGTGGTAGGGTAACTGGGGGACGCCCTTCTCAAGAAACACTTCCTAAACTGTGGCAGATATTCTGGGTAATGCATGGCTGCAATTACAGAAACGTAAGGAAAACTTGACAGAAGAGGAAACTAAAACCCAGACAGGAGGGGGTGGAGTGGTGGTGCCTGATCCTGGTGGTGCCTGATCCTGGTGGCTGGAGTGGTGGTATTGAGATGCTGGTGGTTTGAGCCTATCAACCATGGCACCTGACATCCTGAGGCTCAAACTTGGGCTTATTAGGGCTCAAGACAGGAGCTGGAGCCAGGTTCTGCATCAGCTTTGGGACCACAGAATGGAATTCCCGCCCCACAACACCAAATCTGAACAATAGTTTGTCCTGCCAGAGGTCAAAGGGTGAGGTTGGCAGTTTCCCTTGGCCTCTGAGAAGGAGGGAAAAAGCTCAAAGTATATGGTTGCTACCTACTTATGCTCAGGGGTCAAATTTTTAAAAATTAAGAAAATGTGCTAGAAATGTAAGTTAAGTTTCAAGCGGCCCTGTCCCCAAGACCTCACAGGAAGCAAGGCCAGAAATAAAACACTGAGACAGACTGCTACCCCAGGCACATTGGAATTTTACTGGTTACAAGTTAGCAAACATAAGCTCAAGGTCCTTAATTACAAAGTGAATGAGAAACCTGCATACCAGGTTGGAATTAGCTGCCAGCACACATGACAGGGCCAGACTGCCTCAAGACACTCAGGTGAGAGAAAGAGAGCCCGTAAAATACACAGCCCTGAAACAATGTCATTAGAGGAGATGGGAAAAAACTCTTGCAAAGAACAAAGAATGTAAAGAAAAACAAAACAAAACAAAATAAAACACAAACCCCTGAGACTGAAAAACCTGGAGCCAATAGCACTTGAAATGTTGAATTCAGTCTTTCATCTAAGGGAGAAAAGACTCCAAATGTCAACAACCACTTTAAATAGTGATGTGGATCCAATTCGAAGATTCAAGAACTGGGAGAAAGTGCCCTAGTTCCACCACCAGGCGCACCATCATTTAGGGAGTATGGAAACTCTGGAAACATTTTCTGGCAATGGTTTTCAATGTTTAGACTAAAAGACAACTTGTTAATAATAATAAAAAAAAGCATCAATTATTTAAAATAAGTGCAATTGGCCTGGTGGTGTAGCTTGGTTAAATGCATAGGCTAAAACTTTAACTGAGAAATAAAAATCTGAACTACTTTTTCAACTTCTAAAACGCAGAGAAATGGGGGGTCGGGTGGGGGGAACTGTTACTGAACGGGTCCTTCCACAGTCCACACTGTCATCTCTTCGTGTGCTGTAGACAGGTTCTTAGTAGGGCTTTGGGCTAGGAAGCAGCGACTGTCCCTACTCACAGTAGGCCAGCTTTGGGAAATGAAGTCACTAGACAGCAAGACAAAAATGAATCTGATGACTGCACGAATGCACGTCAAGGTCAGGCTTCCTCTGACTCTGGAGTGATTGACTCCAGACGGGTTACCTTTCAGTTCCAGTCTAGAGGATCCTACTTATAGCTTCCACAGGAACACACAAGGGCAAAACACTCATCATACTTAAAATAAAACTTAAACAACAACAACAACAAAAACACCCACCACCAACAAGGTGGGTATGTCCAGTCTCCATGTACACAGACAATACACACCTGCAAACATATGCCTACACACATACACATGTATGTGCACACACAGAATCAACTTTTCTCTGTTAAGATACAGATTTAATGTAGAGTCAATCTGACAGGAAGTTAAAGCTAGACGCTGACAGATGACGTGTCCCAGAGCTGAGCTGGTCCTGCTACTGAGGGACTCACTACTGCAGTCTCAATTTGCGTGTTGCATACGCTGTAGTGGGACAAGCTGGAGCCCCAAAACCTCCTTTGTAGAACTAATCATATTCCAGTGTGGAGCACTAGACAACAGACTAATTCAGATGTCCTAGAGTAGGAGGGAACAAAGGCTGACTGGCTCACATTTGACATTCATTAAGAGGCAGTGGTATGCAACCTCCATTATGTGTGACCACAAGAGATCCCCACTCAGTTAGCCAGCTTTTTCCTAGGCTCCTGCTGAAGGATGGGGCTTGTTTCCAAAACCATTGGTTTAGTCTTGGTCATTTAATAGGAGGATGCATCTTGCCAACAGCTCAAGAGTTTAAGAGAGAGAGAGAGAGAGACAGACAGACAGACAGACAGACAGACAGAGAGAAGCCCATTCCCTGCTGGAAAAATCTATAAGTTTGCCATAACTGCTATAGACAGTGCTCTTAGGAGATTCCAGCTTTATGGTCCATTAGGTGAATGGAGTATGAATTTTACTGTCAGTAGGGAACGTTGGAGAAAAAAGAAAAACAAAGCAGGCGAAGGGTCACTGGTGCAGGCCTATGCCGTCAGCTTCTTTGGTTCTATGAGGATTGTAAGGTTTCAACTTACTTCCCCTTTTCAGCTGTTGCTTGCTTGAGGCTCCAAATGCCAGTTTCTGTATGATGAATACGTGAAAATGAAGTGTTTCCTAACTTTAACACGCTTATACAATCCCCAAGGATAATTTTGACATTTTTGTTTATTTCATACTTTCCAATAGTAGAAACAATATAATTTCCAATTAAAACCTGAATCTGTCAGCAAATTCGAGGTTCTAAGAGGCAATGGACTACTTAGGGGCTTTCTGTGATACAGTGATGTTAATTTCCAAAATATCTAGACATGAACAGTTGCAGATATCAACAATATCCTCCCCAAATCAGCATTTTTTTTTGTTAGAATTCGCTACGTGATGGCTAGGAGATGTCTCAATAAATGCTTGCTGCTCAAGCAAGATGATTTGAGTTTGAACCCAAGGTAGAGATGGGAGGATCTGGAGCTGCCTGGTCAGCCAGTCTTTCCCATCAGAGTGCCAGATTCAGTGAAAGATCTGGTCTCAGAAAATAAGGCAGTCTATTATAGAGGAAGACATGTGATAGAAATCAACTTCTAGTCTCTGCATGCACATGCACACACGTGTACACTCATATGAACATGTGCACACAGATACCCTCCACACACAAATAATGTACCACTCATGAATGATTATTTCCTTTCTTAGGCACAGGAAGCAGGTGATTCTAAGAATGGATGACCTAAATGGTTTTCACAGCTGTTCTTGCAAGGACCCATGACCTACCTGCGTTTTTAATGGAGAAGTTGACTATATATAACGTGTGAGTGCATTGATATTCTCTGTGATGAGGAATTATGTAGAAACCACAGAAAGCACATATCCCTCTTTAAAAAAAACCAGTTCCTTGATTGTTTTTCACAGAAAATAGGCTCTGTCACATGCCACTGCACGCCATTTCCAGACCCTCTACTGGGATGGTTGATATTTCTGTTATGCACCAGGAGGGGGACTGCAGAGTAGAGCAGATTATCCTCTTTAACACTGAACTTTAAGCCTATGAGGTCTTTGGTCAAACAAATTCTTGACACATCACCTCCAACCCTGGTTAAATTTCTGGTATAGTTAAGTCAGAGTACCTAGGAGCACTTGATGCAGGCTTTACTCAGCAATAAGGAATATGCTGCTGCTTACTAAAGTGTTAGTGTATTAGGAGTTGGCAATGGCTCTACTTACTATTATTTTTTATAATTCCTTTTATTAATTATAATTTATCCACATTACATCCCAATTTTCAGTGGAAGTACCCCCCTCCACCGTGGAGAATGAGCTGCCCACCGGCTGCATCTGAACAGGGGTCTAGGTTCTCTGTATGCGTTGTCCTTGGTTGGTGCCTCAGTTTGTGCAGCCTCCCCCACACACCCCCCAGTTGTCCAGATCTGCAGGCCTCGATGGTCTCCCAGTGGAGCTCCTGCTCCCTCCAGGACCTTCCACCTCTCCCCCCCTGACTCTTCCCTACAACTCTCAGCACTCTGCCCCAGAGTCCAGTGTCTAGTCCCAGTATCTGTCCCAATTCCCCACTGGGTGGCATCTCTCAGAGGAGATCTATTTTGGGCTAATATTCACTTATAAGTGAGTATACTCCATGGGTGTCTTTCTGGGTCTGGGTTAACTCGCTCAGGATGATCATTTCTAGTTCCAACCATTTCCCTGCAAATTTCAAGATTTCCTTGTTTTTAGTATCCGAGTAGTATTCCATTGTGTACATGTACCACAGCTTCTTTATCTATTCTTTGATTGAGGGATATTATGAGATAAATGACTCAGATAATATTTCACCAGGAGA
Organism: Acomys percivali; assembly: GCA_907169655.1. Lineage (NCBI taxonomy): Eukaryota > Metazoa > Chordata > Mammalia > Rodentia > Muridae > Acomys > Acomys percivali. The sequence goes on from OU015753.1 coordinate 41,968,254, forward strand.
AGGCATCATTGGTTAAGCCAACCAAATACAACTTCTTTATGAATTATGACATCACATGTCCAGAAGAATTGCAGCATGTTCTCCAGGAAATATCTGTGGTAGCAGAGGTTCCTTATGCTATTGTCATTAGTATCCAAGATGTACAATTGACTGAAGTAGTCATCTATGAGTGATGGGTAATCAAGTGTAGCATACCCAGAGGAAGGAATACTACATGAAGTATGATCTAGCCTTACAAAGAAGGAAATACTGCCACGTCACTACAGAAAGGATGAAACCTGACACACTGGGTGACATCATCCTAGTCACAGATAAACACAGCACACAAAACAGTCAAGTGACAGAAACAAAACAATAAATGGTAGGGTGGTCTTAGGGGCTGGTGGTGGAGGAAGGGTGGGGTGCTGCTCAACCAGGAGAGAGCTACCGTTTTGCAGAGCGAGGAATGAAAGCTCAGATGGAGACGTTTAATCCCAGTTACTGGAGGAGCTCTGCCTCCAAGGAGTGGAGGAAGTAATGCTCATGAGGTTACAGGTCCTCTTGGTGTGAGCCAGCATGGGACTGGCTCCAGGTCAAAGCTCTTTTCTGCTGCTCACCTTCACAAGCCTCAAAGTCACTAACAGAGGGATCCTTATACAGCCCGAGAGAAAGGCTATGGAGCACTTAGTGGACAGTGAGGGAAAGGTTACGATTAGGGAGCACTCTTAAGAGCACCGGAGGAAAACACATGTGCTCCAAAATGCCAAGGAGGTAAATTAATGGGTTACTAATATTCATCCAATAGTGCTAACATTTTGGGAGACAAATTAGGTATAAGAACACAGGACCATGAGGCAGAGGTCCTCATTGATTGCTTTGCCTACCTAAGGGGATGCCCTTTGCCCATTCAGCTCCTTTATAATCCTGGGCATCGCAGTCCACGTGGCATGCACCATGAAGCACAGGTGGCATTTCGTGGCATGCATGCCACTTTAGAGTCAAGAAATCAAGACTGCAAAACATTGGGAGTAAACTGGTGTTATTTGGGATAAGGCAAGGAACTGTCTTCCAAGATGTTTTTATGGTGCCGTTTTTCAGTTTAACAAATGTCCTCTGGTGCTTGCTGGAGTGCAAGCCATCATGTTGGTCACTGGGGCCAGGCCTGGAGGAGGAGACAAGTTAAAGAAGAGGGCACCACTGGCAGTCCAAGGAAGAGCTGTAGTTTTGACGCTTGTTTGAATAACATCCAGAATGACCAGGGGCCAGTTGGTGCTTCTAGAAGGAATGAGGAACTGAGAGGCATGGGGCTTTTGGGGTTGAGAGAGTCGTAAATCTGTACCAGCACATTCAGGAAATGCATGTGGAGGCTTCTAAAAATATCTGTAGCTCAGGCATGAGGAACAAGGAAACAAACTATAGCAGCCTTTTCCACGCCAGGGAGATTTAGTTTAAAGCTTGCATGCAGGGCTGTGCCTGACCCACCTCATTGTCACACTCTATGTGTTGTCTCTGGCATACAGCAAGCACCGGGAAAATTTTCAAATGACTAAGCAAGAGGTGAGGTGACCATGACAGCTCAAGGCCATATCGCAGCTGCCTGAAAATACCAGACTTTAGGACTTGGATTTTATCTTCTCTATGGTGAATCAAAGAAGACAAGACACACTTTTGCACCCTGAACTCTGTTTGGTGGTGGTGTTAGCTGTATGTTCAGCAGATCTCTGGGGGTTTGGACAACGGATCCCTCATGTAAAGCAATGGGCTATATGAAAGGAACATTGCTAGTTAGTTAGTGAATCTCTACTGTGATGTGGCCACAATGGTATATTCTTTTTTTTTTTTTTTGTAAGGAAAGTTATAATTGCAATGTACTACTTGTGGGCACTGTTAACTTATAAACTTATCAGTGAAACATTGATGACACTAGTTCAGACAACATTCAGTGAAAAGAAACTTTTCACAGTATAATATCCCAAGACCAAACAGCACGGCACAGCATAAGCAAATGACTTTAAAAAAAAAAAACTGTGATAAACTTATCTCACCCCAAGGAACCCTTAGGTCAACATTGGGGCAAGTCATAGGATGCCTATTTGAGGGTTTCCGATTTTTTATTTCAAACCTTTTTGTTTGTTTTTATTTCATGTTCATTGGTGCTTGGTCTGCATATATGCCTGTGAGAGGGTGTTGGATCCTTTGGAACAGGAATTACAGACAGATGTGAGCTGCCATATGGGTACTGGGAAATAAACCAGAGTGCCCTAGAAGAGCAGCCACAGCTAAGCCATCTCCAGCCCCACAACATTATTTTTTTATTCTTTATTTGACTTCTAGGTTCCTTGGCTTTGACTTAGCATTTACTAGAGATCATTTCTCATTGTTTTTTCATATTATCCTTTATCTGAGCATAAGGAGTGGTGTTTATAGTGGTTGGCTATATGAGAGGTTATAGACAGGTTGCTGTCCCAATTACTGGAATGAACTCCAAATTCTGTTTCCCTTGAAAAGAAAACCTTTAAAAATGTTTATACATATGTGTATATGTGCATACACATGTGTGCATGTGTGTATGTGTGTATTGCATGAATGTATGTGCATATATGTGTGTGCACATGTGTTTGTGTGTGTACACATGTGTGCACATGTGTATGTGTGTACACACTTGTGTGTGTATGTGTGCATCTGTGTATGTGCATGCATGTGTGTGTGAGTGTGTGTATGTCTATATATGTGTATGTGTGTGCATGTATGTATATGTGTGTGCATGTATGTACATTTATGTGTGTGAGTACATACGTGTGTGCAGTGCACTGACAGAAAAGGTTGCTGTGGACCTGGGATTATGGGTGATTTGAGCTGCCCAGTGTAGATTCTGTCAAACACACATTGTCCTCAGCAAGAGCAGCAAGTGCTCTTGACTGCTGAGCCATCTCTCCAGTCTCTTCTACTTCTTTTTTAAAATGTGACATTTCATTTACATGTCTGCCGTCTTTTTTTCTAAGTAAGATCGCTTCTTCTTGGCATCCCCCTGTCCCTCTTATACTTTTCTAAAGCATGAAACCTGTCACCCACAAATTCCCTCCGAAGGCCATTGTAAGGGAAATGACCTCGCTGTGAAAGCTGGTGCATTACACTATACACCCACTGCCCGGCACTGGCTGAGGAAACCCTTGCTTCAATGTGCGGATTATCTAGCAGCAAGAGGAATCCATTTTGTGGACAGTCAAGAAACACAGCATTGAGGGAGAACATTAAAAGCCCTACTTTCTTCTAAAGGAAGCAAAACAGCTCAAACAGATTTGAAAATTTCAAGTTGCTTTGAAGACACTAGTCCCAGTTTCCCAATAAAATGATACAATTTATTTTGTGTTTTTTCATCATGTAAACAGAAGCCTGAATTATTTTTGTAATAAACTGTCTGACCAAAAAAGAGTTTTTCCCAAGATAGAAAGCTATAACACTGTATGCCAAGGACTGAATTATTTCCAGCTGTGAAAGTAGATTCCATCTTTCCTGGGAAGGCCGGGAGGAGCTGATCTGTGTCACTTGTATAATATTAAGAAAAGACAACGGGCAACTGGCAAGACAACTTAGCTAATAAGAATCACATGCTTGCAGAGACTTAAACATGGTTGGAAAAATATTTAAATTCCCATATAGAGTGCCTATTTTAAAAGAAACTTCATTTTAAAAGTGAACAGATAATCACATAGACTGACATCCGAAGACAGTGTTTATGAATGAAGTTAAAGTACTTATGGTTTGTAGAAAGAGTCAAGTGTACGTTGATAGGACATTTATGGTGGATGCGTTAATTTTCACACAATGGCTCTTAACAACTCCAGCAGCAGCGTGTGTCTGGTTGAGGTTTTTAAATTTTAATGTTACTTTTTGGCATTGTTACACAAAGCATTTATCATACTAACCTGCTTGGTAAATGTTGGTAATATTACAAACATTCATTTGTTTAAGAAAAAAAAGATTAATTAAGCACCTACCATGCTGTGTGAAGCCTACATTGAAAAATCTAAATGCAGTTGTGTGTGGGTCAAGACTGAAGCTTAGTTAGGGAGCTATTCAAACCAATAATTAACTTACGGTGTTGAGTGTTGTAAGTACACGGCCCAGGAATATTTTCTTTAGCTAGTGCAATGGGGCAAAGATGGAAATGGAATCAGATCAAGAACTCTGAGGTCAGCTGTGAGTGCAGAGTCCAAGGGCAGGAGAGAAAGGCAAGAGGTAGAGGTGGAGGATCCGAGGTAAGGGTGGGGGATCTGAGGTAGGGGTGGGGGATCTGAGGTAGGGGTGGGGGATCTGAAGTAGGGGTGAGGGATCTGAGGTAGGGGTGAGGGATCTGAGGTAGGGGTGGGGGATCTGAAGTAGGAGTGAGGGATCTGAGGTAGGGGTGGGGGATCTGAGAAGGCGCAGAGAAGGAGGAGAGCAGCAGGAACATCTAAACCATGGCGCCTTATCTAGGTAGATAGAAATACTGTGCTCACAGAGCCCAGTCGGTTCCAAGCCGAAGGCAGACATTTTCCTAGATGAAATTTTAATTATTTGAAACTGTGGAATCATAAAAAACAAACAAACAAACACGTATTTTTCAATAAGGCTGGTCCTCAGCACTCAGAGGTCAAGCAAATCCATCCATCAATGGCAACAAAGCACAAGAGGACCATTGTAAAATGTACCTAATATATATGTATTACATGCAATATAATTAATCAATGGAAGATGACAGCCACAAGAAAACATTTTAACTTCAATTCACAGCAGTGCTTCTGAACATAAAATAATAGTAAATCTACCAAGATGCTTCCAGTGCATGGAGGCATAGACCATGTTCATACGTGTGCCTAATGGAATATTATTAAATACATTGGTTGGACGGTTTTTGAATGTTGTCATTAATGTCTCTGAAGGAGAGATAAACACATTTTTTGATATTATCCCAAGAGTGGGATGGGGAACAGACTTGTGAGAGAACAGGTGATGTTAGTCTAGAAGACGAACGAACCACCACCTCCTGTGGGAGGTTGACTGTTGCCAGCTGACCAAAACCAGTGACCAGACTCTGGGGTGAGGTAGATATAGGAGCCCACAACAGGAAGCAGGGGTGGCCGTTCTGGAGACTGGAGATAGTTTCGGCTGTTCATCACTCCAGTTTGAGACGCTCCTAGAGAAAACCATTCGAGGGAAGGCTGCGGGGCTCCTGGCTCTGGCTGAGGCTCCAGGTTTCAGTTGAGACAGGTTCCGGCAGAAGAAATCCTGCCAGGAGAATTGTTCCTCAGAACTGATATCCTTAAGGTTTCATTATTGTGTTCTTTAATCTCCTTTTCCTTTTGTTTAGGCTAGTCGGGTTGTAACTGAGGTATGCCCAGTTAATACGTTTATAATAAAATATAATTGTTAAGAAAATCGAGCCTACACACCTCCCATGTTTCTATGAGAATAACAGCCACAGACCTCCACTGTGAGTCGTGCTTGCTTTGCTGAGTGTGCACTGAAGGGTAGGTCCCACACGTACTGACACCTGCCGTCTTCTCCGGTCACTTTCCACAGTATCTTTTAGACAGTCTCTGGGCCTGGAGCTCAGGTTTCATCCAGACTGGCTGAAGTCCCAGGGATTAGCCTGTGTCTCCTTCCCCACCCCACCCCACCCCCCCAGACTGCAACTACAGACAGGTGCAGCTGAGCCAGGTCTTTTACATGAGTCCTGGGGACCCGAACTTTAGTCTCCACGCTTGTGTCTCCGGCTACCTCCCTAGTCTCCAGGTCCCCTTATTTGGCCACCCCCTTCTCCTATCCTGGTCACACCCAATATTCTCTCAAAAACTGGCTCTGTTCTAAAAATTCAACCACTTCAAGTTGCTTTCCTTCTTTGAGGCTTGTTCTATGAAAGCAGAGGTCAGTTTTTTTAAAATGCACGTGTACTCTTTCACTGTAATTCCTAATATTTCACTATAGTCTGAAGAAACCAAGTCCTAAAAGCACTTGGGAAACAAGTTACTGGAAGGGGCCAACCCTATCCAAAGTAAAATCACTAGCAGACCACGTTAACGGCATAGTGAAAGGGCAGTGTCCATTGGACACAGGCTATGCCCCTCTCACATTTCTAGTTCCCTTTCTGATATTTGTGTGTTCATTTTCCTCACCTCTCTCCTTCTGCCTGTGTGTTCTAGGGATGGTGGTAGCAGCTTTCTGTTTTCTACTCACACACCACTACACACATACACACAAATCACCTTTAGGGACCTGTTTTAAGTCTGTCCTTAGCATATCTTCTGGGTAAATGGGAAAAGGGAATACCTGTTTCATGGAAAGTTGGAAGAGACGTTTGACAATTTCTCTCACATATTCAGTAATCAAGTCATTTGCTGGAAATTATTTATGTTGCTTTGGACAATAAAATCTGAATATCAGCGTGGAAAGAAAAAAAATCAAGAATAATTTACTTATGGCAGTAATCCTTTAGATAATTTACATAGGCCTATTTGGGAAGGGACACTGGAAAATTTCCCAAGAGATGGGTGACAAAGAGGAGAGTACAGTTTCTAAGTCTGCAGCATAGCATGTCTGCGAAGGAGACGGATGGGCCACACAGACCTGTCGTTTGACTCTTTTTGATGAAGGTGAGATGAAGGCTACCTACAGACGATGCCAAAGAAGAATCCACACATTGTTTAATACTGTCATGTAAAAGGCTCGGAAATAGTTGAAAGAGAATGCCCAGATCTCAGAATAACCTGTCAAAACCACATGATGTATGAGTGCTAACATCTTGTCTTGAAAATTTGCTTTGTGAATGGAGCTAAAAATACATAGATGCGTCTTTTTCACAAATATGTTGTTGACTTTGAATACTGCTTGAGATTTTTAATTCTTTGCTCTGGTTTGAATGTGTCCAGAAGCTTCTGTGTTAAAAAAAAAAATTGGTCCCAGCACAATGTTGAGAGGTGGTGCCGACCTCTCTGCCCTCACAGGCGGCTTCGTTATATTACTGCCGGGGGAAGGGATTCTCCTAAGGGAAGAGTTCAGCACCCGTTCCCTTCTGATGCCCGTGTTCTGTGGCTTTTCCACCTTCTACCGTGAGTTGACACAGCAGGAAGATCCTTACCTTGTAAGGGCCCCAGGACTGTGGATTTCTCTGCCTTTAGACCCCTAAGGAGAAAAGAAATCTCTTTTCTTTATCAGTTACCTAGCCTCAGGTACTGTGTTACAGTAGGTAAAACAGACTGAGGAAGATACTGCACATATTAAATGAGACACAATGTAAAGAACCTAAGTACTGAATAATTAATTAGTTGTGTTGAGCCTTCTGGTTCCTTGTAGATAGCCACACATTGTTAGCGTGCACTGGGGAAGACAGAGGTGATTGATTTAGGGGTCTGAAATGAGACGTGTGGTCCATGAATCCTGTATTATTTTGACTTTTTCACTTGCATTCACTAGCAAGACAACCTCTTTCTCTCCCATAACACAAGCAATATGGGTACCAACTAAACCACTGTATTTCCTGGATTAAAACTGTTGGTCATTGACCCAATCAGTCATTAGTCATCCTGTGAGATTATTTTCCTTTAACTGTGACAAGCCTGGCAAGATATTCCCAGGGGTGCAGTAGTGGCACTCTTATTTTTGTGGTAACCAGTGGCTTTCTAGTTGGACTTAAGGCCAGCTCAGCTCCCAGAGGAGGGAACGCATGTCCTGCACTATAAACCTAATCCACCCATTACAACCGGAAAAGCACAGATTCTACTTTGTATCAATGTAATTTCTAACTTCATTTAAATCTTTACACCTTATACCCATGACTAGTTCCTCATCAAGGAAGCTTTTTTTTTTTTTTTTGCAACAGATGGAGACTATCACAGAGATCCGAGACTTGTCCAAATGCAGAGAAGAAGTGAGCCTGAGATCCCAGCTCTAGCCGATACACTTACAATGTAAAGCCTACACCCCAGATTCAGGACAAAGCCACAGAAACGGGTAGGAAGATTGTAAGTGACTGATGACCTAGACACCTGCTGGGAGATAGTGGCCTCTGGGCATGATGTGGACGTTGTACCCATGACACCTTAGCAAGACAGTTGCCTAAAAAAGACCTGCATTACTACAGCACCAGTTGATATGCTGATACAGATGAAAGAAATTTCACAAGCCCGCACCCCCCACCCTGCCAGTTGAAGAGCAACAGGCAATCTGTGGGTACAGAATGAGGAAGAATCAGTTGTCTCCAGAAATGAGGGGCTCCCTGATAGGTTGTCCAATCCTAAGCGGCCAGCCCTAAAATCACACACATGCCAGCATCACTAAATCTAAATGGTGTCAGCAGGATCGTGTGTGTGTGTGTGTGTGTGTGTGTGTGTGTGTGTGTGTGTGTAAAGAGACGATCATGAATTTGAGAGGGAGTAAGAGAATATGGGAAAGTTTTGAAGAGGAGAGAGAGCCATGGGAATGGTGTATATACACTTTGCATGTAAGAAATGCACTAAAAAGAAACAAATTACAAATCTATTTGGTGGGGGAGGAAGCCCCCCCTCAACAGAGGTCAAGGGAGGGGAATAGGGTGGAAGAGGGAGGGAGGGAGGGAGGGTGGCAACAGGAAGACACAAGGGAGGAGAGAACAAGCGGGATGTAATATGAATAAATTATAATAAATAAAGGGAAATATATTATAGAAAGTCTCAGTGTAAACTCAAGCTGAAATGAGGAATAAATTGAAGGAAAAAAAAAAGACTCAGCAGGAAAGCTGAGTTTACTTACAAAGGGGAAACAGCAGGAGATGGATAGAAATTGGAAAAAAAATTTTGGAACATTTTAAAATGTACAGAAATGTTGAAATTATGATTCAAAGTTGAGATCAGTGTAACAGGCCAAGAGTTATGAAACAGAAGTTTAGTTTAACAAGCAGCGGATGGTGCAGCCTGTCCCTCTTGGAACCTAGGAGAGGGCTGGGGGCAAGTGCATCGCTGTATGTTTGCTGTTCTGTCTCTCCTATCTAAATAGACGTGAAGGCTCCTCTTTAAAAGGAGCATGCTCTTTCCCATTCTTTGCATCCATGACTGGACCACAGTCCGCTCTGCAGTTGCCAAAGCGTGCGGCTGTTTTGTCAACTTGTTATTAGAGCACTCTAGGAAACACACAGCCGCGGTCTGGGAGGAAGCTGCAGAATGGTCTCCTCTCTCACACAACTGCTATTTGCTGACGCCCACCAAGCTGAAGCTTAGGCTCAGGAGTCTCCCCGCCCTCCCCCCCACCATGTGTCTTTGGCAAGCAGTGTACAGGAAGGATTCCCAAACTGCAGATGACTTCCTTGGCTGCCAAACAGCTGTGCTGCTCGGCTCCCATGACCACTATTTTGTTTTAGTCTACCCTTGCCAGCTGAAGAGGGAGTCAGATCAAATGGCAAGTCACTGTGTTCAGCTTCCAGCACCTTCATTCCATGGGTTGCACAGTTACTGCTAGAGGGCAACGCATGTGGCCTCATACATATGGGGCCTCGGGGAGAGGAGGGATGTTTGTCACTCATTAGAAATACATAAGAGAATATGAGGAGGTATCTTGCCGGGTCACTGTATCTGATTGCCCCTTCTGAAACACAATCCCACACAGCAATAAAGAAAACACTCCCTGTTGTCAAAAGAAAACACTGACACTGCCCCTCCCCCTCTCTCCCTCCTCTTCTTTCTATCTCCCTCCCTCCTTCCCTCTCTCTTTCTCCCTCCCTGTGTCTCTCTCCCTCTCTCCCTCCCTCCTTCTCTCTCCCCCTCCTTCCCTCTCTCTGTCTCTGTCTCCCTCCCTCCCTCCCTCCCTCCCTCCCTCCTCCCTCCCTCCCTCTGTCTTTCTCCCCCCTCTCTCCCTCCCCTCTTTCTCCCTCCCTCCCTCCTTCCCTCTCTCTGTCTCTCCCTCCCTCCCTCCCTCCCTCTCCCTCCTTCCTTCCCTCTGTTTTTCTTTCTCCCCCTCTCTTTCCCTCTCTCCCTCCCCTCTTTCTCTCTCTCCTTCCCTTCTTCTCTCTCCCTCCCTCCTTCCCTCTCTCTTTCTTTCTCCCTCCTTCCCTCCCTCCCTCCCTTCCTCCTTCCCTCCCTCCTTCTCTCTCTGTCTCCCTTCCATGTCTGTGCATATGTACTCTCCAGATTCAATATGCTTCAGTTTGCCTATATCTGAAAAAAAAGAAACCCATGGAAGAGAGTTTGTCTCTCAATGCCGGGCTTTCTATATGTTAAAATGTGGTGACAGAAAGCACATGTGAATGGATGTGTCAGGATGCTTCCCATCTTTTCTGATGCAGGGATTCTGGCCCTGGCTTGCACCCTCCCTTGCACCAGCCTTCATCAACAGGTTTCATACGCAGCAGGGAAAGCCAGAGGCTGGGCCAGAGGAAGAATCTAGTATTTTTAAAGTGCACATTCCTGGAACCGATCAAAGACTGATGTGCAAACACATGGTGAGTCAGAGGATAAACTTTCATCCACAACAAATAAATTCAAGCAATCCACCAGAAGATATTTATTATAAATCATTTGCCTCGAGGAAGAGAAAGTAGGGGAGACACAAATATTTTAAATATCGACCCTCAAGCAGTCACACAAAAATACACAGGGTAAAATACCAGCAACTCTGTGTGTGTGTGTGCACGTACACGCGTACACACTTATGTATAGGTGTGAGTGTATGTAGATGTGTATTTAGAGGCCAGAGGTTCATGCCCCATGTCTTCCTCAATTGTTTGCCCCCTGATTTTTTCAGACAGGGTCTCACTGAACCTACAGCTCACTGACTCAGCTAGGCTGCCCGGCCAGCTAGTTCCAAAGATCCCTAGTCTCTGCTTCTTCAGCGCTGTGATCACAGATGCGTCCTACAGCGCCTGCCTTTGCTACGTGGGTGTTCGGGATTCAAACTCGGGTCCTTATGCTTGCACAGCAATCATGTTACTAACTGAGCCACAATCCTAGACACCCAGTAACTTCTGTATATAGTTTACTAAGTTCTGGGGACACATGTGCTTGTGCACACACATGCACATATGCACACACATACATGCACACACACATGCACATATGCACACACATACATGTACACACACGTGTACATACGCACACATGCATGTACACACATGCATATGCACGCACATACATGCACGCATGTGTGCACACACATGCATACACACATACACGCACACACAGATGCACACACACATACATGCACACATATGTGCGCACACACACACACACACACACACACACACACACACACACACACTTTTCTGAGACTCACGGGTAGGAAGGCGCTGAGGCCATGTACTGATTAACCCTAAAAAGATAAGTGCTAGTTTGATGAAGACTCCATTCACTCTTTTTACATCCCTTCTTGGACTGGCTGGCTTTGTGTGTCAACTTGACACACTAGAGTCATCAGAGAGGAAGGAGCCTCCGTTGAGAAAGTGTCTCCACAAGATCCAGCTGTAAGCCACTTTCTTAATTAGTGATCAGTGGGGGAAGGGCCCGGCTCATGGTGGGTGGTAGCATCTCTGAGCTGGTGGTCCTGGGTTCCATAAGAAGGTAGGCTGAGCAAGTCATGGGAAGCAAGCCCGTAAGCAGCAGCCTCCATGGCCTCTGCATCAGCTCCTGCCTCCGGGTTCCTGTCCTGCTTGAGTTCCTGTCCTGACTTTCTCTGATCTGGAAGTGTAAGCTGAACAAACCCTTTCTTCCCCAACTTTCTTTTTGGTCATGGTGTTTCATCACTGCAATAGAAAACCCAACTAAGACACTCCTTTAAGAATTAAACTTTGCTTTAAAGCAATGAACTTAATGTACCATATATTTTTAAACAATAGAAACTTTTCTCTCGCCACTCAAAGCTGTTCAAAGCTGTCATCTGCAATGAAGTTTCCCCAGCAGCATTGGACTCCTGAGAGTGAGCCTGCAGGGAGACTCCTCTTGGTGGGGGTGGGGAGATGGTTCAGAGGGTAAAGTTCTTGTTGGACCATCAAGAGGATCAGAGTTCAGGCACCGCCTGTCTGGAACTCAAGCCTAGCCTCAGAAGGTGGAGACAAAGGAGTCACTGGGCAAATGGACTGGGAAGATGAGCCACATTGATGAGCTTGAGTTCTGTGAGGCACTGCTCAGAAGACAAGGAAATCATTGGAACAGAATGCCTGACATCAGCCTAGGGCCTATAGACATACCTGCACACAGGCATGTACAGAAGCTGTGCATACACACACACACACACACACACACACACTCGAATAAAAGAAGAGGAGGAGAGAAGGAAGGAGACCTTTCTTGACATGCTACCCTCACAGTGGTATTGGTGGGGGAGGGGACGTCGCCTAGTGTGTTTCCTTGGCTGTTTTCAGTGACCCTAAACTTCTCCTTTGCTTGGTGACTTCAGTTTGTGTTGTGACCCCCATCCTTCATTTGGGCGTTTATGTTCAACAGATCTTTCTCATAGGCACTAATCAATGGAAAAATTTCAAGCCCGTTGGGAATCATAAGCTGACATTTCCCTATACTGCTTACTATTGTAAATTACATTTCAACAGTTAAAAAAAAAAGAAAAACAACTAAAGCAAAATTTTACAATAGAAGAACACTTTTTGGTTACTTAATAGTTCAAAAGGTCATATGAGTGGCAGGAGCCTGTGACAGGCCAGACAAGAGTCATTCCCCTTCGAAGGAAAGGACTCTATTCAACTCTGAGGCATTGTGGTTAAACTCCTTTATATTTCTTTATATTTTAAGAAAAGCCCCAACTCACATAATCATGTGAACTGCCCAGTTACAAAATATTTAAACTACCCTGCATCTTCCTGCTATCCCAAACCCTCCAGCTGTGGCCATTTCCAGCTTCTGGCAGCTCATTTTACACCTTGAGGTATTTGCTCAGAGGTTTCTTTTCATAGCGTCTCTATTCCTTGGCTTCTTAAGTGAAAAAAAAAAAAAAATCCAATAGACACAGCCACCTAGTAAGGTTGTGGTTAGAAACAAGACATTTGTGAGGCTGGGCATGGGGATGGCTCAGTCCACTAGTATGTGCCGCGGACCATGAGGACCAGGGTTCAGACCCTCAGCATATGTGCGGGAGCCAAGCTTGGTGTTGGCCACCTGCAATCCCAGGGCTAAGGCTATGGGCAGAGGTGCGGGTGCCCTGAGCTCTCTGGCCAGCCAGTCCAGCTTAGTGAGTGAGTATCACAGAGAGATACACACACAAAAGAACACAAACATGTATGTAATTGAATAAATGAAAAGAAATGTTCTACTTACTATTTATCAAACATGGTGAGTGCTCAAAAACAGTACTAGTCCCAAAAAATGTAAGCATTTGTCACATGTCTACTTAAAACCTATTGGAGTTTCTGAGCTGCTTAGCACACTTTCCTGTTACACAGTGGACGCTGATAAGTCATCTGAGGGGCGTGAAGACACACGTGGTGATGAAAACAGGGACCCACCCATGTAAGCTTTCCCTCACTCTAGCAAAATACTGAGATACTAAACTTACAGAAGGCTAATTTTAGTGCACAGAGCAAAATTCAACATGCAAAGTCTAACACTGCTGCCCTGTTGAAAGATGCCACCAGGGAATCAATGCGAGTAGGTACGCCAAAATTCAGACGAGTTTAAATAAATCTGGGCAGAGTTAATAATGAACCTAGGATCCCTCAAACAAGGGAATGGTTTGACATGGTGGATTATATGACAGGGCACGTGAGGCCACCCAAAGTGGCTTCTCTGGAGAGCCACAAAAAGTATGAATACATTGGTGGGGACAACGGTACAGAATTACTCAGTGAATTGAGAGAGTGAAGCCTGCGTGCCAAGCTCCCTGGCTGAAGCGAACCTACGAGAAGGGTTCAAGGACAAGAGAAAATTGGCACTGGGTCCTGATGGCAAGAACAGATGAGGTAGCAGTGAAAAGGCAAACCAGGGGAGCGATCTCATCCCGCGCTCTCTACCAGAGCGGCCCCTTTATAAGCTCAAACTACTGAACCAACCAAGGGCAATGTAGTAAACATTGAACCCCTACTCAGATCTAGTCAATGGACAGGGCATTCTCCACAGTTGAGTGGAGAGCGGGGACTGACCCTGACATGAACTCTGGTGCCCCCTATTTGACCACTTCCCCTTGGAGGGGAAGCCTGGTGGCACTCAGAGAAAGGATAAGCAGGCTACCAAGATGAGACCTGATAGGCTGTGATCATATAGTGGGGGAGGAGGTCCCCCTCCGTCACAGACATAGGGGAGGGGAATAGGGTGAAAGTGGGAGGGAGGGAGGAACAGGAGGATACAAGGGATGTGATAACAATTGAGATGTAATAGGAATAAATTAATTAAATAAAAAAATAGAAAAAAAATGCCCTGTCTCACTGGGTGTGGTGGTGCACGCCTTTGATCCCAGCACTCGGGAAGCAGAGGCAGGTGGATCCCTGTGAGTTCAAGGCCAGCCTGGTCTACAAAGGGAGTCTAGGACAGCCAAGGCTACACAGAGAAACTCTGTCTCAAATAACCAAAAACCAAAACAAACAAACAAACAAACAAACAAAAAATGCCCTGTCTCCAAGGAGTGTACTGAGCCTTTCACACCATACTGAAAATCCTCTCACCAGGGAGGGAGAAAACCTGCCCTGCGAGGCACCCGAGACAGGCTGAACTTGTCCCCACCTTTCTTTCTTTCTTTCTTTCTTTTTTTAATTGCATATTTGTTGTGAAAACCCCAGGGTGACACTGAAGGGAAATACTTCACACAAATAAAACTACCTTGAATTCCCAAGGCCAGCACAGTTCCTTTTCCTCCTATGATTTTCTGTCTTTTCTGTGCCCATCCATCTGCAGAGCTGTCACGTTAAGATGACTGAGCACACGCGGCCCTGCTATCTGTTTTGTTTGCTTTGGCGTGGATCAGAATTTCCCCCCAGGTTTCTATCACCATTAACCTGCACATCTATAACAGTTTGTCAAGTTGCTGCCTCTTTATTTACTGACACATCAGTCACTTCTGTAGTGTCCATGTTTTCTCTGTTACAGACAGTGCCTCCGTGAGCATCATTTTGCTCAAGACTTTTATTAGTATTTTAAGAGGTGTTGCACTAGTTTTCTCAGGACAAACTCGAAAGACTGACAAGACCGGGCTAAAGTGTAAGAAATTTAATTCTCCTCTCTTTTCCATCTAGGAAGGCGAGCAATACAGACATTACTTATATAAGGGACCTGGGGGAGGTGGGGGACTTTGTGCAACCACAGACACATGCCCCGGAGGATGACTTATACTAAGTCACACTTCAGTTCTAAAGATAACCCAGGGCTTCAGAAGGGTTGATTTAAGCACACTGGCACCTGAGTCTTTAACAGAATGTCAAGACACATCTTTCTCCCTTAATTCCTCTTATAAAGCTAATGTGCCAATGAACGAGACAGGAGCCGCAGCCCTGCTCTGCGGCTACATAGCCTAGGAGGGAGGTGGTAGAGGGACTGAATACAGGCCTGGAAATCTAATAAACAAGAATTATCTAGCACTGCGAAATGTGAGCAAGGCATAGCCCTGAGCCATATTAGACACTGACATCAACGGCAGAGACGAGTGTACACATCAAATCAAAGCCATATATCATACGCTTTAACAAGAAATCGCTAAAGCAGAAGTGATAATGAGGAACAGGGCTAGGCTTAAAAAAAAACAAACAAAACTGCAGCACGTTTTAAAATGCCGTTACTCAAATTATACAGGGCTGGTGAGATGGCTGGTCGGGAAAAGGCATTGTCGTCAAGCATGATGCCCCGAGTTTGGTCCCCAGAACTCAAATGGAAGGAGAAAGGTGATTCCCAGGAGTTCTTGTCTGACCTTCCTATGTACTGTGATAGGACACCTTATCCATTATTACATAAAACATAAAGCCACTAGACACATATAAAAAGTAAACAACACTGTTACTAAAAAGCACTATTAAGGAGCAAAGAGTACACATGGGGGCTGTGCTCAGCCTACAGTATAGACTGCATGAAAACTTAAAAAAATAATATTTACAGAGAAACAGCTTTGGGTACAGTTTTTATTCAGAAATGGGCGGTAAAAAAAAAAAGGTATTGGAAAGAGTATTTGTGTGTAAAGATAAGACAAACACTCCCAAGGATAATTACAAAATTTTGCTTCGTGTAGGCGAACACACAAAGAATGCTTAGTGTTTTAGTTCAGCTCACTGGGACTAGAGATTTCATTCTGAGAGAGTCTCGATTTTACATAGCCATATGGGGCACTGCAAAAGTAATTTATCACCAGGCTCCCATAGACCCTGGTTTGGGCATTCTGAGCTGTCTCTAGACTGGAGATGAACCTCTGCAGAGTGAGAGCAAGATGCTCTGTCCTTGGCCATCCCCTCCACAGGCCTGGATGCTCGGCAGCTTTCACAGACCACAGAGCTTTCCTCCGGTACTGTGTGCCGGCCTAAGGGAGATTGTACCACAAACGTTCTGTCACCACATACAGTTCTAATTTCTGTGGGTGGTGCTTTATGCTGTGACGGGGCTTCTGAAGTGGGGATCATGTAGAATTTAGAAGTTTAACGGCTTTCATGAACCCACCAGACACGAAAGTTTTCAGAGCCATGAGTGTGAAAGGTATTTATCTGGGAGCAATGCTGCAGTGGGAGACAGAGGCAGGGGCAGGACCAAAGTTGTAAGGCTCCAGCCTCAGATTTCTGGATTCAGCCTGGGATAACAAATGGACGGAACGGACCAGATCAGCGAATCTCCCTGGCAAGCGAAGGGATATCCTCAACAGAGGGCGGGCAAGGTGGCACAGGGTGTAAGTACAGCGCATGTGTGCGCATGCTTATGGAAGTCAGAGTCCTGCCTCCGTCACTTTCCTCCTGTTTACTGAGGCAGGCTCACTCTGAAGTTAGAGCTCAGCGGACTCAGCTGGTCTAGATAACCGCTCTACTCCAAGATGCCCTGTCTCTGCCTCCTGAGTACTGGGATTACAGGTCTGCCACCCGTCCCTGCCTGCTCTGGTCTGGGAACCTCAACTGTGGTCCTTACATTTATGTGGCAAGCACCTAGGCCATCTCCCCAGTCCTCTTCTTTACAATTTTTATGGCAGCTAAATCTGAAATACATTATGAGTGAGAGAGAACAGAAACAACAAGAACATATTTAGACAACAGGGGATTCATATATGAAATAAAACTATCCATGGAATGCTTAAAAAATGAAATGAAACAGGAAAAATAAGCAAGCAGCAAGAGACAATAAGAGGAAGGAATGGAAAAATGAGATCTTTAGAAAAACATGACTACTGAGATGAAAAATTCAATAATTTAATTTAGAGACTACGAGGAAACACATACAGCCAACCATCTGGACCCATCGCTTTCTTTCATCACTTCCATTTGAAAGTCATTTTATAAATGATCTGCAGAAAAATAGGGTGGTAAAAGGATTCAATGTAAGCCTGAGGGATTTAACAGAAAAAATATTTTGTTCTGTTGAAAATTGGCAAATCTTCTCTCAAGCTTTTGAGTGAATTCCCACAAAAGGTCAGAAAATGTCAATTATTAAAAGTGGTTAGAGCCAAACATTAAAAACAAAAACAAAAACAAAAACAAAAACAAAAAAACCAAAACTTAAATGCAAAAAAAAAAAAAAATTGAACACAACAACAAACACTAAAGACCTCAAGACTTACACAGAATGATGGGCTAGAAGAAACGGCTGAGGATGTAGCACAGTTTTAGAGACAGAAAATAAAAGTTTTATCTCACTCGGGGCTTTCTTTAGTGACCCTATTTCTTTGTTAACGTCTATTTTTATTTCATAAGCTGTTTTCGTTGTTTCCTCGCACTGTTTGTGTTTTCACAGACTTCACTAATGGGATTGTTCACGTCCTCTCTAAGCTTCCTGAGCACACTCACAACAGCTCCTGTGGCGTCCTTGCCCTGAGCTTCAGCTACGCTGCGTTTCTACTGCAGCAGGGTCCCTGGGTTCTGGTGGAGCGCGCTGTCCTGGCTGTTAGTGTTTCCGGTTCTGAGCATCCGGCGTCTGGGGTTGGGATGACTGGGGTGATTCTAGGTGTTGGTGTCTGGCCTTGTCCTGTTGGTGGGTCCTTGGTTTCTGTTGCCCTCTCTGGATCTTAGGGAAGTGTGGACTGTGATTGCTTGGTAGGGATGCTTCTGCCGGTCAGAGAGGAGCAGAGGTGGGCTAGGAGAAAAGGCTGAGCTAAGGGCATCCTGTCCACAGAGGGAGTCGGAGGTGTGGTGGGAGGAAGGGAGGCTGCGAATGCTTTCTATGCCCCGCCCCCGCCTTTGGTTTTTGTTGTTCTATTCTGGCTTGTAGCTTATTTTGTCTGTTTGTTTTCTAAAATGAGAGGAAGAAGGCATGAAGTTGGATGGCTAGAGAGGTCGGGAGGATCTAGGGCAGTGGTCCTCAACCTTCCTTATCACTGACTCCCAGTCAGAAAATTATTCCATTGCTACTTCACAACTGTAATTTTGAGACCGTTATGAATTACAGTGTAAATATCTGATATGCAGGATAACCGATATGCAACCCTATGTGGGTTGTGACCCAAATGTTGAAAACCACCGATCTAGGGGATTAGGGAGGCCAAATTATGATCAAACTATATTGTATGTTCTCAATTTTAAAAAAGGGTAAACAGAGGAGAGAGAAAGATTATGTCCAATAAATATAGAACGGGAATCTTAAAAAGAAAGATGAGGTAAAATGGAAAAGAGGCCATATTTGAAAGACAAACATTTGACGGTTTTCCACCACTGATTTAAAGAGTCCAGGTGTGGGGGAAACATGCCGATGTTAAAAATAATTTGAGAATCTACACTGAAGAAAATATTTTTATCCATATACCCAAGGCATAGATGTGCATTTTGAAAAGAATTACATTCCAGCAGTTTGTAAAGGCTGTGAGCTGGCCGATATTGAGAAGTGAGAATGCCCCCCACCCCCACCCCAGGAAGGAGATAAGCTCTTCACACCAGGGGCCTGACTCTTCATGAAGTACTTTTAAAAAGGTGTGTGTGTGAGAGAGAGAGAGAAAGGGGGGCGAGGGAGGGAGGGTAAGAGCATATAGGTGCTGAGGGAGGGCAAAGGAAGGCATTGAGTCCTCACTAGCTGGAGATACTGGTGGTTGTGATCTAGGAATGGAACTTGGGTCCTCTGGAAGATCAGCTAGTGCTTTGTAGCTGCTGAGCCATCTCTCCAGCTCCCTGAATGAACTATTTTTGTAGAGTTACATTTTAGAGACCGAGTAGTACATTTCTATTTTTAAATTTTATATTAATAGCCCTTGCTAAAAGCCGAAAATGTTGGATACTTTTCGTGTGCTTCGTTTTCTGAAAGCAAGATATAAACACATACCGGTGGAAGAAGTTATTTGTTATCAATATCAATTTGAAAATACCTAACACCTGCCCAAGACCCTTAAAACAAGCTGTGTATCAGGATGGGGTGGGCTGCTGGCACTGAGGGCTGATCACCAGCACTAAGGAGCCTGCGGGATCCTCAAGGTCTCAAGGAGCCACACTTGCCATCCATTCCTCCCCCTCCTCCCCTTCCTTCTCTTCTCCCCCTCCTCCCCTCCTCCTACTCCTCTCCTCTCCGTCCTCCCCTTCCCCACCTGCTTGAGATCATCTAGGACATTTAAAAATGTGCAACAGAAGGAAAATGATACAATCTTTGAATCCTTTTCTTTTTCACCTCTAAGAAAGAGAGAAACAAAAGCAAAGAAGCAAAGCCCCACCTTGTTCGGACTCCCCTTCCCTCCCAGCTTCCTGGCCTCCCGAAGGTGTTGGGGGACCACTGCCTGTCAGAGTCTCCCAGCCTCCCCTTCTCCTCCCGCATCCTTTTGTTTGCTTGCTTTTGTTTTGGCAATAGCAATAAATGTGTAGGTTTTAAAGAAAGAAAGTCCAGCTATATAAATTGTATACTTAAAAGTATACTTAGAATTTTATATTGTAACAATATCTATGGTTCATAATGTTGTAACTCCATAAAAATGAAGACTTGAGGCATATTGGGACTCTCCAAATACCAGAAGTGTGCTTTTCAAAGTTATTGAACGGTTTCATGTTTCAGCTTTCTCTTCTGTGCAACTGTGAAAGATATAGCTCCGATCTCATAGTGCTTTTGTGAAATGTAAATTATGTCTCATTGTATCCAAGTTTAGTTTTGGGGACTCATTTTGGGATGATTGACACTTAGAACAAAGCCTGGTAATGGCAGGCATTCCACAAACATTCACTGTTATTTTCAAAAATATACTTATTTAATTTTAAATTATACACAGATTATATTCACATGATTGAGATTATGTGTGCAGTTATGCATACTACACTCTTTTTTTTAAAAAAAATTAGATAGGTAAGAGGCTATCACTGAAAAGCTTCATGGTGGTTAATTGTAGATATTGAAGCTGATACTAATTTCTCCCTCATGCCAATGTCAGTTGGATCTATTTGATTTGTATGCAGTTAGATATGTACCAGTAGTATACTTACCCAGAGAAAATGTCACTAAAAGCCACAGTGGTTGCAATAACCATTATTTAAGTTTGGCTTCCACAAATACAAAGATGTTGAAAACATATTACATTTCCATATGTGACCTTTTTTTTTTAAGCTTTTATAAACATGCCCTGTTGTCTGAAATGGTCATTAAAAACTTATTGTTTGGAAAATATCACTCTTACAAAAAGATAACATTTTTTCTTAGGCGAATATGGTTTTGATGATACCAAAGCGTTGTTTTCCCAATTCCTCTCTGACTTTATTAACAATGTACAGTATGGTACAGTTGCAGCTATGCTCAGAACCTTACAAACAATAAAAAAAAAAAAGGGTTCTGTTTGCCAATGTGAATCTTTTGGATCATTTTTTGGTGACAGTGCTGGAGATCAAATCCCAGCGTCTAACCCTGAGCCATGTCCCCAGCCCCATAGTTTAGTTCTATACCTGAAAAACCAATATATCAAACCCCGATGTTGATGCCAAGAGTAAGAAGTAGGGAGTGGAGGGAGCACCTTGCCCAGTTGGATGCTCTGACATTCAGCTAGGCAAATCTGAGTTTTAAACAATACAGTACTGGCTGCGCCAAGGGAATTGCACAGGTGGGCGTCGCCAGCCACTCAGACAGCACTCAGATGAAAGGGCAGAGTGGGACCGATGATAAGTAAAGGGTCACTGAACTACCTCATCCGGCTCTAGCATGCCACTGTGATCCACTTTCAGACTTACTGGTATAATTCAGGAATATAAGTAGTCCAGCAATGTGCTGAGAAATCCAGAAACATTGCTCAGTATGTAATTTGTGTTTTGAAGGGCCCTAAGGCAAATCATTCTCCTAAAGGTAAATTAAGAGCATTGGGTTGTGTTTTGATTTTTTTTTTTTTTTCATCCAATGAATCCAATGTAATATTTGAAAGGAGCCTGGAAGAACAGTCCACTTGATTGACTGTAAAGAGCTCAGTGCCAGCCTACACACCCCACAGGAGAGCATTGGTTATTGCATGGCCCTCCACCCTCACATCTCAGAAGGGCCCTTTCCTGTGGACTCGCTCCACCACTCCCAGGTGCGCTCTACTGCATCTTGACAACCCCTCACATCTCTTACATCCACAGGCTGTTCCTCTGCATGGTGGTCCTGATTCTGGCTTCCACCTTCCTGGGCTTCACATACAACAGTCCTGGGCAAGACATCAACAGTCATTGATACCAGGCCTTGATAAGAGGATTTAGACCCCACATCACAGGACACCACAGCGAAGTAGTCTTCTTATAGTGATAGCAGTAGGTGGAAAGGCTAATCTGTAAGGACATGATACCTCAAAGCTATTTTCTCCTTAATACCTTAATAAAAATTGAAATAAGCCAGGTGTGGTGGCACATGTCTGCAATCCCAGCACTCAGGAAGGCAGAGGCAGGTGAATCTCTGTGAATTCAAGGACATTCTGATCTACAAAGTGAGTCCAGAACAGCCAAGGCTACACAGAGAAACCCTGTCTTGAAAAACAAAAAGAAAGAAAAGAAAAGAAAAAGTAAAAAGAAAGAAAAAATTTGAAATAACTAGTTTCTCAGTTGATAATAGTAATAGTAATAGTAATAATAATAGTAATAGTAATAGTAATAGAAGATTTGGAGCCTGAACTGGCAATCCTCTGTAACCAGTCAGAGTTTCTAATGGTGGAACTGGGACACCAACGCAGCCATAAAACCTGCGACCTACAATATGCTACGGCAGTCGAAGCACAGAACTTGTGGGAGTGGCCAACCCGTGACTGGTCTAATTTGAGGCCTATGCCATGAAAGGGAGCCAATGCCAGACACTGCCTGGATGACCATGAACTAGAAGTTGGGTGGCCCAGAGACCTATAATAGAAAAGAATCAATAAAATGATTCCTAATGATATTCTTATATACTCATAAATCAGTGCCTAGCCCAGTTGTCATCAGAGAAGCCTCTGCCGGCAGCTGATGGGAGCAGATGCCAAGACCCACAGCTAAAGATTTGATGGAGAGCGAGAGAGCCCAGAATGAAGATCTCCATCTGGTCCCTCCCCTTGGAAAATGGGGAACCTGGCAGAAGACAGGGAGGAAGAATTGTAGGAGCCAGTGAGGTTGAGAACGTCAGGAGAACATGGTCCATAGACATCAACTAAGCAGGGCTCAGAGGGGCTCAAAGGCTGAGGTGGAGATCACGCAGCCTGCATGGGTGTTTGCTAGGTCCTCTGCTTGTATGTTAGGGCTCAGCTCCTAACAGTGGGAGTGGGCATGTCTCTGACTTTTTCATCTGCTTTTAGGACCCTTTTCCCCCTACTGGGCTGCCTCACTGAGCCCCAAAATGAGGGTTTGTGCCTGGTCCTATTGTATTTAGTTATGCAGTGAATACCTCTGAAAGGCCTGCTCCTTTCTGAAGGGAAATAGGGGTGGGGGGCACTGGGAGGAATGGAAACTTCGTTCAGGATGTATTGGGAAAAAA
The DNA here is from genome assembly GCA_907169655.1 of Acomys percivali. Lineage (NCBI taxonomy): Eukaryota > Metazoa > Chordata > Mammalia > Rodentia > Muridae > Acomys > Acomys percivali. The sequence goes on from OU015753.1 coordinate 41,991,218, forward strand.
ATTTAAAAGAAAAGAAAGAAAGGAAGCCAAGATGGCTAGAATGCTGTGAGCTACCTGAAAAAAAGCCAATATATGCATAAAATAAAAAAAAAATACATGTCACCAAAGAAACACATATATTCAATTTGTGTTTTGGTCTTGATTTACTGATTTAACACACATTTATATTAAGATCACTAAATAGCAGCTTCATTCCCATATACAGGAAATGTGTCCTTAAAGAACACCTGAAATAATGTACATCTTGATATTAAATTAAAATGTATTCATTGTAGATATTTGGAAAATATACGGAAGGGATAAAGGAGCAGGAGAAGGAAGTCCATTAGGAAAAGCCAGAGGAGGAGGAGGAAGACGAAAGGAAAACGTAACTTCAATAGCAGTCTTACTTTTCAGGGACAAATAAGTGAACGTTGGGCAGCATTGAAGACGGAAGTACAAGCCTGGAAACTCTTCCTTTGCCCATCAATAGAGCACACGTTAGTAAGTACATAGTCTCTAGTATCATGACAGACAGCGGCACAGCATTCGCTTTCATGTGTCACAACAGGAGTATGTGTGGGCACAACATACGCGTGTGATGCTGCAGGAGTATGTGTGCCCACAAGGAGGCTGGATGCTAAGCGCTGTTATTTCTCAGGGTCAATGTCCATGTCTATCTTACAGACAGTCTCACCAGCCTAGAGCTTTCAGGGGAGATGTGGCTGTCTATCAAATAAGCCTCAGGGATCCTCCTGTGCCCGCCTCCTTAGAACGTGCCACTCAGCCCAGCTGTGCAGGAGGGTACTGCCATCCTAGTGTCTGCAAGGCAAACCTTTCATTGATGATGATATCTGCCCTGCCCCATGCATGCTGTTTTTAGCTGGTAGAATGCAATGAAGGGTATGTGTCTGAAGCCAGACTGTTACCGTCTGGACCTAGCCACGATAGCAATTAAACAGTCCCATGATTTGGTTTCCGTGTCTTAAAGAAACAGTGATGACCACAGCCTAAGGTGGCTGTAAGGATCTGGAAAATGTTGTCAATGAAAGCTTTGACACAGTGTCAACTACACAATATCTACTTAGTATATGTTATTGTTAAGTTTTTCATCTGCTGTAGTCTCCCTGTCACCACACCGTAAAATGGTGTCTTCATACCATTTGTCCTTGTGGGACCTGATTTTCTAGTGCCTGTCAGAGTCCAGGCATAATGGACTGGGCAGGTAGCTGGCTGCATGACCGGATTAACCCCTTCCTGCCTGCCACGAACTAGAAGTTTTTAGAAACAGGGATGCATACAACATCTGCAGAGGGCTGACTCTGGGCTCACCGTTAGCTTCTTTGTAGTGTTTTCAGAGCAACAGGAAACACCATCTTGCTCTCCCCTGTGTTCTTTTGTTCGTTTCCATTGTTCAGTTTAAATCTATCTACTTTCTCCAAAGACGTGTTTCAAAGTGTGTTCCGCAGACCCTGTTATTTCCCTGCAGTCCCTGCCTCAGCATGGTTTTCTTGGTCATCAATTATCCAACTGTAAAGTCACTCATTCATTCATCGCCTGCCTCTATGTCCATCTCCCACTCATCTATTTTAGACACGCGTTTCAGTGGTTTGGGCTTCGTCATCCTTTCCACAAAGTCTAAATATGTTATGGCCCAAGAAACCGTTGACTGACTGTACTGAGTCATCAAATTGGTTGTTTGTCTTATGGTTTGGTTTTCCTTTTACCCACAAAGACACACACACACACACACACACACACACACACACCACTCCCCACACACTTCTTTTCTAACAGACTGCATGTTTTTATTTAGAAGTTTCCTGGCTTTACCAGGACCAAATTCACCCATGTCTTTATATAATTCTTCCTATTTGCAATTATCTACTATTTTTTTGCAGTAACTTAAAGCTTAAAAGTTCCTGTTTTTGGTGGCCAGAGAGATGGCTCAATGGCTAAGAGAAATTGCTACTCTTGCAGGGGACCAAAGCCCATATTGGTGAGCTTACAGCAATATGTAGGCCCAGATCAAGGCGATCGTATTCCATAGTTAAAAATAAAACTACATCTCTAAGAAAAATTCTATTTACTATCAACTGCTCATGAAGAATTATGCTTAAAACATGTACTTTATCTGTAAGGATGGACGATAGAGGCAGCTTGTCTGGCAGCCTACTTACGCAGTGTAAGCAGAAACAACTGAGGCACTCAGAGTGATATTTGTTAAGTCCAATGTGGCCCAAAATAAGCAAGATGTACTGAACCTTCAAAAGACAGGGGAAGTGGATACAAGATACAAATGTGAAAAAGTCCATCAAAGTTATAAAAAGAAAAAGAAGAGGAGAAAGAAGAAAAGGAAGAGGAGGAGGAAGAGGAAGAAGAGGAGGAAATCTGACTCATGTTAGAGAAAATTATCAAAGAAAAAATGTTGACTACTTTTTACATTGTGTCAAAGGAAGCCTGGGCAATCTGGGTATACTATCCTTACAGGCCAGTGACAATTACTTATGAAACTATCTAAGAAATAATACTCTCATAGACCCAAATGCTTAAAATATTTTATCGTACTTTAAGTGAGCCATTTGCAAAGTGACAAGTTGGAACACATTTTATTACACTTGAAAAGATCTGAACTGAGCAAGCTCTACCTCAGAGGGTACACAGATGCCAAACTTCAAAACTAGAGGGATTGGCTTCTGACGTCCATATGGATTTTGAAATTTGTTAAAATGCTTAGGGAAAGGGAAGAAATCTGAAGACCTGTGAAAGGTAGAATATAGTTTACCACTAAACAGTCTGTAGCCCAGGGAATGTTTAATTTCTCAAAGTGGAACAAATTCCTTTAAAATGAAAAAAAAAGTTGCCGGAGAGGTGGCTCAGGACATAAAGTGCCGCCATGTGTGTTTGAGGACATGAGTTTAAACACATAGAACTTTGGTAAACTAGACATATGAGCATGTCGGCAATCCCAATGAGTCTATGAAAACATGGGACGCAGAGACAGGAGAATCCCAGAAGTCCACGGGCCAGCTAGCCTTGTGTGTGCAGTGGTGAACAGCATGAATCTTCTAAAAACAAGATACAGCTTAAGGATCGACACAAGGATGTCCTCTGACCCCCCTCCCCACGGTCATTCTTTTGCAAGTGAATGCCTACAGTTGCACGCACGCATGCACGCACTGAAAACAAGAAAATCTTATCTGTTATGCCCAAGGTGATAGGAGATAAGAAAGTGAAGTTTCAAAGCTTTATTTAAATATATTTTTGAAATATATGAAATAATGAGTTCTCAAATCTGTATAAAAAGTATGTTTTCCTGTTACCATGTAAAGCACTATGGTCACAAGCAGCCTGGGGAAGGCAGTGTTTGTTCCAAGCCAGAGCTCAAGGCAGGCATGTGGAGGTGGGGAATGGAGCAGAGACCGTGGAGGAACCCACCTTAGTTGCTTGGCCCCCAGGCTGCCTTTCTCATTCAACCCAGGACCACTTGCCCAGGGACAGCACTGTCCATAGTGGGATGAGTCCTCTCCAGCCAATTAGCAATCAGGAAGATGCCCTCTGGCCACTCGGATGGAGACAATTCCTCCACAGGGACTCCTCTTCCCTGGGTGTCTTTAGTTTGTGTCTCCTTGACAAAAACTAACACAAGTTCCTTTGTAATATAGGAGATAATACGTATACATATATATGAGTGCAAATATATACGTGCATCACAGTAAAATATGCAAGGTGTCCACATGTACAAAGTAGTTGCATGGACATAAGATTCATGCTTACTGTTGTTGATGGCAGAACCTTTGAACAACTCAACACCCACATGGCTGATACTGTTTTTGTGTCCTGTTTACATAGCATAGGCAGCATAGGTCACACTTGACCTTCACCAACAGACAGAGGAGTGACGGCTTTATATAGTAGAGAGATTCTGATTTGTCACTGGGTTTTTTCAGATAGCTTTCTAATGAAACATTCTGTTGAGGGTTGTGTTTTAGAGAAATTTAATGACTCAAATACTCACAAGCTTACATAAGTAAATATTTTATTGGGTGAGTCATTAGGCAATTAATTTATTTATAGCGTATTCTACCTACTTAAAAGCAATTTTAATTAAACAGATGCTCCCTATGTTCATTAGTATGAATAAACTAAATTTCAAAATCGAAAGAATTCCTTTACAGAGAATAGGTATTTCAAATTCTACTGAGTCATCCATGTTTGATTCACCTATCTCCTTCTTCTATCTAGATTTGTGAAAGTTTGACTTTTAATAAACTTAGACATAAACATAATTGTGCTAAAATTATTATTTCACTATGCATAACTCTTAAAACCCACAAGAAGAACACCATGACAGGCGGATCTGGACTCAGGGGAGTTTGCTCAATCTACTGCACCAACCAAGGACAATATGTGCAGTAAACATTGAACCCATATTTAGATCTAGCCAATGGACAGGACATTCTCCACAGCTGTATGGAGAGTAGGGACTGACTCTGACCTGAACTCTGGTGCCCCATATTTGACCACTTCCCCTTGGTGGGGAGGCCCCATGGCACTCAGAGGAAGGGGAAGCAGGCTACCAGGATGAGACCTGATAGGCTGTGACCATATCATGGGGGAGGAGGTCCCCTTCTGTCACAGACCTAGGGGAGGGGAATAGGGTGAAAGAGGGAGGGAGGAACGAGAGGATACAAGTGAGGGGACAACAATTGAGATGTAACCTAAATAAATTAATAAAAAAGAAGTTAAATTTGTAAGAAAATTGTATAGGTCCTTCCCAAGGGCATCTTCTTTAAGGGCTTGTTTGTGTTTTAAATTTCTGAGACTAGGGTCTCACTAAGTGCCAAGTAAGTGCCCCAGTTGTTTATAATTCACCGAAGCTCAGTCAGGTATTAAATGTACCCCATTCCTGCATTGGACCCCCACACTGCTGGGGTACACCCCCATTCTGTCCTGTTCTGTTTTACAAGGTTCTTGATAAATATAAGCCAATTGTCACTTTGGGACACAATATAAGACAATGTCACTTTGGGAACAGGAAAACACGCTGGCATGGAACAGATATTATTTAATTTTAGCCCCTCAAGGGGGGAGGGGCAAAATGGGGTTCCTTGATTAATAAACCAACTGACATTTTAGAATTCACTGTCTATATATTACTACGCTACACTCTGGACTCACAAAGTCCTTTGCAGGGATTTGTAGACTCAAGCTGTTTTATGTGTTTGTGTTCGTGTGTTTGCTTTGACCCCGTGTGTGCATATGTGTGCAAATCAGTGGTGAGTGGGGCCTTTGAATACAAAATCTAATGGCCAGCTGCCATGCCCTTTACCTAGGAGACATTTTTGGCCTGATCATTGAGCCTGCAGAACCCTTCACAATGACTCAGTGGGGGAAAGAGCTAAATGCTGGGGCTGGTGGGTCATAATCAGGTTTAATCAAAGCTAAACACCAAACCTCTGATTAGACCAAGATGATTCAGCATTTCTTCTCATTCTCTTTCTATTTTTAAAGTTCTAATTAATAACACACATTAAGCATTTGTAGTGTATCACTCTTGAGTCTAAGCATTTAGCTCACCAAACCCAAACTATTGCTATAACACTTGGAATTAGTGACTTTCATCATTGCTGTAACTAATCACCTAGTGTGATGGAGTGTGAGGGAGGAAGAGGTTTTTCAGAATTATAGTGGGAGGGATCATTTCCTCACGTGGAGGAAGCCATGGTTGCAGGAGTGGGAGTCTGGCTGGTGACATTGCATCCACACTCACCAAACAGAGAGTGAACAGGATGTGGGAACAAGCTATAAAAGTGCTCCCATGTGATTCATGTCCTGTAGAGCCTCTCTACCCAACCCACACCATCAACTGGCACAGTGCTTAGATGTGTGAGCCTGTGGGGATATTTCCATTCAAAGCACCGTGAGCTCGGGGAGTTACGTGGTAGTAATTCCAGTTTTCAATGGACAAATCCACAGCCACGTGGCCAGACAGTGGCAGAGGCGGAACTTATACATTTGTAGCTTAAATTAAAAATGTGTACTGTTCTGTCTCCCATATGTGAAGAACTAGGAAGTCTTAGCCATTGCTGGCTGTGTATGTTTCCACTTGACCTACAGTCGTGAGCATTCTGATGGCAACGATTATGGCTCAGAATGCCTTGTGCATGCATGGCATGGCTTGTAATATCACACTCTCTAAAAACTTAGTACCATGAAAATAAAAGACAGAAAACAAACCACTAACAGTAGTGGTAGCTGGAAAGGAGGATGGGGTTAACATCAGCAAGTGAGGAGTGGCGTCCCTCAGGCACTATTGGCTTTATATGCTGTTAGTTCCTTAGCTTGGCAAGTCTGAAGTTCTGTGTGTATCAGAAAGCTCAGTGTCAACAGGCCTGCTTGGTTCTGTAGTATCGGCAGTGAGATCTTACATTCTCGATTAGCTGTCTAAAAAGAAGTCATGGGATCCTATTGGGATGTGAGAGGTGGAGGCAGGGAAGGGAAGTGACACATGAAGAATGTCCCAAGGTTTCTAATCTGTGAGGTTTTTTTTTTTTTTAAACTATCTGAAACTCTTAGGAACAAAGACGTTTCCAGAATAAAATACAGGATGAAAAGTCCACTTGTTTGTAATATAGTTTTAGTTTCCTAAATGAAAAGTCACAATTTAAAGGCGGTAAGATTTTATACATATAACTCTTCTCTCTCAGTGTGAGGCCAGTCATGTGGTCCATGGGTTTCCAATGAGAAGAGGGGCCCCTTGCATCATAACTTCTCAAACCGTGGTTTAGAGCCTCCAGTGAGATCCTATAACTAAACATGGAGATCATGAATAATTTAGTAAAAGTTAAAAGTTTCTGAACTCCGTGAGCAAAAATTAATGAAAAACCAAATATTTAATGAATCTGAGGTGTTTCTGGTAGTGCTTGCTCCTGTTACATCATGTGACTCCGCTGCAACATTGGTTCTGAACACACAGCATGTGCACTTTGCATTGCGAATGCCGCCAAGGATGTGGTGCCAAGGAATGATGCCTGATACGCCTTAGCTCAGAGATGAGGTCCCTGTACATTGTAAATGGCAGTGTTTTCACTGTGCATGCTGAGGCCTCTGCTCTTATAGATGTGTAGCAGTTTAATTACAGAAATCAGACTTAACATTTTCCTCCCATCATTCCTTAATCTGTATCAATTTCATATATTTTGTACATACTAAGCACTTAATTAATATGACCCATAACAAATGATGAAATTATATGCGCACCAAACAATTGCTTTGAAATAATTTTCTTTGAGATTTATTATCAGTAAAGATAGTCCTATCTTTATAGTTATATAGTCAGGTTGGTTAGAATTTCTTGGATCAAAAGAAATTATGGGTTGAAAAATGTAATAGTTTAAATGAGGTATATATGTTCTAATTTTGTCTTGTCTCTGTTTTGGGGTGTGTGTGTGTGTGTATGTGTGTGTGTGTGTCCAGTGTGTGCACTTGTATGTGTGTGCATGTCGAGGAGGAAAGTTAATATCAGGTGCCTTTGAGTATCGTCTGTGTCTTATTTTAGAAGACAAGGTCTCTCTTAAGTCCAGAGTTCACTAATAGCTAGATTGACTGGCCAGTGAGATCCTCTCTCTTCCTCTCTCTTCCTTAGTGCTAGGGTTACAGATCGGTTCAACCACACCTGGATTTTACATGGGTGCTGGGATTTGAACTTAAGTCCTTGTGCTTGCCTGATGGCCGCTTTAATGACGTAGCGATATCCTGAGTTCCCTTTATAAAATTTTCTGAGAAAAAGTTATACCATCCTGGTAAGCAAGCTACATTAAATGATCTTTATAACATCAGTTCTTCTCAACAGTATATTATTTCTGCTCAATAGTAAAATTATAAAAATTCCAAAGAATATTTGCCCCACATACCATAGTGAAAGAATGATGACCATGAAAGAGAAACAGTGCAGAACATTTAGCTAACTGTGAATCTGAATTAGCACAAAGTCTAAATTACCAACACTGGGCACTTGCAATCTACCATTTTGTTTTTAAATAGCTTCAGACAGACTACTTTCAAATCCATCAAGGATTAGATAACTCATTTCTGTGTGGAATTGCTTTAGTAACAGGCAAAACAAATGGCCATTTGAATAGTAATCACATTTTCTATATGAAATAATATACTTAAGTAATTACATTTTTCTCAAAAATTTTTTTCATACAACATGTGTTTCTATTGTGATGGGGTTAGGGCTAAAACAAGAGACAGTTACACAATTATTACAAACTAGAGATCGTCATAAAATTTCAAGCAATTCGAATCAGAATACACATAAATTATTTAGGTAGTTTATTAAAGAGAAGATTTATGATTTGATAGTTTAAGGGCTCGAGAATTTGCCTCTCAGCAAGTTCCCAGTGCTGTGTTTGCTGCTCCTGCTGCTGCCACCTGGGAACACGTGTGGCAGCTAGGTTCCACAATTTAACCACCGAGCAGCTTGTCCACCCACAGCTGTCAAATATTGCCACAGGAACGGGGCAGCAGCTTGCTTTCCACTGTGAAGGGCACAGGGATTGTGCTTTGTCTAGTGGGGAGCTGAATGTTTCCCTTAGACACTGACTTTCTGATAATGATTTCATCACGAGCCTCTGCTGCAGTGAAGGCCCCTGCTGGGGTCTTAAGGACAGTAGATGATAAGAGACGGAGCAATCAAAGGATGGTGGTGATTCTAATTCCCACTTCTATACTGTTTTGTGGTTTGAACATCATGTTTTTAGAGTGACAAGAAGGGCCGGGGGAAGACGACTCATCTGGTAAAGATGCTTGCTGCCAAGCTTGATGACCTGAGTTGGGACTCTGGGACCCAGAGAGTGGAACCGTTTGAAAGGATTATAGAAGGATTAAGATTAGGGGATGGGGCCTCATTGGAGGAAGTATGTCACTGTAGGTGGGCGTTGAGGTTTCAAACGTTCATGCCACGCCCAGTTCTCTCTCTGCCTGCCTACGCACCAGGCTGCAGCTTCAGCTACTGCTCCAGTGTCTGCCTGTGTGCTGCCATGCTCTCTGTTATGATGATAGTGGTCTAAGCCTCTGGAACTGTAGGCAAGCTCTCAATTAAATGCTTTCTTCTATAAGAGGTGCCTTTGTCATGATGTTCTTCACAGCAATAGAACAGTGACTTAAGACAGACCGCATGGGTTGTCCTCTTGACTGCTCCAAGTGGCTGTGTGTGGCCCTCCCTCACATAAACACTCTCTCTCTCTCTCTCTCTCTCTCTCTCTCTCTCTCTCTCTCTCTCACACACACACACACACACACACAAATAAAATAAAATGAGCAAAGGGAGGGAAGGCTGGCATACCTAAAGCTTACCTCATTCTCTAGTAATAGTCTAACTGTGTAACACCAGGTGCTATGCCATCGAGTCAGAAAAAACTCTGACACCATCAAGTAGTATATAAAAAGGCAATAAAAATATAGGCCCATTAAAAATAGTTTTACTTTAAATAGTTTATTTAAATATTTTAAAGGTGTGAATTATAACATCTAACAGATGTGAAAAGAATCCATTTAACTTGCCATTCCTGTTCAAAGTCATTTCAGTGTCGGTCTCATTCTCACTTGGTACACAGGGTCTTTGAATATGACAGCTCCAAGCTCAGCTTGGCTCTTCATGGCATTAGCACAATCGCCTTCAAGAATCAAAAGACTCAAAGTAAAGAGGGCTGCATGCTGAACAACTGTTTTCTATCCTTCAGAAACCTGCAGCTTCCAATTTGGAAATTTCTCTCCTGTGCTTTTTATTTCTCAATTGTGGTTTATCACTGTCATCTGCCTGGCTTGTAGGGGTGTTGGCTGTCACTGTCATCTGCCTGCTTTGTAGGAGTGTTGGTCGTCAATGTCATCTGCCTGGATTGTAGAGGTGTTGGTTGTCACTGTCATCTGCGTGGCTTGTAGGAGTGTTGGTTGTCACTGTCATCTGCCTGGCTTGTAGGGGTGTTGGTTGTCACTGTCATCTGCCTGGCTTGTAGGGGTGTTGGCTGTCACTATCATCTGCCTGGCTTGTAGGGGTGTTAGCTGTCACTGTCATCTGCCTCGTTTGTAGGGGTGTTGGTTGTCACTGTCATCTACCTGGCTTGTAGGGATGTTGGTTGTCACTGTCATCTGCCTGGCTTATTAGAGTGACTGATGGTTATTACTGCCAACTTGACAGAGACTAGAATCACCTAGAAGAACAACCACTAGACATGCCTGTGAGAGATTATGTGGATTGGGTTAATGAGCTCTGACTCATTACAGGTCTGAAAACATGAGCGGAAGCAATTCTCTTTTCCCTTAAATTGTTTCTCTCAGGTATTTGTAATAGTCATGAACACTGACACTTAGGGCTTTGGGTTGATTCTAGAAGCGCTTACCTGCCTAGCCCACCACAAGCTCCAGCTGCAGGAGAACAGGGAACATGCTGCCCCAGTAGGGGATGAAAGAAGGGACAGCGCCCAAAGATAGTGACACTGGGCTCAGGTAGAGTGACAAGTTCCTCCATAGTCACAGTATCCTCCTCAGCTTCCAGAGCATGGTCCCCTGACAGGCAAGAGACTCTAGGAGGTCAAGCTGGAGACCTGGCAGGATATACAGCTCCTGCAGCCCTCCTTAGCATCAGCAGCCACTTTGAAGCCCTTATCCTTGGGGCAAAACGTCAGAAGAGCAACCATTTATTACAGGTCAACTTAGGTCCCTATGCATCATCGGTCTCCTCATCTTTACAGGAGTGAGAATACTCCAGTGCAAGAAGGATTGAAGCCGACTGTGGTAGCATGTGTGGAAGACTCCGGAATGAGATTAGTCATAATACTTACTGCTGTTCTCAAATGCACCAGCTGAAATCCTGTGCTTGGTGAAAAAAACTAGGTAGGAAATTGCTTCAGGGTATTTGATCCTATTGTGAATGCCGAGATTGTGAACTGTACCAATCGGTTTCTAGTTGTGGTGTGGCTCAGCCCTAGCACACACCTTTAATCCAGAAACTTTCTGTGTATTGTAAACAGGTGGTTATGGTGTGGCTCAGCCCTAGCACACACCTTCAATCTAAGAGCTTCTGTACACAACTAAATAAAGTTAACCCTAGGTCAAGAGGTAGAGCAAATAGTAAGATGACAGTGAATGAACAAAAAGGAGGGAGGTTGGGAGAACGGTATTTAAGACAGCGTGGAGAAGAAGAAGGGATTTTTAGCTTTTAACTTTTGGCTTTTTCCTCCAGAACATGAACTGAGGAAGAAGGTCAGCTGGGTGCTTTCTCTGCCTCTCTGAGCTATCAGGCTTTCACCCCAGCATCTGGCTCCTGAGTCTTGATTGGTAAAAATCATACAATTTAGACTTTTCTTTCTATAAAACAACAGAAAATGGCGGTCGAGTGTAGTCCCCAGACAGAAACATTATGTAATGCTTGTTTTCTTATCTGATGAGGCAGGCTTGGTGGCCATCTCCGTAATCTATGGTTGTAGCAGAGAGGAGATGATGGTGGAAATCAAAGTCTTAGCCAGGACCGGAAGGACAAGCAGGGTCATGTTGGCTAAGGGTCAGCAGAAAAGGGTTCTGGGAAACAGTCTAGAGAGGGATGGGCCTGATAATGTGTTCAGCTATGGAGGCTGAAGTACTGGGAGAGGAAGCCAATGAAGGGGAAGATTCCAGAAGTGGAGGAGTCTTCCTGGGACTCCGCTCTTTCTAGACTCCCAGGGCAGGAGTCTGCTAGTTTGCAGGGATGATAGGAAGGAACAGCCAGATACACAAAGCACGGTGTGGGTCAGTATGGTGACTAACCTTGAATGCTAGGAAAGCCTTCCAAAAATAACGTATACTGAGCTAAATATGATAACCGCAGACGTGGATGGCTTTGAGGGGATGCCCGTGAACAGAGACTCGAGTTTTCACATGGCACACACCATCACAATGGCTTTCACCTAAGTAAGGCTTGCTACTGCATAGCATTACTTCAGACGGTTAATGTAAGGGCAGCAGGGCCCGGGAATGGGATAAGGGGGGATTCAGACAGTAAGAAAGTGAAAGGGCAACTCCTGGGTTATTCCTGCCAGCTTAATGCTTGAGTCAGTCTGACTCATGTCTGAAAACAAGAAAAGGACTCTCCGTGTTAAACAAAGTAAACGGTTCATGAGGAAAAGGTGAAGAGCCACACAAAGGTTGGGTACCCCTTCTCTGAGGAAGTTCCTCTTCCTCCCAGTGTGGGTTTGGAAGCCCAGAGACTGGTGAGTGAGATGTGGGTCAAAATGGAACTACGTACCACTCCAGAAATGCTGCTCAAGGCATAAGAAAAATATTCCACTCTCTTCTTGCCCAGTGTTACACCATGGCCCTTGACACCTGCAGGCAAAGGGAATCTAGCCTCTCATGTAATGCAAGGACGGAGGGGCGCTTCTGAAAGTGACCTGGCAAAGAGTGGCGATTGAAGACTGGCTGGGGCTGCTAGAAACCTAACCTTCCTTATCAACCTGCGTTCCAAGCAACTGCCTAGCCACCATTTGCTTAGTGGGTGGAAACTACGAACCTGTGCGTTTTGTATTCTGTTTCTCTTGGTGCAGAATTTCTGGTTGTAAAATAACAAAATGGAATGCCTTTGCATTAAATGTAGTGTCCTCTGAGTTTTGTTAGGGTGTCGACTCAGTCTGTTAAAATCATGATCTAGACCAAGGCCTCCCAGGGAAAGGAGGTACAAGCTTTACCTCACTGTCAACAAAATAAAAATACTCATGAAAATTCTCATATAGTGTGAAATTGGATATCAATTAAAATGTGTTTATTTTGAAATATTTAATCTGTACACATAATAGTGAGTGGCAGTGATCAAGATGGTTCTAGTGTGCAAGAAGCTACAATTCTATCACAGTCCAGGACCTGATGCTATCACAGTGGCTATATTGCCTCCTCACCCACAAAATGTAAGTCTAAGAAGGTTAGCTAGAGAAACCAGTGGTTAAAATGTGGCTGGTCTGAAACTAGGGCAATCTGGCATATTAAATTTCCTTCTGTTGATGTAGAAGAGAAGAAGCAAAGCCCAGTGATGCATTTCCAGGAGTGACACCCATTTCAGCTCAGGGGACACCCAACAGAAATGGAATGGCAGATGGGAATTTCAAAAGTCATGGAGGAGCAATTCACTGTGCAAATTATAAAGGAGGGGACATCTAGAGGACGTAGAAACCAAAACAGCCAAGAAGCAAAGCTTGTCCCCTGTTGAGTCTGCAACTTGAGGAAGACTTTGGTTTCCCTCTGTGTCTGCTTCCTGGATGAATGGCCAGCCACGCTGTCCTTACCATGTGCCATGATTTGACTTCTGCAGAGGTTTTGGTCACCTGAACTTATACCATGCTGAAAGTGATTAGCAAGCAACTCTGAGGCCATGGGGACCTAGGCTAGGGACAGCCCTGCTTGGAGTCTTGCCCTGTATCTCTGCCTTTGCTTAGAGCCTTGTTCTATTCCTCTGGACTTCAAGATTAAGTTGTTCCTTGAACTTATGAAGTGCTTGATGCTTTCTTGTAGTAACTTTGAAACAAAAGAAATAAACGCCGATCAGGTATTGCCTGAAAAACTCTGAGATTTTTAACAAGGGAAAGAATTGTGTATTTATGGAAATCTGAGTTCTAAGGGATATACGACGGTCTGAGCTCAGCGTTCTATAAAATCACATCCTGGTGGGAGTCTGAAAGTTATATAAAAGGGATCAATTGATTCCATTGGGATTTATCCTTTTCCAAAGCTAGGCCTTGTGCAACCACTACATGTGTGTATGTGACCATGCCCTGAGTCTCTGTGTGACAAATTACAAAATACGATAGGAATTTATTCCTAGCCAGCAGGGGATGTCAGACAATTAAATCAACTGGAGTCTCCTCTCTGCTTCTCTCTCTCTCTCTCTGTCTCTCTCTGTCTCTCTCTGTCTCTCTCTCTCTCTCTCTTTCTCTCTCTCTCTCTCTCTCTGTCTCTTTCTGTCTCTCTGTCTCTGTCTCTCTCTCTCTCTTTCATTGAATCTTTTTTAAAATTTTAATTTTATTAATTTATTCAGATTACAACTCAATTGTTATCCCATCACTTGTATCCTCCCATTCCTTCCTCCTACTTTCACCCTATTCCCCTCCCCTACCTAGGTCTAAGACCAAGGGGGAACTCTATGGTCATAGGCTATCAAGTCTCATCTTGGTAGCCTGCTTATTCTTTTCTTTGAGTGCCACCAGGCCTCCCCACCAAGGCGAGGTGGTCAAATATGGGGCACCAGAGTTCATGTCAGAGTCAGTCCCCGCTCTCCACATAACTGTGGAGAATGTCCTGTCCATTGGGTAGATCAGAGTAGGGGTTCGATGTTTACTATTGTATTGTCCTTGGTTACAACCCTACATCTGACCAAGGTCTAATATCCAAAATATATAAAGAACTCAAGAAATTAACCACCACCAAACCGAATAACCCAATTGAGAAATGGGGCTCAGAACTAAACAGAATTCTCAACAGAGGAATATCGAATGGCTGAGAAACACCTAAAGAAATGCTCAATGTCATCAGAGAAATGCAAATCAAAATGACTCTGAGATTCCATCTTACACCCATCAGAATGGCTAAGACCAAAAATTCAAGTGACACCACATGTTGGCGAGGATGTGGAGAAAGAGGAACACTTCTTCATTGCTGGCGGGAATGCAAACTAGGACAGCCACTTTGGAAATCTATCTGGTGCTATTGCAGAAAACTGGGAACAAGGCTTCCTCAAGGCCCAGCTATTCCACTCCTTCGAATATACCCAGAAGATGCTCTACCACACAACAAGGACATATGCTTCATTGGATCTTGAGATGTGTTGAGGCGGAGTGAGGGTGGGGCTGGCAGGGAAGAAGCTACATCTTAGGGGCTCCTCTGTTTGGGGGCAGGAGGGAATGAGTTTTACTGAATCCTACGTTACTGTACTGTCAAGCTTGCCTTCAGAATCAGAGGAGATGCAATTTCAAAAGAGTACTAAGATCCAGGATATGCTCATCAAAAGAGCTTTTCCACTTCAAGTACAAGACAGCCAAGCCAAGCACACAAAGGTGACATGTCAGAGAAAGGGCTGCAGAGAAAAGCTCTTTTGTCTCACTGTGTTTATCAGCTATCACATTCAAATGCAGACAGTTGGTTAACAGATGTGTGTAATTTTCTGTGAAAAAATGATAAGGAGTATTCGGTGACTGTACAGAATTTGTGGTGCGCAGCATTCACACCATGAATGCTACACTTACCATGAAAGCATCACACCATGAATACTGCACACCATGGATGCATCACACCATGAACACTGCACTCCATGGACGCATCACACCATGCATGCATCACACCATGCATGTATCACACCATGAATGCTGCACACAACTTGGATACATCATACTATGAACACTACACACTATGAGTGCATCACTCCGTGAATGCTGCACACACCATGAATTCTACACACCATGGATGCATCACAGCATGGATACATCACACCATGGACAGATCAATCACACCATGAATGATGCACACCACGAATACAGCACACACCATGAACATTGGACACCATGGATGCTGCACACCAAGAATGCATCACACCATGAGTGCTGCACACCATAGACACTGCACACCATGGATGCATCACACCATGAATGGTGTGCACCATGGATACTTCATACCATTGACACTGCACACTATGGATGCATCACACCATGAATGCTGCACACACCATGAGTGCATCACACCATGGACACATTACACCATGAGTGCTGCATACACCAATAATGCATCACATCATGGACACATGGTGTGATGTGTCTATGATGTGATGTGTTCATGGTGTGTGCAGAGTTTCTGGTGTGATGCATTCTTGGTGCAGTATCCATGGTGTGCAGCATTCATGGTGTGTGCAGCATTCATAGTGTGCAGCATCCCTGGTGTGCAGCATTCATGGTGTGATGCATCCATGGTGTGCATTGTTCATGGTGTGATGCATTCATGGTGTGTGCAGTGTTCATGGTGTGATGCATCCATGGTGTGATGCATTCATGGTGTGCAGCATCCATGGTCTGATGCGTTCATGGTGCGCACCGTTCATGGTGTATACACCATTCATCGTGTGCAGCATTTATGGTGCGTGCAGTGTTCATGGTGTGCAGCGTTCATGGTATGAGGTGTCCATGGTGTGCAGTGTTCATAGTGTGATGTATTCATGGTGTGTCCAGCATTCATGGTATACAGCATTCCTGGTGTGTGCAGCATTCCTAATGTGCAGCATTTATGGTGTCATGCACCCATGGTGTCATGCATTCATGGTGTGATGCAGCATTCATGGTGTGCTGCCTTCATGGTGTGCAGCATTCCTGGTGTGCAGCATTCATGGTGTGATGCATGCTTTCAGAGGGTGACTTTTGGGCTGTGAGTACTGGCTCTCTGCTTTCCCCCAACACAATGAACAAATCAGGACTTTTGTATTACATACAACCAATAACCAATAACACCTCCCAAGAAAGCACCTGGAAGTTTTGAGTTTAGTTTTTGCCTCTTAGTTTTCCCACTATCCTTTGAGAAAAATGGACAGTGATGATGTGGAAGACAAAGACACCGTGACCTTGGGCCAGATACCTGAAGCCTTGTCTTCAGCCTCCTCATTTGGGATACTATCAGGAGTGACAAGTGGTCAACCCCTCCCCAGGCTCAGTCAGGACTCGGGGGAACACCTTTCAGAATCCCTAAGTCACCTACATGTGAAGATAATCTATTCTGTGAGATGCATTATACTTTGCCTATAACCTTTTTATAGCATCTGTTTGTTTTAACTTACCTCTAAACTGTAGTACTCAATGTAACATGAACTGTATTATGTAGGGAATAATAAATAAAATGTGTATCTTCAGTACAAGTGTTTCTTCTTTTTGAATAGTTTGCACCTGAGATTGCTTGAGTTCATAAATCTTGTGCGTGTACTTTACCCTACAAAATCCTCATGAAAGAGGGAAAATGCATCCAATATGCGTGAAACGCTCAGTGTGGCACCTGCTCTTAGTGAGTGAAAACTGAGCGACTGCTTCCCTTCCTGCGATCAGCTCCAACTGCCGAGCACTGGGGTAGTGTGAAGAGAGTGAGGTGTGGGGTCACATGGCCCTGGCTCTTAGCTCTGCCTCTTGTCAGAGCCTCAGCCCCCTCAGCTGTAAACGGGGTCCAACTGCCTCTGGACGGCTTATTGCCTGGCTCTTAGCTGGTGTGCTGACACTTTGTGGGGAGTGACTGGAACCCCAGGCTTTGAAGCTGAAACAGCTGTAAGATCCTAGATGGCTGCCCAGCCTCCCAACCCTTCCATTCTCTTAGAAGTACCTGACAGTGCCTGTGGCAGTAAGTTTGTTGCCTCCGGAGTATAGGGCATAAGGCACATAAAGACCTGGTCGGGCTTTGTAAATGCTGCTTAAACAGTGAGACAGTAAACAATCCTTCTGGAAACCGGGGAACGGATTCCTTATTTAAAAGCAAAGACAAAGTTGGATAATATTTTAAACAAACAAACAACCGGAAAAGTACCTTTCCATCCAACCCAAAAGATAGAAAGAACTCATCTCAGCAGAAAGCTCTTCCCAGGAAAGCTGGAGCAGTCACCCGTGACCCAGATTCGCCTACAAATATGAGGGAACCTTCTGTAATATGTTCTGACCCCTCTTTAGTAACTCATCTGTTGTCATCCCTATGCCACTTGCTTCTCAGTTAACTGGTTACTGGTTTATTTGTTTGGGTCTGCCAGGAAAGGGAACTAGAAAACAAGGTCCCTGGTTCACTAACAAGTTAGAAGTTGCCTGTCTGTTGCATCTTGTCTTCAGGCAATCCAGTATTGGGCACTGCCATGCATTTAAATTATTTGTCTGTCTGTCTGTCTGTCTGTCTGTCTGTCTATCTGTCTGTCCGTCTGTGTATCTATCTATCTATCTATCTATCTATCTATCTATCTATCTATCTATCTATCTATCTATCATCTATCTGTCTGTCTGTCTATCTATCTATCGTTAAAATGTGAGGTTGCATCTGCTGATGACATGTCTTCTGATTTTTTAAATTAGCTTCTTATTGTCTTCCTTAAGCAGCTCAAATGTGTCCACTTTCAAGGCTATCTCCTAGGAAAGACCTGTTCATGACAAACCAACTGTCTGTCTGAACTGCATCTTTCTTTTTCTTCTTTCCTGCCTCCAAGTGAGCCTCTGAGATGAATGAGACCAGTGGGGGGAGAAAGGGCAAGGAAAGTGGACACTGTGTTGGCAGTTACAGTTGGAACTCTGCTCGTGAGAGAGCATCAGATTTAGCGTTCAAGCCAGGCTGACAGTTGTTGGAGACGTCAGGGTATTGGAGCTGCGCATGCCCTGTGGGGAAAGCTATGCTGAAGGCGAAGGGGCAAAGAGGGTAGTGGAATCAGCAGCCCCCTTAGGGAAGGCAGTGAGTGGCCTGCAAAAGAGAAACAGCCAAGTGTGACTGCCAAGCCAGGTGTGTGGGTCTAGCTCTTGATGAGGGTCATCTGATGTCACCACTGAGGAGCAGTGGGTGACTCTAAATGCCATCCTTAGACAAGTGGATGACCTTGCAACACGACTTTACAGATAGAGTTGTGTTCCTGTCGCGTGCTGTGACAAAACACTGCAGGAAAGTGACTTAAGGAAAGATTCATTTTTTCTCATGCTCTCAGAGGTCTCCGTTCATAGTTGGCATTGTTTTGGGGCCCGTGGTGAGGCATAGAATTATGGCACGTGATGAAGAAAAGAGAGGGGGAGAGGACAGAGTTAGTAGGGGAAAATGAGGAGGAAAGTAAGGGAGGGAGAAAAAGTGAAAGGGGGGAGGAGGGGGCGGACACAGGACTGGGAAACAAGATGTGGCTTCAAATACATCTCTAGTAGCCCACTTCTGCCAATTGAGCTCCACCCTGTACTACACCATCCATGATACTTTTCCTTGGATTAACCCATCAATGCCACCAGTATTCTCATGATCCAATGGCTTCTCAGTAGTACCATCAACTGGGGATCAAGACCCCAACATGAAAGCCTTTCTGATGGACACATCACTCTAACCACAATAGGGTCTGAGCGGCTCTTTCAGGCCATCTGCACAGCCAGTCCTGAGAGTTTAAGCCAGGCTATAGGAGATGCAAGCTGCCTTTGAACTCCACCTTCAGTGCTCACAGTCTAGAAAACTCCAGGGCTAACTAAGGACATGTCAACACTGGGGAATTATATTTTGTCCACAGCCTTTCAGGCACTACAGTGAGTGACCTTTAGATGTTACTTGAGCTGTTATTTTGATCGAGATACGGTTCTGCCTTTCTCTAAGGTCTCAGCACTCCATCTTAACTTTATTCACTAAGCAGCTCACTCTAAGGATAGTCTTTGGGGATAGAGAGGGGGAGGGGAGTAGAGGAAGCTCACTTTGTCCACAGGGTTCCTGTCTTACAGGACTCTGCTTGGACTGGACAGACCTGAGAAAACTGTGCTGCCCAGCTGATCTTAACCCAGGACAGATTTGTGTCAGAAACTTCAGATTCATAAATTTAAATATTGAAAGAATTACAGTTTTATCTTCTAAAATCTGTTGAACAATGACAACCTCCCCCCCCACCGACTACCACTTTAAAGATTGTAAATTTATAAGCAAAGACAAAAACAGAGATAACAAGATGTTTAATTTTTATCTTATTTAATTATTTTGGGTTCTCAAGGTTGAACACTCCAGCACTGAGTTATAACACTAGCACAAGACCTTTTAGAAGATAATAATAAAATCATTCTTTAATGCATAGAGCTACTTATATTTAGAATATATTGGTAGATTTAAAAAATATTCCTTTAGGGGCTGGAGAGATGGCTCAGTGGTTAAGAGCACTTACTGCTTTTGCAGAAGATCTGGGTTCAATTCCCAGAGCTTATTTGGTGGCTCACAAGCATCTGTAATTTCTGTTTCATGGGATCTGATACCTGCTCTAGTCTTCAGTGGGTTCCTGCACATATGTGGTACACATACATACATTCAAGGACACACATAGACACACATAAAATAAATAAACATTTAACAAATCCCTTAAAGATATAAAGTTTGTGTGTGTGTGTGTGTGTGTGTGTGTGTGTGTTCAAAGAATCATTTAAACCAATATCATCAATAGATTTTTTTTTCACATACCACCATTCACTTTTGTTTTTTGAGACAAGGTCTCATATATTCCAAGCTAGCCAAAAAACTTGCTTTGTAGGCACGGATGACCTACTCCTCAATTTACTTCCTGACTACTGGGGTTACAGGTGTGTACATGATGCAGCCTGGTGTGTTAACTGCTGGGGATAAAACCCAGGGCATCATATATGTTAGGCAAGCACTCTACCAAATGAACCACAGCACCACTACTATTCACTATTAATAAAAAAAGAAAAGCTTTTAGTTTCCTTTCATATTGCTATTCCCTGTGGAGAATTCTGTTAAACTTCAGAGCTGTGAGCGGTTCCATTTGCACCCTGCGGTTCTCCGAACTTTATGGTCACTCTGCATTCAATACCATTTCACTTTCAAGCTATAATTATGTGTCCGTACCAGAGAAGGCAAGCTCAGCTGCTTCCTGAAAGTGGCTTCAGCCCTGTCATCTGTGTTAATTCGTAGTCACAACAAGCCAGTGAGCGGTACCGCTGAGATGGGATAATTTGAGCTCAGAGTTGTTCCACTGTTCTGAACTCTTCAGAGAAAGGGGACTAAAATAACCCAATGTCATTAGACACATTATTGACCCAATTCCCTGGAGGCTTAACAGCCAAGCCCAAGGGCAATGTAGAGGAGAGGCTGAGGGAGTAAGAGCCATTTAAACCACTACCACTGATGGAGTTTGCATATCCCGTCATGCACTTTTGCTTTTGAGACAAGGTCTCACATATTCTGGTCAAAAACTTGCCATGTAGGCGCAGATGACCCTGAATACCTCCAGAATTTACCTCCTGAGGTTATAGGTGTGAATATGATGACATCTGGTCTGTGCAGGGCCGGGGATCGAACCCAGGGCTTCGTGCATGTTGAGTAAGGCCTCATGCAGCATGGCGCGTACATCATGAGCCACGACTGTATCCTGGGAACACCGTAACTTTGAAACTCAAGTGGAACTTGGGTGTTTGACTCAGTCAGGGACCAATGACCATACATACCACTTTGCCTTCCCCTGGTGTTTCTGGGTTGTGTGCATTTCCCGAGACCAGGAATTCTGGGAAGCCTCAGTGTGTTCTGGATCCTGACTCCCTACCCTCTTCTCCCGATTCAGCAGGAAGGAAGACAAAAACAAAGATGGTGGGGAAGAGCCACATGTCTTCCATGTCAAGAAGCAGTATGTGCTTATCTGTGTCACCTACATTTACAGATCTCATGCAAGAATGGCTTTCTTTAATCATCGAGCAGAGGGCCTGCATGCTTGAAGCAACGGGTACAATATGCGTATGGTAGCCTGCCACTTTTTGTGTTTCCCAACTTTCTTGTGCTCACTATGGGCCACAGGAAAGTTTACACTGTGTTTTCTAGCTTTGTAGACGCCTGCGACAAAAGGCATATTCTGGACAAGCTGTCCAAATTGTTCACAAAAACAAGACATTGAGTCAAATTATAATAGACACAATTTGCTCCCAAACCATATATAAGATGTCACATCTTAAAAGCAGATAGCTAATTGAATCTGAAGCCGTTTAAGTAGAAAATGAGAAAATGTCCTTAGAAAATGACGTATTTTTTCTCTTGCAAGAAAAACATCATAAATATATACAAAACAATCAAATGACTTGGGCTGAAAATACCTGTGCCCGGGGAAGGGACAGAAACTCATCCCCAGGCTTCAAAGGGAGATGGCTTTACCCATGTCTGCAACACTGGGAAGAAATGAGGAAGAAAGCTCCACTTAAAAAAAGAGAAATTTCACTTTCTTTCTCTCTACATTCATAATCTTCAAATACATTATTAGCACAAGGAACTCATAGGATGCAGTTGGTCCATGATAGCAGTGACACAAAATAGAGCCTACATATATTTGTATAGATGTATTTATATTTATCTCCTGGATAAAACATCAGTGAGAGAAATTCAAGGCTAGAAGTACAACTCATATCCTTGAAGTGTTTGATATCCAGACAGCTATATGTCTTGTGTTCCTTCATTCTTAAAGCCAAGCTCTCACTCACAATGGTCACAGCGCTGCTGTCTATGGTCTAAGCAGTAGCATGGCAGCAGGGGGAGGAAGCAACAGTGTGAGAGCTGTCCTTCCAGCTCCCTAAACTAGTCTTGCAACCTTCTTGTTTATGGTTACCTCTGCTGAATGTTCCCCCACCACTCTCTATCCTTATTAGATCTTCACTGAGATCTCTGTGATAACCTACCTTTTAATATTTCCTCAATATCACCAAACCACACATAGGACTTTCCCAAGATCATTCCCATGACTCACTGTTCCCCCCAAATTGTGTCTTCATACCCTTTTCAGTATCTGAAATTATATTTATAATTATTTATTTACTAGTTCTTTGGTTGACTTCTTGCCTTTCAAATTAAAAGAGAATCTCTTAGATGCAAAAAAACCAAAAAACAAAAAACCTGTGCCCGAAACACTACAATTTTGATCTTAAATTACACATTTCCCCCTTTCCTGTTCTTTTTGTCCTTTTGCCCTATAACCCTGAGTTATAAACAGGGGTGATTCCTTCATTGGTGATGGTGGCTTTAAACAGACAGCCACCTCTGCTGGAGCCACAGGAGTTGAACCGAACCAAGAGGCAGAGTCATCAAAAGACATTTGGGGCGTGAAGAGCAAAGGAAGGGGCTTGATCGGTGGGAAACCAACATGACACAAGGGGAATTGTATTCTACATCTTGGTCTGCAAATTCCTCCTATAAAAGGTAAAACTCTCATCTCATGCTAATTCCTGGGGAATAGTTATACCCTGTGCATTCTTTGTAAAAATAGCTGGTTGAGCAGATAATTCAGAAAATATGGTACCGCCTCAGCCTCCAGAAGAACACTAATATTTCCTCATTGTTGAGGGGAAAGTGATAGTTGGGGTTTTTGTTTGTTTGTTTGTTTGTTTCCTGAAGACACAGAGACCCTGAAAAGGGGCACAAGGCTGGTCATGAGTCTTTTCTGCCAGTCTATTGAATGTAGACACAAACCTCCCACATACATGCACAAAGCTGTATAGCTTGAGTCTCTTGCATCATGGGACTAAGACATCACCAAAATATGTATAAACAAATACTAAGTGTGACGGTTAAGACTGCCAACTTGATAGCATCTCAAATCACCTAGTCAAGTTTTGGGTCTGCCTATGAGGGATTATCTGTTTTAGATTAATTGAGTTGGGGAAAACCCACCTGAAATTTGAGAGGGGCTATTACGTGGGTTAGGGTCCTAGATCGACTATAAGAAAACAGCTAACTGTGGATACAACGTGGACAGTCAACGCCATGCCCCTGTCTCTGCGCCTCCCTTCCATGAAGTCTTGTACCTTGAGACTGTGAGTGGAAAACAACCCTTTCCTTCCTTAAGTTGATTTTAACAGGTGTCTCGTCACAGGAATTATTGGAACACCATCCAAAAATGAATCCTATAGGGGGAATTCTGAGTGCTTGTGAGAAAACTCCAAGAAAACAGGAGTCTTGTGACCTCAGTTTCCTCAGAACACACAGTTGTTCTTGGAGAGTGATTTTGTAGCCCTCCCAGGTGCAGCCAATAGGAGAGAGTTGACTTCAGATGATTCGTTCCGGCTGGCTATTGTTACTTGTTTATGTGCCACCATGGAAACCTGTGTTTTGTCATGAGTGGCTCGTTCTCATCTGCTGCTTGCCCTTGTGGCCATGCACTTTACTCACATGACCCTTCTTAACCCTCAGAGTATAAGTTGACTGATGCTCTGAATAGAGTTGGCTACTGCATGAGGCTTTAGTCCACCTCCTTTGTAGGCTCCATCCTCCCAGGTCCCACTGCCGACAAAAGTGGCCAACAAGATATGAGACCAGTAACTAATATACTGAGTAAAGATTAAAATCATGCCTTGGAAAACAAGGAAAATACTAATTCATAGATTTTTATGAGCCTCTCCTTATTTCTACCATTTCATATGCATCCGTAGTTTCTATTTCTTAATAAGTTTACTAGTGGCAAGACGTCCCTTTCTTTAAACCATTATGTTGAAACTCCAGTGCACTGTACATCCAAAGGGTACACATTCAAATGAATAACAAATAAAATAATACATGGCATCCCTTTACTCCCGAGACCTCACTGCTTTGATGACTATTCCAGCTTCACAACAACTCTTTCCACAACCCAGTGAACTATCATTTTCCCCTCAACAATGAGGAAATATTAGTGTTCTTCTGGAGGCTGAGGCGGTACCATATTTTCTGAATTATCTGCTCAACTAGCTATTTTTACAGACAAAGAATGTACAGGGTATAACTATTCCCCAGGCATTAAAATGGGATGAGAGTTTTACCTTTTATAGGAGGAATTTGCAGACCAAATAGATTAATTTCCCACAAAGCTGAAGACTGGGGTCAGGACATTTCAGAAATAATGCCAGTGTAGACTGTTGCTCTAATTATTTTGTCCTTGAAAAGAAGATGTTCAAATCAACAGCAGCAATAACAAAAGCCATTTCTATTCTTCCCTAGGGTACTTTTGAAAGCCTGTTGGATAAAGTGAAGTTGAAACAAGAGAAGGTTTCTGCTCAGCAGGTAGGAGACTCACAAATAATCCTAGAATAAGGGCAGCATAAACCTGAGTGTATGCTCAGGAAAGCTGAGAGATGAAACAAATTCTATAAAGTAAGAGTACAGGTTGAACAGCATGGGAGATGCATGTTCAAGTAACCCTGCAGTCTCTCCCATCTCATTTGTTCTTGCAGTGTAACCTGGATACTCCTTCAATGGAGAGGTGGGTACCAGTCCTTCTCCTTGACTCTAGCTGGGAAAACCTTTATGGCTTCCTTTGCCAAAAGATTATGGTAGAAGCGATGCTTTACATGGTGGTAGACCAGTTGGCAGAATGTTTGCTCAGCATACCTGGGGGCTTTCATCCCCATTATTGCACAAACTGGGCCTGGAAGCACAGACCTGTAATTTCAGCACTTGAAAAGTGGAGGCAGGGGGATCAGAATTCTGTTCAAGGTAAGTTGGAGGCCAATCTGGGACACATTAAACCTCGTTAAAAACAAAAACAAAAACAAAAACAAAAACAAGCAAGACTGAAAATGAATATCTGTAGCTTATAAAACTAGATCTTTAAAATACCTTACTCTCTTGGGGCCAACCTTCTGGGTTATAAGGAATTCCAGACCAGGCTGGGTGAGGCAGCACAAAAGATTGGTATAAGAAATACCCTGGAGGAGGTGTCAAGCAGAGTCAGTGTTTGCTGCTATGTAGGTGAGTGAAAGTGGCCCAGTCTCCACAGCCACTGATCATGCCCAGCTCAGGATACCTGCCTGCAGTTTTCTAGGAATCACCAGAAACATCACTTACAGAGAAAAGATGTGCACCAAACTCCCTGTGTAGACCCTATGGCTCTTGAATTCACCTTATCAAATTACATCCTCCATCTAAGGCAACTCTGGAGGCATCTCATCTGACTTATCAGGAAAAAAAAAAAAAAGGCTTTTCAGCAGTTGTCTGAATATTTCCATTGCTATGAAGAGACACTGTGGTCATGCTAACTCTTATCAAGGAAAGTGTTTAATTGGGGTTGGCTCACAGTGCAAAGGTTTAGCCCATTATCATCATACTGGGAAGTGTGGCTTCATGTAGGCAGACATGATGCTGGAGAAGGAGCTGAGAGCTCTACATCTGGATCCACAGGCATCAGAAGGAGACTGTGAGGCACGCTGGGCATAGCTTGAGCATAGGAGATCTCAGAGCCCTCCCCCACAGTGACACACTTCCTCCAGCAAGGCCATAGCTCCTAACAGTGCCATTGCCTGTGGGCCCAGCATTCAAACCCTAGGCTGGGGGAGGGGATCGTCTAAGGAGAAAGGCATTCCTATTCAGACCAGCACAGTAATTTTTGAGATATAACTTGATAGCCATCAAGATGATACAAATGGCTAATGCCACACAATTAAGATTTTCCCCTGACGGGCTTGTGCCCTAACTCTACCATGTCTTACTTCCTCTGCTTTTTCCTCCACGCACACACCCTCAGGTCTTACTTTCTTTTGAGAACCTCTTGTTCTCTTATCCTGTGTGCTTAACCTGTATCAAATACTTCTTTTTAAAAATATTTATTTTTATTTTATGTGCATTGGTATTTTGCCTGCACATATGTCCCTCTGAGAGTATCATATCTTAGAGTTACAGATCGTTGTGAACCACCATGTGGGTGTTAGGAATTGAACCAGGGTCCTCTAGAAGAGCAGCCAG
This sequence comes from Acomys percivali, assembly GCA_907169655.1. Classification (NCBI taxonomy): domain Eukaryota; kingdom Metazoa; phylum Chordata; class Mammalia; order Rodentia; family Muridae; genus Acomys; species Acomys percivali. The sequence continues at coordinate 42,017,645 of OU015753.1, forward strand.
TGCTTTTAACTACTCTTAGACATCTTTCCTGGCCCATTAATAAATTCTTAACAAAATCTCCAACTCTGCATCTTCCCACAGGGTAGGCATGGAATGCTTTTCTGAGCCAGAGCCACAAACCTCAGGTTAGCCTGAGTTAAAGTCCTTTAAACACTTAAGAGAATTTCTCAGGCTGATGAGGGTGGTGGCGAGGAGCTGTGTCCCCCACCTCCTCACTGATGGTAGTAACTTCTGTCTCAGCGACTCTTATAGCAGGGGGGCTGGTTATCAACCTTTGCTGTGGCCACAGTAGACTCAACTGGTCACTAGTGTGGAGGTGAACACTTGACGTGGGTAGTCATGGCACTTGGGATATTTATAGGCCATCTTAAGATGATATTCTCCTCTACTCGTTAAGAGGACTTAAAATGTGAGCATGGCATCCATACACTGTCCACATTGTTAAACTACCAGTTAGAAAACAAATAGAAAAACAAATACTACTGCTAATGGCATCATAACATCTTTTGCCATGCGTGGTGACTTTACACAAAAATGGCATTTAACTTTATGAGGATCAAATAATCCCTCATATCTTCCTTCTAGACAGCCCAGCAAGGTAGATAGCACTCTAGATTGGCCCGCAGGGAATGGCTAGCAACAGTGATTTATAGGCCTGCATATTTCATTACGCATGTAAGAGCCCTACAAGTGAAGAAAGCCCTTTTGGCTGAAATGCCAAAAAAACTTCAAGAATGATGGGTATTGTGTTTCTTCTGTTCCTAAAATGACTTCAAAATTCCTTTGTCTGCTAACAGTGGATGCTAACAAGTGGGAGTTCTTCTGGTGGCTAATGGACTGGGATGCTCCCCGTGGGGTCTAAAACTCTTCTGAGCTTCGTCTAGACACAGCCATGTCTTTAGCTACTAGAAATGGATGGAGCAGCTGCACTCTCCAGGCGTGCCAGACATAGCGGCAGCTGAAGGAGTCAAATGCTAACCGCCAAAGCCAACCAGAATCTGTAGAACCATGTAACTGCTCCCTACGAGGAATCAACTCCATCAAACACGGGGCCACCGTAACCTCTATTTCAGCATTGCCAAGGCCTATCTAGCTCAGTGCCAGGAGGCCCCGTGACAGGTATCTTCCTGTTGAGTGTCTTTACTTGCTTTGAAGTGCAGAAAATGAATTTCTTTCAAATGTCCATCCATGTATCTTGAAAACTTGTTTGTAATTTACTTTACATCCTGGTCGTAGCCCCAACCCTCCTCACCTCCAAGCCCACCCTCTCTCCAACTCTCCCATCCCCCTCCTTTATTCCTCAGAAAAGGGGAAACCGCTCCCTTCCCATCCGCCCCAGCTCATCAAATCACAGCAGGACTGAGCGTGTCCTTTTCTCCTGTGGGCTGGCAAGGCAGTCCTATCGGGGGAAGGTGATCAAGAAGTAAGCAAGAGAGTCTATGTCATGGACAGCCCCTACTCCCCTTCCTAGAGGACCCACATGAATCCTGAGATGCACATCAGCTATGTCTGTATAAGGGGCCTAGGTCCAGTCCATGCATGGTCCTTGGTTGGTGCTTCAGTCTCCACAAGCCCCTCTGGGTCCTGGTTAGTTGCCTCTGTTGGTCTTCTTGTGGGGCTCCTGTCTCCTCCAGCCTCCTCTCCCCCCGCCCCCACTTTTCCACAAGACTCTCTATGCGTTGTCCAATGTTTGGCTGTGAGCATCTGTTTCGAGGCACTACTGGGTGGACCCTCTCAGAGGACAGCTATGCTAGGCTCCTGTCTGCAAGCATAGATGAGTATTGCTAATAGAGCCAGAGGTTAACTGCCTCCCATGGGGTGGGGTGGGCCAGGCACTGGTTGGTGTTGCCTCAGTCTCTGCTCTGTCTGCCCTATCTCTGTCACTACTGACCCAATTTGGGACAAACAAGGTTACAAACAGGATTAGTATGCAATTATGCTCATGAAGAAGCTCAGTCTATACTAGAAGGTAATTCAGAACTGTGTGGTTCAAACTAGAACACAAGAGGAAATGCTGAGTGAAATACTCCAGACAGGATGGTTTATTGTACAATTTTGTTTATACAAGGTTCAAGACAGGCAAATCTTATCTGTGGAATTTGAAGTGGGGATTGTGGCACCCCTGGGATGTTAGTGACTGGGGAGGAGCAGGCAGAGAATCAGTGATATTAATTTCCTATTAGTCTTAGCAGCTGCCCATGTTTGCAAACACAGCCAACAGTGCCTTTTTGATTTGTGCACTTTCATACCTGTGCACGATAGATTTCATAAAAAGTTCAACTCAGAATTAAAAAAAAAAAAAAGCACATGTGGCAATTTCTTATTGTTCTTGCAGTCCAACAGTGTTCTTAGCATTTTCCTGCAGAGAATTTGCAGAGCCCCAAAGTTGAGGGACGTCCCCACTCTGAACTTTTCTGTTTTGTTTTGTTAGGCATCTCCATTTCTTTAAGCCTAGTGAATAGTCTCACCATCTCTTAGTGTTCTTGTTGTAGGAGCTGTTCAACACTGTTGAACAAATTAACACTTAACATCCTATCCCTTGAACTGTGCTCCACATGGCCTCTTCTGCGCTAGTGAGGATTCTTCAATGATTCCTTTTATTCTGTCTGCATAACATACCATGCATAACCTGTGAGAGTCTACTCTAAGTGTAAAAGCAAGGCACCCTGTCTTCTGCTGTCCTGGCTACAATAAAAAGATAATGGGATTGCTCTCTTATTTATATCACCAAGGAAATACAATTTCCCACACACGAATAAAAAGCCCTCATGATGACTGCTTTGTGACCCATCCCTTTCTCTTCAGTGCCACGGCATCACTGTATCTGGACAAGAGCAAGTGGTCCTTACTTAAGTTAGCTGCATTCTGGAACAGGGGGAATGGCCATGTTTGCCATGATGGCTGCAAGCTAAGAGAATGCCTGACCACCTCTCCATCTCCAGACATCTGGGGGTTATTTTTAAGTCTTTACTTAAAAGAAAGGTAACACATCCCTTCATAACCTTCTCATTCACAGTAACTGTACTTTACTTAGTTCTAAGGGGTTTATTTCTGTGCTGAAACTGTCCCCACATGATGGATAAATTTATAGGATACCCGTTGTCCAATGAGGAGAGGAGTGCAATGATGTGTTTCTATGGCAGCAGATCCCACAACCCACTGGTATGTTGCTTTTAGTGTGCTAATGCCTCTGAAATCATGAGCTGCCTAATGCTCTATAGCAACTTCCAATCCCTGCCAGCCAGGTGACACCTGCAATGTGGCTGTCATTTCCCGGACCACCATGCAACACTCAGTTGGAAAATCACCTAACAACCACTGACTTCAGGAGAACTATGGCTGTATGCTGCGCAGTCATCTCAAAATCTTCAATATCAAGGAAGTGTCACCCCTGAGTCTTACAGGATGGGTATCATGGACTTGGGTGGAAACTTCAAGAGACTAAAGCAATGCTGTGGTGACACTTCATCTTAAGGGACGTCAAAGGAAGATGTGGAACTCTGAGGTGGACAAACATGGACACTGATGCTCACATTGCCAAGTGATTCAGTAATGGGAGAGTCTGCAGAAAGTTCTTTTAAATATCAGTTTATCCTTTTGACTTTACTTAGAGTTTCTTCTTATCTATATTTATGATCAATAATTAAAGTCTAGGGCTGGAGAGATGCCTCAGTGGTTAAGAGCGCTGCCTACTCTTCCAGAGGTCCTGAGTTCAATTCCCAGCAACCACATAGTGGCTCACAACCATCTATAATGTGATCTGATACCCTCTTCTGCAGATAAAGCACGCATATGCAACAAATAAAATAAATAATTAAAGTCTATAAGTTATACATGGGGAATAGTTGATAAATTTAAGTAGTAAGATACCATTGTTCATCTTTTTTAAAATGTTCTACATATTTTATTATGAACCCACCAATTTTTTTTTTCAGGATGAGCAGATAAAAAGCAAATCAGATAACCAACTTAAACGTGACCAAATCTTCAGGGCTTAAAAAATGTAGGATTGATGGATGACCACGATTCAGCATAAGACTGTCAGTCATGTATGGTGTATGAATTCCTGCAGACCTGGCTTTGTTTTCCTCCAGTGTTTTCTCCTGGAGTTGCACCTGGCTGTGTTACCAAGCCTTGTCAAGTGCACTGTGCATTCGTTAAAAAGGATAAAAGGTAGCCATTGTTCATTGTTCAGTTTAATTGGTGGCATTCTGTGTGTGTGTGTGTGTGTGTGTGTGTGCCACATGTATACAGGTACTTACAGGAGCCAGAAGAGGGCATTACATTTCCTGGAACTGGAGTTACAAGAAAGTTGTGTGCTGTCAAACCTAAGTGCTAGATTTTGGTTGTCTGGAAAAGCAGCAAGTGCTCTTAATAGCTGGACCACCTCTACACACACACACACACACACACACACACACACACACACACACACACAGAGTCTTTTTAACTTTAGGATCATCAGCTACCGTTCTTTTGTGAACAGCCTGTTTTTATATATTTTGGTGTTTTTCTAGCTAACATTTGCAGTATTTTATTTTGTACAAGTTAAAGGAATACCAAATCTTTGATCTATGCACACAAACATTTTCCTCAGTTTTCTCCACCATTTGAGCTTTGTTAATGGCAGGCCTGTACTTGAGCGAGAAATTTAAGGGTTGCTAGCCAATTTCAGACCTGACAACTCTGCCAATTGCTTCCATGTGGTTCCAAGCATCATAAAAACTCCTCATAGATTGGGGGAGGGGTACACATACATAGGCAACTCATCAGCATACAAAATTCTAAGAGATGGTAGCCTATTTGTTGGCTTTGACTATATTTTCCCCTGATAGAATAATGTTCTACCAGGTTGCTCTAGACCAGCCACTCTCTATTAGTTCAGAGGCTGCAGAGGAGTCATCTTAGATCGCCGGAGTAGCACAAAACTGATCTAATGAGAAACAGCGCCTTCTAGTTATCCCTCGGTACCCAGGTTCCCAGAGTTCATCCTCTGCCCAGGCCGGGGTTGGGTTTCCAAGTTACACTGAGGGAGCCAGACATCACCGGGATGGGCTAGCACACAGTGCCACCACAGCTCTGTGCTGCTCAAGGGTGAAGTACCACTGGTGTAGTGGGCCCTGCTGCATGCCAGAGTCAACCACGGCTCTGCCATGAAACAGACGGAAGGTCTGAGAAGAACCATGGTTTAAGTTTCCAAGTTTGTTTCCCTATCTTATCTCTCTGTTATGGAAGTTTTAGGTTATGATATGTGAACATGTTTTTTGTTTGTTTGTTTTAATCCCAGGGGTGGGATATGGCTCCAGTTTGTTCACAGCTGATAACTGCCTCCTGAGAGGACACATGGTGATGTTTGTCAGCTGTGAACTACTTGGTGCCATGTGGGGCTTGGTCTTTGGCATTTGGGATAAATGCCAGATCCAGAGAGAGCCTGAGGGCACAGAGAAAGAAGGCTGCTGGTGTTCACTCCTGCTGATCCTGGTTGCTGTTGACACAGTTGGATGAGAAGAAGTCAGAGAGATCCTGAAATGAAGGTTGGATTTGCCCCCAAGAAACCCAATGACCCTAAACAGCAGAAAGCAGCTAAGAAAAACTCTGTGCTCTCTCCCTACTAACCTTCCTTTCCTACCTGGTGTTGGGGTGTTGGAAGGGATTTGGGAGGAATAGGGAGAAAGAGATTAAAGAACCCAAAATAAAAATAGTCTTTAAAAGTACATCTACATCTCTTAGCCAGGAGCAGGGGCATTACTGAATTCCCTCCCTCAGAGCTTCCATCCCTCCATGCCTAGTACTAAAACACTTGCCGTGTAAGCATGAGGAAATGAGTTCAATCCCTGGGACCCACTAGTGAAGTCATTTCTCTTTCCTTCTCTTTGAGACAGCATCCGAACCTCAGTTTCCCTTTCCTCCTTTCTTCCCAATCTCTGCCACCCCCTCTTTCTACTCTTCCCCCAGATCTACTTCTTCTCTGTTTCCTAGGAATCGTGTGTGTGTGTGTGTGTGTGTGTGTGTGTGTGTGTGTGTGTGTTTTGAGACAGGGTTTCTCTGTGTAGTCTTGGCTGGCTGTCCTGAATTCACTTTGTACACCAGGCTGGCCTCCAACTCACAGCGATTCGCCTTCCTGTGCCTCCTGAGTGCTGGGATTAAAGGCATTTGCCTCTACACCTGGCTTCCTAGGACTCATATTTTTAAATACACAGAGCACAGTAGTTTGTGCTTGTGGTAACAGCATTGAGGGCTGGAGGCATGCAGATCTCTGAGGCTCACTGGGTAGCTGACCAGCACCAAGTGGGAAATCCTGTCTCAAAAGATGAGATGCGGCGGCTGAAGAGATGGCTCAGTGGTTTAGAGTGCCGCCTGCTCTTCCAAAGGTCCTGAGTTAAATTCCCAACAACCACATGGTGGTTCACAACCACCTGTAATATGATATGATGCCCTCTTCTGGCCTGCAGGTGTACATGCAGGCAGAGCACTGTATACATAATAATAAATAAGTCTTTAAAAAATGCCTAAGTATTTTTCCAGATGGGTTTAACATTCACAAGCCTGAGGATCTTCCTGTTCCCTCTGGAGATCTCTTCTGTAGTTATCTAACTTGAATAGGGGACCTTCCCTGGCCATAAAATGTGTCTGCTTAGGGTTACTTCCACATGTTTTAAACTATTATTTTTTGTGTCTCTCTCACACAATTATGGCAAAGTTAATCTCAAGATTTATTACAGCTTTAATATGGTTTGTGTGATGCCCACATTTCCTGCTAGTGCTTGTATAAAAGGATAGGAAAATATTACCTTTGAAAGAATTGGCCCTGGGAAGCAGGAAATGCCTGCTCCCCGGGCAGAAGAGAGAAGGCAAGAGTGAAATTCTGGCTACCTCTGAACTTTGGGGAGAGTTGTGTGTGAAACCTCTTTGTGACACAGCAGGAGAGAAACCTCTGATCACAAAGAGAAACATGTGCAGTAGAGAAAAGCTGAGGGGACAGTAAGACCGGATTCTGCATGAGAGAAGGAGAAAGGAAGTCACGCTCAGCCATCATGAAAACTTCCGTCTAAATATGTGTCTCCTGACCAGAATGAAGGATACGGACTCCCAAGAAGTATCCTAAGAAACCCCATGAGCAAGCAGAAGGGTTAGGGGAAATTGAGATGATCTCAATGTGGACACAACGTCTACATCCTGGAAGCAGATGGAGAAATCAGAGGCCAGAAGTTCCACTTTGAATGCAGGGTTTCTACCAAGGAATTTGTCACCAACAGTAACAAAAGCCAGAGTGAGCCATTCACACCACCAAAAGCTTGAAACACCTTTGAGAACAGTGCTTTGTAATGCAGCATTGAGCCAGACACTCCTCCTCGATGGGCTTCTTCTGTTTTCAACGATATTCTGTACACTGAAACAAAACTGTAGCGGTGGCTTGGTGGTAAAGCGAGGACACTCGTGAGGACCTGCGTTCTGATCCTTAGAGCCAGGGTAAAGCTGGCCGCATGGGAAGATGTATATGTGAAACCCAATTCAGTTTCACAAAGATGTACATTTGAAATCCAATGCAGTTGTAACTGAGAGAGCGATTAGCAAGGTCTCTTGATAACCACAGAAGCTCCCTGGAAAGCTAGAACAGTCTTAGAGAAGTATTTATATTTTTTAACACCACAAAGACCAAGGTCAGCATGACGGAGACTCCATGGGGGGGGGGGCAGGAATACCCAACTGATAACTATGTTTTATTCCTTTATCTAAATCTTGCTTACTTAACTCTGAAGATTGCCAATTATGTTTCAGTCTCGTCTTGAAATACTTTCAGCGTCTTCAAGGTTTTACTTTCAAAATAGTAATTTCCAGAAGGAATCAAACAAATTATTCTTTCATGGGAGAAAGAGGTGAGAGAGAGTTTTCTCCCTATTTGAAGATGTAGTTTTGGACTGGGTCCTGGAAACTTGCCTAACGGCCTTCTGGAATGCAGCAATATTCTCTCCTCTACCCCATATGACGTGACAATAAAACCGCAGCTCTGATCACAAACATTGTACAACTACTATTAAATAAATACCGGTGGCAGGAATGTTCCAGCCTTCGTTTTGTAGACTGGTTCCCTATGATGCAAAGGCAACAGACGAGGCTGATTTCGTTGCACTTGGTCCCATTTTGACATTTACTCAGCTGAGCCGTATCTCCTGAGTCTACTGCGCAAAGATGCATGCTGGGGAAGGAGGCATATTTAGGTTGAGCCTTCCAGTGTGTCCACACTCAGTCAACAAATAGGACTGCACTCCAGGCTCCTTTTCCAATCATTTCTCCACTGCTCTCACCAGCACTGTCAGCAAGAAGGAAGTATTGACTGGAATCTCTCTTTAGAGCTCCCTGTGCTAAACTTTTAGAATGGCTGAAAGACATGGAACGTGAGAGACCATGGGGGAAAGACAGACAACGACCTGTATTGAATACTTGCTTCCTGATCCAACCTCTGCCTTTCCTAACTCGCCAGACTTCCAGCACAATGTGCAACCAGTTGGCCCCCTTCCCCAGGCAGCCTTGCTATTCTCAAAGGGAAAGAGAAGTAGATAGTGTCGCCTTCTCTCTGTCTTTGTGAAATTTCTACCTGAGTGGGAGTGTTCACACAAGAATAGCTCCATCCGGAGACCTCTCTGGCTTTTCTGGTATGCCCGGGCGGGCGTCAGCACAGTGAGTTCAGTGAGAGGTGAATGGCACAGCTCAGAGCCCTACAGAGAGCCCACAAGGAAGAGCCTCTGAACACAGAGACACGGGATTGCAGTTCACACCATGAAATGCACTGTGCATGCTTTACGTGCAATGTAAATTACTAAATAAATGAAAATAAAAAGAAAGGATATAGGCACTTTCTTCTCTCTACCAATTGCACTCACATGACTCTGATGAGCCACATGAAGGCAAATGGCTAGAGAACTTTCTCTCACGTAAACCCATAGCTCTTGTCGCTGATAAACAATTATTTTTATTAAAATTATTTATTTATTCATTTTACTCCTGATCACAGCCCCTCCCTCCTCACCTCCTGGGTCCCACCCTCTCACCCTCTCCCCTTTACCCCTCCCCTTCTCCTCAGAAAAGGGGAGCCGTCCCCCACCATACCAACCCACCCTGGCACATCAAGTCAAATCAGTGCTAAGTGAAGCCTCTTCCACTGAGGCCAGACAAAGCAGCCCAGCTAGGGGAAAGTGATCCCAAAGCAGGTAACAGAATCCATGTCACAGACAGACAGTACCACTCCACTTACTAGGGGGCCCCACACAAAGACCAAGCTGCCCATCAATTACATATGTGTTGGGGGTCTAGGTCCAGACCATGCATATGCTCTTACACAGACCCTCTCCTGTAAAACTGAAGGACACTGTTGCAGATCCTTCTGTATTTAACTTGGCAAAGCATGTCTTCCAACTCATGACAACTCTCCTCTTCAGTTTCTAAATACCAACTAGGGGCTAAAACACAGATAGTAAAAAAGTGATAAATTAAGACAAAACCTACACGTAGCTGCACTTTGCTAACATTGGGATGGCAGCAGGCAACAAACATGGCTACCTAACTTCTGGGTGACAAGAGAGAGGACATGTGGCCCCTTGGGGCACTTTTACAACTCAGAGGATCTGCCCCCCTCCCAATCACTGGCATCTACTTCCTTCTAGTGTTTGAACCAGAAATGTTCCTGAAATGCCCCCAAGTCCATAGATTTGTGTTTGAAAGTGTCCTCCCCAGCTGGTGGCAGTCCTGGAGACTATGCAGCCTTTAGGAGGGCTAGGTCATCAGGCATGGGTGTTGGGAGGTGATAGCTGAGTCCCAGGTCCCGGGGCCTGCTCTCTCTGCTTCGTGTCCATTGTGGTGGGAATAGGTGCCACCAGACCCTTCCACCACCATGACAGACACCATGACACCATGATGGCCTTCCCTGACACGATGGGCTGTAGGCTTAGAAACCGTGAGACAAAAGAAATATCTCTGCCTTAAATTGTTTCAGTGTGGCCATTGTGCTACAAAGGTAACTAACATTATCACCTAAGCCCACAGTTTTTAAATTCACAGAGACGTCATACACACCCATTGTGGGTATGCAGTGAAACAGGCCTCACAAAGCAATAAATGCCCATCTTAGGTGTGATGAATTGAAATACTTTTTGAATATTTGAAAGTAAAACTAGCTCAATGTTTAGTTTCTGACCTCAGTTAGAAAACAGCTACCGTAATGCAAAGAGACAGGTGGAATGCAGTTGAATGGATTGCTTGCAAGTAATCTCAGACACATTGGTATTTAAGCTTGAGATATAACGGTCCGTTCCTTGGGCCTGAGAATTTTTCCATTTACACGCACCTTCAAATGCACCTGTGTGGAAACACCATGTAATTTTGTATTAAGGGAAACAGCAGTAAAGCTGCAGGAGGGAAGGCAGTTAGCACTACTTCAGTTCAGAGTCAAGCCACATTCATTTAACAAGGTTGCGCTGCTGCTGTGGTAGGGAAAGCACTTAGTGAAGACTGTGTTGTCCTCATCAGTGGCTACAAAGGAAAGCAGAGGGTGAGGAGGCTTGGCTGCCTCAAGGGAGGTGGCAGAGGCTGTGTTCTCTTGGTTTGTGCCTGTCACCTAATTGGCTCACTTCCGAATCCCAGTGAGAATATTGGGCAAGGCTGCTCAGAGCACAGAAAGGGTGGGTCATGCTTGAAATGTGAGAAGCCCACAGCAGTATGCAGGAAGGCACCGGGCATAACAGAGCAAACCACCTTTCAGACTGCTTACATTTTTCCCAGATGCTGACAACAGCACATTCCTTGGCAAAGCAGCGCAGAAACCTTTTTTATTTGATCACTTCTGAATGCTGACCAATGGCACTACTGGGACTCAGAGCTGAGCAACTAGCATGAGAAAGACTGTGGTAGGCATGGGTCTGTAGGGACGAAGGGGGTTCGTTAAGAGACTGAAAGATTCCAGCAACATAGTGTCCCATTCAGATAGCTTCCTGTGTCCAGGATGCTAGATTTAAGGCTGTGCAAAAGACAGCTTGCAGCTGCCAGAAACCTTCAGCATTTAAAATACGAGCAACAGTAACCGTATACTCCACGCAAGGTCTCACATCTACCCTGGCTGCACTCACAAGAAAAGACAGACGTGTCACTTTTCCTTTGTCAGAAAAAAGTAACACCGCTAACCCAGTATATGCAATGTCTTAAACAATGATGGCCATCGAAAATCTGAATATTTTAGTGTGCCAGTGCACAGCTTGTAAGTTTGGAAAGAACATCTATTTTTGAGCTCCTCCTAGTAAAGTCTACGTAGAAATTTAGACACTTCTGATACCTTTACTGTGTAGCACAAGCTGTGCTTCAACTTACTATGTAGCCCAGGTTGGCCTCAGCTAGCAACAATCCTATCTCACGTGATGGGGTTACCGACCTGCACCTCCACACCCACCTGGGCGTTGTGCCCTGTCCACATTCTTATAATCTCAAGGCTGTATGTTGTTGTTTAAGGTAAGGAAGTTAAGTTAAATTTAGACCATTCTAAAGTCTTCACCTTCCACCTAACTAAACATTCAGAAAGTTCTTTCTGAAGTGGCAGAATTAGCAATGATTGCACTAACCTTGTGCCTTTCTGCAAGGAAAAATTAGCAATAGTTGTGTAAATAAAGGATTCCTGAGGCTATCCTAGTCAGTCATGTTACCTGCACTTAGAGAAAGGCATGAAAACTTTCAAATTAAGAGCCAGTATGTTGGCGAATAGCACTTTTTGTGATTTCCTTGTCAGACAGAGTCTTGCACCGAATAATAGCATTTTTGGTTGACCAGAGGCTGCAATACAAGAGGAGTCCCATAAGATTATGATGGAGCTAAAAATATTCTTATTGCCCAGGGGCACTGTAGCCTCCAGAACATAACACATTCATCTCATGTTAGAAGGAAGCTGGTGTAGACAAACACACTGCACAGGCAGGTCAACAAATGTGCTGTGAAGAGACATGTTTTCATGCAGAAGAAGAATAGATGCAATATTGCAGCATAATGTTTGATGGTGAAATGATGGTTAAGATATATATATATATATATATATATATATATATATATATATATATATATATAATTTAGTTAGAGTTTTGTTACTTTAGCTTTTATTTTACATGTATGGACGTCTTGCCTACACATATTTCTGACCTCTGTGTGCATGCCTGGTGCCTGTAGAGGCCAGAAGAGGGCAAAGGATCCCCTGGAATTACAGGCAGTTGTTAGTCACCATGTGGGCGCTAACCAGGTCAGACCAGGTCCTCTGGAAGAGCAGCCATTGCTCTTAACTGTGTGTATCACACACGTGCATGCATGCACACTCACATGTACACACAGTTAACTGTAAAGTGACCCCAAGAAAGTCCCTCAGGAAGTGTTCTAGTGGCAGTTGCACCATGGGAGGTCACAGATCCATTCATCTCACTGTCCTAAAGACCTTCTGAGATCTTCCAGTGAGACAAGATGTGGAGGTTGCAGGGTGTGTCCCAGGCTTTCTGCTTTAACTAACTCAATGACACACATGGAATGACATCCAATCGTGAGAGGGGCAGCTGTGAAAAAAAAAATATATTTCAAATGCTCTAATTTTCAGATACAGATTTCTAGAAACTATTTCTGGTGTCTTTACAGTATTGCTATCAGCCTTTTAATGAGTATAGTCCTTAAGCCCAGTGTCACCCAGGCACAGTCTTCAACACACCTTGCATAGCTGTTTTCTGAACTAGCTAGAATTCCAACAATGTTTGTTTTAAAAACGTCTTTTTCTTCTTTCATTTCACCTAAAACAAAGCATTCACGTTCCTCAGTTACCATTCCCTTCTCATTTGCAGACTCACTGCGCCACCCAATTCATCTGACTTGTCACCCTAGCACATTCGCTTCGCTCCCACAACCCAGCTGTTGCCTTTGTCCATCGTGCTCTGATGCGCTTCCCCAGTTCTCTTGTGTTTGGAAATATCCTCGCACACATGAAGTCTCTCTCGCAGCTCTGTTCCAGCTCCTCTTCTCTAGGGGTTCAAGCGGAACTTTCTTCACGCTAGTAATGTCCATGGCACCTGGTCAGTTGCTGCTGTCATCCTTCCAAGGTGACATTATCTGTTGGGAAGCTGCTGTCTTGCTTTCTTGTGTATCTAGGCTTCCATGCCCTCAGCCCATAGTAGTGACTATTCATAAATATGTACTCAGTGACTCATTCTATTTTTAAAAATATTTTTTATTTAATTTATTCCGATTACAACTCAGTTGTTATCCCATCATTTGTATCTTCCCATTCCTCCCTCCTTCCCACTTTCACCCTATTCCCCTCTCCTAGGTCTAAGACCAAGAGGGACCTCCTCCCCCACTATATGGTCACAGACTATCAAGTCTCAACTTGATAGCCTGCTTATTCTTTCTTTGAGTGCCACCAGGCCTCCCCACCAAGGGGAGGTGGTCAAATATGGGGCATCAGAGTTCATGTCAGAGTCAGTCTCCACTCTCCACATAACTGTGGAGAATGTCCTGTATGCTCAACCATGTTAATAGCAGCCTTATTCATAATATCCAGAACCTGGAAACAGTCTAAATGTCCCTCAGTTGAAGAATGGGTAAAGAAACTGTGGTACATTTACACTATGGAATACTACTCAGCTATTAAAAACAAGGAAATCCCAAAATTTATGGACAAATGGATGGAACTAGAGATGATCATACTGAGTGAGTTAACCCAGAAGCAGAAAGACTCACATGGTACATACTCACTCATAATGGGGCACTAGCCCAAAAGGCATATCCTGCGAAAGTCTATCCTAGGAGATTGGGATAGATGTGAGGACATCCTACTGAGATTCTAGGTAAGAGAAGTATAGGAGATAGGGAAATAGAAGGACCTAGAGGGTCCTAGAAACCTCTAAGAAGAACATTGTAATAGGTGGATCGGGGCCCAGGGGGCTCTGATCAAACTATTGCACTAACCAAGGACAATACAAGTAGTAAACATCGAACCCCTGCAGTGACTCATTCTGAATAGAGAGCAAAAGGATGGCTGAGCCCCACCAACTGACAAAGCTAGGGCCCACACTCTGTATGTAAGAGCCTCCCTGTGTGTAAGATGAGCCCATTTTCTTTCCTGTCTGTGAAGTATGCTAAGACTCTGTCATATAAACTGCCATAGCAAGGTCTTTTCATGTCTGTTCATTGACCCAAAATCTCCTGAAGATCGGAGATTATAAAGACAGTGCCCAAACTGAAGAGACCTAGAAACATCATAAAAACAGATACAACTACTACTCTGCTTCCTAATGCTCCCACACCTCAAGTGGGCCAAGGATGTAATGGAGTCTGCACAGCATCATGGTACTAAATGTCAGGTAACAAGTAGAAGCCTAATACAGAGAAACAGCTGTGTTGAGAGAAGTATGACCCTTAGCACCATGGGTTCCTTTCCTTTGCTATCAAAGGGTTAATACACACACACATGGAGGGAGAGAGAGAGAGGGAGAACAGGGGGGGGGGGAGAGAGAGAGAGAGAGAAAGAGAGAGAGAGAGGGCGCGGGAGGGAGGGAGGGAGAGAGAGAGATGAAAGGTCTATATGACTCCACAGGAAACCAGCGTATACATTTATTACTTATGTGCATGCATAGTTGAAGTGCAGTGCAAGACTTGAAGGTGAAGTTTTGCCCTCGAGCACTTCAGCAGTTGGTCCCCAGCTTGTGGGAGATTGTGAAATCTATAGGAAGTGAGTTGGGGAGTGGGTCTGCCTTTAAAGTATATACACATCTTTCATCCAGTCTGGATTGCTGCTTCCTGCCCAGTGCTCTCTGGCAAAAGCCCCCTGGTACCTGTCCCTGCTACCACCATGCTTTCTGTACCATGATAAATTGAACCCTTCCCCCCTGAAATTATGAAATCCCCCAAATCAACCCATCTTCTCTTATGCTATTTCTTCTGGGTATATTGTCACAGCAGTGAGACACATAATGAACAGACTATTAAACCTATTTATGTTCAGAAGAACCCAGGGAACAGCGCAGGCACACTCTGTGTTTGCTTTCGATAGACAAGGAAACTGAGGCAGGTGGCAAACCACTGCGAAGCAGCTGCGATCCATGGCGGGGCAGTCTGCTCAGTCAGACTGTAAGCACTCAGTCATGCAGCCTGTCGAAATGGCACGGCCCATTGTGAATTCTTGACAAAGGACAGCTTCTTCTGCTTTCATTCAAAATGGTGCTTGGGTGCCAATGACTCCACACACAGAGGTTATGAAGTCCGCTAGTCATTTACTGACAGAACCCACACGCCATTTGGATGCTCTGAAAAGGGTAATTTATCTATAAAATACATTACCTCCTTTACATATGAATAACTTTCGGAAAGACGGAAAAAGATCAAACCCTTTTTAACAAGCTAAAATGCAGCTGTTCAATGGGATAACCACTCCGTTCTTTTGCTAGCTCATTAAAATTCCATCACACTGTCCTGAGGCAAAGGTAGAGATTTGCCAATTCTTTCTAATAGATTTTCCAGTTGTCTGCTGAAAGATCCCAGCACACCAATTACATTTCTACTACAACCTACCGGGTTCATGTTGCATTAACCTGCCCCAGTTCCCCATCCCTGCTGCTGATCCATAGTGATGCTACAAGCTTTACCGAAGAGATGGCAGCTTGAAATCGCTCTCCTCACCACTGAAGTGCCCCCCCATTTCTGCCCCAGGGGGAAAATGTGCTTTGTGGCTTGTGGGGGCACACCAGGTTTCACAGCTCTTCCTATCAGAAGGGCTAATTTTCACCCCCACCTCTTGGTTCTAGCATGCCCTTAACCGTTTTCTCAAAAGGTATTCTAGAACATGGCCTTGTATTTGAGTAAGTTGCCAACATTTTCAGCATCAGCGGGTGAAGACTTCTTAGATTATCCACTGGTGAATTATTGCTATATTTTTATATTTATTTATATTTAAGGGTCGTTTATTTAGTTCTTCCCAAGTGCCAGGTTCTAGGATCTATACCGAATGGTTACATTCACCGTTCCCTAACAGTTTGCCACTAAGCCTGTAAACATAGTCCATCAATTCTAAGGAGATTAGAAAACCACTTCCACATCTCTGAAATAATGATGAATCATATAGTCAATACGAGCTACAGCAAAATTATACTAAGATACATTTTTACTAAGATACATACAACAGTGTTAGTTCTTCAAATTGGTGACATTTTAGATTCAATGAAATTTTAAGTACCAATATATTTCTTTTCATTTAAAAGTTACACATATGAAGCCACTGTCCATTGAGAGATGTGCTGCAGTGTCAGTGAATTTGCACGAGTTAATAAGCAATTCCATGTGTCACTGAAGGAGACTCATTACTGACTCCTTTCTTCGATATTGCATTGCAGCACAAAGACAGGGGCACATCCTATAATACTCACCCTTCACCACTATCAATCAGTCTTGGGAACCCAGTTCCAATTTTGTTACTCTATTAGCAAGTGACTTGGGCTATGTTGCTTAAACGTATCAATCTCATCTGTAAAACCCAGGAATAGCCAGAATCCTAGATTCCTGAGACAGTCAATGACATTATCTGCTTAAACCCTCTCAGCATTATGAGCAAGGTGTGTTAGTGAACAACGGCAGTGACAATGACAATTTACTAGCCTACACCCAGGGAGACACCCGTGCTGTGTAAGTTCATGTAGCTGCTCGGCCCTGACCCAGTTTTGTTCCCGAAAAGACATTCTCATGGTTGTCATCTTTTTCTTCCTCTATAGTTCATCACCGACATTTTGTATGGTAGAAATGACAACTCTAAACTTGGTTAAGAAGTCTGTTTTAGCGAACCCAAACTGAGAATTCTACCAAAGCGGCCCCCTGTTTGAAAGCAACTGCCTGAGAGTGTGTGTTCTCAAGTTCAGCTAGCAAGGCACACAACTGCATTTGTGTCGGAGCTGAGCTGGCCGGGCTACATCTTGAAGTGGCAGTGGGAACTTAATGGCAGTGTCCACATGATGCTCATTGTAGTTAGAACGGGATGTCCCCATAGTCTCAGGCAATTGGTGCCCAGCTGATGGCAGTGTTTGAGGACATTTAGGAGGGGTGTCCTTTGCTGGAGGAAGTGTGTCATTGTGGGTGGAGTCTAAGAGTTTAAGCCTCACGCCATTCCCAGTTTTCTCCCTCTGCTTCCTGTTTACTGTTCAAGATGTGAGCCCTTGGCTTCCTGTCCCGGCTGCCATGCCTCTGTTCTGCCATCTGGAACTGTAAACACAAATAAACCCTTCCTTCTATTTAAAAAAAAAAAAAAAAAAGAGGTCTGTTTTATACACTAGCTAAAATTCTATGATCACGTCAGTTCTGTAAGACATAGTCTGAGACTCTGCAGTTCCACTCATTGTGGGTAGAAAGCAATCAAGGGAAGCTGGGAAATGATTCTTCTCCCAAGTCCTTGGAAAAGGAACGAGGAGACGGACACCCAACAGTAAGATCCGAGTGCAACGACATAGACACTTTAAATGCAAACGAAGCATAACAGAGAACTTCTTTTTTTAAAAAAAGCATCCATATCTCAAATGAGTCAGATGGAGGCAGTACTTTAGATGTCTCTTGAAGGCAAGTTTGTATGGCAGATCCTAAGATCAGAGTGGGTCATAGAACAGAGAGTGGTAAAAATCAAAGTGCCAGATGGTTGTCTTTTTCCACCTATGTCGGAACCACTTATATCAGAATAATCTTCCCAATGATGACAATAAGAGGTCAACGCAAGATGCATAGCAGGCTGGAGAAACAACTCAGAGGTTAAGGATGTTTTCTGTTCTTGCAGAGAGGATCCAGACTTTGTACCCCATTTGTGTCCCAGGGCTTACAACTACCTGTAATACCATTTCCAGGGGGATCCAATACTCTCTCCTGGCTTTTGTGGGCACCTACAGTGCACATGGTGCTCGAACACTCACTCCGGCATATTCACATACACAGATGATTTTTCAAAAAGCTTTTAAAAGACAGACAACAGGTGGCTATTAAGTTGACGGCTACAATAAAGATAAGAAGAGCACAGGGAGCCAAGATCCTAGAAAGAACCAGACAAACTGGGATGTATTTTTAGCCCTATGTGTGCTGCTGTTTTCTCTCTCATGGACTTTGCTAATCTGGGTCTCCAAACACAGGAATCAAGCAGTAGCAGCCCAGGGAGCAGCATTCCTGGGACGGACAGGGAGAAAAATGGTGCGCAGGGGCTTCCAAAGATGCAGGAAGGTGAGGGGCGAAAGGCTAGTGATAGAGAATCATGGGGTGATAAGAATGCTCTGTGTGTAATGTCTTCGTGTCATCTGGGGATGTGGTGGCTTGCTCATTATCAGGTGAGGTGCTGTGAGTTCAGTATAGAAGAGAGCTGTTGAGGGGGAAAGTTGACTGGTGATTCGGGCTTGCTAGAGAGGACTAGTGCTTGGGATCCGCCAGGGAGAAGCGGGTCTGGTAAATCCCTGGAGAATTATGTTCTAGCAGTCAGGGAGGCCATCATCAAACCTTTATTGCAGGGCCACAGATCACCACGCTGGAAGTGCTAGCTGCACTGGGCCTGAGGGGCCAGAGTTCTGAGGAAACGCGTTCTGAACCTTTCATGGGTAACACTGAAGAAAGCCACCCTCCCAGCAGTACAAATCACATGTCACATGCTCTCCAGGAAGACAATAAGACACGGGCACTTGGTGTGTCTCACTGGCAAAATAAAATTACACATTTATGACTTTTAATCAATCAAATAATGGGCTGACCTGGATGACCGCTAAAATCTATCCCATCAGTGAAAATCTGACTTTATTTTGTGATTACTTTAAAAGTAACATGGTAACGTATGGGCAAGTTTGATACTACAGACAGAAAAAAATATATAGATCAATATGCTTTCAGGCAGAGTATCAGCTTTCATAGTCAGACCATTCTTGGTCCTAGCACAGCAGAGCTCTATGCATGAGTAACACAACATGAATCTACTTAGTGGTAGAGAGGAGGGATCCTTACTGTTTTCTGTAAGAAATTTACACATGCAACACAAAGACTGATGTTAAGATAATCAGCGAAGACACATGCTGAAGGTAGATAAGTGAGTTACTGAGCCCGAGGAACCACAGATGCAGGGAAAGAAGGTGGTATTGAAAGTCAAAATGGCAGCAATGTAATGAGTGAGTCAAACTGTTCTAGGACTATACAGACCAGGCCTTAGCCAAGCCCAACCACAACCCCAAGCTACTGTGTACGTCACATGTGCAGGTAACTTTAGTTCACATGATGGGAGTCCTGTCACTCATCCTTACTTTGAAATAGTATTTTTTAAAGATTTATTTATTTATTATGTACACAGTGTTCTGCTTGCATATACGCCTACATGCCAGAAGAAGGCACCAGCTCTCATAAATGGTCATGAACCACCATCTAGTTGCTGGGCATTGAACTCAGGACCTCTGGAAGAGCAGCCAATGCTCTTAACCTCTGAGCCATCTCTCCAGCCTTGACATAATATTTTTAAATAAAGGAATGATATGGGTTTGCACATGTAATACTAATGTATGCATTTTGAGAATCATTGTAAGAAAATATAAATAGAATGATTTTTTAAATAAAAGTAAAATTAGCATTCAGTACTATGGATTTACACAGGTCTTTTTTATATTAATAGCATTATGGGTATGAGTGGAATCTATTTCTTCTAGAACCCTATCACTTTTGACTAGCAAGAATAAATCATTCAGTGAAAGTTCTATTAGTTCAGCCAAAATATACAGACAAGGAGTATAGTCTATCAAAGACATTACCATACACCCTGGGGGCAAATCATGACTTGTAGAATAATTAAATTCCTAATAAAAAGTGCATCTTACTCAACAAAAAGATTTGCAATGCCAATGGAAAATTGTTAAGTTACCTAATTTTCAGGGGAAACAATATCTCCAGACAGCTTATCAGCTTCAAGAAAATCCATCCCTATAAAATACTGTAAACATAAAATCCATGGTAAATAAAAACATTATACACCTCATGATGTATCTGAAGCTCACAAAGCTCTAGATTAAAAATCACAGCTTTACTGTTCACAGGTAAACCTGTGACTTTGGACGAATTTCCCTGTGAAATGAGGGAGGCAGTTTAGTTGCTTAAACTGTGGGCCTCATATGCGGCTGCATAGCTGAATATGGGGATCACACAAAAACATCAATGTCAAATTTTATAAATTCATAAAAACCACAAATTAATCCAAAACGGAGCACATAGTTAATCCAGAGTGTCTAGCAATGCTCACCTGTGCTGCATCTGGAGACTTTATGGCAGCCCATGTTCTGAACACACAGCACATGCGCTTTGCACAACACACACACTACCCGGCATACGGTGCCAATTACACAGCCTGAAACCCATCTATTTAAATCTCCTGTGTGTTATCAACTGCAGTGCTTTTACTGTGCATGCGAGGTTTTCTGCTTTTACAGAAGCACAGGGGTTCAATGGCGGAAAACAAAGACTTGTGAAGTTTTTCTACTGCTATCCTTCAGCATGTATATACCATGTTAGCTTATCCTCAGTTTTTAATGTTATGGGTTCTTTATTATGACCAAACTCTAATGAAAATGATACCATCATTATACAGATCACAAATCATATCAGAGTAACTCCTCATGAAGATATTCTCATATTTATAACTTTAGTTACAAAATGCCAGGTTGTTATTTTAAATAGAAATCACCTAGTAGCCTAGAGATCTCGACATGCTAAAGACAGGTTAGTATTATATAACTTCCATGCCATTTGACACAGATTTACCTATTACATGACTCTTTCATATTGTCTGGTAGTTAGGATAAAGGATAGCTTATCCTCATCTTTATATGGTGCTGTTTTAGAATGCTTGGTTTTTTAAATGTGCTACCTTGTGGGGCTGGAGAGTTGGCTCTGTAAGCAAAGTGCTCGCGTCTCAAGCATGATGACTCAAGTTTGGACCCCAGCACCAGGGAAAAGCCAGGTATGCACTGTGTTGATATCTGCAATTCCTGGGCTGGGAGGAGAAGGTGGATCTCTGTGTCTCATTGGCCAAGCAGCCTAGCCAAACTGGTGAGCTCCAAGTTCAGTGAGAGACCCTACATCAGGAAATAAGGTAAGGCATGATTGCGGAAGACACCCAGTGTTGACTTCTGGGTTTCATACACAGACACATGCATGCACCCTTACATGGACACATGTTCCCACCCATACAAACATCTCTCCCTCCCCCCTCTCTGTTTCTCTTGTTCACACAACACACACACATACACACACACACACACACACACACACTTGTTACTTGTGTTGCTGACTTGCATTTCATTAAAAAAATATTAAATGAATTCTGGCTTAGGATTAGGACAGACTTTCTAACAATTTTCCAAGTATCCTTTCTCATACTTTTGCCATTTTGTACTATGTGTTCACAGGAAGGTAAAGCCTCAACACTGATCATTACAAAATCAAAGTACTGATCAACTCCAAAAGCTGTCATGATGTTCATATTCTATGTTCTATGATATTAAAAGCACAAACAAGTTCAGACATAAAAGTAAATAAGCCCATGCATCTCATTAGCATGCATATTTCACTTTGTCCTTAATAAATGGTAAAGTTATATTATATCAAAGAATTGGTTCAAAATAAGTCTTTTATGGTTATCAACAAATATTTGATGTGTATGTCTTTTATATGCCTACATGCCTGCGATTTCGTACATTTCTTGGGTTGAAAGGGGTTATGAGGGAATCAATTGACGTAATCTTGAGGTACAGAATACAGTCCCTAGTACCTACATTCTCAGAGTAAACAGGGACTTCTTTCTGGTAAGTATTTAATCCAATAAAGGTCTTCTGAGTTTCTCTAATAAGTAAGGCGCTAATTAAATATATAAGCCTGGAACTGACAGGATATTTTGTAAGAGTGCCTTGGTATATTTTTCCTCCACAAGGTGGTTTCCGGAATGAAGGGAGGGCAGAGTATGTGGAGGTGGGGTTCTGAAGCTTCTAGAGCAGCCAGCCTGTCCCTCGGAGGCTGGTTGCTCACAGGCTTCCCTTCTGTCATCTCACTTCCCTTCTCGGGGAGCCCATGTCTGTATAGTCTGCGTGTATAAGTACTCATGAATACTGCAGCAGGGCTGAAGTTGAGTTTCAGGGGGGCTGATTAAAGGACAGTCACTAGCAGGTGGAGAGGATGACATCATACTCATTTGCATATGATCCCTGCTCCCAGTGACCCTGACAAGTGAGCCCCAACTTGTGGATGATCTGAGGTTCCTCACAGAAGTTTTTCCCTGAGCCTGGAGCACCTTAAAAAACTAGACCTTCACACTTATAGATGACATGGCAGGTACTGTGACAGCATCTTATTCACATTCCCCACTATGTCTAGAAGGGTGCCGTGTTTGCTGTGAGAGAAATTCCTGTTCTTCCAAAAGGATGGATAGAATATGGGACTGATGCATCCAAATGCATTAGGGCTTCTGAAGGATCGTGTCCTCAATTAGTTTTCCTGCATGACAACACAGTCTGTTGTGTTGTTGTGGTTGTTTGTTTGAATGTATGGGGATCACCAGATAAATTAATCAAGAGCTGAAATCTGAGCGCTCTCTCTCTCTCTCTCTCTCTCTCTCTCTCTCTCTCTCTCTCTCTCTCTCTGTGTGTGTGTGTGTGTGTGTGTGTGTGTGTGTGTGTGGTGTTTATATTTTCTTATTTAAATTGGTCTAGTGGTAAAATATGATGAACTGTTACTAAGAGACAACAGAAGATATTTCGCCAGTCAGTGAGTTGTAAGTGGTTTTAACATACCGTTATAGTACAGTCTAATATTCTAACCTACTAAGAAACTTCATTTTAACACCAAATTTCCACTTGGTCTCAAATTTGCACATTCCATTATAGCAGTATTGCACCACCTTTTCAAAGAGTAAGTGTGAAAACTTTGTGCAGGCTCAGGGTTATGTTAAGGTTCAAAATGAATTCTAATTGACATCACTAAAGAAAATGGCCTTTCTTTTTCTTGCCATATATATATATATATATATATATTATATTATATATATCCTATCAATATGTATATGTATTTCACACTATGACTAAGTTAGCAAACTTAAACACAAAAGGCTTTTGCAGATAATAGGTTACTACTTAATATGCTGTCTCAGTATGAGAACGTAGGGGTATCAGATAGCTGGAAGCGAAATTATGAGAACCATTTAATTATTTAATTAATGAGATGTTCCAATTTAAATGAATTGAGTTCTAATTGGGGTGGAGAGCATCTCAAGAAAGTCACAAAGTTCAAGAGGCTGAAAAAAGAGTAACGACCTCTTAATCTGGGAAACTCAAGTTAGGGTCCAGCCTCATCCCTTCCACACCTTCCCCTCGCAGAGTCCTGGGAGATTAGGCAGGGCTTGAATCGCAAGGTGAGCCTTGCAGATTTTTTTTATTGCTTCCTTTAAATACTTGCTCTGAAAGCCAGCTGCCTCCCACCTGAGAGTTAATCAGGACAATTGGTTGATATTTTTAAAGCTTGAGATCCATCATGAAATCTATTTCAATGGTAAAAGTTTAAAGACCTGTTTCAAATGTAACAAACAGTTACAACAATACTATTATCCATATAAAAGAGCTGTGCACACAGAACGACCAAGAAACAAATACACACACAGGCAAGAAGGCAGGAGATTTAAGGCTGATAAAATAGAATCAGTTTGACATAATAAATACATCTATGAAAGGAAAAGGCCCACTAAAGATACCAAGTATGCTATTATATATAGAAATAAAATGTTAAAAGCCCAGGAATTACCCCATTACTTCAAACTATCCATGCCCAGCAAGACATGCAGTTCTTAGAAACATCTTTTGCCCTTCCCCCCCTGGACAGGTGGGGGCATGCTCAACAAGCTGGCTGACTGCAGACCTCTGTCGTCAGTGCCCCATGGCTTTGGTCTCTAGGCATGGGACCAGGTGAGTGTGCACCAGAGCCGGCTCCCCCACCACCGTCTACTCTGCAGCCCAACCCAGGTTCTGACAGCTATGTGAGAGAAATGAGGATCTGTCCTACTCGGGAAAAACAATGTGGTAATTCACCTGCTTCAGATTGAAAGACTACAGGGAAAATAATAAGTATTTAGCACACAGATGACTTAAATCAAATGCCATTTTGTCACAATCCTTTACAACTCACTGTTGTTTCAAACTCACTGTGTGCTTTCTAGAACTCGCTATGCATACCATCTCTTGAGCTTACTGCTGGTTGCCAAAATCCCATTATTACTAGTGAGCCACTAACTCATGATTCAGTAATATTTATTGAACATGTGCCCTCATCATTTTATTGCTGTAGTCCATGAGAAATTAATAAACCCAAACTAAATTTTTTTCAAGTGAAATTTTGATATTCTCACAACAATCACATACTTTCTTTGCTTCCTTAACAATGAACCACAAGATAGAAAAACTCAGGAAGAGCCGAGGGCAGGCAGGGTGCAGAGATGTTACAGTTAGGTAGGAGTAAAAAGCTTGGGTAGAACTCACCGTAGGATGACGACAGATAAATAACAACAATATATTGTATATCTTACAAAGCAAGGAGAAAGAACTTTGAATGTTTACCCTACAAAAGAAAGATACACTTGAAGATAATACACTTACCCTGGATCAAACAACACAATGCACACATAGAGTGAAACATCCCACTGCACCACATCCATGTGCACAGATTTTATGTATTAACTAGAAAATATAAAATTAATTAACACAGCCATGTTAGAGGCAGGTGGATCGCTGTGAGTTCGAGGCCAGCCTGGTCCACAAAGTGAGTCTAGGACAGCCAAAGCTACACAGAGAGACTCTGTCTCTCAAAAAACCAGAGAGGGGGGTGTGTAAACGTAAAATAGAGGTTCTGTGGGGGGAGGAGAGACTGGACTGGAAAGTCTTTACTATGTATCTTAACAGTCCTTGGAAGAGGAAACTTGAACCACATGACTATTTCTTGTAATAGTTTTGCATCAACTAAAAAACAACACTGAGTGACAGTCCCAGCCACAAAACAAACTTGAGGGGACCTTCATTTGGAGGATAGGCTGTCAATCTTGGTTGTCAAGCATCATCCCAGGACCCATCTTATGCCACACTGATCAGATCAGGCTCTCTGTAGACTGGTCTGGGGCAGCAACAATGTTCAACTTTGCAGATAATTCTGGTTGGTAACCACAGGAAGGAAACTGATGGAGACCAAGATCCTGCTCAGGAGGCTCCAATGATAGAAAAGAGACCCAGAGGAGGGGGCGTGGCCTGTCAAGGGTACAGCCAATTTGAGGTAGAACCGCAGATGAAACTGATGTTTCCTGAGTGCTTCGGCTATTTTAGATTTAACATCCCCCAGACACAGAATGTGTAGCGAAGCAGAGGTGAACAGCACCACTCCTAAGCGGGATGGTCCTATCTATCACTACTGCTGCCTCTGATTCTCCACCTCCTGTGACTTGTATCAGCTGCCAAACTAATCAGCTTGCAGCCATGTGACACTGAGAAGCTGGGGTGAGACTTTTCAGGGTCAGCATCATCTCCAGGCACTGGTACATGGCTTTGTTCCTCCAAAAGAGCATCACACCATCAAGAGAGTGCCTGAAGAGTTCGCTAACAGGCTAGAAACCAAAACAAACACCCCCAGAGACCTGCTCTGCAGCCAAACTTGGAAAGCCTTTGACTAATTGAGCATTCTGGAACTTGAGCTAAGAGGATAATCCGGGCTATGCAAACATGCTTAACTACAACAGGAAGTTTACAGCGGGACCATTCATGTCAGAGGGAGGCAAAAAATACCACAGAAAAATATGGAAGTATCAAAGAAATTTCAAAACATACCATTAAAAAATTTAAATCTGAAAATTTATATATAATAAATTATTAATTCAGTAAAAGGTCAATAGGATGAAGTAAGTAAAAAAATAGGATAATTCAGCAGTTATGAGCACTTGCTGCTCTTACAGAGGACCTGGGTTATGTTCCCAGCACCCACATAGTGGCTCCCAACCATCTATAACTCGAGTTCCAGAGAACCCACTGCCTTCTTTTGCCCTCGTCAGGCACCAGGCACACACACGGGGCAGGCAAAGTCCTACACACAAAGTCAATCAATCAACAGAGTAGGTGAATGATTGGGTTATGGTTTTTTTTTAAATCTTCCTCTGCCTTTAAAATATTCAGTATTTTCAAATTTGTCTATTTGGCACTGAAACCACATTGAAGGCAAGATGTAACTAATTTTGACCTAGAATAGAAAATGACTGATGTGTTTGCTGAATGCATTAAGTATATCTGACTAGGCTTTCTTCCTTAGCCCCAGACAGCAATTATACATGTGCCTGTTTATATGTGTATATTATATTTGTATTCATGCGTGCATGCGTGCATGTGTGTGTGTGTGTGTGTGTGTGTGTGTGTATCACTTCCTTTTGTATTGCTGTAACCATGACCATGGCAACTTCTAGAAGGAAGAGTTTATTTGGGGCCAATCATTCCGGAGGGGATGACCAGCAGGAACTGCTGACCACAGCATCTCTAAGTACAAGCAGCTAGCAAAAGAGGCACATGGCTATGAAACCTCAAAACCCACCCTCACTGACACACTTCCTCCAGCAAGGCCACACCAAAATATAAGAGTGAGCTCCTTCAAACCACAACATACAAATGAATCATTTTACCTTTCTCTTTCATTTTTTGTTTGTTTGCTTGTTTGTTTGTTTGTTTGTTTGTTTGTTTGAGACAGGGTTTCTCTGTGTAGCCCTAGCTGTCCTGGAACTTGTTCTGTAGGCCAGGCTGGCCTCCAACTCAAAGATCTGCCTGCTTCTGCCTCTCAAGTGATGGGATTAAAGGCGTGCACCACTTCCACCCAGAATCTCACTTTTAAAAATGTTTAGCCTTTATTCTTTAATTGAATATGAATGTTCTGTCTGCATGTATGTATGTACACCACATTTAGTGCCATGGAGGCCAGAGTAGGGCATTGGATACGCTAGGCCTGGAGTTACAGACAGCTGTAAGTCACCAAGTGGGAATCAAACCTGTGTCCTCTAAAAGAGCCTTTGATGCTCCTGACCACCAAGCCATCTCTCCAAGCTTCAGCTTTGAAAAAAAAGTTTCACTTTTTAGTTTTGCAGAAGAAGCCAGAGAAATTTCAAATCTTCTACATGGAAACTTCTCCTGTTTGTTGGTTCTAATGAACAGCATTATGAAACTCTAGTTCCTTGAAAAAATTGTCTTTTGGCATAAATATTTCCTTTAAAATAAGATATTTTAAACTAGTATGTGTGTATACACACATATATAATACATATATACAAAATTATATATGTTCACAATGCTGAATCACAACAGACTCTGCCCATATCTAACCACAGACACTTTTGATATCTATGTCCTTGAGTCAGTTGCCAGCATGTCTTTTTACTCTTAGGTGACAACTGAACCAGGTACCTGTTTTCTTTTACAAATGAATCAAATGTGACTCTACTCGACTACATGCATATGAGCCAAAGAGTAAGAAATCGGGAGTTTAATGTCAGAATTAGACTTTCCAATGGAATTAAGATTTCCCTATAATGTAATCCATCTTTCTGGTCTCTAGGCTACTTGGCAATATTTATTGAGCACTGTCTGTGTGTCAAGGGCTCTTCAAGCCTTGGGGAACTTAGCTATAAACTAGGAAAGGTTTAGAAGCCTTGTTTCTAGTGGACTTAAGTTCTTCAGGTGATAACAAACAGTTCGACGGCTGTAGGAAGAAGAAAGTAGAAGGCTCAGTGTTCTGGGGACGAGAAGCAAGTGGCTGCTGCTGCTTTCACTGGAGAGGGTAAGGGTGCATTTGTGTTGAGGACAACTATGAAGAGAGCCAAAGGGGCAGCTAGCTCTGTAGCATCAGGAAAGGAAGACTATTCTAGAAATTTCCCCGTTAAATGAAGGGCAACCCATCCTTTTCTGTCCCTTACTGGCTGGTGTAGATTAGGTCAGTTTGTAATGGTGTGATAGCCAAATGAAACACTTCTGTAGGAAGTAGAGACTGGAAAAGAAAAAAAAAGAAAAAAGAAAAAGGGGGGAGAAGTAGTAGCCTTGTGTGTGTATGTGGTGTGTGTGTGTGTGTGTGTGTGTGTGTGTGTGTGTGTGCACATGCACACACTGACAGTAAGCCTGAAAGCTCTATTTACATTAGCCAGAGTGCGTGAGTGAATGATGCAGGTAATGGTTAGCTACAATTGAGAAATACATAGATGATCAATTAATTGGCTAAGAAATAGAGGGTTCCCTGGCGACCTACTTCCTAAAATGGGTACTTTATACACTACTCTAGAAGTCATCATACCTTTAGTACAAAATTATTTTTAAAATTTAAAATCCCCCTTATTACTAAACATATGTTTACACTTTGCATATGAAAGTGCCAAACAACCCAGAAGGCAAGTTCAAATTTCCAGACAAAGAGGTTCTCTGCATAGCACTGCCTGTCATGGGACAGGCCAAGCAAAGAAGCAAATGTTAGGTACAATAATTAATTATGATTTGAAACAATGAGAAAAGTAATTTTCTTTTCTCGTAGGAAAACTAGGAATTAGAGCCGTGAGATGGCCCAGTGGGTAAAGGCGCTTGCTGCCAAACCTGGAGACCTGAGTTCAATCCTGCACCCACATGGAAAAAGAGAACCAGCTCCCAGAAAGTTGCCCTCTAACCTCCAAACACATGGCATGAGCGTTCTCACACATATATACACATCTGCACACACAAAAGAATAAATACATGAAGAAAGGAAGGAAGGAAGGAAGGAAGGAAGGAAGGAAGGAAAGAAGGAAGGAAGGAAGGAAGGAAGGAAGGAAGGAGGAAGATATTTAGGTCTAACCACAGTCTTTAGTATTTTGTTTGTACTATAGGAAGCACATTTATCTACCACAAACTCGCCCACCAAATGATTAGTTCATCCACATTTAAAATGAGAGCTTGAGTGTCTCAAACCTATAAAAAGGCCTCTACTTAATAACAATAGTCATAACTGGGGCTTGGAACAATCTTGCCTTGCAAGTTGCCTTGTTTTGTGGAGTTTTGTGCTACAGTAAATCTTCAGGAAGATTTGGTTTTCATCTTAACTCAAATTTTGCATCTCTCAACTTACATTAGGAATGACACAGAGCCCCCATGTCTCCTGGTCACTCGGCAATAATAGGATCCTCTTAAGAGTATGTAAAAATTGAAATGTCTCTTTTGGGGATAAACTAAAGACTTTTAGGGGAGGTCAAATACCAGTTCTTTACATGCTGTGGTCCCCAGCCAGAACTGTGGGTACAGTGGTTGGGCCCCTTCTTTTTAAATGGGGAAACTGGGTTAACTCCACATAAGAGGTGTATCCGCCCTTTCAAAAGCTGTGAGAATGAGTGCTACAGAAAAAGCTCCTGGATCTTTCTAGATTTCACAGCCAACAAAACATTCTCTCTTGAGAATTTAGGGGATTTTTTTTTTAAAGGAGAGAGGAACCAGGAATGATCATCAAATTTGTAATAATGATTAGGAAGAGGAAGGTAGGATTCCTTCCAAATCCCCCCAGACATGTATTTCTATGGCTGAAAACATTTAAACCAGTCACTCAGTTTCTGGAAACGCTCAGACCGTATTAAGTTACTCTGCCAAGCATGTTATTTCACACCACTGGTGAATTATGGCCTCTAATAACAGAGTTGCAATTCTTGGCTATTGCACTGCTGTCTGCCAAGAAATACAGAGGAGAGTTATAGTTTGGTGTAAAATAAACAACAGCACACAAACTAGCTGGGAGGGCAATTGGGTATGCGAACTTAAGGCCAAGCATACAAGACAGAGTTTAATGTATGAATCTTAGCAGAAAACTGAAGTAAAGACAGACAGCTAAACAGTAGATCAAATGGTCTCAGGCCAGGGAAAGTCTTTAAGAAGTTACTGGTACAGGAACTCAAGGATTGGTATTTCCACAATGTCCAGTGTCCCCAGTTAGACCCAATCCAGGGCCAGGGAAAGCCTAATATCTCAAAGAAATCCCTTCTATTTCTAAACACTTTGACAATGCAAATGCTTTGGCTTTTCTGAACCAAGTTTGTTTTTTGCAACTTCATCTCACCACCCCTAGTGGGACTGTGATAAAGCCGACGTTCCAACATATCCAAGCTGTGCTGAAGCTAAGAGTCACAAGCAAAGGGAGCTGCCAAGGAGCCATAAAAGGTGTTGGGGACCTGGGCTAGCTAGGCAGCACAGATCATATGCTATAGTCAGCCTGCTTCTTGCCAGGCAGGGAGACAGGCATGTGAGTGAATTTTCTGATCACCAAAAGTAAAAAGAAAAGAAGGAGGAGGAGGAGGAGGAGAAGAAAAGTAGAAGAAGAACAAGAACAAGAAGAACAAGAAGAACAAGAACAAGAAAGAAAGAAAGAAAGAAAGAAAGAAAAGGAAGAGGAGGAGAAGAACTTTAGTAGATGTATCCTGGTGTTTTAATGCATAAAGAATACATTTCTGATAGTTCTTAGAGATTAATTCAATTAAAATGTATATTCTATAAAGAACACAGAAACCAAGAACAAAAAGTGACCGAGCCAGGCCAAAAGATGAGTTGGAGGTAGGTGTGGAGGACAGCCCAAATGTAAGGTCCTGTCTCTACCTCAGACATGCTGTTCTCCAGGTGGTGATGGGTTTGCCTACAGACTCATTAACATATTCCAAAACAAGAATGAACTCTATAGCATTGCTCTATGCTGAGTGTTAAGTGACCACTGTGCACACCCAGTTTTTGCTGTAGTTTTTGAGTTGGGAGTGAGCATGAGCGAATGGCTATACCCATCGACCATAAGTGTAAGTCTAGGTTATAAGCATAGACTGACTCCAAGGACAGGCCACCTGAATCTGTGGCTTATTTGTTCTACAGCTTACAGCCTGTGTGACTAGGTCATCTGTAGAAGTGAGGGTAGTTAGGGGAGCAGTCTCAGCATTGTAAGAATTAAATTAAACACAAGAGTCCTTAGGGTATCTCCGACCCAGAGTAAGCATTATTTGGTCCACGTTATCACTACCCTAGGAAAGAGCTATGATATGCTGAAAGAGAGACAAGCATGGCACTTAATGGAAAACATAAAATAAAACTGCGTGGTAGACATTCTAGAAACATAAGAGCCCTAAAAATTGATTTCAGCAAAGCAGCTAGCTTCTATATAGAGGTCAAGGCAGAAGGAGATTAGGCATTCAAGCAAGGGCCATCAAGCTAGCATGAGCCCATGCGGTAAAGTATAAAACACATCTGTCTGCACGGGCAGCATTTCCACTCTCTCTTCACCCCCTCCAACCTTGGAGATGTCAAGATAATGTGGGCATCTTCTATCTGCCTCCTTTCCAAGTCCTGAAGATGGTCTGTAGATTCTGCAGCCTCCCTCCCTTCTCCTACCTCTCAGGTGCCATCAGGGTCCTTCCTGGGCAACTAGGAATTCATCTATTTCTTAACTAGGCACTAGTGATTGACCTTCAGAAAGCAAACCAGGAAACCCTTTGAGACAGGGGAAAGCATCACTTCCCCACATGCTAACTCAGACACAGACATCTGCGCATGTGGGATTCACTGCAGATAGCATGCTGGTCCTCACTGTGACGACGACAGTGAACTTTCACCCTAGGGAAGGCCCAGGTGTCATCAGAGAGTCACAGGAAGCTCCTTGATGATCAGGGGAGCAAAGCGCCTCTTTCAAACAAGAGAGGTGCCGATGGAAATGGGGTGGCTGTTCTGTCTCTCAAGTATGAAAGAATGAAGCAAGAATTCTTTCTTAAGGTCACTAGAAGTTTGGTGAGCCAGGCAATTTGGTAGTTTATTCCATAATTTCTGATTGCAGCTGTGGGTCACTGAGTTATAAGAATTAGCATTGGGGCTCGGGAGATGAACCAGCACATCACGTGTTTGCAAGCATGCAGACCCGAATTCAGAGCCCCAACAACAGCAACCGAATACAAAAGTTACATAGGGGGTGGAGGCAGGTGGGTCTTAGGGGATGCTAACCAGCTATCCTACCCAAAATGGCAAGCTCTACATCCAATGAGAGACCCCTACTGAGTGCTAGCTCAGACATAGGTAAGATACAGATAACTCTGTACTAACCCATGGAATTCACACAACAAGCAGTTCAGGTAGACACCGGTGCGCTCTGTCACAAGGGAGGACCCTCAAGCCCTGAGAGGGTGAATAAGTTGCTCAAAGTCACATAGCATGAAAACGGCAGAGCCGGGATACAAGGCAAGTGGTCTCTCCCAGAGCCTTGCTCTACCGTGCTCTCCACAAAGGGCCACAGAGAGCTTTGATGTCAAGGGACAGTGGAGGAAGGCTCTTGGGCAGGCATCAGACCTGCTCACCACTGCTATGTGCATCTGGATAGTCACATCTGGGTTTGTACAGGAGCAGGCTGCACTCCTGGGCAACTGTTTGCTCTCTTCCCTGGATACTTTCTCCAGAGGTGCTGTCCCCCATTATCACCCCCCCCATGAGTCATGGCCACCTCTCTTCCCTCCCCTGCGTCCTCTGTCTCTCTCTTCTCTTCATTTTCCTTCTCCTCTCCTGGACAAAAGCTATGTGAAATGAAAGTTTAGGAAAGAACAATCCATGGCTGACCTAAGGGGGAGGAGAACAGAATGAAAAGGGAAAAGATGAGTTGAGAGCACGTTTTAGGGAATAACTCTTTATTGCACATGAGTGCTTTATCTGCAGAAGAGGGCATCAGATTACATTATAGATAGGTGTGAGCCACCATGTGGTTGCTGGGAATTGAACTCAGGACCTCTGGAAGAGCAGGCGGTGCTCTTAACCACTGTGCTATCTCTCCAGCCCCCTAGAAAAGTAACTCTTAAGCTAGGTACAGCGACACAAGCCTATGACCCCAACACTCTGCAGCTGATCCTAGCGGATTCTGAATTTGCAGCCAGCCTAGGCTAGATAGCAAGATCATGTCTACAAAAAAAGTAACTGTCATCAAAGTGGAACCATAATAAAGACACAACCTCACACTGACCTTCATTAAAAGGTGGTTAACAACAGGCGCCAGCTAGGAGGTTTAGGGACCGACACCTTCTAACTACTGGTAGTCATGAGAAATGGCTTAGACACTTAAGGAATGCCCTTGTCTGCTTTCCAGTGCTGTGATAAAGGCCACAGTCAAAAGCAAACTGGGCAGCCTGGGCGTGGTGGCACACACCTTTAATCTCAGCTCTAGAGAGGCAGAGGCAGTTGGATCTCTGTGAGTTTGAGGCCAGCCTGGTTTGCAAAGAGAGTTTAAGAGCAGCCAGGGCTATTACACAGAGTAAACCCCCATCTCAAAAAACAAAACCAAAACCAAAACAAAGCAACAACAAAAGCAAATTGAGGAGGAAAGCATTTATTTCCTTGTGTAACTCTCAGGTCTCAATCCATCACTGAAGGATGTCAAGGCAGGAACTCGAGAGTTGGAGGCAGAAGCCATAGAGGACCACTGCTTAGTGGCTCGCTTGCCAGACCCACACTCAGCTTAATTTATTTCCTTCCCATGGTCATCTGCTTATGCGTGGCACTGCCCATGCTGGGTGTGGTCAGTCATCAACCACAAACACACCTCTGCAGACTGGCATACAGGCCAATCTTATGGGGCATTCTCTCAGCTGAGGCTCCCTCTTTCCAGATGACCATAGCCTGTGCCAAGTTGACAAAATACTAACCAGCACTAGGAAGGGATGTGGCAGTTCCTTAAGACTCAGAGTAGCTATGTAACTCAGAAATTCTACTCCTCAATATAAACCTAAGAGAAATACTTAGGTACTTGCATACCATTTATAAAAAACGCCAAAGTAGAAATGACCTAGTTTCTATCAACTGACAATAAATAAAATGTGAAATACTTTAGGGGAGTAGAAATACATGCAGTAGTAATCCGTGACACTTGTTACAACCATGGTGAACACTAGGAAGGGTTGCTATGTGAGAAACCAGACCAAATCCACATATTAAGGAATCCATCCATACTCCAGGAACAAGAGACACATACATAGAGATGGAGGGAAGGAAGGAAGGAAGGAAGGAAGGAAGGAAGGAAGGAAGGAAGGAAGGAAGGAAAGAAAGAAAGAAAGAAAGAAAGAAAGAAAGAAAACAAGCAGCATGCTAGCATTTGACTGGGCTGAGGCACTGGTAGGGAGGAGCTACTACAAACACGTAGAACGTCTTTGGGATCAGACAATGTGGTGGCCGCCTAGCTCAGTCAATATGTGAATCAACACGGTAATGTCTATATAACGAATTTTATAGTGTGAAACCATATATCACTGAACCTGCTATCCCAGGGGAAGCAGAGCGAATCACTATTAAATAAACTGCCACTTATACCAGGAATTTCCACGTCTTTGTGACTAAGAAGTGACAGCTGCAGACGTGACAGAAACTCACAAAAGTGGATTCAGAAAAAGGAAACAGAACTGAAAGAAGGAACATAAAAAAGAGAGAGAGAAGAAAATAATTTCTATTTAGTTGTATTTGTATTCGTCAGACGTATTAGGATTTATTATTTATTTATTTATTTTAGACAGGGTCTCTCTGTGTAGCCTTGGCTGTCCTGGACTCACTTTGTAGACCTGGCTGGCCTCGAACTCACAGCGATCTGCCTGCCTCTGCCTCCCAAGTGCTGGGATTAAAGGCGTGTGCCACCACGCCCAGCCCCATGTTAGGATTCTTTCACAGAAGATGCATAGACACTGTAGGTGGGTTGCAGAATCCCAGATCCTAAGCCTTTTTCCTCCCAAGCTATTAGCTCTCAAAATCAGGGTGTTGATGGAGAGGTAAAGTGATATTAACTTTTAATTTTCCTATAAACTCAGGGACTGGATTAAAAAGGCCACAACTGTGTATCCTGGTGTCCTGCATTCTGGGCTCATGAAAAAAGAATATTCCATTGACATCTAATCTGTACATGGTTTCCTAAGTGAATTCCCAAGTCTGACTCATATTTAATGAGGAGAAAGCTGAGCCTTCAGGTTCTGGAAGCAACTGTAAGGCATCCATGACAGTCAGACTAATGTGTTCACATTGGTAACACATCACACAGCCCCGCAGAAGACTGCTCTGACTAACATGGGGACTTGTCCAAGGGGTAACAGAGAGCTAACAGCAGACACAACTTTAACAGTTTATTATTATTATTATTATTATTATTATTATTATTATTATTATTATTATTATTATTATTATTACAGAGAAATATTACATTCTAGGGGCTTTTAACTTTCTTTTAGACTATCACCAAGCCTTTCCCTCTCAATAGACCTGAAACATTCTTTGTGTAGAAAATCAAATTACAGCTTTATTCAAGACGGGCAAGCCATTAATTGATCCAATGTGCCTGGTGTTCTGAAAACAGTGTCTTCGACAAGAACGGATGATAACTATTGTGTTGTGCACAGAGAGGATCAGTTTAAGAGTTCACACACACACACACACAGAGAGAGAGAGAGAGAGAGAGAGAGAGAGAGAGAGAGAGAGAGAGAAGTATTTAAGGAATCTATAAATACAATGAACAACCTTGGTATTTACAGAACCCAGACTGTCTCCTGCAGACCCTACTTCCCACTCCCTGAATCTATGTGTTCCATATTAAATGTTAATTGAAAGATACCTTACATGACTACATGACTCTGAGTCCTCTTCCATAGTGCAAACATCCTTGGAGACCAAGTTTAAGAACTGGTCCTTTGACTATGGGGTCAGAGCATAGTCCCCCTACCCCTCCCCGAGTGTGGTTGAGCTCCAGGAAATACTGCAAATGCCTCTGACATGCAGGGTCTGAACTTTTCTGGGAAGGTAAGGGCCTCCCTCTCTTTTTGAAAAATGTTGTTGTTTTCTGGCTTGTTGTTGTTGTTGTTTTTCATGCCTCTGACATTTTGCCTCTCCATCTGTTTGCCAGAAAGTTGACAAAGGCCCTTGACTTTAACAGCTGGTGTTGATTACTCAGGGCAAATTAATTGTATATTTCACTAACAGGTGATAGGAGCTCTTGAAAGGACAACCTGACTCTAAAGAAAACACATATACACACATGGCCAATGGGTATTCTATCTCAGTTGTTTGTTTATTAAAAACCTGGCCTTTAATTGCAACAATAGTTTTGATTGGAGTACTGGGCTCAGAAAAACACTAATGTCATTTCTCTCACTTCTTGCTCCCCACCGCCTGTAGGAGCTGGGTCTCAAAAAACCCTGAGGAAAAAAAGATCCACTTCTCAGTTGCCTCTGTAGAAGCTAAACTCAAGGCTGGCAGTTTCCTAAGACCAGCGGCTTGTGCTAGCAAATGCAAACGACACAGCCTTGCTACTCCTCTCTCCAAAGCACTGCTTATGGATGGTGTTGAATTTGGGGGCAATGGTGGTTATTTCTACCTAGTCCTGGCCCCTGGGATCACCGACAAAGGTCTTTCTTCAGTGCAGTTCTCAGCATATCGAAACCAGGCTGGCAAAGGGCAACACAACAGTGGAAAGAAAGTAATTCTAACTTTATGGTTATTCTTGGCTTGTTGGGCATGGCGGTTATTCAGTCCTGCGCCTGTCAGTCAATTTCTCTAGATGACGAGCCCTGGCAGAGCTGATACCTTGAATATTATTTATGGTCAGCATAAGCGAGGAGGGGCTCCTGAGAAGGCGGGCTGAAAGCTGACTTTGTGAGAACAGTTTGCAGGTGGTCAGCTGCAGGCAGGTAACTTGACCTGCCTCTAGACACACAAACACCTGCACCAGGTTAAGGAGACCTGATGCACACAGGGAAGCACAGCAGGGAATTATCAGATCTTTCCGGTTCTAAGCAGGTGCTGGGGCGGGTCACTAACAAGAATAATATCTTAGCCTTGTCCCCCAAACCTCACTTTCCAAATTCTCCTGGAAGAAGTCACTCCACCACTGTGAACCCTCTCTCGAACCAGACTCTGATATTCCCAAACATACTGAAGCCTCCTCTGCTTGTAACCTCCTTCTTGTCCCCAAGCGACGCACAACAAAACTTAATAGGTCAGTACATAAGAGACATAAGAGACGGGTCTCTGGTGCTGCACAGACTTTCCAGGCGAAGGTACCCAGGAGGCGGTGCTAGGTCTCTCTGGACAGTTCTCGGGCTCCCCTCCCCCCACGTCCTCCAGGCACCCCTAGGGTTGCTCACCTGCGTGGGGCATGGTGATAGTTTCGTTGGTGTTGGAGCCCACATTGAAGATGACCACGGCCGAGGCGTTCTGCAGGAACGCGTTCCTGATCTTATCCCTGTAGGTGCAGTTGCCCTTAGGGATGAGGGCTATCCAATGCTTGCCGTGGGCCGGCGCGGCGAACTTGGTGTTGGGGTCGCACGCCAGGCGGTCGTGGACCGAACTAGCCATAACCACCTCGCCGCGCGCGTCCTGCTTGGGCGAGTGCTCGCCATATCGCCCGCACTCGCTCTTCTCCGTGTGCAGCTCGGCGCCGCCACCGCCGCCGGCCACCGCGAGCCCTGGCTCGGGGTCGGCATAGGTGATGTTCACGAAGGCTGTGTACCATTCCTCCTTCTCCGCCACTGTGAAGTCCAGGCAGAGCAGATGCACGAAACAAAAGGAAAGCAGCCATGTTGAGAGAGCCAGACTGCGGCACGCTTGGATAAGAGACGTTGCCATCTCTTTTCTCCGGGATCCCCTCCCCACCCCCTGCGCCCTCCTTTCGCTCCGTCCCTCCTTCCCTAGCCCGGGCCAACCCCGGGTCGCTGCTTTGGTCCTTCTCTCGCTGCAGCTCACTCTCGGGACCGCGGAGCCCCGGCTGGGACGCGCAGCCGCTGCAGAGACCGGATCCCGGGCGAGCGGGAGAAACCGGCCCTGTCCCCTTTCAGCCGACGCGCGGCGCTGGCATCGGGCTTTCCGGGTGATCGCGGAGCAGACGCGGAGTGGGCGCCGCGCGCTTGCGGGGGAGTCCGGCTGCCAAACGTCCAGCTCCTTTGCCCTGCGTCTCCTTTTCTCATAGAGGTGGCTGGGGTCCTGGGGTTTGGAGAGGGTGGCGGCTCTGCTTGTTGCTGCCGGGCGGGGTGGGGACGGGTTGCTCGAGGTCTCGGGTGCTGAGGCTTTCGGTCCCGCGGCAGCTCTGGCTACGTATAGGTTCCCTAGAGCGGTGGGCGCTGAGCCTCTGGCCGGACCTGGTGGCTACGCCCAGGACACTCACTTGTCTAGGGAGGAGGCGGTATGGGGCAGATGGGATGGGGGAGAGCGTGCGGAGAGGGGTACAGCGTTTGTGTGTGTGTGCCTGTATATGTTTGTGTGTGTATGTGTGAGTGTGTAATGTGTGCGTGCAAGGAGGAGCTTAGTATGATGTCAAAGCTCCTGGGCTCTCCCTTGCCGCGCTCATTCTGACTCTACTCCTGAGCATCAGCGACCTCTGCTGGGCCTCAAATTCAGTCCTCGACTAGTTTGAGGCAAAAAAAAAAAAAAAAAAAAAAAAAAAAAAAAAAAAGGAAAGAAGACCTTCGGGCCTTTGAATTGGGAACAACTGTGGGAGTCTTAAATACAGCAAAGTGCGCGCCTATCTCTCTCCAACAGCCTCTCCGTTTGCTGGAAGATGTGCAGAGGGTGCTCTGATATTCATCCCAGGGCTGGTTGGTCATGAGGCCCCATTCCCTGGCAGATCTGAACATCTAGGACAATGGCTGTCAGAATCCCATTTTAAAACCAAGACTGATTGGCTCTCATGCAGGAAAGTTTTACACTTATTAGGTCAGGGGTGAGGTCCCTGGTGATGCACATTTTGCTGGTTTAGGGACTAGTCTGTGACGTGGGTAGGAGAGACGTCTTTCCTTTCCTCTGGAAGCCAACATGTGGCGTTTGTTTTCTTAGAGAAACGGACCTCCTCTCATACCTTATAAAACTCCAAATGAGACATTTTGCCACTGTGTTCACTCTAGTAGCCATGACCTGCGATAGAGAATTCACCAGGTCAGCAGGCAAGGCCTGTTTGGGTTATTGTTTTAAGTTGTGCTCTCCAGCTGTACCCAGAAATTAAAACAAAGCAGCCAAGAATAGTTTCCTTAGAGTCTAATAGCAGAATTCTTTGGTTTCCACATCTTCATATACCGGGAATATAAACTGTCTACTTATTTATTTATGTGATAGTTCTTAATCATTTATATAATCTTTTCCACATGGTTCTCTTTCAAAGGACCAATTGCTCAATTCATTAAAAAAAAAAAAAAAGTCTACTTTCCCTCAAGACCTTAACATGTGTACAGCATCATGCCTACCTACCGTCACAGCTTCTCTTTCTCTGGGCAGCCATATAGGCAGCTGATGGCTACTGGGGTAGCACAGAGAACTCCAGCTGTAGACACACTAGCAGCAGACACTAGAGCCATGTAGAGGACTGTGTGTCTATGGCATTTGCTGTGTTGGGCTTGTATGTGTTTCTCTCTTATTCTGTGTAGAAAACAGGCATTTAGGTAATTAGAGCAGTGTTTTTTATATAGTGCCTCACGCCAAGGCAGTGGAAGTGGCTGCTGGCTCTTGAGCCACGTGGGATCTGGGGAAAGAGTCCCTTGGCTACAAATCCCCCGGCAGATTATGTCTGAGTGCTTTACAAAACTCGGTGCACTCTGCATCTCTCTGCCTCCTGGCATTTTCCCCCCCAGCCACAAGACTTGAAGCCATGTCATTAAGAATACACTAGCACTTTCTTTCTTTTAATTTCCCTCAGAAAAAGGTAGGGCAGAGGAGGTAGCCAGGTCGAGAAGGCAGCTCAGACCAAGAGGCTGCCAAGCTAGGGCCATCCAGCAAATAAGTGAAACAGTAAGATATGAGTCAAGTTATTTGTTTGTTTGTTTTTACAGTGGGTAGCAGAATTTGCAAATAGAGAAGGTTTTAAAGACTCCTGAAGTTTTGGATTGTGCTAAAGTGAATTTGGAATCACTTTTAAAACCTATTGTCTGTGTCTTTACATGTGTGAGTGCGCAGATAAGGGAGCAATGCACATACTTCGTTCCTTCTGTTCAGAGCCTGGAAGCGAAGGGTACCCCAAATGGCCCAAAAGCCCTGCTTTCTGCATGCCATCTTCCCTTATGAAGAACTAGGATTGAGTCTGGAGCTGGGTCTGAGGAAGTCCAAAGTAATGCTGAAAGTTCTCCTAGGGATATGCTCAAAAAGCATGATTAGGAGGGTGTCACAAGCACACACAATCGGGTTGGAAAGGGCTCTCAGCCAAACCCAGGACAATTCTGGACATTAAAAAATGAAGATAGCAATTGATTGAATGAATGAATGAATAACCAACATGCTAATATAAAGAAGTGATGAGGTAAACATCATAGGGTGAAGGATCTGTACTTCTGAGTGGTGGGAGTGCCTGCTCGTGGGGGGTGGGTGTCTGGCTTCGAGTGGGAGTCATGGGTGGATAACAAAGCTGGGGTGGGTATTGTCGCTAAGCTGGGTGTAACCCAAGTGTCTTCTAAAAAACATTGGTTCACAAAGGCACAGGTGGTTATTGACGAGAACCTTGACAGACTCAAAACAGACTGAGTGTTCATCAGCCGTGGAACAAATCGCAGCGTGCTGCGCATCCTGATGAGATGCAAACCGAGAAGCCACCGCAGCATTTTGACACAATATACACACCCCAGGTGTGCACATCAGGAGACACGAAATGCACTCCAGGTCGAGCCTATGAAAGGAAAAGTTTGTGCTAACACGCTCAAGCTAACAGCTCCAACTCAAAGAGACTCAGTTGTCACGGCTAGATCCAGTGAACGATTCTGGCTAGGCTCCTGGAGTAGATGAAAACTAGGAGACACTTGAATGAGCTCTGCGGACTGGGCGATGTGTTTACAAACTGGTTTCCTGATTTGGAGGTTTACGTTGCTGTTTTGTAAAGTATGTCCAAGGTATTTAGTAGTAACGTGACAGTCTCGTCTACAACTTGCTCTTATATGGCTCTGGGAAAACAATTAACTAAAAGCTCTTGGTTTCCACCAGGAGGCTTTCAGGGCACCCGGAATTCAGCTCATGATCTCCATAAGCACTAACAAGCTCCCCGCCTTGTGCTAACCATTGTTCTCCACACTTGAGTCCTCCCTTTGCTGGTGGGGATGACTTGGACCATTGAGCCGGTGGCTCCTTGGAAGAGGAAAGAAAACCTTCTTGCATCCTCCTCCCAAATCACAGTATGTTCATCTGTTATCGTACAGCTTTCCAGACTTGGAGCAGATGACCAGGAGCAAAGCAAGATTCTTGTATACGTGGCGGAATGGGAGGAAACAGAATTCTAAAGTTTTAGGCTGTGTCATGTAAACAACACCTGTCACAAAGGAAGAAGGATCAGTAGATAAGAAAAGGGTGATTTCCTTTGCACAAAGTGCTGTTTTAATTGTTCAGCGTCAATGGCTCCAACAAGACGGTGTCTAACTGTAGTGCCCAAAGAGCAAAGGATTTGAATGGTCTTTGGGAACGAGTTGTTGGTAACAGAAAGAAGGAGATGCAGGGACATTAGCACAGACAGCATGGTGTCTGCTGTGCTCAGAAAGGACAGCGAACTTGTTGCGACCTCCCCGCCAGCAGGAAACACGCCGACACCAGAATCCTTCTCGATCACGCTTTATTGGGAGCGCCCTTGAAGCTGAAGCGAAAGACCCCAAGCCCTCGGAGCGCGCTGCTTATATGCAGGCCCTAGCGTGGTGTGTCTCTGGCTGATTGGTCCACTGGCCAATGCCTCATTAGCATTTCCCCGTGAGGGAGGGGGGATTGAGCCTCTGGCCAATGCCTCATTAGCATACACCGTGCAGGAGGGGAAAGAGAAACATTGTTGTCTTGCCCTTAACCGCGCATGTGCAGGAGCTGAAGTAGGATCAGCACCACCACTGGGTGTGATCCGCGCCCAACCCGAACTCTTCAAGGGTAGGGAGGGATGAGAGAGGTAGACAGTGAAAGAGCGGGCTCAGAGCGATGGAGGGGAGAATGTGGCCTCACAGTTTGATATGGGAGAATTCCTGGAAGATTTCTGGACAGAAAAGTGTGGCGTTATATGAGACCATGCAAAGTCCATTCTGGAGGTGCTGGAGGGAGTGTAGAAGCAAGGAGAGCGCCTAAGGGGCTATAGAAATAACCATGGGGAATCGCTAGGAGTGTGCTGGGAAAGCGGCAGTACATGCCGAGGAGTGACTGACCTAACCTGCTTTGGAGCCGGATCAGGCACTGCTCTCTGATGCATTTGATGCAGGTGGAAAAGAAACACAGATGTCAGGAAGATGAGCAAGATCGCAAGAGGAACTTCGGGCTTAAGACCCAACAGGCTTAGACATACTCAGTTCAAGGTGCCTAGAGTTACCAAGATGGCAATTTGGTGCAACGTACCACACTATTAGGTCGCAGGAGAGAGAAGGTTAGGTCAGAGCATGTGAAGAATTTTCGTTATTGTCACACTAATAAGATTGCCTCACGCAGCACCCAAGTAAAGTGGACTCCTTCAAGAAATCCTTAAAATAGCCACAGCAACAAGTCCCAGGCTGTCTGGAGGACTGTCCACCAGCCAAGCAGCACAGGGCCAGGTAGAAATGATGTCACTGCAGGCCTTCTGGTTTGACCTTAAGGCTTGCAGGATGTCTGTGTCTGAGTCAGAAACAAGAACGGCCGGCCACAGGGCGGAATGGCGGAGCCTCAGTTTTCTGAGTTCCAGCCAAATGGACTTTCAGCAGACACGCTCCACTCTCAAATCCCTTCTGTGTCTCACTGTCGCTCTGCCCAATGAGCTCAAAGAGACTCTGACCTTAGACAAAGCAAGTTATGTCATTCTGAAATTCAGTTTACTATGGCTTTGCATACATACCTTAGTAGTTTAATTAAAGTTGTACGTGAAGAGTTTATTTTGTATTTTATTTTATTTTATTTTATTTTATTTTATTTTATTTTATTTTATGCTGGTTGATCAGTCCCACTTAACAAAACTGATGATTGCTCATGAACAGGTATCTTTTCACCATAATAAACGATTAGATAACGAGACCTCTGTCTGAAAATGACAGAAATCTTCCAAATCATGTTCTACGCGACTCTGGAGCAGAAAAAAAAAACAAACCACCAAATACAACAGGACCTTGTTGGCATGCCTTAAGCATCAAGGCTGTCATGACTATTTTAAAACCAACTTCCTTCGAATGAGTACACAGTGCCAGTGCCATTTGTTGTGTCCTGCCCTAGAAAAAGTCCCCTTTGGTCAGTCCTCCATATTTACAGGAAGGGGCGATTCAGAGCTTCAGGGGGAGAGACCAAATTTTGGTAACAGACAAATCACTATTAGAAAACCTCAGGCATCATGCAGGCAACTTTAACCGTACTGAAACTCACATTTCCTGTTAAAACTAGAGGGATAAACACTTTCTACTAAGACTTGAAAAATTCTAAAGGACAGTGTATCTTAGACACACAGAAGTGTGAGGGAGACATATGGGAGGGGCCAGGGGAAGAAGTGGGGGTTGGGGTGAAGGAGATCTTTAAAAAAAAAATCAACACTGCCAAACTACAAAATGCCAATTTGCTTACAATGTGTACAGATGACCTACTTA
The DNA here is from genome assembly GCA_907169655.1 of Acomys percivali. NCBI lineage: Eukaryota > Metazoa > Chordata > Mammalia > Rodentia > Muridae > Acomys > Acomys percivali. The sequence goes on from OU015753.1 coordinate 42,061,269, forward strand.
TAATGAGCTTGTTGCCCTATAAGCCTGTTAAGATGGAAAGTCATTTGCTATACCCAGCCTAACTGAGCTCCACAGTACACTACAGAATATGCGCATTTCACCCTTGTGACTTCAGGGCGGACCCTAAGCTGTAGCTCACTGAGATCTCACTTCAGAAGCTCATGTTGTGCGCTCCTAGCCTGAGGAGGACTGGGATTCAAAATACCAAGCACAATGATGCACAATACCGTTGTTCTTAGCCATAAAGCAAAAACTTTGAAAATCAGACCACCCTAAGTTAGCCCCTTGGGAGATGGTCAACTCTGTCTGTCAGGAGCTAGGCTCCTCTGGATGCTCAGTCAAATTTGATATGATCCTGTCCAACAAAGACTTACCATCAGATGTAATAAATCAAACGAATGACGAATGTCGCTTTGTCAGATCTAAAAACCTATGTATCAGAATAACACAGGGAAAGTAATAATTCTGTGTGCAGATAGAAAAAAAAAACAGGAGTGTTCAAATCAGATTGATTCCCTTTTGCACATTTAGTGAAGGTAGTTTCATAGAGGAACTGACTCATAGTAGCCCGCCTTGGTGGGTTTCCCACTGGTGTTTATGGTCCAAGCATCTGCCATAGTGCATGCCTTAGAGTAGCCATTTGTATGTGTTGAATGTTACATAGTTACAAGGAGCGAAGGTTTCTGAGGACTGCAGGATAGACAGGTGCCTGTTGCTCTAAGCATGTATATAAACTTTCTTGCTTAGTGTTAAGGAAGCTCTTGTCACCCCCATTACACACAAGAGGTAGCATCAACTAAAAGAACTGGAGTCGCTTCCCTGAGGTCATACAGCTAGTATGTCCGTGAGCTGGGGCTTCCCCCCCCCCCCACCCCCTCACCCCCTCACTCCCCCATCCCCCCAAAATCTGGCTCCAAACTACTGCTTTGAGTTGCTCCCCTAGCCACTTAGCTCTGATGTTTGCCATCTTGTTTCTTAATTGGACTCTGGGATTTGTAACTTCACTTCCTTTGCCTCTGGCTAATTCTCTGCTCTTGTGTCTCATTTTCTTTTTCGTGGTCTTGGTTTCTTTCCACCAAGGGTGGGCAGCTTTGCTGCTCTGACGCCACATACTCCACAGACAAGAGTGTAAGACTGCCCAGAGTCCAGCGACTCCTTTGACTTTGGATGCAAGCATTGTATACAGTGGTATACAAATGGGCAACTCCAGAAAGGTTCTTTTGGAGCGTGCATGAAACTAAAGCTATGCTTGTCTTCCTCCTTTGATCTTTTATTGACTTCTCAAATTTCAGAACAGCAGACCTGCTAAAATTAAAAAAAAAAAAATTATTCTTTTACTGCTCTAACTTAGCAAATTACTTCTTTCTGTTACAGTCCTTACTAAACTGTGGACATTTCATTTGGGCTTCTTCCCTCTTATCATTAACCAGAAACTTCCCAAATGACTTCATGTCACAGATGTGTTTTGAGAGACCAGGTACAGAAAGTAAACCAAGGACAATTCATTTGGGGCTTGAGCCAAAGCCGACAGGAACGTCTTTGCCACAATACAACCTTTTCCCTTTTCTATAAAAAATTTTCATGTGGTTGTACTTTGATTACTATTATTATTTATATGTTCTTAGTCACTACTTTTCATTGGGTATGTTTTAAAATTGCCTGTTTCTTCTGTGTTCTTTTTAGGACCAGCTTGTCCTCTTACACTAAAAAGCTAGGATGGGGACATGGGGGGGGGGCATGTGCATGAGTCAAGACACTCAACATTTTACACATTGACCAGGCATGACAGCTGTTGGAGTAGCTTCTTCAGTCTCATTGTCAGAATTGCCAGCGGGGAAAGAATCTAGGCTCTCTCCCTGCCCCTCCTATTTATTTGGCTGCTCAGGACGTGTTTCTCAGAAATAGTTTTTCTTTTACCGTGAATTCTCACCCCAAAGAACTGATAAAGAGATATGGAATACAGTCAAGGGAGAGAGAGAGCCTTCCACTGGAAACGTGGGTGTCAGAGTTTTAATCCCAGCTCTATGCCTGATTTGCTATGTAGGTCAAGATGGCAGCTAGACTAATCACCCCTTAGGTACACTTTGCAGTCGGTACTAATTCCTCAACTTCTACTGAGCCGCAATTGCCCACAGTTGGTCTCATGTCAATAGCCTTGATAAATTTTTGTCACCTGATTTGGTCACTGCGTGATAAGGCCACGGTGAGTGGGGGAGGAAGGGGAGGGGGAGGGCTGGGGGGATTACATTTGGTTATTATTTCCCAGAAGCCTTTACAAGCTTTCATAGAGTAACCCAGACACCAAACTCCCCAACCTCCTGCCAAAGCCAGTTTCTTCTTGCCTCAGTTTGTTTGTTTGTATCTCCCTGTAATTATTGGGTTGAACCCAAGACCTCACACATGCTATGAAGGTCCCCACCACAACATCTCCCATGCAGGGTCAGTTTCCTTGAAACATGGAGCAATTGCAATCCTAGGAATTGATGGTGTTTCTAACCCTTTCTAAGGCCAACATTCGCCCTCTCCGTCAGGTCACTCATAGCAACTGTATCTTTATTCTGTTCCTGTTGCTGATGTTTGGATGACAGACAGTAAGGGCAATTTCCTTCCATCTATCACTGTTATTACTCAGGCCTGACTCACTCTGAAATCAAAATGGATCTTCAGAGCTTACTTGGAATTTGTGGCAGAGGAAAGCATCCACTCAGCCCATTGATACAAGAACAGATTTCCTCTCTCTGGAGAAGCTTTCCTGTTCCACTGGGTACATGGACTGAAAGAAACTATGAGAAATATATCCCAGTGTGGTAGTTTGAATGTAACTGGCCTCATATGACCATAGGGAGTGGCACCATTAGGACTTGTGGCCTTGTTGGAGGAGGTGTGGCCTTGTTGGAGGAGGTGTGGCCTTGTTGGAGGAGGTGT
>OU015753.1:42064203-42079240 GCA_907169655.1 Acomys percivali
GAGGTGTGGCCTTGTTGGAGGAGGTGTGGCCTTGTTGGAGGAGGTGTAGCCTTGTTGGAGGAGGTGTGGCCTTGTAGGAGGAAGTGTGTCACTGTGGGGGCAGGCTTTGAGTTCTCATATATGCTCAAGCCATGCTTAATGTGGAACACAGTCCCCTTCTGCTGCCTGTGGACCAAGATGTAGAACTCTTGGCTCCTCCAGCACCATGTCTGCCTGCATGCTGCCATGCTTCCCACCATGGTGATAATAGACTAAACCTCTGAACTATAAGCCAACCCAATGAAAGATTTTTATAAGAGTTGCCGTTGGTCATGATGTCTCTTCACAGTTATAGAAGTCTTAACTATGACACCCAGCAAGGCTGGGGGGGTCATCCAGTCAGTTCCTCTAGGGAAAGCATTGGAATGGTAGAGAGATGGGCAGTTTCTTTATTATTTTTACTATCATCATCATCATCATCATTATCACCATCATCGATGGGACAACTGAGCACATCAATTTTACTTTAGACATAAGGCAGGTAGACTTTATGCTGGCACCTTCAGGGAACTCTAGTAGGTTCAAACTTCCCACATGCTTTTGCCTATTTCATGGCTCTTGTGACATCTTCCCTTATAAAGAGTATGTACATTATCCTTATAGAAGTCTGCATCATGTAGTAAGCGACACCATTACCATTCATGTTCTCAAGTTTTGGGTCCTTTTGCTTTCTTCTTTCATACGCAAGAGCCCCTGCCCCACTTCCAAATAGCTAATCAAGCAATTGGTTATTCAGTCTCCATAATAAAGGTCATATTTCCCAGCAGTCTTCTGAATGGACTGTGCACTTTTTCTTTCATGAGTATACATTCTGCAATTAAAACAAATTCCTTAAAATCTAAGTCTCTAACCACTTAGTGAGGTCCATATATGGCTTAAGTTCCCTGCCTGCTGAGAGACTGTGTCCCCTAAAGGCATTCGTGTATATCAATAAACAACCTAGCAGACCAGGCCTAGACTAAAATATAGTTTCAGTCTTTTAAGAAAGTACCTTCATATTGTATCTGACCTATACTCAAACCACAATTAGTATGACCATCCGAAAGGGAACATGATACTGTTGTGGGGCATCCACCAGAGTAGACGGCTCAAAGTAGGTTTAAGGCAGTAGAAAGTCTTTATTATCTGGCCAGTGATTACTCTAGTTATTTTGGATCCCACTGTAGTCCTGAGCCTTTCTCAGGGTGAGCTTTTAAGTAAAAAACAAAACAAAACAAAAAACAAAACAAAACAAAAAAAACATGTCCTGGGTTGACATACTTCACTTAACAAGAACAGTTAGCCAGAACAGAACTATAGAAGCCAAAAAGCAAGGCTAGTACATTTAGAGACTTTCCCACAACTATGGACTTTGATGGATCAGGTCTTTGTTTTAGTTTTGGCAGGTGGTGCTGTCTCCATGCTGAGTTTACAGCCTGAAGGGTACTTCTGCCATGGAGTCAGGTGTGCTAAGGTCTGAGGCCCTGTTATAGTAGAATGTAAGACAATAAAAATATTTAAAAATGCAATTAGTTAAAAGAAAAAGAAAGAAAATGTGGCCATCACATATTTATTCTTCTTAAGGGATGAATTTGTTCAGAATTTCCTAATCGATCTTAAAACAATGTATATGGGATTAAACAAGGTTTTTGTTTGTTTGTTTCATGAAAAAGAAAGGAGATACTTTGCGTTTTCGCTATATATCTAGTTTTTCTTACAATGGATTGGAATATAATGGAGTAGAAAAGTTTCTTATAACAGATTAAAAATACAAAGTCATGAATATCTTTACAACATTCGTTGTGGTCTGTTATATTAATATAACAATGTCTCTAAGAATACTTTTACAAAAAGCACAATCACACATGCATAGATATTTTGACATTAGGGTCATCTGGGAAGACAGAACATCAGTTGAAAAAAATGCCTTCATCAGGTTGCCCCATGGCTACGCTTGTGGGCATTTTCTTGATTGAAGGTTGATGCAGAAGGGCCCAGCCTACTTGGGGTGATGCTGTCCATGGGCAGATGGCTCTGGGCTGCATAAATGAGCAGACTGGGCAAGGCACCGGGGGTGCGAGTTAGTAAGCTCCATGACCCCTCTATATTTCCCACCTCATGGTTCACACCTTGAGGTCGTGTCCTGACTTTTCATCGTGACGGGCTGAAATCTGTAAGATGAAATAAAACCCTTTTCCTCCCTGTGTTGCTTCTGTTTGTCCCAGCACAAGAAAGCAAACTGCAAAATTTATAAAGTTCAATAGAGAATATTTGGAAACAATTCCACAGAAACTGGGCCTGATGGCGTAGGCCAGTAATCCCAGTTGCTCTGGAGGCTGCATCAGGGGGACATGCCTGGACTTCAGAGGGACTATAAACTCTTTCTGGGCAACTTAGTGAGATCCTATCTCTAGATGACAAAGAAACAAATATGTATTGAATACGTAATTATGTACCCAGGGATCTCTCAATGACAGAGTGCTTGCTTAGCATGTGTGAGGGGCCCTAGATTTGAACTCTAGTCTTGTGAAAACCATGAAAGAAAAAGCGATAAAGGCATTTCTGTGGTGCACCTACCATCAAATTAAAACATCCCCCAAATAGGCTAAAGCTCACTTGTCTAAAGTGTGCAGAACGGTGGCCTCTTTGCAGAAAGCCTCCAGCAAACAGCAGCTGTTACTCTTGCGGCTAACGCCACATCTCCTGTTAGTATCCTGTCTAATCCACACCATTAAGTGAGGACCGTAAAGGATGAAGAGCTATCAGATAGGAACTACACCCATGCTGTCAAAGCGAACACATGGCAAGGACCCACACGATAAGGCTTCACAGTTACGTAACAGGAACATGAACCTGTGTGTATCTGCATGTGCGTCCGTTTGTGTGTATCTTTCTCTCTTCATGATAAAGAAGTCATTGTGAGAAAATTTAAAAATACAAAGGCAAGTATACATTTGTGACTGACTTAGAGTATATAGCTGGATGGACTGCGGAGTTCTAGACATTTCTCTTTATTAGTCAATTCTCATCTTATTACCTCAGATTTACAGGGGCTGAAGGCTGTAGGAAGTTGAGGCATTTCAGTTAGGCAATGATCTTATGCTTTAGAGTACTATAAACAAATATTCCTGACCTGAGTCACTTGTTAGATTCCTCTGGGAGGTCTTCTTTTCCTGTATAGTACCTGCAGAGGCTGGGATCAGCTGGTCTGGGGACCTGAGGTGATAGAGAAGGTCTCATGACGTAGCCCTGGCTGACCTGGAAGTTTTGAGGTAGACCAGGCTAGCCTTGGTCCCACAGAGCTCCAGCTGCCACTGTTTTCCAAGGGCTGCAATTAAATGTGTGTGCTATCATGCCTCAAAGTGACAATCCCAAAATCAATGCAGGACTTCTAATATACAGGCAGGATGAGTGTCGCTTTATGTGTGTGTCTCTGTGGCCGACTACTTGGTTTTACACTGCATCACTCATCAGAGTTTTGCCCCTGTGGAAAACTGATTCTCCCCCTCTGAGCAGCCATTGACTGCCTATAGCTCTTCATCTAGGGGTAAGGCCTTGTAAAATGTCCTATGTATATGTTAGCATATGAATTGGTATTGTCATTGTGAAGGTATTATTCAGGTAACCAAACTTATTGAGACTTCATGGGTGTGGCATCTCTCATATCTAAAAGGCACTATCTCGTAGCAAGTGTCCTGGCCCTCTGGCTTTACAATTATTCTATCTCCAGTTCTGCAATGTTCTCTGAGTCTTTGATGTAGGAGTCGTGCTAAGGATGTACCAATAGGCAGCGGACACCTACGATCGCTTATTATCTACATTTTGATGAGTTGTGTATCTCTGTAATGGCCCCATCTGCTGCGAAAAGAAGTTTCATTGATTAGGAGCGAGAGGCACACTTATCTGTAGAGAAGTATTTAGGATATAATTAGAAGCTATATTGATTAAGTAGAATGGCATTGGTAGGCTCTCCTCTAGGTTATCTGACCCCCTCAGACATAGGCATTTGGCTAGGTCTATAGTTCTATGCATAAATTCCAAAATGTAAGTACATCTATCGTGCTATTGGGGTTGCCTTGCCAGGCTGGTCACTGCTGTTTCGCGGGCTTTGCAGCTGTGCAGGGTTGTTGATTGCTTTTCTCCTTTGGCATCTTCCATAGCACCTTCAGAGTCTATGAGGCTTAGCTCTCAGGGCAGAGGCCTCCAGGGAAGTTTCAGATCGATTCGTCTGAAGTGAGCAGTGTCTTCGGCATTGGGTATTTTGTCAATGGAGGGCTCTTGGGAGATGGGTAGTCGGGGGAGCACTTGCCCTGCAAGTGTAAGGACCAGAGTTTGGATGCCCTAGACACACATAAGATGCTCAGTGGATACAGGAGACTCCCTTAGTTCAAGCCTCTGGAGATTAAGACAGGATCTCCAGTTGAAGCTGGCTACTGAGACTAGCCATAATTCTAAGTTCTGAGTTTGATTGAAAGCCCCTGATGCAGGGAATAAGTGGAAGAATGACCTAGAATGTTTCAAAACATCAACCTTGTGTGTGACCACACACCTCCCCCCGCCTCCGACACATATAAGCACACACACACACACATACAAATAGAAAAAACCCACCAACAACAATGGATATAGTGATAGCAATGCCCAAACCAACCAGCTCTCATAATTAGCTAAATAACTTCCTAACTTTACCAAAATCAGAAAGTATAAGTGTAAACATTTAGCTGCAAAATATCATTAAGATGAGAGAAAAGAAAGTACCCACTGGTCTATGACAAATAAATGAAAATGACTTAGAAATAGTTTCAGTTAAGTTTAATATGATTAAAACTAGAATTGCAAAATTTGCCTAGATATGGAGCAGAGAATAGAGGAACATAAGGCTATTACCCAAACAACTTTTTAAAAATAAGAAACTCAGCAAGCTTTGTCACTAAAATTAATCTACCCAGTTGGTAAAGGATGAGAGAGAGAGGAAGAAGAGGAGAGGGACAGAGAGGAAGAGATAGATGATAGATAGATAGATAGATAGATGATAGATACAGAGACAGAGAGACAGAGACAGACAAAGAGACAGAGACACGAGCAAATTCACATGAATAGTATATTTGACCATTTATAATAAAACAACTTTTCTTGTCTAGACAACATTTCACCTATGCTATCTCTTGTGTTACCTGAAATAATTGTGCTAAAGATTCAGGCATTACCTATGTTTTCTTTTCTTCTTGGGGTGTAAAGACCAAAATACCAAGGCAGACATGGTATCAGTTGCGTAGCTCTTCTGTTTAGCGGGAAGGCTTGGTGTAAGACAGGCCGGCTTGGGTGGCCGTCACACGGAACATCCAGTGCTCACATTCTACTGGGGTTCGCAGTCTCCTGCTCCATATCTTGGGGGAGGTTTCCAGTAGTCAAATTATGTCTCTGAGTGTTCATATGACAAGCAGGAATAGTCTCAAAGGCCACTGCCTCCATTTGTGCCTAATGTCCCCACATACTCAGCGACTACCTGCTTCCACCTGCTGCTCTCACGGGAACACTCTAGCCTCTCATAGGGTACTTTTAATCATTTCATCACAAGGGAAGTGTGATGTTTTGAATGAAAATGGCCCTCATTGGCTCATAGGAAGTGGCGCTATTTGAAAGGATTAGGAGGTGTGGCCTTCTTGGAGTAAGTGTGGCCTTGTTGGAGGAGGTGCCTCACTGGGAAAATGAGCTTTGAGTTTTCAAAAGCTCAAGCCAGGACCAGGGGCACTCTCTCTCTTTCTGCTGCCTGTGGATTACACTGCTGGTGGAGCCTCTGGGGGACAGCTAAGCTAGTCTCCCATCTGCAAGCACAGCAGAGTATTGTTATAAGGTCAAAGGTTGGCTCTCTCCTATAGGTTGGGTCTAAGATTGAGCCAGGCATTGGTTGTGTAGGAGCAAAATCAATGCCATATCCTATATGTAATTTATATTCTGCAATTAATGATGGACTATATGAGAACTTTCCTATAGGTGCCCTTCTTCTTGTGTTCTGGGAATGACACCTGCCAACACTCTTCAGAAACTGCACCAGAGCAATTAGATACAATTAATATGCCCAATGATCCTCTGAGATAAAACAACTTCCTTGGAGATTCAGCCTCCTGGATCAAGCTTGCCTGAAGGTCAGCATTCCTGAGACTCACAACCCCCGCTTATGGTTTTGCCCTTACTTCCCTGTGACCTTCACCCCTAATTACATTTTTTCCTTATAAACCCGTTACCCTTGAAGCTCCGGTATCACTCTCCTATCCTGCTCCATCAGGAAGGATTGTGATCCGAAGCTCTGAGCCCATAATACTGTTGCATCAGTATCAATTCCTGGTGGTCTTTGCGGGGGTGGGGGAGGGTGTCTCGCTGTCTGAGTAATCTGGGCACAACAGTTGGACATTCCCTCAACCTCTGCTCTACCTCTATGCCTGCACATCTTGTAGACAAAGTAAATTTTGGGTCAAAGTTCTTGTGGGTGGGTTGCTGTCCCCCTCCCTCCACTAGGAGTTCTGTCTAGTTAGAGGGTGTGCTCTTCAGTCTCTGTAACCCCTGCTGCTAGGAGTCTCAGCTAGAGTCACCCCCGAAGCCTGCCCTGTCTTAGATGTCCAGTTCATCACAGAGATGACTCCGCCCATGGTGCTCTTCTCGCTGCAGGCCCTCTGTCCTCCTGCTCCAACTCTCCCCAGGTCTGATCTTCACCATCACATCTCTCTGCGCTGCCTCTTCTCCCTTGCTCCCTCTCTTCAACCACTTCTGCTGCCTATTCTATTCCCCCTTTTGAGTTGAGATTTAAGCATCTTCCCTTGTGTCTTCCTGTATCTTTTTTTGGCGGGGGGAGGAGGGGGGGGGATCTGTGAATTGTAATCTCTTTATCCTGTCCTATCCTGCTAAAACCTGCTTATGAGTGAGCACATACCGTGTGGTCACCGGATCTTTATGAATCCATTCAGCAAACGAGGAAGGTAAACGTTTAAAAAAAAAAAGAGGCAAGTGACGAACCATAAGAATAACAATATCAAAATCCAGCCAGCACCCAGCTCTCTGCCAGAACAGCAATCAATGATTGAATATACAAACAAGACCTTCACACAGGGCACAGAAGGTCACCCCAATAGCGGTGTCTCTTCGCAGCAGTAAAAACGCTAGTGCAGGAGGAACAAACTGCACTGGTGAAATCGTTCTGGTCACTGATAGAAGATGTGATCTACTAGTTTGTGTAGATGAATGACGCGAACATGTTTAAGAAGTTGCTGTACTGCTCTCAGAGCCCAGTCCAGGCCATCTCTTATGTATGAGTCATTAAATATGAGCCCAGCTTCAGGTCACTCTAGTTTATGAAGCTCACCAACCTTCACTAGTATCACTCATCTGATAGACCCTAAGTTCCACCCAAGGCACCCATGTTACCTAAGTACCAAATAACCCTGCAACTGGCTGTGGCATTAAGGATTCAGTCAGTGACACATTTCCACTACCAAGGTTAGAGAAAATTGAGAAATAGCCAATGTCCACATGGTGAGAGTCAGTAATTTATATTTCTCACTCTTTTTGGAGAATATGGCTTTAATTGTTGTAATGCTTGTGTTGTGTTAAATACAATTTCAACAACTTTGCCATATATAGTTATATATTTGCAATATATGTATCACATATGCATACCATGTCATATACATATTATATATGTATAAATACACATGTGTGATAAATTCACATATGTATGCTATATTAACACATGTGTTATATATATATATATATTTACACATATAGTCTTGAAATTATTTGTGAAATAAGACAAGATAAAGAGTGACAGTTTCCTCACAGACTGAATGAAGGAAATAGTTGCAGATGATGGATGCTCTGTCATCTGTGGCCTGGAACATGAGATGCTTTCCTGGTATGAGCAGTTTATGGGATGTGCTGGATCCATCAGGGAGACTTTAGGATGTGCTTTTATTTTTCTCAGTAACTGTTTCTGAGCAAATAGTTTTAGCTCACAGAGGGCAGCACATTCTATGTCTGGGGACTCAAAATGTCTAGCCACAGTGTTCAAAAATCTTTGATCTTTATTCTTCTTCTATCTAAAATTTCAGTGACTTAACAAAAGCTTATTTCAAGTTGTTCTAAATAATTTTAAAATTTTAAATATAATTGCACCATTTTCTTCTTTCCTTTCCAATGCACCATGTGCCCTCTCCTTTGCTCTTTTAAATTAATGGCCTCTTTAATAGTTATTACACACAGACACACACACACACACACATCTATATCTATCTATCTATCTATCTATCTATCTATCTATCTATCATCTGTCTGTCTGTCTATTCCTAATATGAATCTAAAAAAATGATGTTCCTACTAAGCCTTTGAAATGGTCATTCACTGAACCTTTCACAAAGCAGCTCCCTCATCCTCTGTGGTCTCAGGGTCTAGTGCTATAAACTAGGGAAGGAGCAGGCTTGAAGCAGGGAATTTGTACAGAACACTTTTCAGAAGTCACATGCATAAGTGCAGCCCACATTCATCAGCTTTGGGCCTGGTCACGTGATCCATCCTAATGAAAGGTAGGCTGGGAAATGTAGTTTGTATGCACATGAGTCAAAGCAAGTAGATTTCGGTGGAGAAACAGCCATTTTGACTGACTTAACTATATATGTCAGAGGTGTGAATTTGCTGTGATTTCTTCTCTGACTTGGGCTAACCTCTGGAAAACAGCAGGACAGTGTTTCGAGGGTAGGCTCTGCCTCACTGAACACATGGAGTAGCTGACGGAGACGCTCCTAGTACTTAGCAAAGCCGCCTCCTGAGAGCGGAGGAAGGGTTGGTTTAAAGTGATGGACTGTTTATCCAATCTCATTCTTCAGAGGAAGGAAGAAAAGAGACTTCAGAGGCGCTCTTCTAGGAACTTGTCTACTTAGAAACACGAGGACCACAAACCAGGTGCCACTTCTCCGGGCCGGTAACTAAGCAATTGCCTCAAGCATCATCTTTTCATGTATTTTTCCCTTCAAACCATCTCATGAGAATCGCTGCCTTTTGGAATACATTGTAATAAAACATCAGGTACAGGCGGCCTACTTAAATGACTAATAAAAATATTCCTTAATACATCTTTGAGATTTGATTTTAAGACAGAATCTTACTATACAGCCCCAGCTAGCCTGAAACTTGTGATAGAGATGAGGCTGGCCTCGAACTCACAGAGATCCACCTGCCCTTGCCTCCCAAGTCCTGGGATTAAAGGTGTGCACCACCATGTCCAGCGTTGTTGAGATTTTAAAAACGACTTACATATTTCCACCTTATGTGCATGAGTGTTTGCCTGCATGTGTGCATGTCCACCATGATATCAGAGGCCAGAAAAAAATGATGTCATAGCTTCTACAAGTGGAGTTACAGAGGGGAGCTGAGGACTGAACCCATGTTCTCCACAAGAGCACCAACTGCTCGTAACCATACCTCCTGCCAACATTTTTGACACTTTAAGTCGAGTTTTAAGAATAATATTTTTATTGTGTTTCTTTTTGAGACAGGATCTTATGTAGCCCAGGATAGCCCTGACACTCTCTTTCTCCTGCTTCCACCTTCTAAGTACCGGATTTCAGGGAAAAGCTCATGCCTTACTTTAAGTACTATTTCAGCAACCCTGCCATATATTTACATACATGTATATACACACACATACATTCATACATATATTTACATACACGTGTGTACACACACATACATTCATACATATATTTACATACATGTATATACATGCACACACACATGTACATAAGTATATTAAAAACTGAAGGTCTTCAGGGAACAAAATATGATGAGGAATGGGCAGGCCCTTGTAGACTGAGCATGAGCAAAGCAGTTGACGATGGTGGATGCTCTGTCATCCGGGGCCCAGGACATGAGATGCTTTCCTGGTTTCTGTGGTTTGTGGGATGTGCCGGACACACTAGGGAGACCTCACGATGCGCTTTTATTTTTCTCATTAACTGCTCTCGGACAGCTTAGCTCACAGAGGGCACCACGTTCCAAGTCTCCTCTCCAGGGAATCAAAATGTCTAGCCACAGTGTTTTCTTCTTCCACCGCAGTCACACAAGTTTGGGCCCGGAAAGGTCTGAAGAGAAGGAGGGCGTGGTGTACCCTTTCCTTTGTTGCCTTCTCTCCCGTCTGTCCTCGCTCCGTCCTGCGGTTTGTTTCACAGTCTACCTCCTTCTCCAGAACAAGTTCCCCTGGGATTAAAGGGCAATGGCCGTTTTGTGGCCGCTGAGGATGCAAGCTACCGGGCCTCCATCTGGGTACCTGATGCTGTGTCATGGCATCCACTCCCAGAGTGCTTTGGTGGGTTTTGATGACCCCTGCTAAGGTGCCTCATACTGAGCTGCCCTCTCTCAGAGATACAGTTTTTTTAATGGCCTGTACAATTATCAAGGTTATTCTTTGAGATATAGTATTTTAGATGTTAGTAGTAATCTGAGGAATAAGATAACTGTAATAATATTAAAAGTAAATATGGGTGTGGTGGTAGTGTATACCATTAATGGCAGCATTTAGGAGATATAGACAGGCAGGTCTCTGTAGTCTGGGGCTAGCCTGGTCTACATAGTGAGTTCTAGTTTAACACTACCTTGGTGGCTAGAGTAGTTTCTGACATCACGGGAATGGTTTTTTTTCTTAATTAAACATTTTTTATTTTTTATATATACATTTATACTATGGGAATGATTATTTTTATTTGGTGGCCTCTCATTGATTGGACAGTTTTCGCTATTTAATTTCATGAGTGAGGAAATAATTCTCCTAATACTTTCAATATTTGTTATTTTAAAAAACTTGAAGTTCTCCAAGGAACGCAAATGTGTTCCCATGATAAAAATAAAATTCCACAAAGAAAACATCATTAATATGCTAGCTTCAAATTTTTCCTGATGGAAAGACTCCTCTAACTGATAAGATAGGTATTTTTGGAGAAGTACAGGATGCCTATTGGTCTGCCCTCCTCCTTTGCCGTCACTATCTTCTGTCCTTTGGTGATGGAAAAGCTGTGGGCTTTAACACCCATGGTAAATGTTGGCACCTATTCAGTTTATCCAGTTTTAAACATGGCCTTTTTGTGGTCTGTCAAGTCCGCTCATGATTTGGCAAGTCCACTATAGATCATTAGAACTACATGCGAGTTTGAACTGGCTAATGGCAGTGTGGAATTGCACTTCAGCCCAGGGCTTCTTCTGGATGTGGGACAGTGCCACATTGACGGTCATTTAAAAACTCAGCTTTTTTTTTTTTTTTTTTTTTCGAGACAGGGTTTCTCTGTGTAGCCTTGACTGTCCTGGACTCACTTTATAGTCCAAGCTGGCCTCGAACTCACAGCGATCTGCCTGCCTCTGCCTCCCGAGTGCTGGGATTAAAGCCGGAACGCCTTAAAAAAAAATTAAAAAATTAAAAAAAATTTTAAAAATAAATAAATAAATAAAAACTCAGCTTTATTGCTCTGAGTTGGATTTAATAGCCACAGGATAGAGAACATTATCGACTTGTATACAAAACAGACACATGAGCCTTGTTTTTCAAAGACATTAAGTTTTTTTTTAAAGATTTATTTATTTATTATTATGTATACAATACAGAAGAGGGCATCATATCACAATATAAATGGTTGTGAGCCACCATGTGGTTGCTGGGAATTGAACTCAGGACCTCTGGAAGAGCAGCCAGTGCTCTTAACCTCTGAGCCATCTCCCTAGCCCCAACATTAAATTCTTAGTTGAATATAGTTACTAAGTGTTGAGAGAAAATATTCCATTATCTTGAGAAAAGGCAAACATGGAATGCTTGATAGTTTCGGCACACAAGTCAGTAAAGTGCCATTCACTTTGTTACATGTTTTGTTGCTTAGTTTTATTATTTATCTGCATGAAAACAGGTTAAAACTAGTGTGCAGGACCACTGCCCTCACTCTCACAGCAGCAAATAACAGACTCACTGTGAATTTTATAACAGGGTTATCTCCAGACATCTGTGGACTTTTCTCACCATTCTTAGGACTTACTCTTACCTCAGAAGCTATTTGACATGTCCTAACCACTTTTTGGTGCTGTAGATCTGGGCAAGTCCATCCTAGTTTTTGGTACGTACATTCCCCTTTCTGTTTCACATCTGTGTAACATGTTTAATAAGACAAACAAAAAAATAATAAAGTAGCCTATGCCAATGGTTATAGATGCTGATTCTGAGTACCTGAAAGGCTGTCTCTCCCCAGCAAACGCATCTCAGGTGTGAGCCTTGTTTACAGGGTACATAACTATGTTCTTTCCCTGGCTCAGGCTGGGAGAGGTTGTTAAGTCTTCCCAGTGTGTCTGTGTGTTTTGCAGAACAGACGGACATGTAGTCATTACAAAAGTCTAAGCACTTTAAAGGAGACTCTAATGGAGCGATATTAATACATCGCTATGGCCTGAGTTGTGACCCCACCCATCCACCAGCATATTGAAGTTCTCACTCCTGGCACTTCAGGAATGTTTGACTATATTTGCAGAAAGCATCATGAAAGGGTTAATTTAAATGAAAAAAACAAAACAAAACAAAACAAAACAAAAACGAGGCCATTAGGCATGCCCTTAAGTATGACCAACATCTCTGTTAAAAAAAAGGAAACTTGGACACAGTCCTGGGAAGACACTGAGCAGCTGCGATCCGTGAGCTCAGAGGAGCAGCCTCGGGAGAAAGAGAAGCCGCGACGTCTTGATCGTGGACTTGTATGAAAGCAAAGCCCTGTTGTTTAAAGCAGACCAGCCTGCTGTGCTTGCCATAGCCCTCCTAGGCTAACATCAAAGCGACAACAAAACCCTTCCTATAGGCCCCCAGCTAACTTGCTAGGCAGAGGTCAGTGAGGGAGCAGACGACCGACTTTAGAAGGGTCCAGCACTGGCTCTTCATCATCTATTTGTCTATTTGTGAGATGACATGGAGATAATGTGTAATTTGCTTTGAGCTCCTATCTTACACTCTGGAGATGAGCTGGCATGCTTAATTAATGAAGTGGTAATGAACAGGGAAGGCCCTGAAGGCCAGGGGTGCGCTGTCTCAGTAATGTGTGTCGGGGGAGAAGGACAGAGTCTGCTGTCCGGTTGCCACAGTCAAACCTCAGTAAATTTCTTTACTCTCCGTGCCCCCCTTTCTCCTGCGTAACAGATAGGTCATCAGTATACGCACCACGTTGCTTGCTATGAGTCCGAGATGAAGCCACACATGTGAAAGCACTTACAAGGGTTCAAGCCTCTCATCCCCGGACCGTGAGCACGTGTTGCTCTAATGAGTCATTTCAACAACGCGGAGGGAATATGTGACAGGGACATCTCTGGCTTAATGGTTGGCATAAAAGAGAAGGAGTGTGTCTGGCTGATAGTGCCATCGGTTCTTTGGACAAGGTCCAACTTGCGTTGTTTCCACACAAGCAGCCAAGTACTCCTAGTCTGGATGGATGACGCAGCTTTTATGAAGCTGAAGAGGAACTCCCAAGGTGACTGAAAGAAAAAGAGAGGTCATTCTGTCCTGTGCTTTGGCTGCGTAGCACACCATTATGTATTAGTGCAGATGTTAAGATAAGCTAGTCTCATTGCTTAGTAATGATCGCATTCAGGCTAATGTTACTGAGAAGTCCCAGGGAACTCGGTACATACAAAGCATGGAGCACAAAAACCTCAGCTGTCCTGGTATATATGTAGAGGCAGAACAGGCCTGTCTTAGTTAGTGTTTCTATTGCTGTGACAATGATGACGACAACAGCAAAAACCCACCACGTGCCGATCATGGTCTGCCACTGGAGAAAGTCAGGACATGAACTCAAGCAGGGCAGGGGAACCTGGCGGCTGATGCTGAGGCTGTGGGAGGGTTGCTTGCATGCCTTGCTCAGCCTGCTGCCTTCTAGAACCCAGGACCACCAGCCCAGGGATGACACCACCCACTATGGGCTGGGCCCTCCCCCATTGACCACTGATTAGGAAATGCAAGACCTCACGGAGGCGTTTCCTCAACTGAGGCTCCTTTCCCTCTGATGAACCTAGCTTGTGTCAAGTTGACATAGAAAACCAGCCGCTACAAGGCCCTCACGAGCCATGTCTGAAAAGTAAGCCGGCTTGCTTAGAATTCAGGCCAGACTGGAGCGCAAAGGGGAAACCACTCAACAGCTGGATTTAACACGGAGAAAGAGTGTCATGACAAGGTGAGGCAGCACGGGCAGAGGCAGGGATGAGGAAAAGAGGGCACCCAGCATTCGCCAACACCGTCGGCTTCGAGTGCAGCATCTCACTTAACTCAGACCCTAAGCCGAAGGGCAGGTGGAGGGATAGTGTGAGCCTGTCACTAAAATCATTGTGGAGTCCAGACTCAGACATTAACCAAAGACTTCCCTTGTGTAAGATCTACCTGCCTGCTATCCGAGTACAGTGTTCATTGTATTTAATTTTCTCCTCAGCTCCATAGACAACTAAAAGAAAGATTCGGACCCCAAGTCCAGGTATGCCCAAGCATGGAGGTCTCAGACTGAAAGCGCGTTGCCTTGATAATAAAGAAACAGCGACAAGTGGTGGGATTCCGGGCAAGAATGGATTCCAAAGCTATAGACTTCATTAACCCCTAAGACAGCAAGAAGTTCAGAGGTAGGCACCCTCGGGTTGCCTGAGTCCACAGCACAACGCTGCGGTCGGGAACTCGATGCTTGGGTCCAGCTTCTCTGTGCCTGCCCAGCTTTCGCTGCTCTCAGCCTCGGTCTGAGAAACCGGTCCACGGAGAGACGCGTAACTGGCCAAAGGGCCAAGCACGAGAGGCTGACTGCTCAACTCTTCTTAGTGGGGCGTCGCCATTACCTGTCCGCACCACACACACCACCGCCAAGCCTCAGGGGACGTTGCAGAAGAGGAGGTGGAAAAGATCTAAGGACCAGAGCATGGGAGGCTGTGAAACGCCGCCTGCTGGACAGGATGTGAAACGCCGCCTGCTGGACAGGATGTG